>CM077093.1:12274733-12874733 GCA_039513925.1 Platanthera zijinensis | reverse complement strand
ATATATTACAACAACAATGTTCAAGCCTTTATCCCACTATAGTGGGGTCGGCTATATGGATCCTTTGTTGCCGTTGTGCCCTATCTTTTGTCATAATCTCACTAATGCCTAAGTACATCATGTATTTCCTTACAGTTTCATTTCAAGTCTTTATTGGTCTACCCCTCCCTCGTTTAACATGCCTAGTGACTAGACCCTCACAACGCCTAACAGGTGCCTCTAATGGTCTCCTTTGTACGTGTCCAAACCATCTTAGACCTCGCATCTTCTCTGCAATTGGTGCTACTCATGTCTTATCCCTGATACTTTCATTCCTAATTTTATCCAATCTCGTGTGTCCACACATCCACCTAAGCATTCTTATCTCCGCAACTCTCATTTTTTGCTCATGTACACAATTCACTGCCCAACACTCAGTACCATAGAGCATCGCAGGTCTAATTGCAGTACGGTAAAACTTGCCCTTAAATTTTAGTGGTACTTTACGATCGCATAAGATCTCTGGTGCGCCTCTCCAGGGTTTAGGGTTTGTATGTGTCACATCTTTATCAATGTCTCCGTCTTTTTGAACTATCAATCCAAGATATTTAAAACACTCACTACGGGAAATATCTTGATCAACCAACTTAATAACGAAATCATATGTCCTTGTACTACTAAATTTAAGCTTCATATACTCCGTCTTTGCCCTTCTCAATCTCATAAATATATTACTCACTGAATATTTAGCCAATGTAAACCATGTACATTGATATGTAATAGAATGTAACTGATGCCTGAACTTGGATTAAAAAATTCAAAATAATGATTATGATCATAAAATATAGATTAACTGCGAGAATTAAAGTGTGACGCATTATCTTATTTACTTTTTAGTTATAACATATGCATTGTGCTAGAAATTCATTCACAATTTTGAGTTGATCTATATAAATTCAAAGAGTTAATTTTGAACCAACTTATATTCATTACAAGTTGCTAAAAAACACCATTGCATTTCATTTTGACTTTTTTACACATTCATTAAGGGCACAATTCCTCTCTAAAAAGCATAGTTCATAAACATTTACAACATAAATCAGAATAAAATTCTAATACATCAATATATATCTAAAATCAAACGGAAGGCGTGAAAAGGAACTTGGTAAGATACAAAACTTAATAAGTTTTAGCATTTTCTTTTAACTAGTCTGTTTCTGACCTTCAAACCAGGAGATGTTTCCCATGAATGGGTTCTGGCAGCTGGATTGGGCGATGGTGGAGGTGGGCTGCGTGGAAGGAGAAACTGGCGAACTTGGAGGAATTGTGGGTGGTTGTAGGCGCGGCGGGGGAGAAGGTGGAGCCTGGATTCGAGAATGGGGATCTGCTGAAGCTGGAGGTAAGCAGAGCGGAAGAAGATGCCGGTGGACATTGATGAACCGTCGCCGGAGCTGGGCGGAATTGAAGAAGAAGACGGGCGATCGAGCTGCGTGATGAGAAAGAGGGCTGCTTAGGGCGAATGTTATGCCATTTTCCTTCTAAGGCGAATAAATTGACCGTACCCCGAACACCGTTGGATCAAATAAAACATGTAATCCAATGGCTATAATGGCGAAATATAAAAATTAATTATTAGTTGTGCATGTGATCTAAATATAATGTCTAGTTCTCTCGTAGGGGTGGAAATAGGTCATACGGCCTATCAGGAGCCTGCGGTCTGGCCTGGTCTGGCCTATTTTCTATTTACCATAAAAAATAGATCTATAACTGGGCATGTTTTTAAAATAGACACAGACCTCTATTATTAAAGCCTAGCATGTAAGCCTGCAGGCCGGCCTATATTATTTTTAAATAATAATTAATATAAATTTATTATATAAACTTAAATATTAATCCAATATAAATTAATTATATATACCTAATTACTAATCGTATATTAAGAGAGAGTTTAAAAAATGAATTATTAAATAGATCTAAGTAGACCTACAGGACAGGACAGACCTACCAGTTTTACAAAATAGATCAGGTCAGGCCTATATTTTGGCTTACATCAGGCTAATAGGTCAGGCTCAGGTCCAAAAATACTAATGTAGGTCGGGTCTGTTTTCCATAAAGCCTGATCTGCCCTGGCCTATTTCCACCCCTAATCTTTGGACTTCCTATCTCTACAGCATATTTAGCTAGTTATCCCTCTTCCTCAACGCTTTTTCTGTCCAGATCGAACAGTCTTAGCTCAAAAGCCAGTTAAATGTTCAACCAATTATTAGAAAATCAAATGTGGAGATGAACGTGAAAAAATTCGGAAAGGAAAAAAATTACTGGGTCGTTTCTATGCTGTCAGAAATGGAGGGGATCCATTTCGCGGTGCAGATTTTTCTCGGGAGAATAAAACGGGTTCACTAATTCCCAATTTTTTATATTTTTTTAAAAATCAATAACTTTTCACCCTTAGATATTTTGGAGAAAAGTCTTGTCCATTAGATGGACAAATGGATCCCCTCCTGATCTGGAATCCCCAAATCCACTAACTTTCTCGTTGTTATAATGTTAGAATATTATGGAGAGTTACAGACCGCTCTGATTACAAATATTCAAAGGCAAAAAATATGTAAGTGCTCTTTCCGCGTTCGTTTGAGCGGCTTCTAAAGCTGATACTTGAGGAGGTACTAGAGCAGGCACTGCAGAAGGCTTTGTTGAAAGCTAAGTCTGCACTTGAGCGATTGATTGGGCAGGAAAGCAAGAGAATCCCAAGTTTTTGCGAAAACTTTCAAAGTTCCTAGTCTTTGCCTGGAAACTTTCAGAACTCTTTTCCTCTTTTCGTGATTGTTTGTCTTCAAATGAGGACTTGTGGACCTTTTATAGTTTTTCTAAAGGGGTTCATTGGTAATTGTGTCATTTTGAGATTTGAACTGACAAATGTGGTTGCACGATCCTTGTCACCTAAATCACCGATTTCTGAAAAATGACAGGCATGCTTCTCGCACGGCCTGGGAAGGTTTGTTTGTGGCGATGGTGGTCGACGATGACGGCTGGTAACGCTAACGAACGGTGGCGGTGGAAGGCTGGAATATGTGTGAGGGTGCGCGCATGAAATACCTGCACAGGGTCACCTACACAGGGTTACCGTGTATCTTACGAGTATTAGAACACATACGAGTAGAAAACTGCGAGCAGAATATCTGTGAGTAGGTACATGCGAGCAGAATATCTGCGAGTAGAACACCTGCGAGTTGATTAAGCTCATCAGACGGGTTGAACAACGACGTAAAGTAGCTTAAGATGAGGTCGCCAAATTTGAGGTGTCATAATGAACTCGCTGACCAAGATCTTCATAATGAACACGCCAACTGAGGTCTACATGATAAACTCGTTAATTGAGGTCTCCATAATGAACTCGGTCTCAATAATTAACTCGTCAACTCAGGCCTCCATAATGAACTCGTCAACTGATGCCTCCGTAATGAACTCGCCAACCGAGGCATCCATAGTGAACTCGGCAACTGAGGCCTCCAAAATGAACTCGCCAACTGAGGTCGCCGAGATGAAGAAGTCGCCCATTTTGAGCTCGCTCGGGTTGGAACTCGCCTAAGCTAGAACTTGCCTAAACTGAAACTCACCTCAGCTAGAACTTGCCTAGCTGGGGCTCGCCTGAATTGGAACTCGCCTTGCATTCTTCTCATCATGGCTCGTTGTGAGGTCTCACACTAAATTTTCTTCTTTTGATCGCTTTCATGCTCACCGCATTAAAATTGTTGAAATCCGAAAATCAGTTAAACTGAGTTCGGACCAGGGAGTGACCAAAGATTACTAATTTAGTGGTCGGCCCATGTGAGACACGATAAGGAGAATCTAGAGAGCTTAAGAATTGCTTTGAACTGCCTACAAATAAGACTCGCGTGTTGCAGCGAGGAGGTCTCGTCACATACCCAAAAGTCTATGAAAAATTCCTCTCCTAAAGTTAATGTCAAGCTTTGCATAAAAGAGGCGAGCACTAAACTTACCCAACCCCTATAGAGAGAGGGGCGGTCAAAAAACTCCCTATACTTGTGGCTTGTGATTCAATTTATAGGCAAATCTAGGGGGTATGCAAATAGATGTTCCCGCCTTTTGAGATAGACTGTGAATAGCTTCCTCCATGTTAACCAAAATGCTATTCACAAACCCAAATGGTTTGGGGATACCCTATCTCATATTAAGCAAAATGTTATTATCAGACCCATGTGGGTGCATGTACTCTCTCGGAGGTCGCCGAGGATATTCATGAAGGTCGCAAAGTACTCTCCTTGAGCTCGCCGAGTATTCTCCGTGAGGTCAATGAGAACGCTCACGGAGGTCGTCGAGGACTTTCCCTGAGGTTGCTGAGGACTCTTCATAAGATTGTTGAGCACTCTCCCTGAGGTCACCCAGTACTCTTCATGAGGTATCTGAGTACTCTCCTGAAGATCGCCGAGTACTTTCCTAGAGGTCGCCGAGCTAGTCTCCTAAGGTGTCTTCCTTAGGTATTTTGGATCTCGACGAATTATAGGTTATACAAGAATATAAAAAGAAAAATAGTCGTTGTTTTGGGGGTACTACCTCACATCCAATAGTGTTGAAGCCGGGAAAATTCCTACTCTAATTTTTGGATCAAGGCCGTCTAAGGATACTGCTTTAGCGGTCAAGCGTGACAGCTAACGGGTTAGGATGTAGAAACAATCAGGCAATAAAAAGGACCTCAGGCGTTGTGGCAGGGAGATCTCACAACGTACTCGGATGCTTAGAAGAAGTTTCCCCTCCACAACCAAAGATGGTCGAGCAGGGTATGAGGTAGATTCTAGCTGACGACTAAGTCAAGGCGGCGACTAAGATGGATATTCGCTAGCTCGCGACCTGTCTCTCTAAAGAAAGGATCCAAAGACCCAGCTTGAAGTCTAGGAAATGAGGTGGTTGAGATCTTTTGTGAGATTCTGAAATTCATCTCCTTGTACCCATGTAGTCCTATTTATATGTAAATCCAAGGGGAGGGGGCTTATTTATAGCTTCACCTCTGGCGAATTGGCGACTTCTTAGAGGAGCTTACTCGGTTGGGCGAGTAACCGCCTTAGTCGCCTACCTGGCGAGTATGCGAGGGGAGCTCGCAACACTGGCTCAGGCATTATGTCGTCTTGCGCGTTGACTCTGACTTTTGTTTTGACTTGCTGACTTTGAATCTTACTGACCTAGCTCTAGAGGGGTGCACCCTCGACGAATATGGGTTGTACAAATAGTGCATAGGAAAGAACTCTCTCCTAAACCCTAGTTAAAACTCGGGGGAGGAGATTGAGTAGGCGATATGGGAATGAGAGATCCTCCATGGCGTGTGAAATGGTCAAGGTAAGGAATAATTTTTATGTAAGTTTTGAAAAAAAATCAAATTTTTGCTGTATCTGTATTTTATCCAAATAAAATACAAATTCTTAATTAACTCATCTCTATGAAAAATTTAAGATACTACTTACTTATAAAATATGATTTTTTAAAAAAATCATCCGGCACAAAGTTGTTGTTTTTCGAAATCCGGCCATAACTTCTTATATATATATATATAATCAAACTGTCCCATAATCAATCTGGCGACCCAAAAATCACCCACACCAATGTAATATACTCTTGATGGGGTTTAGAGTTGTTCAGTCAAGCCTGAGGACCACCCTGACCCGACCAGCGAACCGCTGAGGGTACAGGCAAGCAACCATTCGACCCCAAAGGCTACGCGCGTGGGCGCCCCTGTAACGAACAAAAAATTTCGCACAATAAATAAATTTTTGTTTTATACATGTTTTAATATTTTTACAATCCCTGATGAGGATAAAGTAAAGGCAGTGCGCGTTTTACGCAAATTTTTGTGTTTTTGATTAGTATTTTGGTATATTTTTGGGCTTGCTGCCTTTGGGTGTGGCTGAATTATTTATGTGTGCTAAAATTCTTGTATTAATTGGCTATCTTTGGGATGGGCTTTGCTTTGAATATGCTGGAGAGTTGACTGGTTTAATTATTATGGGCTTACTTTGGGCCTTTGGAAGTGGGGCTTTATTTAAGTGTTGGCTGTGTGTTGGCTGTGTTGGCTGTGTGCTGGTTGTGTTGGCTGTGTGCTGGCTGTGTTGAAGTTGAGCTGTTGGCTTGAATGAGGATTTGGGCTCGGCAAAATGCCATCTTGAGCGGTGCTTTGGCTGGACCTTGCCGCTAACCGCTGTATGCACAGTATATATCGGGCCGCTACTTCGTTTCTCCCGCACGATGATCGTCGATCGTCTGCTTCCGTGAAGCCGCGACATCTTTCTCCTTCTTCTTCATCTTTCTCTGGCTACTCCTCTACGGCAAATAGGCGTCTTTTCTCTACCTTACTCTACTGCTACTTCTTTTCCCTGTGCCGAGCCATTTGCACTTCCGTGCTCCCGTTCCCGTGCCGCGCTGAGCCTTCTGCGCTGACGACCCAGCTGGGCTGTTTAGGGCTGCTCGGGTTCTCGTTCTTCCGTGCTACTCTTGCTGTCTTTGCCCCTGAGCTCGGGTTCCTGCTGTGCCTTTTTCTTTTTGCCACTGCTGCTTCCCTCCCTGCGCCTTCGGTTGGACTGTGCCAAGCTATTAGGGTTGCTGCTTCTACGGAGGTTTAGGAAGGAATTTGCTATACTTTAGCCATCCATCAGAGATCGATTGCGTAACATCCCCCTTCATCCTTCTCCCGCTGTAAGCATTTTCTCTCCCTCTTCTAATTTCTGTTTTAGGGATTTGTTTTGGTTGAGTGGTGTTGAGCTCATGGATTGTCAGAAATTTTACTTATTTTTGACATAATTTTTGGGTTGTTTTCACACGGCTTTTGGGACTATTTTCTGTGGTCATTTAAGGGCTGTTTCGTGTACTAATTTTGAGTTGTTTTCTTTTCCGATTGTGTTGATTAGTAGCTGGACAGCAGGTTGAGAGGACAGGAAGTCCATTTTGGGGGCTGGTTTAGCCCATACAAGCGATATTATGGCTGTCCAATACTAATTAAGGGCCGATTTTGGTGATTTAAATGCCTTTTTCTTCTTCATTTTGCGATCTATCGATTTTGGCTCTTCAAATTTATTTCAGTGGTTTCCAAGGCCAAGGAAAATGAGGATGGCATCCCGTGAAAATCAAGGTATTAATACAGGAAAGGATAAGGGTAAAGGTAAAACTTTGGTGAGTATTTTATTTCTTCAATTATGTTTATTCAAGTATTTTTACATTATTTTTTTGTAATTTTCAAGGATACTGTCTGTGCATATGGATTTCTCCTTAATGAAATATCGCTATAAAATAATTGTGGGCGAGGGGAAAATTATAAGCGATACAAATTTTCTGAGGGGAAACATTTTATTTAAATTTTTATTTACGCATCAAGATAAAAATGCATTTAAAAGTCTGCATGGGGAAATGTAATGGTTTCAAGTCCAATGATATGGAGGCATCTGCTAACGGATTCACCACGTAGGGGTGAGCCTACGGAAAGCCCTTAAGTGGGAATCCCTTAAATGGGTGGTGGTCAATTCGAGTTTGCATCTTCGGAGTATTTCTCATTCTATGTAACTTAAAATAACGGGGGGGGGGGGGGGGGGGAATTATAATTCAACTTTAAGGATTAATTATTTACTATTGTGATGTATGCATGTTGCTAGTACATCCATTGTTTGCATGTACAACACTTCACGAAAAAATTGTCTCACATAGTCATATTTGTATGGCTAATCCAGTTGAATTATATGTTTTTAGGCAACGGGAGCAAGCCCCAACGCACCGCAAAGGATTCTGCCGGAAGAGCGGGCGAAGGTATGGTTGAAGATCTTTATCGGTATTGGGGAATGCCAGGAGAACCATCGTATTGCAAATCCAAACTGCGAATGCGACTATTGTATTTATTATTATTCTTAAGTTGATGTCTCATCGTGTAAATAAATAAAAGAAAGTAATAAAATGACTCTTTTCTGTACTACTATGACGAAATTTTTGAAAACTTGTAATTGTTTCTCATATCATTTGGAGAAAGCCTTCTTTAGGGTTTTCACAATTGGTATCAGAGGGAGGTTGGTTTTCAAAATATTGTGTCATAGGGAGTACTCGGTCATAAGATGTAACCTAAAAGAATTTACATCCCTTTATAGGAACCTATTCGGGTCTATTCCAGTCGACGCCGTCAAGGGGATCGCGAGGAACGGGAAGTTCAACAAGGAACGAGATCGGAGGAAAGTGACAATGGACACCAACCAAGGAATCCTTCCGAATTTGTATTAGCAATAGCTGAAGCCCTTAAGTTGGTATTCCCAACGTTAGCTACACTTGTACCCCTGATAACTTCCCAAAAGAAGTTATCTAGCTTCGTTTTCTAACAAATTACTCGGCATATCCGGCACGAATAAACACAAAAAGCTATAGAAATGAAAGTAATTGTTTGATTATCTAATTCAAGGCTAATTTGGTCTCTTTTCATTGTATGTTTACTAGTGGTGCAAGAGGAATAAGCTCATGGACGGAAATCTGCCAAAATATGAAAATCTGGAAAAAGGTTGCAACGCACGAAAAAATAAATGGTTGCAACACCTTTCTTTCTGATTGGCAATGCAAGTAGGCACAGCGCGGGTGTTGCAACACCCCAAAAAAATGAAGGTTGCAACAACTCCTGGGCAGTTTTCAGAGTTTGAAATTCGAATTTTGCCACCTTTTCAAATTTGGAAGGAGGCATCCCTTAGCATATCTGGAGGCGTTTTTAAAGGACAAATAAAAGGACAAAAGAGGAGTTCTGGACATAGAGAGGAGAGCTTTTGGAGGAGAAGATCTATCTTGGGAGACAAACCCTAGGCAAGAAGAAGAAGAAGACTACACCGGATCGTCAAGAGCAACGGATCTCCCACATCCGAGTGAATTATTTCTTGAAACTTTCGAATTTTCTGAAGCATGTCTAGTAAGATCCATCTAATTTGGTTTCATCTCTCCGCCATGAACTAATTTCTTAGATCTTGTGTGTTGTGAGTACCTTACTTGTTGTGATGATTTGATTTAAGGTTTTGACTTAATGATTGTTTGATTTTCTATCTTTATTGGAATTGTGTTCTCTATTTGTGGATGTTTTGAGTAAGTATTCATCTTTTAGTTAGCATGGCAAGATTCGAGAGAGGAGTTATGCTAGTCTAGGGTTGAATCCTTTATATTACGTGGCGATATTCGAGAGAGGAGTCACGTATTTCTTTAGTCAAAATTCCATCTTTTTACTGCACTGCGAGAATCGAGAGAGGAGCGGTGTAAGTGTAACCTAATTTCTAATATAACTTCAAGAGAGAAAGAGATTTCCTCTTGAGTTAGCGTAGTGGATTTGTGCGCTTTTCGTTACTTTCTTTCCACCCAAGTTAGAGATAACTGGGGGAATTTGGGTGACCGGATCTCGGAAATCGAGGGATAAAGAGATCCGTTTTTAAATCCTTGCAAGATAGAAGTCAAACAACTCATGAAAGCTTTTTCTATAAAAGATCATCGCAATAGGTAAGGGAAACCAACATGCAAGATTGCTCCCCTAAAACTTGGATAACAATATTTTCTTGTCCGCGCATTTTAGTTTTTGTCTCAAGAGTATTTCTTTAAATAAATCTAGAAATTCACCTTAATTATCGACTTGAATTTAGAGAACGGGAAGAGCTAGTAATTGTGATCACTAGGTCAATCACCTCCTCGAGGGAACGATCACTTCTCACTTTATATTACTTGATTCGGCAAGTGCACTTGCGTAAATATACATCTATTTCGGGCGTATCAAGTTTTTGGCGCCGTTGCCGGGGAGGTGCTTCTGAGTTAGTGTTAATTATTTTCATAATATTAGTGAATCCATAGTACTTAGAGATCAAGTCTTTGTTTGTTTGTTTGTTTGAATCAAGTTTATTTGAAAATCTGTGTAGTGTATGTCCAGGTATAGGCAAGTAGAATTATTGCCTTTGAATTCTGAAATTGAGCGTACCTGTAGACAAAACAGGAGAGACTTTAGGACCGTTAACATTATTCATCCTGCGATGGATAATCATGTGCAAAACAACGTTGATGATAATGAGGAGCATGTTGAACAAAATGTTCAACCTAATGCACCTCGCATGACATACTACGACTATAATACACCTCTAGGTGGGGGTTTGCATTTCAGCATTGCTCGTCCGGCAATTGCAGCAAATAACTTTAAAATGGACCCACTAATCATGCAACAAGTTCAATACAATAAGTTTGGGGGTCTCAATCATGAGGATGCAAATTCTCATTTAAAAACTTTCTTAGCCATCTGTGATATGTTTAAGTGTAACGGGGCATCCGATGATGCAATTATGTTACGACTGTTTCCGTTCTCACTAGAAGGGAGGGCTAAGGATTGGCTAGATTCTTTACCTGATGATTGTATCACAACTTGCACGCAACTAGTCGAAAAATTCTTATATAAATACTTTCCTCTTTCGAAGACTGCAAAGCTAATAAGAGATATAACTACATTCACACAGGGAAACGGAGAGACACTTGTTGGAACCAGCAAAGCCGATTCCACCTAAAGCTCGGAACTACTGAGGCAGCTCGTGCTTACTCCCTTGGGATCACTCTCCAGGCGAAGAACTAGACCGGAGGCTTCAGTGAGGAGGTCCCACCTCTTACCCGGAAGAGACTAGAACTAGAGCTCTTCCCCTCTCTAGCCAATACTGAGCTAGGTGCCTTAGAAAAGATAAGAGGAGTCAAGAATGCTTGCTTCTCTAAGGCACCTTACCGGTCTATTTATAGGCCTCTGAACTGGGACTGCTAATAACCAAACTATGCTGCTGTGAAAATACCAGAATACCCTTGGCTGGGTCTGTCAACAGCTAAACTCCGCTGTCTTAAAAGACTAAATGCAGCCCACGCAAGGTAAAAGAGTAAAAACACCTCCGGGGCCCAGAAGGTGGGCCCGACCTTACCTGAACCGGCCCTGAAACCAAGACGACCCTTCTCTCGAGGCACCTCTCACTAGGGTCCTCTCGCCAGGCCGAACCCTCTCGACTCGCCTGGGCCCTCTCGCCACGGAGCTTCTCTTCTGAGCCCTCTCGACTCGCCTAGGCCCTCTCGCCACGGAGCTTCTCTTCTGAGTCCTCTCGACTCGCCTATGCCCTCTCTACTCGCCGGGCCGAACCCTCTCTCCTCTCGCCTGGGCCCCTCTCACCGGGCCGAACCCTCTCTCCTCTCGCCTGGGCCCCTCTCGCCGGGCTGAACCCTCTCTCCTCTCGCCTGGGCCCCTCTCGCCGGGCTGCGAGCCCGAGGTTGTACACAATCCCCGCTCTTTTCGAGGTTGGCACAAGCTCGGAAAGATAGTCCAACCGAGGCTTGCGATGGTACAGCCAATTTATTGAGGGAATCTTTTGGTGGGCCCCTTGCCTAACCTATAAATATAGAACCTCCCTCCCCTCAAGGGGGTGTTTCCTCTCTTTCTCCCTCCTTAACGCTTGTCCATATGTCTCTCAGCCAAAGTGTTCGGGACCGCATCGCGGCCGTGCGCCAGCGGAATAGGGCGACGGCGGTGGGTCTGAACAAGATCCCTGCCCGTGCTCCTCCCTCGCTACCGCTATCCGCATCTCCTCCTAAGAAGACGAAAACTCCTGAGCCTCATATTCTGGCTGAGGAACCCTCTCGCACCTATCCAAGGGGGTCGACGCCCCCGGCCCCTGCTAGCCTCAAGGGAAAAGAAGTACGTTCTTCCAACCCCTCCTGGTTTCTTGTCACTGCCCATTCTTTATTTGTTGTCTATTCTCAGAGATTTTTGGAGGCCTCTCAACGTCCCGAGACCATCCATATAAACATTTCCGAACTCCCTTCTCAGCGCCTCTCGCCCCAGGACTCCACTCCTTCTACGCCGGTGACGAAGAGGGATGACCCTTCTACCGCCTTGGACCGCACTCGCTGATTTGGTAAGAGATCTTATCACTGACTTGTTCCATCCTTGTCATTCCTTCCGCCACTCTCAGCCAATATTGGTCTTCTGGCAGGTACGAGTGGGGGGCCTGCCGAGAGCACTCTGGCCGCCGACTCGCCGGCTGAGGGTTATTCTGGGCGAGAAGCGTTCTCGCCTCCTCCGCCAGTAGACGAGATTGACGATTATCTGGGCGATCCCGCGGAACCCATAGAGATGAAGCGAAAGGTGGCCGAGATGCTGCGGAAACACGCGTTGCTCATCCAAGCACTGGAAAAAGGAAAGCAGGCCGCAGACCACCGAATTGATTGGCTCGAGATGGAATGTGTTCGCCTGTCGAATGAGATTGATGTCGACACGGAGGTGGACCAGACTGATCCTCTAGCGATTCTGAACGATGTCGATCAACAGCTTCGTCTCGCCCGGCGCGGTGTTGCGGCTGCTCGCGCCTTCCACTTCCCCCGTCGCCCCCCCTGCGTGAGAGGTCGTGGAGGACGATGGAGGTGGGACAAGAACTGACGGAGCCCGAGCGTTCTTTCCTCCTGCAGTCGCCTCTCGCTTCTCGCCTTCCGCCCAATAACTCTCTTTTCTTATCCTGTAATAAGATTAACTGGTATAGCGCCTGCTGTGCGCTCTTTGAACTCGCCACCCGCCATGTGCGGGATTAATTAATTTCATAATTTGTCGGTTTAATCGTCACTACTGCTTCTTATTGGATATTAATTAATTTTTATTCAACGTTATTGAATTTCATCATTAGCTGTCTGCCCCGCTGTCTTTTCACCGCTCTTTTCTCGAGAAGGCCGCTCACCCGGCGTTCCGCTGCCCGAGGCCCGGAGGGCGAAGGGTCGGCCGACTCTTCCCCTCCCCTGACGCAACCCCCTTGCCCGTACTTCCCCACTAGGGAAGGTTATAAATACCCCCCTGTCAGGGCAAGAGGCATGCTTTCTTTAGACTTCCACTCGCGAGTAACCTTCTTCCTGTGGCTCGCCTCGCGCTCCAGCCCCTCCAGCTTCTTGCGCTAACTCGCTCGTCTCTCACTCACCAGCCACCTCTCTTTCTTCTCGTCCTGCGCTCATAATGGTAAAGAAGAGGTCCGAAGAGAGTGAGGGGCGCAGCCGCTGCGGGAAGCGATTCACCGACCACGACTTCCCCCCCGGTCGCCTCCCTACCGACGATTACGAGACCTTTCGGAGTGATTACCTACCAGAAGGCTTCGAGTCGCGCCCTCCCCGGGTCGGCGAGAGCATCAACACTTTCTACCCGGGAGAACTCGCCTTCCCAATTTCCCATTTTGAGGCTGGGCTCCGGCTTCCCTTTTGGCCAGAGGTAAAACAGGTCCTGAAGTACTTCGGCGTTGTACCCGCTCAACTGAACCCGAATGCCATCTCCGTCATCATTGCATTCGCCTGCTATATGCGGAGGGAAAGGATAGAGTTTAGCCTTACCGTCTTCCGTAAGATGTTCGTGTACCACGCCAATCAGGACGGAGTGTCCTTCTTCACTGGGCTGAACCTGAAGGTGTGCGAGACCCCCAACAAGAACCACCACTGGCTCACCCGCTTTGTATTCATTCACGGAAATCTAGGCGGAGTTCCTCTCGCGCCGGTGTCTCCTGCTGAAATCTTCTACACCTCCCCTTAGGTGGGCGGCACGGACAGACTTCTCTGCGAATACCTTGCAGGGAAGAATTTTGAAGTCCGGTATCTGAGGAGAGGGCTCGCCTCTCTACCCCCCGTGCTCCCTGGAGAAGGTACACTTCGAACTTCTCTTTTCATTATCCCTCGCCTCTTTCTCTCGCGAGAGCTTGTCTTCTGATGTTAGTTCTCTCTCTTTTCTTCTCAGGAGAGAGGATCGTGCCAATGCATCCCCCCTATTGAAGCGCTATTAAGCCTTCCCCCGATGTGGCTCTCGCCACTATGGCGGCCGAGGCGGCCAGAGAATCGCTGGCCCTCCCCCCCAAAAAAGGGTGGCCGAGGATTCCGTGCCGCTCCGCCTTAGCCCCTCGAAGAAGATGAAGATGAAGACCAAGAAGACCGTCTCCTTCCCCTCTGGGAAGGGCAAAGCTCCTACCGATCTCGCGGGGACGCCGGGATCACTGAGCCCAATTTCCGTAGGGTCTCGGTCTCCCCACTCGCCCCCTCTAACTTCTCCACATAAAGCGGTCTCGCTCCCCGAGGGGGCAGCCCCCTTCGCTCCCCCGGCGAGTTCATCCTACCCTACCCCTCGATTCCCCTCTCGCGAGGGGACTTCTCAGATTCCTCCGCCGTCCGGTCACCTTAACTTCGACATGGGGCCGGCGGTCCCTGACGGCAACAATGACCCCTCTCTGATCTGGGACAAGGGGTCCTACCGAGTCTCCATCTCCACCCTCCTGCCCTCCTGGAGAGAGCAGGCTGAGCCCAGTGCTCACGCTTTCTCCTTGGGCTTCGGCCTATATGGAGGCCTTACTCCCGATCCACTCGACGCGGCCACTACGCGAGACCTGGTCCTGAGGACGGCACACTCGCAACTGCGCACTTTAGAGCTGTCGCACCGCCTCTCGCGGCGCCTGATTTTCAACACCAAGAGCTGGAAAGAGATACACGCCGAGCTGGAGGCCGAGTGTGAAAAGTCAGGGGATCTCGCCCAGCGGCTAAAGGTGTCCGAAAGCCTTCTGGCGAAAGCTAGCGGTGGAGTGGTAAGTCGATACCCCGCCAATGTTCTACGGGCACTTGCCCCGGTACCCCCTTTCTTTTTCTCTCTTTTACACCTCTTCCTTTCTATCGCAGGATGCCGAGACGGCCGATCGACTACGTTCGCGGGTGGAAGAGCTGGAGGCCAAAGTAAGAGAGCTGAAGGCGGAGAACGCCAGGCTTAAGGAAGCTCCCCTTCCCCGTTCGCAGGCCTCCCCACCTCCTCTCGCGCGCTACACCCACGATGATGTGGAAGAGTTCTGTAAGGATGCTAACATAAGGACCGCCGAGCTCATTCTCAAGATGATGCGAGAGCTAGGTATTGTAAAAGACGACTGCGAGGACATCACTGCTCGAGACCTCGTGCCCGAGATCTATGGCGAGGACGAGGATCCATCAGCAAGTGAGAGGGGCTAGGGCCTTCTTTTTTCTTTCTTTTGCTGAGATTGTAATACTTCATATTCCATAGTCGTAGGGTGTTAAACGCTGTTATGACTCACGTTTAAATTCTTACTTTTTTGCTCGCCTCTCGCTTCTCTCTTATCTTGTGAATGCGTTGTCTTAAAACATTGATATGACTCATGTGCATGTATATATATATATATTCTTGCTCGCGCCTTTTTAAGGCCAGCCCTTTCTTTTATATCGGGATTGCTCGAGGAACCCTCGAGATTGTTGATAGGCGAGAGAAAACTGCCTTTCCTCTCGCCTAATTATTACCTGTGGGCTTGGCTCCTGGGGTGAGTTGGTGAGCCTCCATGGTTTTCTGTGAGCGAGAGGAGTATTTCCTCGCTCTCGGCTCGCGGGATGGCTCCTCTCGGCGCGAATGGACAGGGAGGGTTTGCTATCCTCCCTCTCTCCCCTTTTTCTCCTTCCTCTTTTTTTTCTTTATGCAATGACTTCCCCCGAAGCATCCCTTTTTTGCTAAGGGGAATAGATTTTCCTGATTAGCCGACCTCCGTTGCTGCTGGCGGACATCAACACGAAAGCACAAACCCTTGTTTGCGGAGGGCCCGAGAGTGTTGAGTCCCTCCTCCTCTTTCTCCTCCAACCACCGAGTGAGCCTACAGCCCTGCCAGCTTGATGAGAGCCTGGTCAGCGGGTCTGCTCGGGGTCTCCTCTCCTCTTTCTCCTCCAACCACCGAGTGAGCCTACAGTCCTCTCCTTCCTTCTGGCTGCCTTCCCCCTCCTGGCTCCCTCTGCTCCACTTCCGTCAATCTTGCCAACTTCCTTGCGAATGCCGGGTTTGCCGCCTCCATGGCTATTTCTTTCGCGGCCTTCTCTATCAACCCTTCGAAGGACAACAGCGCCTTCCTGGTGAGGCTCATCTTGAAGAAGCCTTCCCTTAGCCCCACGGTGAAAGCCATCTGGAGGGAGAAGCCAGGCACCTCCTGAATGTACAACATCTCCTCCTGGAAGCGGTCTACGTACTGAGCCAAAGACTCGTCTGCCCTCTGCTTGATCAGGAAGATGGACTCCGGGTTCCTCTTCCTCTTTTTGGAGGTTGAGAACCGCAGCTGGAAACTTCTGCTCAGGTCCTCGAAGCAATAAATAGAACCAGTTGGGAGTTGGTGGAACCAATCCCTAGCCTTATCCTTCAAAGTGATGGCGAAGAGGCGGCACTTGAAGGCGTCCGTCATGGGTCTGATGGAAACTGCGTCTTCAAACCACTGCAAGTGTTGGAGGGGGTCATCCTTCCCCACGTAGTAGTTCATTTCCGGCTCGCGGAACCCTTCTGGAACGGATGTCGAGAGGACCAACTCGCAAAAAGGAGATCCTCTCGCAAGTGATTTCGCCTGGTCCACTCGCGCCACGAGGTCCACCGGCGCGGCACTCGCCGGACTAGGGAAGAGCTCCCTTCCTTCCACCTCTCGCCGACTTCCTTCCGCCATTACCTCTTTTCCTGGCCGCCTCCCAGGTGCATCTTCACCTATCCTCGCCGAGTCGGCCCCTCCCCTGGGCGCGAGATCTGGCACTTGAGGAGGGGGGGTCTCGCACTCGCCTCTTTGTGCGAGTTGTTTGAGGAGATCCATGATCTCTCCAATGGACGACATGAACTCCGCCCTCCCAACATACTCCTCCTGGCTGGGGGACCTCTCGCCTCCTCCTCCCGCATCTCCCGCTATGAGATAACCCCTCGTTCTTCCGCACAGGCTGCAGCTCCACGCTCACCGCACCAAAAATGTTGGAACCAGCAAAGCCGATTCCACCTAAAGCTCGGAACTACTGAGGCAGCTCGTGCTTACTCCCTTGGGATCACTCTCCACGCGAAGAACTAGACCGGAGGCTTCAGTGAGGAGGTCCCACCTCTTACCCGGAAGAGACTAGAACTAGAGCTCTTCCCCTCCCTAGCCAATACTGAGCTAGGTGCCTTAGAAAAGATAAGAGGAGTCAAGAATGCTTGCTTCTCTAAGGCACCTTACCGGTCTATTTATAGGCCTCTGAACTGGGACTGCTAATAACCAAACTATGCTGCTGTGAAAATACCAGAATACCCTTGGCTGGGTCTGCCAACAGCTAAACTCCGCTGTCTTAAAAGACTAAATGCAGCCCACGCAGGGTAAAAGAGTAAAAACACCTCCGGGGCCCAGAAGGTGGGCCCGACCTTACCTGAACCGGCCCTGAAACCAAGACGACCCTTCTCTCGAGGCACCTCTCACTAGGGTCCTCTCGCCAGGCCGAACCCTCTCGACTCGCCTGGGCCCTCTCGCCACGGAGCTTCTCTTCTGAGCCCTCTCGACTCGCCTAGGCCCTCTCGCCACGGAGCTTCTCTTCTGAGTCCTCTCGACTCGCCTAGGCCCTCTCTACTCGCCGGGCCGAACCCTCTCTCCTCTCGCCTGGGCCCCTCTCGTCGGGCCGAACCCTCTCTCCTCTCGCCTGGGCCCCTCTCGCCGGGCTGAACCCTCTCTCCTCTCGCCTGGGCCCCTCTCACCGGGCTGCGAGCCCGAGGTTGTACAACACTATACGACGCTTGGGAGCGTTTTAAGGAGCTACTGAGAAAGTGTCCCCACCATAGGTTAGCCCTACATCAACAAGTTTCCACCTTCTATAATGGATTGCAAACTGCAACCATGATCTTAGTAGACGGGGCTGCTGGAGGATCGTTACTTAAGAAATATCCTGAGGACGCGTATGCAATCCTCGAAGATCTCACTGCAAATAACTATCAAGCCTATGAGCGTCAAGGGAATAACAACACGGTTGGTATCCACCAAGTGGACCAAATCACTTCCTTGGCCGCTCAAATGACATCACAATTCAACCTAATTAATAAGAGATTAGATTCATTATCACAACCTTCATCTAGTGCTCCATTGACGGTGGAGCAATTAAATCAAATTTCTGAAGAAGCAAATTATGTAGGAGGAGCACAAAGGCAAGGTCCACCTGGATTTGCCAATCATTATCACCCCGAGTGGCGAAATCACCCCAATTTCTCCTGGAAAAACAATCAAGGGGCGAATCACCCACCAGGGTTCAATCAAAATATGAACCACCCTCCTATCAATAATAACTCTCAACCCCAACAATTAAACCAAAGGAAGATACCAGATGAATTTATCTTAGGCATGTTCCAAAAGTATGACTCAAGAATGGGAGGAATAGAATCTTCATTAAGATCACTAGAAACAACTATGGGTCAACTTGCAAATTCATTAAGTCAAAGACCCATTGGAACTCTACCTTCTGATACCACACTAAATCCAACAAAAGAAAATCATAATAATCAATGCAAAGCTATTGCCTTACGGAGTGGTGTAGAGATTCCAAGTGGGGAGGGGTTGCTTGAGAAAACTAGGGAAGAAGAGGCAAGTAAGATGCCGAGTGAGTCAAGCACATTAGAGAAGGAGGTGGGAGAGAAGCAAAAAGAGAAATTAAACCAAAAGAAAGACGTAATCTACCCACCACCCCCATTTCCATCTAGACTGGCTAAATCCAAACTTGACATACAATTCCAAAAGTTTATGGATATTTTCAAAAAGCTAACTATAAACATCCCATTTGCCGAGGCCCTTGAGCAAATGCCGGGTTATGCTAAGTTTATGAAAGATATCTTGGCAAAGAAGAGAAAATTTGTTGATAAAGAGATAGTGGCGTTGACTGAGGAGTGTAGTGCTATATTGCAGAACAAGCTGCCACCCAAGCTTAAGGATCCCGGTAGTTTCACAATTCCTTGTTCTATTGGAGTGAAGTTTGTTGGGAGAGCGTTATGTGACCTCGGAGCGAGCATCAACCTGATGCCATTATCTATCTATAAGAAGTTGGGTCTAGGGGAGATAACACCTACATCTCTTACTCTACAGTTGGCCGATAGGTCTCTTGCATTCCCTAAGGGAATTGTAGAAGATGTGTTGGTTAAAGTGGAGAAATTTATTTTCCCCGCTGATTTTGTAGTACTTGATATGGATGAGGACAAGGATGTCCCCATCATTCTTGGTAGACCATTCTTGGCCACCGGAAGAACACTCATTGATGTTCAGAAGGGTGAGCCTATGATGAGAGTTAATGATGAGAATGTGACATTCAACATCCTCAAAGCCATGAGATTTCTGGATGATAAAGAGGAGTGTTTCTCTATTACGGAGGTGAGTGCACCTATACGGATGATGCATAATGAAAAAAATTGGGAGCACAAAATTCTTAGTGCTTTAATAAATGAAGAAATAGAAGAGGATCCAGAATCAAAGGAAACTGAGGAAGCGTTATGTACTTTTGAGCATTTACAAAATACTAACGCGTTTGAGTTAATAAGCACGTCAAGCGAGTCGGAAATCATGAAGCCGTCTATTGTAGAGCCACCTATGCTTGAATTGAAACCGCTACCCGAAAACCTAAAGTATGTTTTTCTAGGTGAGGACAACACATTACCGGTTATTATTGATGCATCTTTAGGAAAGGAGAATGAAGATAAATTGATTGCGGTTCTTTGTGAGAACAAGAAAGCATTAGGCTGGACCATTGCAGACATTAGAGGGATAAGTCCTTCAATTTGCATGCATAAGATCCTTCTAGAGGAAGAGTCAAAAGAGTCAATAGAACCCCAACGAAGACTTAGCCCACCCATGAAAGAAGTGGTCAAGAAGGAGATAATCAAATGGCTGGATGCAGGTATTATATATCCTATCTCCGATAGTCAGTGGGTAAGTCCTGTTCAGTGTGTGCCAAAGAAGGGGGGTATTACTGTCGTTAGAAATGAGAGCAACGAGTTGATTCCCACTAGAACGGTAACTGGCTGGAGGATTTGTATGGATTACCGGAAGTTGAATAAAGCGACTAGGAAAGATCATTTCTCACTCCTATTCCTTGATCAGGTTCTTGATAGGCTAGCAGGAAATGAGTATTTCTATTTCCTAGATGGTTACTCGGGGTATAATCAAATCATGGTAGCTCCCGAGGATCAGGAGAAGACAACCTTCACCTGTCCTTTTGGAACATTTGCATTTAGGAAAATGCCCTTTGGATTATGTAACGCTCCTGCCACATTTCAGCGCTGCATGATCGCTATCTTTACTGAACTAATTGATGAGGGGATCGAGATCTTTATGGATGATTTTTCAGTGTTTAGGAGATCGTTTGATGAATGTTTAGAAGTGCTAAAGAAAGTTTTGAACAAATGCATTCAAGCCAACTTAATTTTAAACTGGGAAAAATGTCATTTCATGGTCAAAGAAGGGATTGTTCTGGGACACAAGGTGTCCAAGAAGGGTTTGGAAGTAGACCGAGCAAAGACTGAGGTTATAGAAAAATTGCCCCCACCGACTAATGTTAAGGGAGTGCGTAGTTTTTTGGGTCATGCAGGCATTTACCGTCGTTTCATTAAAGATTTTTCTAAAATCTCCAAGCCGCTAAGCCAGCTGTTAGAGAAAGATTCTCACTTTAATTTGGACGAGGAGTGTTTAGCCGTCTTTCGTACATTAAAGCAAAGTCTAGTTTCTTCACCGATTATTATTGCACCTGATTGGTCTCTACCATTCACCATTATGTGTGACGCAAGCAATTTTGCTGTGGGCGCGGTCTTAGGACAAGTGCGCGACAAGGTCTTCCACACAATCTACTATGCTAGCAAGACACTGATCGACGCACAAATAAACTACACCACTACCGAGAAGGAACTATTAGCAGTTGTTTTTGCTTTTGACAAATTCCGCTCCTATTTAATATTGTCTAAGGTGATAGTTTATACGGACCATGCAGCTATACGATTTTTGATAGAGAAAAAGGATGCTAAACCTAGATTGATTAGGTGGGTACTCCTCTTGCAGGAGTTTGATTTGGAGATTAAAGATCGTAAGGGGGCGGAGAATCCTGTAGCAGACCACCTATCACGTCTAGAGTCTAAGTATGGGAAGCATGTAAACATTGAGATTAGGGAGAATTTTCCTGATGAGAGTCTGTTGGCAGTATCGGAGGGGAATACCCCATGGTATGCTGACATCGTAAATTTCATTGTGAGTAACATTTTGCCATCAGATTTAAATTATCAGCAGAAGAAAAGATTTCTTCATCAGGCCAAGTTTTATCTTTGGGATGCCCCCTATGTATTTAGGATATGCGCTGACCAAGCCATTCGGAGGTGCATACCTGAGATGGAAGTTCGTGATATCCTAGAAAAGTGTCATGCATCTCCTTATGGAGGGCACTTTATGGGAGAACGAACTGCTATGAAGGTACTAGAGGCTGGTTTCTATTGGCCAACACTATTTAAGGATGCTCACTTGTTTGTCAAGGCATGTGATAGATGCCAGAAGACGGGCAATATTCATCGGGGAGCAAGTATGCCTATGACCAATATTCTGGAAGTAGAGGTATTTGATGTTTGGGGCATAGATTTTATGGGGCCATTTGTGAATTCAGGAGGAAATTTCTACATATTATTGGCAGTAGACTATGTGTTAAAATGGGTTGAGGCCATTGCCACATAAAAAAATGATGCTAAGGTTGTACTCAAGTTTATAAAAGCAAATATATTTACAAGATTCGGCACGCCTCGGGTGATAATTAGTGATGGGGGCTCACATTTTTGTAATGCACAGTTTAAATTACTTTTGAAAAAATATGGTGTAACACATAAAATGGCCCTAGCATATCACCCACAAACCAATGGATTAGCTGAAGTCTCCAATAGAGAGATTAAGTCCATCTTAGAGAAGACAGTGAGTACAACCAGGAAGGATTGGGCATTTAAACTAAATGACGCGTTATGGGCCTATAGGACTGCTTACAAAACGCCCATAGGTGTGACTCCCTTTAGGATGGTGTATGGAAAGAGCTGTCATTTACCGGTAGAATTGGAGCATAGAGCTTTTTGGGCGATCAAGCGACTTAACTTTGACTTTCAAGAAGCGGGTAAAAGAAGGCTTCTGCACTTGAATGAGTTAGAAGAACTTAGATTTAATGCTTATGAGAACACGAAGCTGTATAAAGACCGGATAAAAAAAATGGCACGATTTGAGACTGCAGAAGAGAGAATTTAGAAGCGGACAACTTGTGCTTTTGTATAATTCACGCCTTTGATTATTCCCAGAAAAGCTGAAATCGAGATGGTCTGGACCATTCCGAGTTGTTGAGGTGTTCCCATATGGTGTAGTAATAATATGTAATGAGAAGGACGGTTCAACTTTCAAGGTGAATGGACAGCGACTAAAAACTTATTATGAGGGTGGTGACCAGCGCGATGCGATGGTCATAAAATTTCATTGAAGAGAACGGGAAGAGCCGTCTTGCCGAGACGATTAACTTAGGCGCTAGGTGGGAGGCAACCCATCGCTTTATGTTTAGTTTATTGTTTGAATTTAGTAGTTTTTCTTCTTGCTTTCTTTGGTTTTGATTAGGAGAGTAGTGGTGGAGGAATGAATTCAATTACTGATGGAAAAACTGGTAGGAGCAGTTGTGGTAGTTGAAGCGCTAAAAATCCTTTTTGACTTATTTGTTTTTGGATGACTGTACTAATGGTTGATGGACACTATTTTGTTTCTGTTTTGCTCTGGATGACCGTATTTTGAGCTATTTTGTTTGACTGCATGGTGAATGGACACATGATATTATATTTTGGACATATTTTGGACATGATATGATGCTTTGCTCACATGATTTGATATGATCTTGCGTCTATATTTGGACTCATTAAGTGCTAGATATTTTGGAAAGCCTAAATATAATATACCTTATTACTCTGTTTTTAATTTCAAATTGATATAACATGATTTAGGCTATTGCTATAATTAACAGTGATGACATGAATATGAAGGCAATTAAGCTATTTTGGTTCATTGTTGTTGCTAATTCATGCAGTTACGAACTTTATTAGATTGCCTCTATGTTTTGTTCTCTTCTGTCATAGCCAAGATAAAAGTGGGGCAGGTAAATATCATCGGAGTACTGTAGATCATCGGAGCACATGGAGAGCACATTAAAGAAACTCAAGAGACTCAGAGGACATCATTTCCTTATCAGGGGAGTTTTTACTGTTTCAATATCACTTTTGTTTAATTCATGCAAATGCTGAGTAGTATAGAAAGAATATTATTTTGTATATTGACTGTACTTAGTGATAAGTTATTCTTGAAGTTCAATGATAATCAATTGGTATGGCTAGGGAATCCTAGGAGTGCAGATTTTGAATTTGAAATTAGCAAGATTTTTTTTGATAAAGCACTCTAAGAAATTTGATTCATGTACATCCTTCTCTAGTTTTCGTTTACTTCTCAGAAAACTTTTGATGTTGATTTCTAAAATTAGGAAATGGGGTGAGCAAGAACTAAGTAATAATGTGAGTCAAGATAATGTTTTAGTAGCTAGACCATTTTGAACTTTCGTGAGATTCTTTGATTGATTCTGTATCATTTTGCTACCCACTACTGAATGACCAAATTCCCTATATTTCACTAGTTTTATCTTAATCCACTAGCCATTTATGGGTGTTCCAATTCAGCCTAAGTATGTACACGCCTATCTAGAATGATCCCAACTGTGACTATATAAAAAAAAGGGAAATAATCAAAACTTTTGTCATAGTGATATGTGGCCTGGATAGGCAATTACATACTTGGAATGATCCCAACTATAGGCACAATATGTCTATATATTCAAGGTTTAAGGATTGAACCCCGTAATATGGTGAAAGATTGAGATTATTAACTAGGGAAGTACCATGCCACTATTTAAGCCTAATCATGAATTGCCAACCAAGCCAAAGCTAAACCTATACTCTCGTATGCTGCTAATTCTTATCAAGGCTAGCGTAATGACTTAGCTTATTCTTACCCTTTTGAATTTTTGAGGATTTTCAATGAAAAAGTACGAGGGAGTAAATAATCTGGAAGAAGGCGCACACACTACACAAAATTCTTTAGTATGCTTTATCTTTTATCAAGCTAATGGATTTGTGATGTTTGAACTTTTAATAATAATCAAGCTTATCGGTTGAGTAAAACGAACTTCTTGAATATCTTGGACTAATGTTGGTCAAGATAGGATTGTTCTGATTTGGAGAGTGATAATTATCGAACACCCATTTGAAATAATTATTTCTCTTTGCTCGGGACTAGCAAAAGTTCAAGTGTGGGGGTGTGATAACTTCCCAAAAGAAGTTATCTAGCTTCGTTTTCTGACAAATTACTCGGCATATCCGGCACGAATAAACACAAAAAGCTATAGAAATGAAAGTAATTGTTTGATTATCTAATTCAAGGCTAATTTGGTCTCTTTTCATTGTATGTTTACTAGTGGTGCAAGAGGAATAAGCTCATGGACGGAAATCTGCCAAAATATGAAAATCTGGAAAAAGGTTGCAACGCACGAAAAAATAAATGGTTGCAACACCTTTCTTTCTGATTGGCAATGTAAGTAGGCACAGCGCGGGTGTTGCAACACCCCAAAAAAATGAAGGTTGCAACAACTCCTGGGCGGTTTTCAGAGTTTGAAATTCGAATTTTGCCACCTTTTCAAATTTGGAAGGAGGCATCCCTTGGCATATCTGGAGGCGTTTTTAAAGGACAAATAAAAGGACAAAAGAGGAGTTCTGGACATAGAGAGGAGAGCTTTTGGAGGAGAAGATCCATCTTGGGAGACAAACCCTAGGCAAGAAGAAGAAGAAGATTACACCGGATCGTCAAGAGCAACGGATCTCCCACATCCGAGTGAATTATTTCTTGAAACTTTCGAATTTTCTGAAGCATGTCTAGTAAGATCCATCTAATTTGGTTTCATCTCTCCGCCATGAACTAATTTCTTAGATCTTGTATGTTGTGAGTACCTTACTTGTTGTGATGATTTGATTTAAGGTTTTGACTTAATGATTGTTTGATTTTCTATCTTTATTGGAATTGTGTTCTCTATTTGTGGATGTTTTGAGTAAGTATTCATCTTTTAGTTAGCATGGCGAGATTCGAGAGAGGAGTTATGCTAGTCTAGGGTTGAATCCTTTATATTACGTGGCGAGATTCGAGAGAGGAGTCACGTATTTCTTTAGTCAAAATTCCATCTTTTTACTGCACTGCGAGAATCGAGAGAGGAGCGGTGTAAGTGTAACCTAATTTCTAATATAACTTCAAGAGAGAAAGAGATTTCCTCTTGAGTTAGCGTAGTGGATTTGTGCGCTTTTTGTTACTTTCTTTCCACCCAAGTTAGAGATAACTGGGGGAATTTGGGTGACCGGATCTCGGAAATCGAGGGATAAAGAGATCCGCTTTTAAATCCTGGCAAGATAGAAGTCAAACAACTCATGAAAGTTTTTTCTATAAAAGATCATCGCAATAGGTAAGGGAAACCAACATGCAAGATTGCTCCCCTAAAACTTGGATAACAATATTTTCTTGTCCGCGCATTTTAGTTTTTGTCTCAAGAGTATTTCTTTAAATAAATCTAGAAATTCACCTTAATTATCGACTTGGATTTAGAGAACGGGAAGAGCTAGTAATTGTGATCACTAGGTCAATCACCTCCTCGAGGGAACGATCACTTCTCACTTTATATTACTTGATTCGGCACGTGCACTTGCGTAAATATACATCTATTTCGGGCGTATCAACCCCCATTACCACAGGTTGACCCTAACCCTCAATAGACTCGCCAACAACAAATGAACCCTCCTCTTAATCCTCCTTTTGACGTAATTGCCCCTACACCCCATCATCGACAATTAGATTATGACCTCAAGCAATTTCTTGATTTAAAACCACAAACGTTCGTCGGAGGATTGTCTCCATTAGAAACTGAAGATTGGATACTTCGCATTGAAACCATATTTCAAGTCATGCGTTGCCCGGAGGATCGAAAAGTCAAATTAGCATCATCTTTATTAGAAGGAGCAGCCAAGCGTTGGTGGAACAATATTGTGGCTACAAAATTCGTTAGACGTGAACAAGTAACCTAGACAAACTTTCTACACGAATTCACTAACTGGTTTGTGCAACGGTCTGAGAAAAGGGTCCTGCATGATCAATTTTTGCGATTGGTTCAGGGGACAAAATCGGTACTGCAGTACGAGGCGGAATTTTCTAAACTTGCATATTATGTCGATTCACTTGTAACGACGGAAGAAGATCGTTGTCGACAATTTCAACAAGGGTTGCATGACGATATCCGTAATTTGCTTGTACCCCTGGATATTCACGAATACGAAAAATTAGTCGACGAGCAAGACTAGTGGAAATTGACCAAAACAAATCGCAGAAGGCTCGCGATAGTGGGAAAAGGAAGGTAACTGAAACCCCAACCCAAAGCGAAGTACAAGGCAGTCGAGATTCAAAGGCATTCCAACTTGCTCCGTCAACCGGTACTACAACTACTCAAGTAACTGCGACAAAGTGTGTGAAGTGCGGTCGTTTCCATCGCGGAGAGTGCTTGATTGGCGCCTGTTACTATTGTCGGCAGCCAGGACACACAAAGAAGAATTGTCCAAAACTCTTAAGCAAAGCCTCTAGCACTCAAGGTCCTCTACTTACACCTCAACTATACCAAATGTCTACCGAATCTCTAGCATCAACGCCTACACCGTCCCCTGTACCTTTAGCTCCTTCCGCTCCTGTTCAGATTCCAGCTCCTCCTCCGGACGTGCCAGAAGATCGAATGATTATGCCCCGAATTTTTAATTTAGAATCTTATCACAAGAAATAGTTGTATTTTAGTATATGTGAATATAGTTGCGTTTTCGAGGGCGAAAACTTCTTTTAAGGAGGGATGAAATGTGGCGAACAAAAAATTTCGCACAATAAATAAATTTTGGTTTTATACATGTTTTAATATTTTTACAATCTCCGATGATGATAAAGTAAAGGCAGTGCGTGTTTTACGCAAATTTTTGTGTTTTTGATTAGTATTTTGGTATATTTTTGGGCTTGTTGCCTTTGGGTGTGGCTGAATTATTTATGTGGGCTAAAATTCGTGTATTAATTGGCTATCTTTGGACTGGGCTTTGCTTTGAATATGTTGGAGAGTTGACTGGTTTAATTATTATGGGCTTACTTTGGGCCTTTGGAAGTGGGGCTTTATTTAAGTGTTGGCAGTGTTGGCAGTGTTGGCTGTGTGTTGGCTGTGTTGGCTGTGTGCTGGTTGTGTTGGCTGTGTGCTGGCTGTGTTGAAGTTGAGCTGTTGGCTTGAATGAGGATTTGGGCTCGGCAAAATGCCATCTGGAGCGGTGCTTTGGCTGGACCTTGTCGCTAACCGTTGTATGCACAGTATATATCGGGCCGCTACTTCGTTTCTCCCGCACGATGATCGTCGATCGTCTGTTTCCGTGAAGCCGCAACATCTTTCTCCTTCTTCTTCATCTTTCTCTGGCTACTCCTCTACGACAAAGAGGCGTCTATTCTCTACCTTACTCTACTGCTACTTCTTTTCCCTGTGCCGAGCCATTTGCACTTCCGTGCTCCCGTTCCCGTGCCGCGCTGAGCCTTCTGCGCCGACGACCCTGCTGGGTTGTTTAGGGCTGTTCGGGTTCTCGTTTCTTCCGTGCTACTCTTGCTGTCTTTGCCCCTGAGCTCGGGTTCCTGCTGTGCCTTTTCTTTTTGCCGTTGCTGCTTCCCTCCCTGCGCCTTTTTGGTTGGACTGTGCCAAGCTATTTGGGCTGCTGCTTCTACGGAGGTTTAGGAAGGAATTTTCTACACTCCAGCCATCCATCAGAGATCGGTTGTGTAGCATCCCCCTTCCTCCTTCTCCCGCTGTAAGCATTTTCTCTCCCTCTTCTAATTTCTATTTTAAGGATTTGTTTTGGTTGAGTGGTGTTGAGCTCATGGATTGTCAGAAATTTTATTTATTTTTGACATAATTTTTGGGATGTTTTCACACGGCTTATGAGACTATTTTCTGTGGCCATTTAAGGGCTGTTTCGTGTACTGATTTTGAGTTATTTTCTTTTCCGATTGTGTTGATTACTAGCTGGACAGCAGGTAGAGAGGACAAGAAGTCCATTTTGGGGGCTAGTTTAGCCCATACAAGCGATATTATGGTTGTCCAGTACTAATTAAGGGCCGATTTTGGTGATTTAAATGCCTTTTTCTTCTTCATTTTGCGATTTATCGATTTTGGCTCTTCAAATTTATTAGTAAGCATATCCTTATGTATTATACTACGAGTGAAACGAGACGCAACCCGAACTATATTCATCTTATTTCAGTGGTTTCCAAGGCCAAGGCAAACGAGGATGGCTTCCCGTGAAAATCAAGGTATTAAAACAGGAAAGGATAAAGGTAAAAGTAAAACTTTGGTAAGTATTTTATTTCTTCAATTATGTTTATTCAAGTATTTTTACATTATTTTTTTGTAATTTCCAAGGATACTGCCTGTGCATATGGATTTCTCTTTAATGAAATATCGCTATAAAATAATTGTGGGCGAGGGGAAAATTATAAGCGATACAAATTTTCTGAGGGGAAACATTTTATTTAAATTTTTATTTACGCATCAAGATAAAAATGCTTTTAAAAGTCTGCATGGGAAAATGTGATGGTTTCGAGTCCAATGATATGGAGGCATCCGCTGACGGATTCTCCACGTATGGGTGAGCCTACGGAAAGCCCTTAAGTGGGAAGCCCTTAAGTGGGTGGTGGTCAATTCAAGTTTGCATCTTCGGAGCATTTCCCATTCTATGTAACTTAAAATAAGGGGGGGGATTATAATTCAACTCTAAGGATTAATTATTTACTATTGTGATGTATGCATGTTGCTAGTACATCCATTGTTTGCATGTACTGTACAACCCCGTAGCCGGGCGAGCGGGACCCTCCCCAAATATCAGCCTGGGGGCGTGCTATGAGCGGCGATTTGACGTCCCTGTTCGAGGACGTGCGGGTGCTCGCGCGTGCGTGCGGACATCTTGGTGGGTGTAGGCCTTATACATATATATATATATATATATATATATATATATATATATATATATATATATATATATATGGATTTATTTATATATATATATTATATTATATAATATGATTATTGATATGTATATAGGGGAGGGAAAGAAGAGAGAGGGCAGCAGCATTTTCATTTCCCCCTCCCCGACCTAGGTCACGGCCAAGAAGAGAGCAGCCGCCGCACCTTACCTCTCCTCTCTCTCGTCGGCCAAGAAGGAGCCGAGCAGCCGCCGCACCTTCCCTCTCCTCTCTCTCGTCGGCCAAGAAGAAGCCGAGCGGCCGCCCCTCCCCTCTCCTCTCTCCCGTCGGCCAGCAAGGCGAGTCCGAGCCCGGCTCTCCTCCCCCATCTCGGCGCCGCACAGCCCGAGCTCCTCCTCCCTCCCCATCGCCGCCTAAGCAGGGCAAAGCCACAACCCCGCCCCTTTCCTCTCTCCCGATCGGCTGCCTGGAGCAGCAAACCCGTGCAGCCTCCCTCCCCTCCCTTTTTCTGGACGGGCCGCCGCCGGCAAGCCCAGCCCGAGCCACCTCCCCCCCCTCCTTTTTCTGTCTAGATCGCCGCCTCTGGAGCAAGTGAGGCCGAGAATGACTTCCCCTCCGCCTCTAGAGCAAGGAGAGGCCGGGGACTTCTCTCCCGCAGCCACTTGAAGTTGTGGAAGCCGGGACAACCTTCGCCGACGCCACTTAGAGCACGGTCGGCCAAGGAGAGGCTCGGCGATGGAGGAAAAAAATGACTTGGAGCTTCTGGCTCTCCAACGGAGGTCGGATCCGCGCATGGACGACCACTACGGACGCTAGACGTCGAGCCTCGGGCAATGTGCACGGTTGCGGCTCCTCCAAACACGCGTCAAGGGTAACGAAGTTTCTTCTTGGGCAGGTGAAGCCCTTATTTTTCATATTTGTATGGAAGCCCCTCTCCACCAACGGGTGGGGGAATGGAGCTCTTCGACGGGTCGACATGTGCGTCCCCGCAGTTAATTGCATTAGTGCCCGGAAGTGTGAGTACGGGTTTAGGCATGCTGTGTGAAGCCCATTCGGACGTATGAGCCGAATTGGTGATGTGCTGTGTGAAGCCCATTCGGACGTATGAGCCGAATAGGTGATGTTCTGTGTGAAGCCCGTCCGGATGCATAAGCCGGGTGGGTGATGTTTTGGGGTTCCCGGAGAAGACTCTGAGGAATTTGAATACTATCTATTTGCAGGGAATGCGCACCATAGCCCCCAAAAAAGGGGGTGCGCGCATTATGTTTGGCCTTCTTGTGTTAGCCGACCGATGCCTAGTTGGCCACCGCTCGTCGAGACGTTGACGTACAGGGGCTGCAGTAGCAAGCGGGAAGTAGCGGGCTTAAGCCCTCAGTTTGTGCCGGCCCAAGAAGGCCTTTTTCTGCTTATGTTGCCGGCCTGCGTGCCGAAGTATGAAATTTACATTCCTGTAATTATTTAAATGCCTGTGATGCCCTGTGAATTCTTTTTATCTTGTTCATCTTAGTCGGGCGGTATGTTTGCGAACCGCTCTCCCCGTGGGAGCCCCGAGGTATAGTCGTCGGGAAGCCCCTGATGGCCTGTTAATGGCCTGTTGATAGCCTTTCAGAACAACGTAGTTACGTTGTTAGCGGCCCAATTGGGGCTGCGTGGAGTAGGGCTGCTGGGCGGTATAACGCCATTAAAAGGCGGGCAGGGAACAGTTTATATAAACCCAGGGAGACACCTCTAGTTCAGGAGTGGATTTTGAGATCCTCCTTAGATGTTCCGGTCGGCCAAGAGAGCCCGCCGAAGGTGTCTTAGCTCAGCCCCTGGTGTGGGAGGGGAAGAGTTTGATAGTCTTCCGGGTATGCGGTGGGACCTCCACGCTGAGGCCTTGGGTCTGTCCCTTGTGTTCCTAGCCTTGAGCCTAGATTGTTCACTTGAGTGTAGTAGGTGTTCGGCCACCCCTTCCCCAAGGGTCGAACTCCACAGAGACCGATTTTTCGGTTTCAACATTTTGGTGCGGTGAGCGTGAAGAGTGGCCAGCACGGAAAATCTCAGGTGGATGTCATGGCTTTAGAAGAGGAACCAAGTGGCGACCAGGGTCATGCGCGGATAATTTGTATGTAAGGTCCTCATACTCAGAGTTACCCCCTCCTATAGTTGTTGTTGGAATCTCGTAGCATTTGGAGTAGGATTTGCACCAGTTTGAAGCGCCTCTACCTGTGAAAACACGTGTATCCTCACTTAAGATCAAGTAAGAGAGCAGCTGAGACAGTGGCGGATCCAGAAAATTAATAATGGGGGTGCACAAATTGATAATGAGGGTGCATAAATTGATAATGGGGGTGCACACATATTTTTTTTGAATGTGTCACTTAGTTTTAAAAATTTTAACATGGGAGGTCAAACATCAACTTCTTTCAAAAAAAATTTGAACATTTCAATCTTCTCGGAGCTGTTTCTCCCTCATCTGGTCACCGTTTTTGACGTATAAGTAGTCAAAATTCATTGCCTCGACGAGAGGAATCCAAATACACTAATTATTTTTAAAAATAATGGGGGTGCCAGTGTCCCTCGGGCCCCCCTCTAAATCCGCCCCTGAGCTGAGAGGTATTTGGAGCCGGGGTGACCCTGAAAGGATTCCCTCCCTAACGGTAATATGTTATCTCTTCCTTTTGATCCAGTAGCGGTAAAGTTTTCCCTTTATTGCCAATTCGCCTCGAGCTTCTGAGGGCTTCAAGGGTTAGCCTCGTGATCGACTCCGGAAGCGAAACGTCCAACCCGTTCCTTTTAAATCGCCTAGTTCGGACGATGGGACGGTGCCACGGGACTTTAAGCGCTGTTGTAAGACCGAGCCTCTGCACTAACGGCCGAGATCAGCTCCCCCCTTGCACGTCGGCCTATGTCCTCCCGATCGCACCTCTCCTCCGACTAGAGGAATTATCAGGAACGAGCCTAGACGCTAACCTCCCAGATTTGATAAAGGGCCGATCTCTCCAAGCAATCACAAGTGAAGGCCTTTGTTATTGAGAGAGCAGGATAACATGTAAAGGGGAAGGTTTTTGCCCAAGGGAAGATGTTGGCCTCGAGTGCGTCCTAGAGGACCATCGCAGGAACATTACCCGTCGCCCATGCACTAGCTCTCATCATCGAGTGACATGGCGGAAAGTGATCTTTGTCATTAGATCAGGATATGAGCCGTCGACCTGTTCCTCCTAAAGAGCCCAGTTCGGATGATGGGACGATGCCTCAGGACCTTAAGCGCTATTGTAAGACCGAGCCTCTGCACTGACGGCCGAGATCAGCTCCCCCCTTGCACGTCGGCCTATGTCCCCCCGATTGCATCTCTCTTCCGATTGGAGGAATTATTAGGAACAGGCTCGGACGCCAGCTTCCCGATTTGACGACTTCCAGATCGTCTCTCTTATGAAAAGAATGCGTTCTCCATTTGTAAAAGCATCGGTGCAATTAACTCTCCAACACCCCTTAAATAAGCAGGATGTCTCCACCTTGAGCAAAGTCAAGTCCTCGAGTAGTAGTGCATTTTCCTATCACCAAAAATCAGGCTGAGTGTGAGGCGGTTATAGCGAGACTATGCCTAGCCAGAGAACTTGGGGTACATGATGTGGAGGTTCTTACTGACTCCTTGATAGTGTTCTCCTAGATTAACGTGGAGTTCGAAGCGAGGGAGCTTACCCTCCAGTTATACTAGACAAATGTTCCAAGTCTTCTCGCTCTGGGGTTAGGTCTCGATTCTCCTGCTGTCAGGCTCCCACCAAGCTGGCAGGGCAGGGGTCTCGATGGACGTCGTTATGACCCTGGGGCTGAGCCCGGAGGATGTTCAACACCTGCCCTCAGGCTCCCATCTAGCTGACTGGCCCGGTGGTAGCACCCGGGAGAGGCAAATGTTCCAAGTCTTCTCGCTCTGGGGTTAGGTCTCGATTCTCCCGCTGTCAGGCTCCCAACAAGCTGGCAGGGCAGGGGTCTCGATGGACGTCGTTATGACCCTGGGGCTGAGCCCGGAGGATGTTCAACACCTGCCCTCAGGCTCCCATCTAGCTGACTGGCCTGGTGGTAGCACCCGGGAGAGGCAAATGTTCCAAGTCTTCTCGCTCTGGGGTTAGGTCTCGATTCTCCCGCTGTCAGGCTCCCACCAAGCTGGCAGGGCAGGGGTCTCGATGGACGTCATTATGACCCTGGGGCTGAGCCCGGAGGATGTTCAACACCCGCCCTCAGGCTCCCATCTAGCTGACTGGCCTGGTGGTAGCACCCGGGAGAGGCGAATGTTTCAAGCCTTCTCGCTCTGGGGGTAGGTCTCGATTCTCCCGCTGTCAGGCTCCCACCAAGCTGGCAGGGCAGGGGTCTCGATGGACGTCGTTATGACCCTGGGGCTGAGCCCGGAGGATGTTCAACACCCGCCCTCAGGCTCCCATCTAGCTGACTGGCCTGGTGGTAGCACCCGGGAGAGGCGAATGTTCCAAGCCTTCTCGCTCTGGGGTTAGGTCTCGATTCTCCCGCTGTCAGGCTCCCAACAAGCTGGCAGGGCAGGGGTCTCGATGGACGTCGTTATGACCCTGGGGCTGAGCCCGGAGGATGTTCAACACCCGCCCTCAGGCTCCCATCTAGCTGACTGGCCTGGTGGTAGCACCCGGGAGAGGCGAATGTTCCAAGCCTTCTCGCTCTGGGGTTAGGTCTCGATTCTCCCGCTGTCAGGCTCCCAACAAGCTGGCAGGGCAGGGGTCTCGATGGACGTCGTTATAATCCTGGGGCTGAGCCCGGAGGATGTTCAACACCCGTTCCCAGGCTTTCACCTAGCTGGCTGAACCGGCAGTATCACCCGAGAGCTCGGACGATTCTATGTGGACATCGTTATGACCCTGAACATCGTTATGAAATTTGGAGTGACAATGCTTCCTCTGCAATCTATGCGGACGATTGAAATATTTGTTTAACAGACCCCGAGCAGATCCCGTTGTCAGGCTCTCACCTAGCTGGCAGGGCTGGATGTCACTCGAGGGAGTCTGCCCCAGACCCCGAGCAGATCCCGCTGTCAGGCTCCCACCTAGATGGCAGGGCTGGATGTCACTCGAGGGAGTCTGCCCCAGACCCAGAGCAGATCCCGCTGTCAGGCTCCCACCTAGCTGGCAGGGCTGGATGTCACTCGAGGGAGTCTGCCCCAGACCCCGAGCAGATCCCGCTGTCAGGCTCTCATCTAGCTGGCAGGGCTGGATGTCACTCGAGGGAGTCTGCCCCAGACCCCGAGCAGATCCCGCTGTCAGGCTCTCACCTAGCTGGCAGGGCTGGATGTCACTCGAGGGAGTCTGCCCCAGACCCCGAGCAGATCCCGTTGTCAGGCTCTCACCTAGCTGGCAGGGCTGGATGTCACTCGGTGGATAAAGATAGTTTGAAATTTGGAGGGAGTTCGGATACTTTGCAGGACCCTGAGTGATGCTCGGCCCCGGGTAGACCCGCTGCCTGGCTCCTACTAGCTGGCAGGTCCGTAGGCTCGCCTGGGGGGTAAGGGACCCCGAGTGCTGCTCGGCCCCGGGTAGACTCGCTGTCAGGCTTTCACTAGCTGGCAGGGCTGTAGGCACACCTGGGGGAAAGGGAGATATTTTGAGGTTTGGGAAGAATTTGGGTACTTTGCAGGACCCCGAGTGATGCTCGGCCCCGGGTAGACCCGCTGCCTGGCTCCTACTAGCTGGCAGATCCGTAGGCTCGCCTGGGGGGTAAGGGACTCCGAGTGCTGCTCGGCCCCGGGTAGACTCGCTGTCAGGCTTTCACTAGCTGGCAGGGCTGTAGGCACACCTGGGGGGAAAGGGAGAGAGCTTGAAAAGAGTTGGTTTTTTGGTTATGTTGCAGTGTATTAAATATTGCGTGTATCACTGATGATGAGCCTAGGAGGAAAGACACGGGCTAGTGATATTCGTGCTAGAGCCTCTAGTGGGTCTATGTGAAAAGTAAGCCCTACGGGTGGAGCTCCCTTTGTACCCAAATGGAGAATTCTCGCTAATTTTTTCTTTGGGTCGGCTCCCACTCGCCGGATACGTTGGGTTGGATGATTCTTTCCGAGCTTGTACCAACCTCGAAAAGAGCGGGGATTGTGTACAACCCCGTAGCCGGGCGAGCGGGACCCTCCCCAAATGTCAGCCTGGGGGCGTGCTATGAGCGGCGATTTGACGTCCCTGTTCGAGGACGTGCGGGTGCTCGCGCGTGCGTGCGGACATCTTGGTGGGTGTAGGCCTTATACATATATATATATAAATATATGTTATAATATATATATGGATTTATTTATATATATATATTATATAATATAATATGATTATTGATATGTATATAGGGGAGGGAAAGAAGAGAGAGGGCAGCAGCATTTTCATTTCCCCCTCCCCGACCTAGGTCACGGCCAAGAAGAGAGCAGCCGCCGCACTTCACCTCTCCTCTCTCTCGTCGGCCAAGAAGGAGCCGAGCAGCCGCCGCACCTCCCCTCTCCTCTCTCTCGTCGGCCAAGAAGAAGCCGAGCGGCCGCCCCTCCCCTCTCCTCTCTCCCGTCGGCTAGCAAGGCGAGCCCGAGCCCGGCTCTCCTCCCCCATCTCAGCGCCGCACAGCCCGAGCTCCTCCTCCCTCCCCATCGCCGCCTAAGCAGGGCAAAGCCGCAGCCCCGCCCCTTTCCTCTCTCCCGATCGGCTACCTGGAGCAGCAAACCCGTGCAGCCTCCCTCCCCTCCCTTTTTCTGGACGGGCCGCCGCCGGCAAGCCCAGCCCGAGCCACCCCCCTCCCCTCCTTTTTCTGTCTAGATCGCCGCCTCTGGAGCAGGTGAGGCCGAGAATGACTTCCCCTCCACCTCTAGAGCAAGGAGAGGTCGGGGACTTCTCTCCCGCAGCCACTTGAAGTTGTGGAAGCCGGGACAACCTTCGCCGACGCCACTTAGAGCACGGTCGGCCAAGGAGAGGCTCGGCGATGGAGGAAAAAAATGACTTGGAGCTTCTGGCTCTCCAACGGAGGTCGGATCCGCGCATGGACGACCACTACGGACGCTAGACGTCGAGCCTCGGGCAATGTGCACGGTTGCGGCTCCTCCAAACACGCGTCAAGGGTAACGAAGTTTCTTCTTGGGCAGGTGAAGCCCTTATTTTTCATATTTGTATGGAAGCCCCTCTCCACCAACGGGTGGGGGAATGGAGCTCTCCGACGGGTCGACATGTGCGTCCCCGCAGTTAATTGCATTAGTGCCCGGAAGTGTGAGTACGGGTTTAGGCATGTTGTGTGAAGCCCATTCGGACGTATGAGCCGAATTGGTGATGTGCTGTGTGAAGCCCATTCGGACGTATGATCCGAATAGGTGATGTTCTGTGTGAAGCCCGTCCGGACGCATAAGTCGGGTGGGTGATGTTTTGGGGTTCCCGGAGAAGACTCTGAGGAATTTGGATACTATCTATTTGTAGGGAATGCGCACCATAGCCCCCAAAAAAGGGGGTGCGCGCATTATGTTTGGCCTTCTTGTGTTAGCCGACCGATGCCTAGTTGGCCACCGCTCGTCGAGACGTTGACGTACAGGGGCTGCAGTAGCAAGCGGGAAGTAGCGGGCTTAAGCCCTCAGTTTGTGCCGGCCCAAGAAGGCCTTTTTCTGCTTATGTTGCCGGCCTGCGTGCCGAAGTATGGAATTTACATTCCTGTAATTATTTAAATGCCTGTGATGCCCTGTGAATTCTTTTTATCTTGTTCATCTTAGTCGGGCGGTATGTTCGCGAACCGCTCGCCCCGTGGGAGCCCCGAGGTATAGTCGTCGGGAATCCCCTGATGGCCTGTTAATGGCCTGTTGATAGCCTTTCAGAACAACGTAGTTACGTTGTTAGCGGCCCAATTGGGGCTGCGTGGAGTAGGGCTGCTGGGCGGTATAACGCCATTAAAAGGCGGGCAGGGAACAGTTTATATAGACCCAGGGAGACACCTCTAGTTCAGGAGTGGATTTTGAGATCCTCCTTTGATGTTCCGGCCGGCCAAGGGAGCCCGCCGAAGGTGTCTTAGCTCAGCCCCTGGTGTGGGAGGGGAAGAGTTTGATAGTCTTCCGGGTATGCGGTGGGACCTCCACGCTGAGGCCTTGGGTCTGTCCCTTGTGTTCCTAGCCTTGAGCCTAGATTGTTCACTTGAGTGTAGTAGGTGTGCGGCCACCCCTTCCCCAAGGGTCGAACTCCATAGAGACCGATTTTTCGGTTTCAACATGTATAACATTTCACGAAATAATTGTCTCACATAGTCATATTTGTATCACTAATACAGTTGAATTACATGTTTTTAGGCAACAGGAGCAAGCCCCAGCGCACCACAGAGGTTTCCGCCGGAAGAGCTGGCGAAGGTATGGTTGAAGATCTTTATCAGTATTGGGGAATGCCAGGAGAACCATCGTATTGCAAATCCAAACTACGAATGCGACTATTTTATTTATTATTATTTTTTAAGTTGATGTCTCATCGTGTAAATAAATAAAAGAAAGTAATAAAATGACTTTTTTCTGTACTACTGTGACGAAATTTTTGAAAACTTGTAATTGTTTCTCATATCATTTGGAGAAAGCCTGCTTTAGGGTTTTTACAATTGGTATCAGAGAGAGGTTGGTTTTCAAAATATTGTTTCATGGGGAGTACTCGGTCATAAGATGTAACCTAAAAGAATTTACATCCCTTTATAGGAACCTATTCGGATCTATTCCAGTCGACGCCGTCAAGGGGATCGCGAGGAACGGGAAGTTCAACAAGGAATGAGATCAGAGGAAAGTGACAATAGACACCAACCAAGGAATCCTTCCGAATTTGTATTAGCAATAGCTGAAGCCCTTAAGTTGGTATTCCCAATGTTAGCTACACTTGTAAACCCATTACCACAGGTTGACCCTAACCCTCAATAGACTCGCCAACAACAAATGAACCCTCCTCCTAATCCTCCTTTTGACGTAATTGCCCCTACACCCCATCATCGACAATTAGATTATGACCTCAAGCGATTTCTGGATTTAAAACCACCAACATTCGTCGGAGGATTGTCTCCATTAGAAACTGAAGATTGGATACTTCGCATTGAAACCATATTTCAAGTCATGTGTTGCCCGGAGGATCGAAAAGTCGAATTAGCATCATTTTTATTAGAAAGAGCAGCCAAGCGTTGGTGAAACAATATTGTGGCTACAAAATTCGTCAAACGTGAACAAGTAACCTGGACAAACTTTCTGCACGAATTCACTAACTGGTTTATGCCACGGTCTGAGAAAAGGGTCCTGCACGATCAATTTTTGCGATTGGTTCAGGGGACAAAATCGGTACTGCAGTACGAGGCAGAATTTTTTAAACTTGCATATTATGTCGATTCACTTGTAACGACGGAAGAAGATCGTTGTCGACAATTTCAACAAGGGTTGCATGACGATATCCGTAATTTGCTTGTACCCCTGGATATTCTCGAATACGGAAAATTAGTCGAGCGAGCAAGATTAGTGGAAATTGACCAAAACAAATCGCAGAAGGCTCGCGATAGTGGGAAAAGGAAGGTAACTGAAACCCCAACCCAAAGCAAAGTACAAGGCAGTTGAGATTCAAAGGCATTCCAACTTGCTCCGTCAACCGGTACTACAACTACTCAAGTAACTGCGACAAAGTGTGTGAAGGGCGGTCGTTTCCATCGCGGAGAGTGCTTGATTGGCGCCTGTTACTATTGTCGGCAGCCAGGACACACAAAGAAGAATTATCCAAAACTCTTAAGCAAAGCCTCTAGCACTCAAGGTCCTTTACTTACACCTCAACTATACCAAATGTCTACCGAATCTCTAGCATCAATGCCTACACCGTCCCCTGTACCTTTAGCTCCTTCCGCCCCTGTTCAGACTCCAGCTCCTCCTAAGGACGTGCCAGAAGATCGAATGATTATGCCCCGAACTTTTAATTTAGAATCTTATCACAAGAAATAGTTGTATTTTAGTATATGTGAATATAGTTGCGTTTTCGAGGGCGAAAACTTCTTTTAAGGAGGGATGAAATGTGGCGAACAATAAATAAATTTTACAATCTCCGATGATGATAAAGTAAAGGCAGTGCGCGTTTTACGCAAATTTTTGTATTTTTGATTAGTATTTTGGTATATTTTTTGGCTTGCTGCCTTTGAGTGTGGCTGAATTATTTTTGTAGGCTAAAATTCTTGTATTAATTGGCTATCTTTGGACTGGGCTTTGCTTTGAATATGCTGGAGAGTTGACTGGTTTAATTATTATGGGCTTACATTGGGCCTTTGGAAGTGGGGCTTTATTTAAGTGTTGGCAGTGTTGGCTGTGTTGGATGTGTTGGCTGTGTGCTGGCTGTGTTGAAGTTGAGCTGTTGGCTTGAATGTGGATTTGGGCTCGGCAAAATGCTATCATGAGCGGTGCTTTGGCTGGACCTTGCCGCTAACCGCTGTATGCACTGTATATATCGGGCCGCTACTTCGTTTCTCCCGCACGATGATCGTCGATCGTCTGCTTCCGTGAAGCCGCGACATCTTTCTCCTTCTTCTTCATCTTTCTCTGGCTACTCCTCTACGGCAAAGAGGCGTCTCTTCTCTACCTTACTCTACTACTACTTCTTTTCCCTGTGCCGAGCCATTTGCACTTCCGTGCTCCCGTTCCCGTGCCGCGCTGAGCCTTCTGCGCTGACGACCCTGCTGGGCTGCTTAGGGCTGCTCGGGTTCTCGTTTCTTCCGTGCTACTCTTGCTGTCTTTGCCCCTGAGCTCGGGTTCCTGCTGTGCCTTTTTCTGTTTGCCGCTGCTGCTTCCCTCCCTGCGCCTTCGGTTGGACTGTGCCAAGTTATTAGGGCTGCTGCTTCTACGAATGTTTAGGAAGGAATTTGCTACACTCCAGCCATCCATCAAAGATCGGTTGCGTAACATCCCCCTTCCTCCTTCTCCCGCTGTAAGCATTTTCTCTCCCTCTTCTAATTTCTGTTTTAGGGATTTGTTTTGGTTAAGTGGTGTTGAGCTCATGGATTGTTAGAAATTTTACTTATTTTTGACAAAATTTTTGGGTTGTTTTCACATGGCTTTTGGGACTATTTTCTGTGGCCATTTAAGGGCTGTTTCGTGTACTGATTTTGAGCTGTTTTCTTTTCCGATTGTGTTAATTAGTAGCTGGACAGCAGGTTGAGAGGACAAGAAGTCCATTTTGGGGGCTGGTTTAGCCCATACAAGCGATATTATGGCTGTCCAGTACTAATTAAGGGCCGATTTTTGGGATTTAAATGTCTTTTTCTTCTTCATTTTGCGATTTATCGATTTTGGCTCCCGTTTCCCCTAGAAGAGGCGACAACTTTGTCGCCCGTTCTGGCTGTCGCCCCTCACAGGGGTGGCCCTTGTTTCGCTCAGAACAGGCTGCAATTTTGACACCTGTACTTGGTTGTCGGCCCTCACAGGGGCGACCTTTGTTTCGCCCAGAACGGGCGGCAATTCCGCCGCCCGTGCTAGCCCGCCGCCCTCACAGGGGCGACCTTCCTTTGGCTCGGAACGAGCGACCATTTGACCGCCCGTCCTCCGCCGCAGGACCCGATTAGAGGCAGTATTTCCTTCCTCTCGGCCGACGACCGCCCTCATTCCTCCGGTCGAGTGTGACCTTCGCTAGCGAGCAATCTTCCCTATCGCCGCCGCCGCCGCCCGTCGTCCATCATGTGTATTCTCCGTCGTCCGATCACACTCCCGCGATCGCCGCCGTCAGTTATATGGGTAACCACCCACGTAACCGCTCGCATGACCTCCTGTAATGGAGAAAATGCGTTGCCAAAAATAGATCGGTCAACGGTTAGTATAATTATTAAATATTATGCGTGTAAATATTTCATGAGAGCGACCTATTAATTGCAATCATGGTGGTTATGGGGTGCGGATAGTCACATAACCTCCATAACCACCCATGAAGCCTGTAAATAGCGCCCCAGATCCCTCTTTAATTCTCATTTTTCTCCGAGCGGGAAAATCCTCCTACGATTTTCTCTATTCTCCCTCCTTCGTCTCCTTCATCTCCTTCTCCCCCTTTGAAGATCTTCAAATATTTTTTGAAGATCTTCTTTGTTTTCGAAGCCTCCTTCGAAGATCTTTATCTTCTCCGCTCAGAATTTCTCTTTCCTCCATCCCTCTTTGCGCGCTATCGCGCGCGTCTCTTCCTTGCGCGCGCCCGCGCGCGCCGCCTTCTTGCGCGCGCCGCCTTCTTGCGCGCTCTCGCACACATTTCTCCCTTGCGTGCTCCCGCACGCGCCGCCTCCTTGCGCGCTCTCGCGCACATTTCTCCCTTGCGTGCTCCCGCACGCGCCGCCTCCTTGCGCGCTCTCGCGAACATTTCTCCATTGCGTGCTCCCGCACGCGCCGCCTCCTTGCGCGCTCTCGCGCACATTTCTCCCTTGCGTGCTCCCGCACGCGCCGCCTCCTTGCGCATACTCGCGCACATTTCTCCCTTCCGTGCTCCCGCACGCGCCGCCTCCTTGCGCGCTCTCGCGCACATTTCTCCCTTGCGTGCTCCCGCACGCGCCGCCTCCTTGCGCGCTCTCGCGCACATTTCTCCCTTGCGTGCTCCCGCACGCGCCGCCTCCTTGCGCGCACATTTCTCCCTTGCGTGCTCCCGCACGCGCCGCCTCCTTGCGCGGTCTCGCGCACATTTCTCCCTTGCGTGCTCCCGCACGCGCCGCCTCCTTGCGCGCTCTCGCGCACATTTCTCCCTTGCGTGCTCCCGCACGCGCCGCCTCCTTGCGCGCACATTTCTCCCTTGCGTGCTCCCGCACGCGCCGCCTCCTTGCGCGCTCTCGCGCACATTTCTCCCTTGCGTGCTCCCGCACGCGCCGCCTCCTTGCGCGCTCTCGCGCACATTTCTCCCTTGCGTGCTCCCGCACGGGCCGCCTACTTGCGCGCTCTCGCGCACATTTCTCCCTTGCGTGCTCCCGCACGCGCCGCCTCCTTGCGCGCTCTCGCGCACATTTCTCCCTTGCGTGCTCCCGCACGCGCCGCCTCCTTGCGCGCTCTCGCGCACATTTCTCCCTTGCGTGCTCCCGCACGGGCCGCCTACTTGCGCGCTCTCGCGCACATTTCTCCCTTGCGTGCTCCCGCACGCGCCGCCTCCTTGCGCGCTCTCGCGCACATTTCTCCCTTGCGTGCTCCCGCACGCGCCGCCTCCTTGCGCGCTCTCGCGCACATTTCTCCCTTGCGTGCTCCCGCACGCGCCGCCTCCTTGCGCGCTCTCGCGCACATTTCTCCCTTGCGTGCTCCCGCACGCGCCGCCTCCTTGCGCGCTCTCGCGCACATTTCTCCCTTGCGTGCTCCCGCACGCGCCGCCTCCTTGCGCGCTCTCGCGCACATTTCTCCCTTGCGTGCTCCCGCACGCGCCGCCTTCTTGCGCGCTCTCGCGCACATTTCTCCCTTGCGTGCTCCCGCACGCGCCGCCTTCTTGCGCGCTCTCGCACACATTTCTCCCTTGCGCGCTCTCGCTCGTCGCTTCCTTGTGCGCTCTCCGCACGCCTCTCCCCCGTGCGTTCTTGTGCGCGCCTCTCCCCTGCATGCCCCCCCGCGCTCTCCGCACGTCTTTCCCCCGCGCGTTCTTGTTCGCGCCTCTCCCTTGCATGCTCCCCGCGCTCTCGCACACTTCGCTCCCTTAAGCGGGTCTCTTTCCCCGCGCTCCACGGACTTTCCTTCTGCAAACGCCTTGCGCTCTCTCTATTTACCCGCAACCGCTCAGCGCACCCTCCTCCTGCAAGCGCCTAGCGCGCTCTCCTCCAGCAAGCTCCCAACACGCTCTTTGCCAACAAGTACACCACGCGCTCCAGAATAAACACTCCATCTACCGATAAAACAACCGAACCACGCTTCTTCAAAAAACAATCAGATATAAGAAGCAGAGGATAAGACGCACTGAGTGTACCTCCGAGCTTCAAAGCAGTAGTCATCAGAACGTGTACAACAAGCTGATCCCACCTCCAGGAATTATTAGAAGACTCCAGAATACAACGAGCGCATCGCTCCCCACAACACTCGAAGAAATAATTAGTCCTGTTAGCGGTGGCCTGTCACCCTCCAAGTTCTTTCTCTCTCCCCAATAATTGTAACGGGAGGCAGTCTGTCGCCCTCGAGTTCTTAGAAAAGCCCCGTAACAGCACTCAGATCTAGTGGAGGTTTGGTCGGCAAAGATCCAGACACGTGGTTTTTCACCTCTTTACGGGGTTTTTCACGTCAAAAAAATTACCTTGTCAGTTTTCTATTTTCATTGACTGTATGCGCGCTCGACCGCGCCATGAACTAAGACGGTCCAAGATAATCCGATCTGACAGGGACGTCAAATTTGGCCGCAACAACTCTACCCATTTCGGTAAGGGGAGATAGAATTTACGTGGTTTGTTAGTATAAAATTAAAGATAAAGAAAAATAAAATCTGAATTTTTTGATTTGTTATTAGTTAAATCAGATTTGTTAATAACAATTAACAACACTCTTAGGAGTTAAGCTGGATGCTCCATTTACCGCACGTACTTGAGAAGATCGCGTCAACAAAACTTTAGCACAATCCCAGCCATCCAAATCGGTTTAGATGGCTGAGACGAGGACAATGGCCATGGGGGAAGAAGATCCAAGTCCCACAAAACCCTAGAACATTTCCCCGTAAAACCCTGCCGAGAAGTCGCAAGAGATCCCTTTTCTTCCTGGCCATTCGATTTGCTCTAAGGATTGTGATTTAGGGCCCCTCCTCACTCCCCAGTCTCTCTCTCTCTCTCTGTTTTCCCCCTTTTCGTTCTCTCTCCCCAAACATGGAATCCCTCCACAGAAGTGAAAGCAGCGGCGCCGCCGCTGCCCTGGAGTTGGCGTTGAAGCCAGTGATCGAATCCGTGGCCATGGAAGCGATTTGGGATGCGGGGAAGTCTGTATTTTTGCTTCTATGCATGGTAACAATCGATTTTTTCTTCGTTTTTTGTTTGTTTTTTCGAAGCTTTCTTCTTCAAGTTTTGATATTGTGAACGTCAGAATCCAGTGCATGTTTTATTTGTCTTCAATAAATCTTTCTCTGTTTTCCTTTCTAGGTCCGAAAAAGGATTTTTTTTTGTATGATTCAAGTCAAGGGATTGTAAATTCCATTTCATTTTTGTATGTTTTTTACAACAATGTATTACACTCTCCCCATCATACTGTAAACATTATCCATATTCTTATATTTCTTAGATAATATTGTAGCATTGATTAGGTCTACAACTTTTTTTTCTTCTATTTCTTCTTTTTTTAGCCGTGGAATGTGTGATTTGAGATTGACTTCTTTTGTTTTGGTTTGAATTTTGTATTTGATGTCTTTTTTTTAAGAACAATGTTTTAAAGATATAGATTTTGTACTCAGATTTGTTCATGATCATAACAATACACTATTGGGTTCTCATATGCTGCATATTCCCTTTAGGATTTTGTTATTCTTAAGAGATGTGTGGGTTCAAAGATAGATCTTCCTCTTTCTACCTGACTTTTGTACTACCTTTTACTTTAAATGTAATTTTACAAGATTGTTTAAGATTTTCTTTTAATCTTAATGTTTTATTCTTCATTATGTTTACATGCTCATTTTAACTAAATTGCAAATATCCCTTTTTGGTTAGGTTTGAACTTGATATATAATGTGAATAATTGCATTTAAGGAGAAAATCATTAGGGATTGATTATTTTCTATTTTATTGGAGATGAATATGCATGTTGTCTTGAATCCTATTTTTGCATGTTATATTAATACTAATTGACAGTAAAACACTGTTAGTATTTACCTTTTGTCACATTTAAGGCATTTTGGACAAGATTATGTTCACTTTCCAAATTATTTAAAGAACTAATTCTCTGATTCTCGGCGTTCTAACCTTTTTTCCCTACATTATAGGATCACGTAATTGCAATTTTGTAATTATTCAAGGTCTGTTGACATTATTTGCATCAAATTCTTTGAAACTATGGTTCGACCTTTGAGTAGTTCAAACTTATATAAGAAAGAATTTCTCATCCAGTGGTTGGTGATTGTAACATTGATTTCCTTAATTATGCAAATATATTTATTTATTTTTGTTTTTCATGAGTAAATTTTGAGATAGTACCATGTACTCCTCATAGTCCTGTTCTTTTTGCTACTGTTTTTATCAAGCATGGATTACTACATACACTTGCACGTTGCTACATTTTTAGTAAATATTTTCTACTTTTCATATACTTTGTTAGCTATCGTGAGGTATTATTTCCTGAATAAATACATGAAATTGTTTAATCACTTAGCACGTTGTCTTCTATGAGATGCACTTGAAAAAAATCATTGCCTTCTTTGAGCATGACGAGCACATGTGTGTGCATATACATGTGCGTGTGTGTGTTTAGCTATTGTGGTAGTGTTTGGTAATGTTTATGCTCGAGTTTTAAAGCATGTAGTACTAACTTTCTGTTAAGTTATGGCCTCATTATGTAGATATGACCTACCTGTTTCATGAATGTCAAGTTTAGATAAATAAAGCTATTACTTTACTCATCATGCATAGCCTTACTGTCAAAGTGCTCATACTGCTCATGCAAGGCTGGTATTGTGACTAATGGAAGAGGGTTAAGTTGTTTGTAGTCCTTTTTTGGGAAATTATTATTGTAAATTTGTCAGCATATTATTTTCCATTTATTAAGAGCTTGGATGGTTTTGATGGATGATGTGAATATTAAAGAACAATGAAAAAAATATTTTTATCAACTCTATAATGAAAAAAAAGACAATGAATTGAATTTGGAAGAGTTAAGTAAATCAGAGAAGTATATGAACATAATATTTTTTCGTAAAATTTAAGCATTAGAGGTAAATGATGCTCTAAAGAAGATGAAGAATGGAAAGACGGTTTGGTCAGACGATATACCCATCAAAGTATGAAAATGTGTAGGGAATGAAGAAATTTTGTGGTTTACATGTTTTTTCAATAAGATACTGAAGTCAAAGAGAATGTCAGACCAATGAAGAGAAAGTATTTTGGTACATTTGTATAAGAATAAAGGAGATATACAAAACTGTGTTAATTGTAGAGGGATTAAATTGACGAGTCATATCATGAAACTATGAGAACTAATAATAGAAAGAAGAGTAAGACTAGAGACTAACATCTCAGAGAATCAATCTGGATTCATGCCAGTGAGGTCGACCGTGGAAGCTATACATCTCTTGAGGAGACTCATTGACAACTACCGAGAAAGAAAACAAGATTTGCATATGTTGTTTATTGATCTTGAGGAGGCTTATGATAGAGTTCCAACAAAGATCTTATGGAGAGTCTTAGAAAAGAAAGGTATAAATGTATCATATATTAACATAATCAAAGATATGTATACAAATTCAGTGACAAGGGTGAGGACATCTGGAGGATTAACACAAGAATTCCCTATCATTGTTGGCTTACATCAAGGTTCAGCTTTAAGCCCTAATCTCTTTACCCTTATCTTAGATGAGCTAACCAGACATATCCAACAAGCAATACTTTGGTGTTTATTTTTTGCATATGATATCGTTTTAGGTTGGAAGCTATACATCTCTTGAGGAGACTCATTGACAACTACCGAGAAAGAAAACAAGATTTGCATATGTTGTTTATTGATCTTGAGGAGGCTTATGATAGAGTTCCAACAAAGATCTTATGGAGAGTCTTAGAAAAGAAAGGTATAAATGTATCATATATTAACATAATCAAAGATATGTATACAAATTCAGTGACAAGGGTGAGGACATCTGGAGGATTAACACAAGAATTCCCTATCATTGTTGGCTTACATCAAGGTTCAGCTTTAAGCCCTAATCTCTTTACCCTTATCTTAGATGAGCTAACCAGACATACCCAACAAGCAATACTTTGGTGTTTATTTTTTGCATATGATATCGTTTTAGGTTGATGAGACACGCGAGGGTGTAGACGCTATGTAATTTAAGCATTAGAGATTATGACAGAAGGTATGCACACTGGCGACAAATGATCCATATAGCCGACCCCACTATAGTGCGATAAAGGCTTGAATGTTGTTGTTGTAAGAGCTTGGATAGATTTTATGTTCATGAGTTAGCATTAAGGATAAATACTCATTGTATGATCATATTTGAACTATTTCCTTCCGACAATTTAAGAATTTTTATCACTTGCACAAATTTGGAAATCAAAGTTTTCTCTTTCCCCTTAACAGTTCAAGTGATAAAAGAAATTATAGATAAAGATACCTGAACACGCTATAATAAATCGCAATAGTTAATTATACATTTTTGGATAAATTACATAGCGTTTCTTTTCATACGGTTTGACATCTTGGTCGGTCATTTACGTATATGCGTCACTCAAGTCCCTCAATTTATACGTTTGTTGGACCAAAATTTTGGGTACTGATGACATCTATGGGTAGCTCTCTATTTGGTGTGACATTGATACTTTTCATTTTACCCCTGCATAGGTTAATAAATAACTCTACAAATAGGTGCTTTGGCAGAATATTTCTGTAAAGTGAAATTAGTATTGGAGATGATCAGAGGAAATAGAAAAGGGGATGTTTCCAGGAGTCAAGTAATTAAAAAGAATGCCACATAAAGCAAGCCATCTGTTCAAAGATGCAATGGAGATGACTGCAACAATCAAGTTAAGGACTGTAGAGGAAGAATGCTTTTCCTCAGGATTCTTAAGTTTTTTTTCACTTTTAAAATGAATAAGTTAAAGCATTCTAATCAAATGGCCTTTAATAGAAAAATAAGGGGCATTGTCATCCCTCATGCAATACTATTTAGTGCCATTCACAAGTAGGTAGATTGGCGACTCTTAATTAACGAAATGTTTGCATGTTTATTTATTTGAGGCAAATAACATCATATTTTTTTACGTTGCTCAGTTCCCCTCAATGATTTCACCCTCATTTGTACTTTTTTGTTCAGGAGATCACCAATTTCTCTATGAGTAGTGATGACATTATTAGCACCTTAGCAACTAATTTTTTTCCAATGCGACCTTAATTTAGCTTCTTGATGTTACTACCGTTATAAAAAAAAGAAACTAGTTTGGGCATAAGATTTTGATATGAAAATAACATTTTTATCCAATCTCACTAGATCAAATTAGCCGCGATAAGCCGCGCCAAACGAAGCCGACTAAAATCAATTTCTCCCTGACATAATCTTCAAAATGAACATAGCCTTTTTTTTAGTTTTTTGTGAAGATGAGAATCGGTGAAAATGACTAAAATCAATTTCAATTTCTCCCGGTATAGAATTGGTGAAATTTTGAAAAAAAATCATTTTCTCACAATTCTTAAGAACAAACAGTTTGATAAATTATCCCACATTTTTATAATTTTTTCTCTCAGCGCTACGCAAAGTCAAACAGAGGTCCACGCGGAGGCGGAGCCCTTCCTCCAGTTCGACCGCACGAGCAATTTTTGGGTGGGCGCGGCTCACGGTGAGCGCGAGATCAGGGCCCTAGACTCGCACATCAAAAATCGTGCATCTGATTTGATGTGCGAGTCTAGGTATGACAAATGTTACTACCGTTGTAAAAAAAAAGAAACTAGTTTGGGCATAAGATTTTGATATGACAATGACATTTTTATCCAATCTCACCAAATCAAATTAGCCGCGACAAATGATCCATATAGCCAACCCCACTATAGTGGGATAAAGGCTTGAATGTTGTTGTTGTAAGAGCTTGGATAGATTTTATGTTCATGAGTTAGCATTAAGGATAAATACTCATTGTATGATCATATTTGAACTATTTCCTTCCGACAATTTAAGAATTTTTATCACTTGCACAAATTTGGAAATCAAAGTTTTCTCTTTCCCCTTAACAGTTCCAGTAATAAAAGAAATTATAGATAAAGATACCTGAACACGCTATAATAAATCACAGTAGTTAATTATACATTTTTGGATAAATTACATAGCGTTTTTTTTCATACGGTTTGACATCTTGGTCGGTCATTTACGTATATGCGTCACTCAAGTCCCTCAACTATACGTTTGTTGGACCAAAATTTTGGGTACTGATTTCATCTATGGGTAGCTCTCTATTTGGTGTGACATTGATACTTTTCATTTTACCCCTGCATAGGTTAATAAATAACTCTACAAATAGCTGCCTTGGCAGAATATTTATGTAAAGTGAAATTAGTATTGAAGATGACCAGAGGAAATAGAAAAGGGGATGTTTCCAGGAGTCAAGTAATTAAAAAGAATGCCACATAAAGCAAGCCATCTGTTCAAAGATGCAATGGAGATGACATCAACAATCAAATTAAGGACAGTGTAGAGGAAGAATGCTTTTCCTCAGGATTCTTAAGTTTTTTTTTCACTTTTAAAATGAATAAGTTAAAGCATCCTAATCAAATGGCCTTTAAAAGAAAAATAAGGGGCATTGTCATCCCTCATGCAATACTATTTAGTGCTATTTACAAGTAGGTAGATTGGCGACTCTTAATTAATGAAATGTTTGCATGTTTATTTATTTGAGGCAAATAACATCATATTTTTTTACATTGCTCAGTTCCCCTCGATGATTTCACCCTCATTTGTACTTTTTTGTTCAGGAGATCACCAATTTCTCTATGAGTAGTGATGACATTATTAGCACTTTAGCAACTAATTTTTTTCCAATGCGACCTTAATTTAGCTTCTTGTTACCAATGGATTGACCCCAAATAATTGGCACAAGTTTATTGGTTATGATGATTGTTGGGGCTTGACCATAGTCGGATATGATTAAGAAAAACTATATTTGCAACTTGCAAGCAACCCAGTTAAAAATAATAATTCAGACCTTAAAGCAGATTATAAGAAATAGTGAAAAGTAAGATGATAATCTCAACATATGTTTTTCAATTTTATTGATTTTTCCAACGCCAAAGTTATCTACATGCCTTGCAATTTTGAGCTTGTCGTGTATAAATTATGAGAAGGATAAATTTCTTCAAGCAGGACCGATTTTCAAGCTCCCATCTTTGGATGTTTATTTCTAATTATAAAACTATTAAAATGTTGCTTAATATATATTTAGTTTTTTTTGGAAGATGTGAGAAGCTTGACTAAGATGGTGGACACGTACAAAGGAGACCATTAAAGCACCTGTTACTCTGTTAGGCATTGTGAGAGTCTAGCCACTAGGCATGTTAAACGAGGGAGGCGTAGACCAATAAAGACTTGGAATTAAACTATAAGGAAAGACATGCTGTACTTAGGCATTAGTGAGATTATGACAAAAGATAGGGCACAATGGCGAAGAAGTATCCATATAAGCCGACCCCACTGTAGTGGAATAAAGGCTTGAGTGTTGTATATCATCTTAATTGGACATTTCTGCCTGTTTTTTCATGTTTTAGGTTTTGTCTCAAAGTTTGTATGAACTTTGTGCATCTCATCCCATATTTTTCTATAAATAATCCTAGATTGGTTGTCCTATGTAACCATGCAGTTTCAGATAATCAGATTACTCGCATGATTATATTTTAGCATAAATGGGTTACTGTTTCAATTTTTGAGCAAAAATAGACTGAATTGGAGTGGGAAGCTCGGATCATCCTGTTGAATTTAGCCTATTTTTCTTACTATTTCAATAAGAGCTTGTAAGATGAATAAATTGTCCGTGTGTAACCTAATCTCAATATAATAAACCTTTTACTATATTGCTTTTTTTTCATGGCAATGGTGGGGATAGCTGTTTACTGTGGTTATATCATGAACATTCGCATCAAGCATGATGTAATCTTAGGTCATATCACCTTTAAGCTAGCTGTGTAAAGTTTCCTTGAGTTTTATGTTCAGGGTATGGAGAAGTGTCAGTATGAAATTGTGATAGTAGATATAGTGGTGGTGGTTTACTTGCGCTTTCATGACAATTTTTTTGGCCAAAATTCTTCTTCCTGGGATTTGTTCACGATTGCCAAAACTTGGCTGCACTTGCATTGCTGGGTGAGCCCAAATAATGTTTTGTAAATATACTAGCATTTCCTTATAACCGTGTTAATAACTGTCGTGACTCTTTCACCGCTCACCCAGATATGACCTTAACTTGGGGTTAGAAGAGCAATTTGTTTGGGGCCCCACACCGTCAGCTATCTAATAGTTATATTATTATGAGTGTTTGAGTATTGAGTCAAGTTGTATCAAGTCGAATGTATGAGCCGAGCTGTATTAGTCCAGTGTATGAGTCGAGTCATATCGAGTTGAGTCATATCGAGTCGAGTCATATCGAGTCGAGTCATATCGAGTTGAGTCGAGTCATATCGAGTTGAGTCGAGTCATATTGAGTTGAGTCGAGTCATATCGAGTTGAGTCGAGTCGTGGTTACTGGTTATTAGCATCTTAGGCTGCATTTGGCGCGGCGTTTTGTCGCCGGTGGCGGGAGCAGATGCAAACGCACGGCGGGTAAACAAATGGCCCGCCGCGCGTTTGCCGCATCTGCTCCCGCCCTCTGAGAAACGGAGGGTTTTGATCCACCGTGCCCCCCTCCAGTTCGATCGGCGACGTTTGCTCCTCCCGCGAAGCCAAATGCAGCCTTAGTGTATTAACGTTTAACACATTTTTTTATGAGGCATTTATGCCCAAGCCATTGGGGTACTATATATAGGTCCCTTAAGTCTTGTATGAGGTATCAAAGAATGAAATCAATTTCTTTTTTTTTCTCAATTTCTTCTCTCTCTCGAGTCTCTCTTCTTTTTCCATTTCTATGGCTAGGATTGAGCACGCCCCCCCTTCTTTCTCTCCCCTCACATTTTTCGTGGGTTGAGTTCGACTTCCCTTCGTATCTCCTTCTCCACTGCCACCTCTGACGAAGTCCCGAAAAGGCTCACAACACAATCAGACGCAAAATTTGCTATTATATTATAACTTCACTCATCTTCTACAACCCAAAATATGACCTTTAAAGCTAAACCTTCTCTGTTTTGTTAGCATTGTTGTAGAATGATGAAGATTTTCTTTCCATTTTTTTGTTCTCCAAGTCCTTATTGCCCTTTTGACCTTTTTTGATAGCTTATTCTCAATGTTGCGGGCTCTGGAGCATCTGTAGGCTGTAGCCGGTGCTCTCTAATAAAACATCCATAGCATAACTGAGTTCTATCAGTATTTTTCTTTTGCGCTGTGCCTTGATTTCTGAATCTACAATTTTACAGTTCATTGCGTCCATGTAGTTTTAGCTTGGTTATTGTTAATCAATGATCTTTTCCATAAATTTTAATGATAATTTGTCCTTTTTGTGTATCCTAATATCTTGTAAATTTCTCAATGCAGATGGCATCTCTGCCAAGTGCTGCAGGTGTAATTGGTGAAGGGTAATGTGCTGTCTCAAAGTCCAACTTTGTCTTATTCTGAGATTTTTTTGGCAACCAAAGTTCGCCGCCCCTGATCTGACTATTTATTCCAGGTCCCCACTATCATCTCTTGGGATGATCAAAGGCGAATCCGTGCCTGAAAACAAGGATGACGGCGAGTCTGATGAAGACGACGATGAAGATGAGGATGATGAAGGACCCGATCATGAGGATGACGCCGGGGAAGAAGATTACTCGGGGAGGAAGGGAATGAGGATGACGATGAGGATGAACTCGAGGCTAATGGCGGCCGAGGGGGGAGCGAAGACGACGACGATGATGATGAAGATGATGAGGATGATGATGAGGACGGGGACGATGATGACGATGAGGAGGATGAAGAAGAGCAGCCGCCTTCCAAGAAGAGGAAGTGATTTATGTTTATGTCAAAGTGTCTTTTTTTCCTGTGTGACAAGGATTGTGTCATTGTTGGTTGATGTTAGGGTTAAGGTTTTGTGATTTAGAGTAGGAAAAGAGATGACATTTTAGGTGGTATCTTTGATGTGTGACTTACTTTGTAGTTTATCCTTGATGTTTTTTATCTTCTGATGAAATTGTAAGACTTAAATATTTTATCATGGATTCTAGTAGCTTTTTAGGTGGTATTATTTTTGTCCTGAGTCTATCAAAAATGCTGTTTTCAGCCATGATTTGTGAGAGGGATTATTCCGTCTGGTCCCCGACCATCTGGGTGATCTTTGCGGAGATCACTTTTGATATCCGCCGAGATCATGGTGGTCTCCATGGAGATCATGATTTCAAAAAATTGAAGATTTGTGAAGAACATGAAACTAGCTTAAAGATTACTTTCCATGTATTTAGTTACTGAATACTAAATGAATACTAAATCATGTTTGTTAAAATGTTGGGAAATTATTATTTTGTGGCCATTTGATCTTAAGAGCATAAGTATTGATGTAAAGTTTTCTTTAAGAAAAAAAAAGTATATCTTTGGTGTATTCTCTACAAATAAGCTATACTAAAAGCAAAATTAAAACAAATTCTTGAGAATGTTGGATATTAATGCTCCATTTGTTTGAGTATTTTGTTCTTCCTCATGTTTTTCAAAAAGAACAATTTTTTTTTTGGCACTTTGCATACACTCTATTTGGAATCACCGATCGGTTTACGACTAATTCCAACCGTATTGAGAGTTTTGTTCTAAAACATCATTTTATCATCTTTTGCTCAATCTCCAACAGCAATCACTCCCCCAAACAAAGCCTAAGGCAGTGTTTACTGTTTGAGCAAGACTGAAAATAGTGGTGGCTAATTTATGCAGCATTTGGATATATATGGTCATTAATGCTATTATCTCAATGTTATATGGTCATAAATGTTATTCAACATCTAGACCTTGCAACAATAAATTTGGGCCAGAAATATTGTCAAGAAAGCTTCAAACATTATGAAATCTGAACTAAGGCTTTGCTTGGTGCGGCGTTTTGAGAGCGGCGGACCGCCGATTTTTCAAACGACACGTCAAACAAGGTTTAGAGGATACCACGGCGGCACCGTGGTTTTGAGCGGGGGCCGATGTTTTTGAGTCGCGAAAAATTTCCGCGACTCAAAAACAGCATCAGCGCTGCAGCCTTGGCTACAGCGCTGCTGCCCCCGTTTTTATATTATATTATAATTTATAAACATTATAATAATTTATATTATAATTTATAAACGTTATAATAATTTATAAATGTCAAAATAATATAAGTTATATAAATTATTGTAAAAGAATTTTTGAAAAAGCACTGCAAAAACTGTTCTTTCAAACAGTTTCATAAATTTTGCCATCACTCTGCAAAACAGTTGATTATTTCACCACTGCTTCCCACCACTGTTTCTCCAGTAGCTACAGTCGCGCCAAACAGAGCCTAAAAGGAAGCTATTGCTTTGGGGGGAAACAGCAACACGGCTTTTTTTTAACATTTTTGTGAATTTATTATTTTTTAGCACAAGAAAAAATAAAACAATTCTATAACAAATACAATTATCATATTTTATTTTTCATGCAACAGCATCACCATCGTCAATACAAGCACTTTCAACAGAAGCAGCTTTCTCTAACAACTTGGACTTTTTAATATATAAAAAAAATCAAAGACAATAAAACAAGCAGTTTAGGATCAGGACAGAAAAGATGGAAGAACTACAGAGAAAGATCAGCAAGACCAAAAGTTCTGGTCACAGCCTTGTACCAAGAATCACACCTCTTATTCCGCTGTTTTTCGTCGATCTGGGGCCGAAAAATGGTGTCGTCGGAGTTTTTGCCGGAGAAGATTTGGTCTTCAGTCCAGACGCCAACAGCTAATCCTGCTGCATAGGCAGCACCGAGCGCAGTTGTTTCTATGTCTGAAGGCCTCACAACTGAGCTCCCCAATATATCAGCCTGAGATTTTGAGTGACAAGTTTGTTAAATGCCATTATGTACATATAGCTTATTATTTAGGGTTTAGGTGCCAATTTGGTACCCAATTTACCCTTTTCTCTCCTTCATATGCCACATATAGAGATGAATACACTATTCCATTCACTTTTTTTGCTCCTAACAAAAACGATGAATCTAAGGCTCCCAGGCGCACCAAAGGCGCGCCAAGGTCTTTCAATGTACTTAAAAAAAATAGAGATGGGCAAAAACATGATCTTAGACGCACCTGAGGCACCCCTAAGCGCACTTAGGCGCCCAATTCGCTGAAATTGAGCGAATCGGGCACCCGATTCGCTGAAATTGAGCGAATCGGGCACCCGATTCGCTCAATTTCAGCGAGTCGGGCTTCCGATTTGCTCAATTTCTTTTTTCTCCCATTTTTGCGCCTCACGTGCCTCAGGTGCGCGCGTGCGCCTTGCGCCTATGCTTCAGGAGCCCTTTGCGCCTCGCCGCGCCTTGCGAATTGTACCTTAAAAACTTCACTTAATCTTGTTTGTGCCGCGTAAGCACTGATCGCATTAATAGTTTTTTTTCCTATGACCAATTTAAGAGCTATGATTTTATCACCTTTTTTACTTACCTCAACAACTTCATTCCTCAAAGTAGTATCAACAAGAATACCTACTTCACTACTTGTTTTATTTTTTTCTGTGTACCATAATTTAAAATCCGCATTATCTAAAATTTTGTCTTTCTCACCCACCCATCTAGTCTCTTAGAGACATAAAATATTTATCCTTCTTCTAATCATCATATTCACTACTTTTATCATTTTCCCCGTTAGCGTATCTATATTCCAACTTTCAAACTTAATTCGGTCACAATTTCTACGACATACTTCCCTAGGACGTCTAATATGCAAGGAATTTTGCCTATTTAACACTACACCCAAGTCCACTTGGAGGTGCAATGGTCCTTCCCAAGACGCCGCATTTGGACCATACGACGAGTTACTAATCTATGATATACATAAAAATATCCTAAACAAGCTATGTATGTCACTGTTTATTTTATTCATTCCTTTCATTTGGGATGTCAACATTCAAAAGCATGTCGAATTCGATTTTGACAGCAAAAACATTTTTTAGAGTCATATGGCGACTTAAATGAATATGAGAACATAAGAAAATTGCAAAAAGGCTCCTAACTGAAATTAAAAAAACTACAAAAAAACTATTAGTTACAAACTAGATTAAGAAAGACAAATTGCTGAAGTATCCTGATTGCTAAGAGACATTAATGACAATATAGATTGAAACATGATATAGTATTTATAAAGTAAATGAAGTGAAATAATTTCATTTAGAAAACAGAAAATCTGAACAGAAAGGACTTGGAAGCATATATGTGTGTGTGTAAACGTATGTGAGTATATATGTAAGTATATATGGAAAGATTATTGCATATATATACCTGGGTTTGCATCAGAAGATTATTCACAGTTGCCCCACCGTCCACCCTAAGCAAGAACTGCCCCTTGCCATTCTCTTCACTGGCCATGCCGGAATCCTTGTTCATAGAATCAAGCACATCCTTCACCTGAAAGCACATGCTTTCCAGCACTGCCCTCGCAATGTGCCCCTTAGTCGTGAACCTCGTAATACCGATGCATACACCTCTTGCATCATCTCTCCACCACGGAGCGAACAGTCCATTGAATGCCGGCACAAAGTACACCCCTCCCGTGTTCTCCACCATTCCAGCCATCTCCTCGATCTCGGACGCACTCCCGATGATTCCAAGACCATCCCTAAGCCATTGAACGGCAGCTCCGGCGATAGCAATAGAACCTTCCAAGGCATAATTGGTTGGCGCACAGGGGCCAAGCTTGTACGCGAGCGTGGATAGCAACCCGTGAGACGATCGAATAATTTCATCGCCGGTGTTGAGAAGGATGAATGCCCCGGTGCCGTAAGTACTCTTAGCCTGGCCCTTCCGGCAGAGCTGACCCAGCATCGCCGCATGTTGATCACCGAGGCACCCAGAAATGGGGATTCCGGAGAGCGGCCAACCGTTGGCAACCACTCCAATGGTCTCCGAATTACTAACGATTTTTGGAAGGATTTCGAAGGGAATCCCCAATTCATCTAAAGTGGGTTGATCCCACTCGAGGGTCTTGAGGTTCATGAGCATGGTTCTAGCCGCATTTGAGCAATCGGTGACATGTATTCCTCGAACTGGTTTCTCCTCGCGATTGGCACTACCACTGCCACCTGTTAGATTCCAGATCAACCAGGAGTCAATGGTGCCAAACAAGGCATCACCAGCTTGAATGGCTTTCTTGACACCATCTACATTTTCAGTCAACCAGAGGATCTTGGTGGCACTAAAGTAGGTGCTGATAGGAAGGCCACATGTTTCAAAGAAATGCTTGCTTCCACCCGTCAGATCCTTTTCCAATCTCCTATAGTTTTCAAGGAAAATGTTCATTAATTGATGCCACTTTTCCCTTTTTCTAGCAAAATCAAGACCTGGACAACTTTTTAGATAGTTTATTTGGAAAGGTTCTAGCGGTCTTGCACGTGCCCCCAGTGCGAAGTGTGGGACGATGATGGTTTGTGACTATCATTTCAGCGATGAATGAGTGTTATTGCCGCAGCACATTGCATACCCCGAACTGCAGGACCCTGTCCATTAGCATTTACCACTAGTATATGCAAACAACATATATTCTACACTTGTCTTATGCATTGGATAAATATGTGATCTGGTAGATCAAATAAATTAAAATTGAAAGACAAGGATTTATTTAATGGTTTTATTTTCGAATTATGATCATCTTAAAATTTTCTTTCAGGAATAGTATTGATAAGGATAAGAAAGACTTTTAGAGATCTCATGTCTTTTTTAGGTGAGTATTTTTTGTGTGCTTTATTCCCCAAAGACAAATGAGATGAGCATATCAAATTTCCAGGTAAACTGGTAAAGGAATGAAGACGTAGATTGGTATATATAAGATATCGGTGCTACTTATTAGAATAATCTATAATATGCTTTCTTAGGTTTATTGTTATATACTTTTGATTCAGTATACAGAACTCCGGAGCTTAATATTTAGATGTTTTAGAAAACTGTAGAGAGACAAAAACTAAATGTCACGTTTGGGTTCCCATCCTCCGTGGAGAAGCCAAAGAGAGGTGTTGAGAATCATTCTGAGTCTCGAAAAATCTCAGGGAGGATGAGGTTTTAAATGACTATTTGATTTAGTGTAGGCTAAGGGGTGCACAAAACCATGACTTCTAGGGGTAAACATATAGACTTGACAAACTAACACAAACCAATATGCAATGATTACGCCGGTGACGGCGACCAATTACGACGAACAATATTAATCAGTAATCCATGCAACAATATTAGATGAATTTCCTCCGCTCGGAGGGCCAAGGCAAATCGCGCGGCGAATGAATCCCACCTGCAAATCACTAGCGAGACAAGACAATATTCCACATGCAATTTATCCAAGCAAATATGATAGCCAAACCAATAATAAAATGCTGAAAATAATCATCCAATACAACAAGTGACTCATCAAAATAGTGGGCTGACCAAGACACTGAAGATTTCAGATCCGGATGCGTTTTGACGGCGATTTAATGTGGAACCGGCGGCGTGGAAATAGCTTAGGTGGCTGTCCAAGACGGTGGAAGGTGGACACAGACCGAAAATGAGTAGATCCGGCGACGTATGGATAGATCCGGGGGAGGAAAGGGTGGATCCGATGTTTAGGGGTGGATCCGGGCTAGGGGTGAGGGAAGGGTGACGGGAGATGACGGATAGGGGCTGCAAGAGTCCAGATAGGGGCTGCAAGAGTCCAGATCTGGACTGATCTGGATAGGGTGGCTAATTGGAGGTGGTTCCACGAGAGGAGGGGCTGTGGGAAATGCAATCGGCGGCTTGGACTTGGTCGGCTGCTGGGAGAGGTATGGAGGGAGGGCGGTGGTGGATAGGGAGGAGGGAATTAGGCGGCAGTGGCTCCAGATGGTGGAGGGGAGGGCGGGAGTGAGAGGGGTGAGGGAAGGGTGAGGGGAGATGGCGGATGGGGGCTGCAAGAGTCCATAACACATGGTATGGAGGGAGGGCGGCGGTGGTTAGGGAGGAGGGGAATTGATGTGACCCAGCCAAAGGCACTCTAGTTCAGCTTTATTATTTTCGTGTTTATTTATTTACGTCGCAACTATGTGTTATTATTTTCTTGTTATCGTGCAAACTCTTGTTAGTATGGCCCGACACGTGAAAGTGACCACCTCACGTGACCCTGAATGGAGCGGTCCGACTTGGAATGTGCGGAGTGGGCGTCACATTCTTTTTTTGTATGTTTGGCACTTGCTGAAATTTCACTCAGGATATTAAAATTATTAAAATCTTTTAAAATTTTCTTATTTTTGTGATGGGGAAAAATGAGCCTATATAAGGCATCTCTTGTTGCCCTAACCAGGAGGCTTGGGAATTATTGAGATTGACATTTCTATCTGGGTAAACCCAGCAGCCAAGCTTCACTCACGTCGCAGCTCCACTAGCCAATCTCGTCGTCGTTTACCCGTGCTCAACACCTTGCCATTTCCTCCACTCAAAGTCGCCACCTCCGTGAGTCCCCTACTCCTCGAGAACACCTTGAAACCCCGACAACCTCCAGCTCCCGACCATCTCGCACCCCTGCTCCATTTTTCCCTTTCTTCCTGTGCAGCCCTTCCTATTATGCCACCGACTCCGACGCCGGAGCCATCCTAGGCTACCGGCGACCTCTCCGCAACCTTCTGTGCCACCACCACTACCCAGCACCAGACCTCCCAGCCACCAGCCATCCACCTCCTTCTACTTCCACCATCTCCACTGATTTCGGCCCTCCCGTTCTTCCGCACCGATCCTAGTTCTCCACCAGAACCCTCGAGATCCCTACATATCTTGAGGCGAGGCAAGTTTCTGCGATCCAGCATTTAGTCTGATGTCATTTATGTTGTGGCGGTCACTATGACTTCTGAGTGCCTCTCTGACGACCATCCCCCAGCGGTGCGTCCCCTTTGGGATGAGTTTGCGGATATTATGCCTGATGAGCTCTCCGATGAGTTGCCCCCTCCGCGGGACATTCAACACGCCGTTGACTTGGTCCTGGGGGATTCTCTCCCGAACCTGCCCCACTATCGTATGCACCCTGATGAACACGCTAAGCTCAAGAGGCTGGTTGATGAGCTTCTTCGGAAGCAAATTTTTCGTGATAGCTTGAGTCAGTGTGTGATCCTCACCCTTCTTACCCATAAGAAGGATGGTAATTAGCGCATGTGCATCGTAAGCCGGGTCATTAATAAAATCATGGTCAAATATCATTTCCCCGTCCCACGACTCGATGACCTACTGAATACTATGTCTGATGCCCAGATCTTTTCTAAGATCGACCTCCGTAGTGGGTACCATCAGATTCGAGTTTGTGATGACGACGAGTGGAAGACGACATTTAAGACTAAGGATGGTTTGTACGAGTGGTTAGTAATGTAATTTGGGCTATCGAACTCCCCGAGCACGTTTATGAGAGTCATGATGCAGGTGTTACGACCCTACATAGACAAATTTCTGGTGGTGTACTTCGACGTTATACTGATCTATAGCTAGACCCAGGACGACCACCTCGATCATCTAAGACTTCTCTTGGGCACCCTCTGATAGAAGAAACTGTATGTGAATATGAAGAAATGCTCCTTCCTTTCCGAATCTGTTAATTTCCTGGGATTCATCGTAACATCCACTGGAGTATCCGTTGACCCTGAGAAGGTCAAGTCCATTCGAGATTGGCATGTGCTTGCGACCATCCACGAGGCTCGCACCTTCCATGAATTTGTCATCTTCTATAGGAGGTTTGTCCAGAAGTTCAGTATGATCATGACACCATTCACGAGCTGCCTTCGGAAGGGCGAGTTTCAGTGGATCATCGCGGCCACTAGGGCTTTTGAGGAGATCAAGGAGAGATTGATGACTGCTCCTGTCCCGAGACTTCCTAATTTTAGTCTCGCGTTTGAGGTCGCGTGTGATGCTTTTGATGTTGGTATTGGTAGCGTATTGAGCCAAGAGGGACATCCAGTTTCTTACTTTAGTTAGAAGCTGAACGAATCCAAACAAAAATACTCGAATTACAATCGGGAATTTTAAGCGATTGTCCAGTCTCTGCGCTACTGGAGGCACTATATCCTTCTCCTGGAGTTTGTGCTTTATTCAGATCACCAGGAATTACGATATCTAGATTCACAGCGCATGTTGGGACACCGACATGTCAAGCGGGTCGAGTACCTCCAGGATTTCCATTATATTCTCAAACACTAAGCTGGTGTTTAGAACAAGCCGACTGATGCGTTGAGTCATCATGTCTCCTTATTACACACGACCACACGTGTACATGGGTTTGAGAGAGTGATTCTAAATTACCCGACATGCCCTGATTTTGGCGAGATTTATACCGCCTTGTCCCGACTCCCGAGACCCTCCGGACCCTATCTTAGGCTATCAGATTTTTGAGGGATATTTGTATCGGGGTTCCCTCATGTGCATACCCGAGACTTCCTACCGTGATTACTTGATTTGAGAGTTGCACGCGGGCGGGGCCGCTAGGCACTTTGGGTGGAATAAGTCCATAGCCATTGTTGAGGATTGCCTCTACTAGCCCAGCCTTAAGAAGGATGTGACTCGCGTTGTTCGTCACTGCCGTATCTGCCAGACGGCCAAGGGCACTAGGCAAAACACGGGTTTGTACACACCTTTACATGTCCCACACCGCCCTTGGGAGGACATCAACATGGACTTCGTGCTTGGACTCCCCCGCACTCTTCGAAGACACGATTCCATCTTTGTGGTGGACCCGGTGGTCGATCGATTCTCGAAAATGACGCACTTTATTGCATATCGCAAGACCGCGGATGCTTCACAAGTAACATCCATCTTTATGAGGGACGTTTTTTGGCTGCATGACCTAACCAAGTCTATCCTGTCAGACCGCGATTTGAGGTTTATGAGCTATTTCTGGAAGACCTTGTGGTACGAGACTGACACCACCCTTAAGTTCTCCTCGGCTTATCATCCACAGTCGGACGGGGAGACGGAAGTAGTAAACCGTAGCTTAGGAAACCTACTGAGGTGTATAGTGGGTGAACATGTAGGTAGTTGAGACCTTGATCTTCCAATCACGGAGTTTGCGTATAATAGTTCACTCAATAGGTCTACTGGATTGAGTCAATTTCATGTAATTTCAGGATATGACTCTAGGAAACTTATCAACCTTATCCCTAGACCCCTAGAGTCGCACTCTAGTGAATCCGCCGAGTCATTTGCATGAGTTATATGAGTAGGTCTGTCGACGAATTATTACGAGCAATGAAAATTATAAAACTCATGCAAATAGGAGAAAAGGGAAATAAGTGTTTCAGGAAGGTAAACAGGTGATGGTGAGAATCCGTCCTGAGAGGCTCCCTTCGGGGTCTGCCAAAAAGCTAAGCGTCAGGCGAATGGGCCCCTACTCGATCATTAATCGCATTGGGACGAACGCCTACAGGCTCGATATCCCCACAAGTATGGGAATCCATTCAGTATTTAATGTTGAGGATCTAACATCATACTACGAGCCTCGCGAGTATGTGGACCCGAGCAGTAGAGACTCCCTGCGGCTCACACCTCCGCTCTCGTTACCTTGCCACCCTTATAGTCCACCCAGGTCTGATGGTCACCACAGTTCACCCATTGCTGACACTCACCCACCTGGGGATTTGTTTTCTTTGGTTTTACCGACGACACCACTGAACGCATCGGGATCCACCACTCGAGATATGAGCGATGAGAGCATTACAGAGGTCAGATCCCACTAGTTCGTTCCTACCACAGGCTGGCCGCAATGCCGTTATATGGTACATTGGCGGGGCCGCCCAGAGGCAAATGACACCTGGATACTACCAGTAGAGCTCGATCGACTCGCCCTTGCACTTCGACTTCAGTACGATCGTCTTCATTTATCGGAGATGAAGCCTTCTAAGTCGGGGGGAGTTGACGGGGATCCATCAGATCATGCACCGGGAGGGGTTTGTCGTAAGGCGGGACCCACGTTCGTGTACTCGCACAGGAGAGCTTGATTGGATCGCCGATCCGACTCCGCGGATGTGTTCGGATCCGTGTTGCGAGTTAAAACCATATATTACTTTAGTATTTTTTATTTATATTTGTTTTATTTGAGTGGCCCAATCTCCGACCAATCATAGTCGTCGATGTTGGGAAGCCCTAGTTTTTTTTAATTATAAATAAATAGGTAGCGGGCTGGTTTTAGGCATTGCAGAGTTTGGAGAAATGAATTTCCAGATTCCCGCGATCCCGCCACGGTGCCGACTCCGTGGAACCCTAGGTGACGACTCCTAGGTGTGTATCTCCCTTCCCAAGGCTTCCCCTAACCCTAAACCACTTCTCCCTTCCTCCAGACCCCTTTGTCGCCGCCCCCAGGGCTCCAAAACCACTGGCCACTTTCAGGTTCTACCCTTCCATTCCAGCAGCACCACCCTCCAACTCTCTCTGAATCCCAGAACGTAGGCCCGCCTTGAAGCGAGATGCGGTAGCAATGAGCTCCTTCGAGATGTTACTCCTAGCGACAAGCTCGTCGAAACGAGCTATATACTCTGCGACAGTGAGTGTCCACTATCATAAGTTCTGTAATTGATCAAGTAACTTGTCGCGGTAGGACGCAGGGAGAGATTTATCATTCAGTCTTTGCTTCATATCATCCCATCGGGTGATGGGATAATAACCATCTCTCTTAACAACTCTCTCTACGTTAATCCAGAATACTTTGGCTTGCCCGACCAACTTTATTTTAGCGAAGCAAAAGCAACGCTCGTCACTCATGTCATGCCACTCGAAGTAATGGTCCATGTTGATGAGCCAATCTTGAAAGGTTTTCGGGTCCGAGCGGCCATCGAACGAAGGGCCATCGAGGCGAATACGACGAGTGATGTCGTAGTGGTGGCCACCTCCCTGTGGGTCAGGATAATACTCAGGGTAATCATCACGGGCGTAATCATATCGAGCGGGCGGGGGGTCACGCTCTCTCCAACCTGAAGGGTAATATTCGTCACGGTGATGGTCGCGACAACCGTGTGGGGGCACGCAATCTCTAGGGTCAGGCTGAGGCTGACGGGGCACACGATACTCATCATGCTGGTGTGAATGCCTACCACAAACCGAAGCTTGTCTACGCTCAATCGTAAGATCAAGATTCCGCCTCGCTGGCGGTGCTGGGGTTCGGGGAGGAATATCACGACGATAACGATCTACGAGAGGTTGACCATCCATCGAACGCTGGTCAAGATGAGGAGGAGCATCAGGGTCATCCTCAAGCGAGTCATCATGCTGTGTTGGAGTGTCTCTGACACTCTCTAAGTGATCTAAACGGAAGTTCACCTCGGCAAGCTCATGACGCATGTCGTCGAACTGGGTACCTAAAGAGTCCAAACGATCTAGAATACGATGTTGAAATTCAGCAAAAGCGGCACCCGAATTCGATCACGCCGCTCGATCGTCGGTGACAAGTGGATCCGACATGCTTTCTCTAAAATTCTACCACTACGAAGCATGCAAAAGGCCCGACCTGGGCTCTGATACCAACTGATGTAAGGTTTAAGGGGTGCACAAAACCAATACTTCTAGGGGTAAAAATGTAGACTTGACACACTAACCTAAACCTATATGCAATTATTTTGCCGGTGACAGCGACCAATTACGACGAGCAATATTAATCAGTAACCCACACAATAATAATTAAAGCAGAAAATAAACGTTCAGTAAACAAGCATTAGATGGCTTTCCTCCTCTCCGAGAGCCAAGACAAAGCGTGCGGCGAATGAACCCCACCTGCAAATCACTAGCGATACAAGACAGTATTCCACATGCAATTTATCCAAGCAAATATGATAGTCAAACTAATAATAAAATGCTGCAAATAATAGTCCAATACAACAAGTGACTCACTAAAGAAGTGGGCTGACCAAGGCACTGAAGATTCAGGAGCCATATCCGTTTTGACGGCGATCTAATGTGGAACTGGCGGCATGGAAATAGTGTAGGTGGCTGTCCTCGGCGGAGGAAGGTGGAAACGGAGCGGAAATGAGTAGATCCGGCGACGTATGGGTAGATCCAGGAGAGGAAAGGGTGGATCCAATGTTTAGGGGCGGATCCGGGCAAGGGGTGAGGGAAGGGTGAGGGGAGATGGCGGATAGGAGCTGCAAGAGTCCAGATCTAGACTGATCTGGATAGGGTGGCTGATTGGAGGTGGTTTCACGAGAGGAGGGGTTGTGGTCTCTCACAAGGAGACAGTTTGAAAGAGGAGAACGAGCAATATCATGGAAAGCTTGAAGTTTGATTACAAAGAGAACTCTGATAGTTTCACATTGGTTCGTCTTGTGTTTATCACTTTCGTTAATCTCTCTTTTCGGTGGTTTCCATTCATTATAAGGTGTTGTAGTTTGTGTTAAATTGATGAAAAATGCTTGTAAAAAAGTGATTGTAAATACTCTACTTCATTAATGAAGGAATTTAAAAGGTTAAATTACGATCGTCCGGTGATTTTTTTTAATTGGCTTTGAGTTCTCTGCATTAAACTTCCTTCCATTTGCAAGCGCTTTTATGGCATTTTATTGTTTGATTGCAGGCTGATCACTTTTTCGAGTCCTCACAAGTCTCACTCAGTTAGAAACTTTAATGATTTACCAGTACTTCCAAGAGAAATTTTTACATATGATTTACACATAACGAGTGTGAGGTCAACGAATAGGACAATATATGCATGTGTAGTCCATATGAAAAAGAAGAGAAACTATCTCAATAATCATATCGGTAAACTTAAATAACAAATGTGTGATCAACCAATAGGAAAGCCAATGGATGTGTAGTTCATATGAGACAGACAAATAAAAACCGCACAATCTCAACAATCACATCGGTTAATTGCACACTTGTTATTTACATAAGAAAAAACATGAGTTTCTCCAACTTCCATTAGTAGATTAGAAATGTAAACCAACAATTTATCATTTAAATTTTGTAGCAAGTCAAACATTCATCATATGCAAACCATTTAGATGATAAACCTCTGGTTCCAAATCAAGGTTTAGCTCATTTAACATCCTTGAATCCAATAAGCATGGAGAGTGCCTTCGGGAAAAGAAGACCAAAGAAAGACACTCTTTGATAGACTTCTACGATGATATGCTTTTAGATGAAAGTAGTTGCACGAATGAGCCAACTTTCACGTTGAAATTGGAGGGAAAGTTACTCAACAAATATTAGAAACACAATTTTAGAGCAAGTATTCTGGCACTCCACCAAAATACGGGTTTTGGCACTACACACTCTGAATAATTAAAATTGGCACTTTGCACCCCCAATTACTGAATTCTGGCACTTTGCACCGCCATGCCGAAATTTCAAGAGTATTTACGTCCAGACAACACTAAAAATGTTCATTCAAGGGTATTTAGGTCCGGGCAGCACCAATAATCTAGAGTGCAAAGTACCAAAATGAATATTTTTGGTGCTGTCTGGAACTAAATACCCTTGAAATTTCGGTCTGGGAGTGCAAAATGCCAGAAATCGGTAATTGAAGGTGCAAAGTAACAATTCTAAAGATTCGAGGCGCAAAATGCTAAAAACACGTATTTTGGGGGTGCAATGTGCCAAAAAAACCTACAATTGTGTTAGGAACCTCTTGCTCTGATGAGACTGTGCCAATAGTTCTATAATGTGCGACCTCTTAGGAAGTGCTTATAGGTCATGGTCACCTACGAAAAAAAGAGAGTATAAAACCTTACAGTTCTAATATTGTGGGTTGTATAGTTGCTGTAATCTAATCATCCAAGAATATCATCAGATATCCAAAGGAAAAGGAAGAAGAAGAAGAACCTGCAGATGTGGCTGGTGCGGACGTCCATCCACACGATCGCATTGTAGAGGGGAAGCCCAGTCGACTTGCTCCAGATAACAGTGGTCTCCCTCTGGTTCGTGATCCCGACGGCCTTGAGCCCCCCGTCGACGTTGTACCCGTCGGCGGCCGCCTTGTCGAGCGCCTTCGCCGTGCAAACCCTAACACTCTCCAATATCTCCAACGGATTGTGCTCCACCCATCTGATCCCACATCCCAAAAATGGTTCAGGAAAAGGACGACGGCAGCAACAGACAAACAAACGAAAACATCAAAATCAATGGAGAAACCCTACCCGGCTTCGGGGTAAAACTGGGTGAACTCCACCTGATGCGAAGCGATGGCCCTGCCCTCTCTGTTGTAGACGATGAATCGAGTGCTCGTCGTCCCTTGATCCAGCGAGCCGACGAAAACATCATTCGAGGACGATGGCGAGGTCATGGATCTTCTCCTTCTAGGGCTTTCCCGATCTGGCAATGCCTTGGCGATCAATGCTTTATTGTTCGATGAGATCAACGAAGGGGAAAATGAGGTGGGTGGGAATTGATGGGATCGGTGAGCTGTTCCTGAGGATCAGCTTATGGCGATGCCGTTGAAGAAGAAGAACGGAAGAACAAGTCAATGGGGGTATTCTCCGATTTCGGGGCCCCGCCGCGGATTTCCTTCGACGAGGGAGGCGACTGGATGGAAATATTGAACTAATCACCGAGCGTTGACTTAAATAATTGTTTTTCAAAAACTTTTTAATTAAGAGGAAGAGGATAGGATAATTGAGCAATAAAATAACGTAGGAATGATATATTAATATTATCATCTAACAAATTGGTATAAGCATTCAATTTAGTAATTATTATTATGAATTTATCGTTTCTAAAATAATATATTATAAGCTGCAATAAAATAATAATAATAGTATTTGCTAAGTGATGGAGTTTCGAGAAGATGATTGTAACGAGGGGGTCAAGAGTACAAACACGCGTTGGGATTTGGGACATTGATCATGAAAGAAAGTAGAACGTTCCAAGTTAATAAGATAAACGACAGTGAAAACAACATCAATCCAAAAATGTGAATGAATGTGGGAGGAGATAAAAATGGTGTGAGTTGTCTCAATAATGTAGCGATGCTTCCTTTTAGCGGTGTTATTCCGAGCGTGAGCACTGGCGGAGGGCAAGCTGAGGGAGAGTGTCGTAGGTAGCCAGCGGATCTTAAAAAGCATGAGAGAGGTACTCCTACTCTTGAGTCAGAACGAAAAATGTGTATGGAAGCAAAAAATGTGTGTGCATCATATCAAAAGAGGTAACATAGATTTTAAAAAATTCAGGACAGAATGCATAAAATAGACCCAACAATAACGAGAATAACTATCAATGAAAAGAACATAATATCAGTGTCTGTCCTTAGATATAAAAGGTTCGGGACCCCATACATTAGAATGAACTAAATCAAAAGAACACTGAGACCTGGGCTCACTAGACGAATATGGGAGTTGTAGTTGTTTACCAAGTTTGTAACTCGTATAAGAGTGAGACGGATCAATAGAAATACAATCAATGAAACCATGATTAATGAGAGAAGCTAGACGTGAACCACTGAGATGATCAAGACAGTGATGCCACTGAGAGAAGATCACTAAAGAAAGACAGAGTAAGAGTTGTGCACGAGCAGTGAATGGGCTCGGAGAGACGAGCGGGGGCAGCGAACGGACTTGGCGAGACGAGCGGGGGGCAACAAATGGCACGACGAGACAAGATCAACTGATTGGCGGCGAGACGGGAACACCGAAAGCCATCAAGATGCTCCATCGAGGAGGTCGGAGCTGCAAGATCAGCTAGAGAAGAAGATCAGAGAGACGATGGTAGGAATCGACGATAGCATCATTAATTCGAGATCTGAAAAACTGAAGATGGTGCTCCCAGGCTTCTCCAAGAAGAGGCACCAAGCTAGGGGCGAGATTGGAGGTTAACTACAACAAATCTGCTCGGAGGCGATGCAAATGGAGGTGATCTATAGCCTGCAAGCGAGAGCTAGAGCGAAACAATCAGAACCGGAGGAGACAGCGTCGAGGAGGCGTCGGTTCTGTTGGTGGATCGTCGATCTTCACCAGGCGAGCAGAACAGGGCGTAACAAGAGGCGTCAGATCTGCCGATGGATCATCGATTTGCACCAAGCAAGCGGAACAGGGCGCGGAACTTCCAGAATTGATGCAGAAACTTGCAACAGGAAGATCTGCATTGGAGAAACCTGCAATGGGATCCAAGGAAGATGGATGCGGCGGAACCGGCCACGAAATCGAGCGTAGGTGACGACTTCGTTGGCTGGACCAGCTAGGGTTCGTAACCTCACTTTGATACCATGATAGAATTAAGGATTTTTTGTATATACATTATGAACAATGATAATGCATATACATGTACGAGAGAGTGGGTGATCCTAACACTCGAGTTGACTCTAAGCTAGCAGATTTCACGGAATACTGTTGTTGAAGCCAAAAATGACCTCAACAAATGTTCACGAACCAAAGTGCAGTCAATGCCTACTTCTCTCAAACCTCGACCCCTGACAGGTTGCTAAGGCCCTAACACTGACCCAAAGCCTCATCTGGGAGGTCCCACCACACACCCGGAAGATCTCTGAGAGCTTCCCCTCCAAAGCCGAATGCTGGGCTGGGAGCTCTTCAGAAGGCACTAGGGCTAGAGGAAAATGATCAACTTGCCTTCTAAAGAGCCCTTATGGGTCTTTTTATAGCCTTCCTTTGACCTGAAAATACTAAAATACCCCTGAGGGGTCTGCCAATAGCCAAATCCCGCTGTCATTCAAAGGGCATTTGGGTAATTTTACCTCGGGATAATATATTGTAAAATAATCCTCTTTATGAGCGTCGGGCCCCACCACGTGGGCCCACTTGGCGAGAACCCTGGTTGAGAAGGCTCTCGCTGGACCCCCACCCGGGCCAACCTTGGCGAGACCCCTTGCCAGGGAGGTTCGCGCCCTTCACGGTCTTGAAACTACCGCGACTGAAGGCCTACTTGGGGCCTTCTCGCCTCTCCTGGGCGGGAGCTTGTCCTAAGGCGGAAGCTTCCGTGGTCGACGATCTCTCCTACCGAGAGCTCGACTATCTGCCTTGGTCGGTCGACGATCTCTCCTGCCGAGAGCTCGACTATCTGTCTTGGGCGGTCGACGATCTCTCCTGCCGAGAGCTCGACTATCTGCCTTGGGCGGTCGACGATCTCTCCTGCCGAGAGCTCGACTATCTGCTTTGGTCGGTCGACGATCTCTCCTGCCGGGAGCTCGACTATCTGCCTTGGGCGGTCGACGATCTCTCCTGCCGAGAGCTCGACTATCTGCTTTGGTCGGTCGACGATCTCTCCTGCCGAGAGCTCGACTATCTGCCTTGGGCGGTCGACGATCTCTCCTGCCGGGAGCTCGACTATCTGCCTTGGGCGGTCGACGATCTCTCCTGCCGAGAGCTCGACTATCTGCTTTGGTCGGTCGACGATCTCTCCTGCCGAGAGCTCGACTATCTGCCTTGGGCGGTCGACGATCTCTCCTACCGAGAGCTCGACTATCTGCCTTGGGCGGGAGCCCCTTCAGGGCGGGAACTCTATAAGTATGTCTCAGGGCCAACCCAAGGCTGACCTGAGCCTAGCCCAATTCCTCAGTGATGTCTCCGGGTCCCACCCAGCGAATATGGGGTTGTACAAAATCCCCGCTCTTTTCGAGCTAGCCCTTCGCTCGACAAGACAAGTCCAACCCCCAAAATATTCGCTGGACACGTGCCCGCCTATCGAGGGAATCTTTTGGCGGGTCCCACTGCGGCTATAAATATATGCCGGTGGACGTCCATACGCCCTGCCCTTAAAATACGACTCTCTGACTGAGCTCTCGCCTCCGGGATTCTCGCGCGAGCTCGCCATGCATCCCAAGCGTGCTGCCAAACCGCTTCCGCAGGACCTCCAAGACCGGTTAGCTGCTGCCCAAGCGCGGGCCTTGGCTAACTGTGCGGCGGTGGCTCCATGGTTAGCGAAAAAGACTTCAACCGCCGGGCCTTCGGAGTCGAAGAAGAAGGAAAAGAAAAGGGCGAAGGCGGTCCGGCGGGACCTTTCTCGCGAGAACCGGGATCCTTCTTCCCCCACTCCCAATCCTGCCGGAGATTCTTCCCTACAGAAGGTAAGCCTTTCGCCCGTGCCTACCGAGCTGACTGGACATTAGATTCGATGATTAAAGTATGCTTTCGCAGGAGTCCGCTCCCAATAATGACGCCGAAATTCCGCCCAGCTCTTCAAACCTACCCGCTCATCCCCCCGAGGGCCAAATACGGGTCTCGGAAAGGATTCCTCCAGCCGGGGCCGGAACGACAGGTACATTTTCCCTTGTCAATATTTTAACCAGACCCTTTCTTTTCTGAACCGTCTTCTCGCAGTGCCAGCTCCCGCCGACCCGGGTCTATCCACCCGGGAAGATGAAGCGAGAACCGTCGAAGTGCCTCCCGCGGTGGCCAATCCTCTCCTGCAGGCGGGAGGGGCGGCTTCTGAACCTCCCGCTACTCTCAAGGATGCTGATCGCCCCTTGAGAGAGGACAACTCCCCTCATGCTTCCGGCCCGGCCGGGATCATCGTGCGCGAGCCCTTCCGCCCGGGGCTGGGCAAGCCCCTTCACCTCCTTTATGGAACCAACGGAGGGGTCGGGCCTTCCCGTCCAACTTTGGCTGACGGTTCTCGCCCAGCCGCAGGTATGCGAAAACTTTTTCGGACTGTTGATCGTCATGTCTTGACCAAAATTCTCGCGTGTTTCTTCCGCAGGTGATCCTGGCTTGCGGTCGGAAGTCAACGAGGAAGGAGAGGAAGAGGAAGAAGAAGACGAGGAAGAAGAGGACGAAGAGTCCCCCCTCCCTTCGTCTGGCGAGATAGAGGAAACCCTGAACAGTGCAGGGAGCGCGAAGGGGAGACGGAGGAAGATCTCGGCCATCCTGGCCAAGCTTGTCCGGCGGGATCGTGCCCATGCTGCCGCGGCGAAAGCATTCCGCGAATCCATGGAGCAAAGACTGGAGGCTCTGGAGCGGGACTTCTTCTTGGGCGAGACTGATTGCCCGCGCGGGCCTTCCGCCGAGTCTTCGCCAGGGAGGTGCATCTCGCAGATCCGGGACTACGCCAGGCGGATCAACCTCGGGTGTACCACGCTATCGTCTTACTTCAACCCGTTGGCGCCCCCAAGAACTAGGCGGCGAGAACGGGGACGATGGAGCTGGAAACCCTACTAGCCTTCGCGCTCTGAATCTTAGTGTCTCTTTTTTTTCTTTTTCTCTTCCCCTTGTTTCTCTTTTTCAATGTCTGTAATAAACATTATTATTAATTAAGTTTTTATCCAGCTTGCGCTAGCGAGAGTCTCGCTTCTACCCATGTCTCTTTTCCCTTTCCTTTTTATCGCTCTGCGGGGCTTTTTAATCAAGGCGCTTACCTCGATCTAGGACGCTTGCGCTGATCTAGGAGGTTTGCGTTAACCCAGGAGGCTTGCGCCAGTCTAGGAGGCTTGCGCCGATCCAGGCAGTCGCGTCGAAACCTGAAGCGACCGTTGACCGCCGTCATCCTGAGGGGAAGAACCGAGGCGTCGTTAGCCCGGATTCTGACAGCTGTACTCCGCTGTCACTTTCTCTCTCCGCCGGATGAACTCATGATGACTACGATTCCCTATAAATAGAGAAGCCTACCAACCGCATTTATTTCTCCGATCCGGAACCTCAGCCTCCCTCCGTGCTCTCGCGTTCCTGCTTCCGCTTCGACTCCCTACAGCTCTCGCTCTTACTCACGAACTAGCCATGCCTGGCGAGAGCAAGGGTCGCGCCCATTGCGCGGAAGCCTTCCAGAAACACCTCTTCCCTTCCTGCAAGCTCACCCTCGACGAATACAACGCGATCGTCGACCGCTACGTTCCCGCCGGCTTCTCGGCGCGGAACCCGGGGAATCATGATAGGGTGAATACCCCCGGGGCGGGAGAGCTTGCCATCCCCCTCGAGCATTTCGAGGTGGGCTTCCGCCTCCCCCTGTGGCCGGAGGTTCGGTTAGCTCTCCGTTATTATGGGGTGGTGCCCGCCCAGCTAAACTCGAACTCCGTCGCGATCCTTATAGCATTCATATGCTATATGCGATCCGAGAGGATCGAGTTTAGCCTGCCCATCTTCCGGAAGCTATTCAACTTCCGTGCCAAGGGGGGGGGGGGGTAGTTTTCTTCTCCGGGCAACAGCTCGAGGTTACCGGTCTCGCCAATAAGCACCACCATTGGGGCGAGAAGTTCGTATACGTCAGCGGGGACTTCGGCAACGTCCCGCTTCAGCCCGTCCAGTATGAAGACGCTGCCTACAAGCCGCCCGCCCTGGGATCGCGCGAGAGCGCAATCCTGGAGTTCTTCGGGACCAAGGAGTTCGACGTCCCCTATCTTCTGCGGGACGTCGACTCCCTCCCTTTTGTTCAATCGGGCGAAGGTACGGTCTCGCCTCAGATTCTCTTTTTTATCAAAAATTTTCTTGCGCTGAAGTGCTAAAGCGTTTTACTTTGCAGGAGAGCGGGAGGTCCCCCTGCACCAACCCTTCGCCGCAGGCCGGGGTGTCGAGGGTCTGGCAGCGAGAGGCCCCCTTGCGCTCGCGGAAGCTAGCGCCAGCGCCTGCCGAGAAGATCCAACCCCTTCCATGCCGCCACCGGCCAAGAAGCGGAAGGCCACCCTTCCTCCTCTCCGCGCGCTGAAGAGGCCCAAGCCTTCTGCCGCCGACAAGGGGAAATCGTTGGCGGTCTCGCCCGCCCAACCTCCTCCTGAGGGCAGGTCCTTTGAAGCGATCCTTCAGAGGGCCAGTGAGATGGATGCCGCCGCCGCCGCCAAGAGCCGTGCCGAGGCTTCCGCCAGGAACACATCGGCCGTAGGCGAGGCTGGGGGAGAAGTGGTTGCCGCCGAGACCTCCGCCAACGTCCCGCCCCCGGAGGTGCCGAGAGGGCACCGGAACTTTGGTTTAGGCGTCAGGTACGCCGACCCGGAGGGGAAGCCCCAGATGGAATGGGACCCCAAGACAAACTCAATCCGGGTCTCGACCCTCCTTCCCCGATGGGCGGAGGGGGAAAATGTGACCGGCGAGGCCTTCTCGCTTGGGTATGGTCTGTACAGCCGGGAAGATGCCAGTGTGTTCGACCAGACGCCTACCCGCCTTCTAGCCTTCGACGCCACCCGGGCCGTAATGCGCGGGTTCGAGCTTACACATATGTGTGCGCGTCGAAGCATCACCATTGACAAGAACTTCACAGATATGCGCAAGGCGAGGGAGGACGCGATAGCTCGCGCGCATGCCGCGGAAGAAGAACTCGCGAGAGCTCAACAGGAGCTCACGGATGCCAAATTGGCGCTGTCTCTGCGCCCCGCGACCGAGGTAGGCGAGACCTTCCTGAGCCCTTGCCCCCGTTTCCTCGAAGTTTCTACGGTGTAATGCGTGACTAAGATCTTTTATCCCTTTTGCAGGATTCCGCCCAAGTCAGGGAGCTTCGCGCAGAGCTGGCCAATGCGCACTGCGAGAGCGTCCTTCTGAGGGAACAGCTCCGCGCAGAGCTAACGAAGGGCCCGCCCCCGGAGCTAGATGCGAGGTTGCGGAGCCGTTACCTCTCGGAGTACGACGTCGATAAACTGCTTCAAGCCAACGCTCAGGCGACCGTCAAGCTGACGCTCGAGACGCTGCGAGACGTCGAGCTGCTCCGGGAGGATGGCGCGACCATCGACGCTCGCCAACTTCTCCCTTGGCTTTACGACCCAGTTCCTAAACCTCCGGGCGCGCCGGACTCGCCGCTCTCAGACGTCCCGAGGTCCTCTCCCGCTGCTGACGAGACGTCCGGGGAAGGCTCTGGCGATGCTTCAAGAGAGAGCACCAGTGGGGACTACAGCGCGTCTCCTTAAGTTGTCTTTTATTTTGAATATCCTTTTGTAATGAGCGAGAAGCTCCTCACTTCTGTAACTAACTTTATATAAAGTAATGTTTCATTTCTTCACTGTCATTGTGTGTTTTAAGCGTATCTTACTCTGCCGAATGACCTCCGCGTGAGCTTCCGCCGAGACCCTTAGTCTCTTTAGGGTGACCTCACTTAGAGATCAGCTAGGCGGAAACCTCGCATCGTCGATTGAATCGTCCTGCCTGGGCCCGCCGGGAGCTTTCTTTTTGCGAGAGCCTCCTTTAGCCGAGACCTTTGCTGGCCGAGACCTCTGGGCCGGGATCCTCACTGGCCGAAACCTCCGGGCCGCGATCTGCCGAGACCTCCAAGCCAAGACTTTTACTGGCCGAGAACCCTGAACCGAGACCTTTACTGGCCGAGACCCCTGAACCGAGACCCTTTAGGGATTTGCCCCCGGTCTAGGTCAGGGTCCTGCCCACATATTTTTCCGACCAATCAAACCCCTACCCCGTCGACGAGCCGTTGGACCTGCTAGCTCACATGGGTGCCCGCGCAACGGGTCTACCGGGGTTTGAGCCGAGCTCGTTGTAACGTAGTAGCTACCAATCAAGAACCAAGGATCAAAAGGTCAAGGACTCCACCTATCCCCCGTAGGCGAGCCTTCGGACCTGCCAGCTAGATGAGAGCCTGCGCAGCGGGTCTACCTGGGGCCGAGCCGAGCTCGGGGTGTCGTTGAAGTGGCTAAGAACAAAGTATCACAAGAGTCAACCTATCCCCCACAGGCGAGCCTTCGGACCTGCCAGCTAGATGAGAGCCTGCGCAGCGGGTCTACCTGGGGCCGAGCCGAGCTCGGGGTGTCGTTGAAGTGGCTAAGAACAAAGTATCACAAGAGCCAACCTATCCCCCACAGGCGAGCCTTCGGACCTGCCAGCTAGATGAGAGCCTGCGCAGCGGGTCTACCTGGGGCCGAGCCGAGCTCGGGGTGTCGTTGAAGTGGCTAAGAACAAAGTATCACAAGAGCCAACCTATCCCCCACAGGCGAGCCTTCGGACCTGCCAGCTAGATGAGAGCCTGCGCAGCGGGTCTACCTGGGGCCGAGCCGAGCTCGGGGTGTCGTTGAAGTGGCTAAGAACAAAGTATCACAAGAGCCAACCTATCCCCCACAGGCGAGCCTTCGGACCTGCCAGCTAGATGAGAGCCTGCGCAGCGGGTCTACCTGGGGCCGAGCCGAGCTCGGGGTGTCGTTGAAGTGGCTAAGAACAAAGTATCACAAGAGCCAACCTATCCCCCACAGGCGAGCCTTCGGACCTGCCAGCTAGATGAGAGCCTGCGCAGCGGGTCTACCTGGGGCCGAGCCGAGCTCGGGGTGTCGTTGAAGTGGCTAAGAACAAAGTATCACAAGAGCCAACCTATCCCCCACAGGCGAGCCTTCGGACCTGCCAGCTAGATGAGAGCCTGCGCAGCGGGTCTACCTGGGGCCGAGCCGAGCTCGGGGTGTCGTTGAAGATTCCTTCAAACAGGCCTATTCTATCATTGAGATGAGGAGTCATAGCCGGTTAGAACAAAAAGCATGAAGATTGCATACTCAGAGATAGTCAATATTCTGAAATAAACTTATTGAAAATGCAATAGTTATTTACAACATTACAATCCTTCTTTCCCCTTACGGGTAGAAGCGCTTCAGGTCATCACCATTCCAGGTGTGACTCAAGGTCCTTCCCTCCGCATCCTGGAGATAGTAGCCTCCGTTAACCAGAGCCTTCTCTACTATATAAGGCCCCTCCCAGCTAGGGTTGAGCTTACCAACAGCGGCCGACCTTCCTGCAGCGTCGACCTTTTTCAGTACTAGATCCCCCTCGGTGAATTGCTTGACTCTGATGTGCTTATCGAAGTACCGAGCCATTCGCCGTTTTATTTCTTCTTGTCTGATGGCAGCAACGTCCCGCAGCTCTTCCACCATATCTAGTGAGAGGCGCAACCCTTCCTCATTCTCCAACCTCCAAGCTTCGCTTCCCCCACCTGCGGCCGTGACCCTTGGGGACCGAACCTCGAACTCCACCGGGAGGACAGCCTCGCATCCATGAGAGAGCTTGAAGGGGGTCTCTCCTGTGGCCGTGTTTGGAGTTGTTCGCAAGGCCCACAGGACGGAAGGGAGCTGTTCCACCCAGTTACCCTTCAGGTTCTCCACCTTCTTTTTGAGCAAGTTGATAATGACTTTGTTCGCCGCCTCCACCTGGCCATTGCTCCGAGGATGATGGACAGAGGCGAACCTGAGATCGATCCCCAATTGGGTGCAGAAGCTGATGAATTCTTCGCTGGCAAACTGAGGACCGTTGTCTGTCACTATCGCTTGGGGCAATCCGTGCCTGCAAATGATTTCCCCCCAAACGAAGTTTCTGATGACCTGGGAGGTTACCTTGGTTAACGGCTTGATCTCCAGCCATTTGGAGAAGTAGTCAATCATCACTAGGAGGAACCTCCTTTGCCCGCTAGCTGGAGGGAAGGGTCCAACCAGGTCCATCCCCCAAATGGCGAAGGGCCATGGCGCCGTGATGCTTCGAAGTCTTTGGGCGGGCAAGAGCTGGAGAGGAGCATGTACTTGGCACTTCCGACACCTCCTTGCGAATTCAGCTGTATCCCTCCTTATGGTCCGCCAGAAATATCCCTGCCTTATCACCCTTGCTTCCAATGTCCTTCCTCCTGAATGGCTGCCGCACTCTCCAGAATGCACCTCTTCCAGGATCCTCGGGACTTCCTCTTCGGTTACGCATCTCGCGAGGAGCCCTGACAACATCTTCCGATGCAAGCTCCCTTCCAGCATCAGATAGTGAGCCGCCTTGTGCCTGAAGCTCTTTGCATCCTTGACTTCTTCCGACAGTTCTCCTGTGGTTAAGAAAGTCACCAATGGATCCATCCATGAGGACCGCCGATTCACCTCCATCAACTCCCCCTCTTCAATGGCTGGTCGGAATAGTTCGGTTAGGGTACCTCCTCCCCGAGGCCCGAACTTCGCCAGTCGATCAGCTGCCGCGCTTTCCTCCCTGGGGACATGTCGAATAGAGAATGAACGGAAACCCCCGATGATGGCTCTTACCTTAGATAGATACCTCGCGAGGGTCGGCTCCCGGGCCTCAAACTCGCCTCGGATCTGCGATGCTACCACCATTGAGTCGGTGAAGGCTTCCACATCCTGGATTTCCAACTCCTTCGCCAAGCGAAGGCCGGCGATCACAGCCTCGTACTCTGCTTGGTTGTTGGTTACAGGGAAATGGAAAGTCACGGCTTGCTCTATGGTAACTCCCTGAGGGCTCACTAACACCACACCTCCTCCCAGGGAGTGCCTTCCTGAGGCCCCGTCGACCACCATCTTCCACGCTTCTTGCGGCTTTGGTTCTTCAGCCTCCGCCTCGGTAACATAGTCCGCCAGGAAATCCGCTACGGCCTGGGCTTTGATAGAGAGCCTCGGGACGAAAGAGATATCAAACTCGCTTAGCTCGATGGACCACTTTGCCAACCTTCCTGAATGTTCCACCCCCTCCAAGACCTTGCGAAGGGGATGGTCGGTTATCACCCTAATCGAGTGTGCTTGAAAGTAAGGGCGAAGCTTCCTAGCTGAGATGACCAAAGCATATGCTAGCTTCTCCAGGATGGGGTATCGGAGCTCCGCCTTTTTTAAGATTCGGCTGACATAATAGACGGGCAACTGCTTCTTCCCCTCTTCCCTAACCAGGACGGAGCTCACCGCCTCTCCTCCCACTCCTAAATACAAGGCTAGGTCCTCCCCCTCCTTCGGGCTTTGAAGTAACGGAGCTTGGGAGAGTTGCCTCTTCAGCCCCTGAAAAGCCTCTTCACACTCGGCCGTCCATTCGAACGCTTGGTTGCCACGAAGTACTTTGAAGAAGGAGGAACATCTATCCCCTGACCGAGAGAGGAACCTGCTTAACCCGGCCAACTTCCCGGTCAAGCGCTGGACCTCCTTGGCGTTGCGAGGCGCTTCTAGGTCTAGAATAGCCTTAACCTTATCGGGGTTGGGTTCTACCCCCGCGGGAGTCAAGAGGTGCCCGAGGAATTTGCCGCGACTAGCCCCGAAGACGCACTTCAAGGGGTTCAACCTCATCTTGAACTTCCGCAGGGTGGCGAAGTTTCCTCCAAGTCCCGCAAGTGGGAAACAACACACTTGCTCTTGACCATGAGGTCGTCCACGTAGACCTCCAGGTTCCTTCCCCTTTGATCTCGAAAGATTCGATCCATCATGCGTTGGTACGTTGCCCCTGCATTCTTCAATCCGAAGGGCATCATCTTATAGCTGAAGCATCCCTCTCTTGTGATGAAGGAAACATCCTTGACATCAGGAGGGTGCATCCGGATCTGGTGATAACCTGAAAATGCATCTAAAAAACTCATAAGAGAAAAACCGACGGCTGAGTCAACCAGCGCGTCGATTCGAGGCAAGGGGTAACAATCCTTGGGGCATGATTTATTTAATAAGGAAAAATCGATACACATGCGCCATTTTCCTCCTCCCTTCTTTACCATTACCACGTTGGAGATCCAGCCTGGATACTGGATCTCTGAGATGAAGCCTGCGTCCAGGAGCTTTTGGACCTCCTCTCGGATGGGGGCTTCTAGCTTGGTGGCGATGGCCCTCATCTTTTGGCGTATGGGGCGGGCTCTGGAATCCAGGTTCAAGCGGTGACAGGCCACATCCGCGTCGATGCCCGGCATGTCTGCCGCGCTCCAAGCGAAGATGTCGACGTTGCCCTGGATGCAGGCTCGCATCCGTTCCTGATCCTCAAGGCTCAAGCCTCCGCTGATCCGAATCCTTTGCGCCTCCCCCGCTCTTGTAAGCACCTCCATCTCCACCACCTCTTCGGCCGGCTCCAGCCCCGACCGCTCCCAACTTACCCTTGCCTCTTCCCGCTCAAACTCGAGCTCTTCTCCCCCAACTTCATCAACTTCCATTGCCTCCTCCGGGCTCTCCTCCTGCCTCTGCTCTTCTTCATCCACCACTCCTCTCGTCTCTTCTGGGCTGATCTCCCCCAACTCCTCTACCTCCGCCATCTCCTCAGCAACCTCCATCGCCTCTCCCAGGCTCATCCCCCCTTCCTCAACTCCTTCCTGCTCAGCCATCTCCCTCTCCAACTCCTCTGCCTCCTCCATCCATGACACGGTGTTAACCGCCGTCACATAGCACTGCCTTGCCATCTTCGGATCCCCCCTGATCCTCACCTGCACCCCTCCATTGTTGAACTTGAGGCATTGGTGGTACGAGGAGGGCACACAGCGAAAGGCGCTGATGAGGGGGCGCCCAAAGATGGCATTGTAACTACTCGGGGCGTCCACGATTACGAACCGACAGTTCCGTGAGACGCCCCCAAGCCTCACATGCAAGCCTACTCCACCTTCCACCTCTTTCCTTTCGCCGGAGAAGCCAAAAAGCGGTCCATCGGAAGCCAGGACCCTTTTTCCTTCCACCCTCATCTCATCGAAGGCCTTCTTGAAGATCACGTTCACCGAGCTCCCATTATCCACCAGTATCCGGGAGACGGTGTAGTTCTCCACCGCTGTCTGGATCACAAGCGCGTCGCAGAACGGGTCCTCGTAGTCCGGCATATCCGCGGATGAGAAAGTGATCTTCTCCTCTGGGGGGGGAGCCTGGGAGGTCGAGGCGACCCCTCGGCGGAACATGGTTTGAAGGCTCCCCTTGCGGGTGGCCTCGATCCCCACCCCCCCGTGGATCACTCCGATCCCTCCTCGGGTCCCTACGTCAGTCCTGTCTTCACATCTGTCCTCCACCTCTTCCCGCTGTACTTCGACGATCCTTACAGGCGGATCTTGTCTTCCGGCCACTCTGGCCCCTCTAATCTCCAGAAACTCTGGGCAGGTGGCCGTTGCGTGACCTTCCTCCTGATGGAAGTCACAATAAGGCAACCCCACCCTGCCCCCTCTTCCTTCTCCTCCTCCTCTTCTTCCGGCTCCCCGAAGTCTTCTTCCTCTTCCCCTTCCCACCTCCATAGCCTCCTGCGGCGGTGGGAAATGACCCCTTGGTCCTTGTCGCCATCCTCCCTGCTCCAGCCTTCTGGGCTCCCGGAAGTTATCTCTTCCCTGAAGTCCTCCCTGGCCCTGGGGGCGACCCTCCTGAGGCCTCCAACCCAGTCGGTTGTTTGGCTCCCTGGCCCCCCCCATGCTGCTGCCCCTGCCCTCGGGGCTCTTCTCTTCTCCTATCTTCCCTCGGCTCCCTCTGCTCCCTCTGCTCTCTCTGCCTTCCCACTACCGGCTCCTTCACATCATCCTCAGCCAACCTGGCCAGCTTCCTCGCAAACGCCGGGTTCGCCCTCTCGAAGTCTATCTCCTTCGCCGCCCTCTCCATGAGCTCCTCAAAAGAGAGAGGGGGCACTCTCTTCAACTCCATGCTGAAAAACCCTGGCCTCAGCCCCAGGGTGAAGGCTAGCATCAGCGCATACCCCGGGACCTCCTGGACCAGGAGAACCTCCTCTTGGAACCGGTCGACATAGCGACCCAACGTCTCCTCCGGCCCTTGCCTCACTGCAAACAGGCACTCAGCCTCCTTCTTTCTTTTCTTCGAAGTTGAGAATCTCAACAAAAAACCCCTCCGCAGATCCTCAAAGCTGTAGATGGAACTCGCCGGCAACTGGTGGAACCAGTCCCTGGCCTTCTCTTTCAGAGTGATGGCAAAAAGCCTACACTTGAAGGCATCCGACATTTGCCTGATGGACACCACGTCCTCAAACCATTGCACGTGCTGGACCGGGTCATCCTTCCCGGTGTAGTAGGTCATGTCCGGCTCCCGGAACCCCTCCGGCACTGGAGTCGAGACAATGAGCTCACTAAAGGGGGTCTCGCCCCCTGCCTGGCGAGAAGGCACGTCTCGCGATCTCGGTTGGCTGGACCGATCTGCGAGACCCTGCCCAGGGAAGAGTTCCCGCACCGTCGCCTCCTTCTCGCCCAGATCCGCCGGAAGCTCCCTCCCGAGACGTTGACCTGGGAAGAGCTCCCGCGCGGCTACGTCCCTCTCGCCTGCCTCCGCCGGGACCTCCTTCCCGGGGCGCTGCCCTGGAGCGTTCTCGCCTAGCAGCGGAACCACCTCCACCGGAACCTGCGGCGTTTCCCACTCGTTCCTTGCCGAGAAGGCCAAGTTGATCGTCTGCATGACTTCTCGCCTGAAGTCCTCAAACATTTTACTCGTCGCCTCGTCCACCCGGGTGGGGGATCCTCCCGCGCCTGATCCTTCACCCTCGCCTCCTGCCATGGGACTTAACTCGAGATTTTCTTGCACTGACTGCTTCCACGCTCACCGCACCAGAACTGTTGAAGCCAAAAATGACATCAACAAATGTTCACGAACCAAAGTGCAGTCAATGCCTACTTCTCTCAAACCTCGACCCCTGACAGGTTGCTAAGGCCCTAACACTGACCCAAAGCCTCAGCTGGGAGGTCCCACCACACACCCGGAAGATCTCTGAGAGCTTCCCCTCCAAAGCCGAATGCTGGGCTGGGAGCTCTTCAGAAGGCACTAGGGCTAGAGGAAAATGATCAACTTGCCTTCTAAAGAGCCCTTATGGGTCTTTTTATAGCCTTCCTTTGACCTGAAAATACTAAAATACCCCTGAGGGGTCTGCCAATAGCCAAATCCCGCTGTCATTCAAAGGGCATTTGGGTAATTTTACCTCGGGATAATATATTGTAAAATAATCCTCTTTATGAGCGCCGGGCCCCACCACGTGGGCCCACTTGGCGAGAACCCTGGTTGAGAAGGTTCTCGCTGGACCCCCACCCGGGCCAACCTTGGCGAGACCCCTTGCCAGGGAGGTTCGCGCCCTTCACGGTCTTGAAACTACCGCGACTGAAGGCCTACTTGGGGCCTTCTCGCCTCTCCTGGGCGGGAGCTTGTCCTAAGGCGGAAGCTTCCGTGGTCGACGATCTCTCCTACCGAGAGCTCGACTATCTGCCTTGGTCGGTCGACGATCTCTCCTGCCGAGAGCTCGACTATCTGCCTTGGGCGGTCGACGATCTCTCCTGCCGAGAGCTCGACTATCTGCCTTGGGCGGTCGACGATCTCTCCTGCCGAGAGCTCGACTATCTGCTTTGGTCGGTCGACGATCTCTCCTGCCGGGAGCTCGACTATCTGCCTTGGGCGGTCGACGATCTCTCCTGCCGAGAGCTCGACTATCTGCTTTGGTCGGTCGACGATCTCTCCTGCCGAGAGCTCGACTATCTGCCTTGGGCGGTCGACGATCTCTCCTGCCGGGAGCTCGACTATCTGCCTTGGGCGGTCGACGATCTCTCCTGCCGAGAGCTCGACTATCTGCTTTGGTCGGTCGACGATCTCTCCTGCCGAGAGCTCGACTATCTGCCTTGGGCGGTCGACGATCTCTCCTGCCGAGAGCTCGACTATCTGCCTTGGGCGGGAGCCCCTTCAGGGCGGGAACTCTATAAGTATGTCTCAGGGCCAACCCAAGGCTGACCTGAGCCTAGCCCAATTCCTCAGTGATGTCTCCGGGTCCCACCCAGCGAATATGGGGTTGTACAACTGTTGTATTCTAAAAATACTGTCAGTATTGTCAAATATGACAATATTTCGATCAATCATGTTTTTTTAACATGAACCAACAGTTTGTTGTGCACGAGCACCGTGATACTAGATAGGAAAATGCACCTAAAATATCTCACCAACAAGCCCATCTCTCCAGCCCCCTGCGACTGTGAGCCCCCTACCTAACACCGCTCCCAAAGTGTACTCACATGCCCAACACTGATCCTTGCCGACGAACATCTTGGCGATGCCCCTCCACATGACCACACCGCCCGAGAGAGTATCACATATAAGGCTATAATAGAAGATACATTTTATTAGTCCCTTTCTATGAAACGTATGAATAAAGGTTGTGTTTCATGTGAATAGAGGGATAACTAGGGAAAGTGTGGGTAACGATTGAGTTGGAGGGTCTTGTTGGGTACATTCTCCCAAATCATGGGGCCTAGGCGACCATTGCCAATGAGAGTTGCGTCAGTCCAATGCTTTTCGGGCTCGGTGAAGATCACCTCCCTTTTTCTCAGATCAGGATTCTCTTCAATTGAGATCTTAAATGGAGGTCCATTTTTTTGATGTGAACACATTCTAATTTGATCTAATGGTGAAGGATTTTATGATTAAACAAAAAATATAAAACGATGAGATTAATGAACCTGTCAAATCAGCCAGAAATAGATCTAGATCGTGAAATGAATGCTCTCCATCTCATTCTAAATGGAGAGGATCATATCCCCATTTTTTTTTATCTCCCTCTTTTTCCTAGCCAAAAAACATCAAAATGATCATTAATGGGGAGGACGATTCTAAACTTCGGAAGCTCATATCTCTCTAACCGCTTAAAAAAATTTCAATCCTAAAGTGGCACTTGATTGCTCTAAAAAATGCTACAAGATGGCATATTCAATTGAAGATTTTGGCGGGGTTTTAGCGGGGCAAGCATTTCACTCGAACACCTCTTTCGTTGGTGATTGACGCAACTGTGGAGTTTCAATTGAGAAATCACAGCCTCCGGTAAACTTGTGATAACATTACGTTCTGGACACAGGATGGCGAACACCGCCGACCGCCACTACTCAGGCCGTGCACATACTCCACTAATATACTCTTAAAATAAACTTCTCGGGCAAATTATCATTTATATTTTAATCTTTTATATAATATTTAAATTTTGTTACTCCTTCCAATAATTCAATAGTATATCAACATTGACTTCTCATTTTTTATTTTTCTAAATAACAAATGATCGTGCATGAGATTCTCCTATGTCCTCTCACCATACAATATACATTTTATTGGGCCAAATAAATATAGAACGCATTTTTGATACATCTTTCAAAAACATTCCTCTATTTTCAACTTGTCGTTCCGATAGTAGTGACATACATCTCACTCCGTCGCATAAAACTCGAGAATTAACTCGACTCAAATTGAATTTAACTAAATTTTAAGTCTATTTTTAATTTTTTAAAAATCAAGTCATACTCATTCATATTCGACTTGACAAAAAGTCTCTTTCAAAACTTAACTCTAAAGATGCTAAAACCCCTTTATGAATTGCTCATATAATACTATTGTGAATAAGGTTCAAAAATAGAGCACACCATACAATAAATTAAGCTCCATACATTATTATCCCACAAGTCACACTCCCTCCTTGTCTTTAGGATGAAGAAAAAAATGTAGCCTCTTATATAGGATAAGCTCTTTCATAGATGAATCTACATCACAATATTTCTTGTGGTGAAAGCTTTAAGGACTTTTTTAAATATCCCATTACCACTCAATTTTAAACTATGATTTCTTTTATTTCTCTAAATTTATTTTACTTGTCTCACTCTATATTGAGTGGATGTTTCAACTATTCTAGAATAATGGTGATTTGATGTACATATTTTGTTTTGGATGGTATATATTGATTTTTTTTTTAATAATTAGGTTACACTTAAGATTCTAGCACGAATGTTAATGTATGTGAGGATTGAGATTAAGTTGTTCATGTTGCTTATGACTCTCACTGGCCTTGGCACCTTCAACTCAGATGAGACTCAAAAGCGCAAAATTCTGATGACAACTTATGGTGACAATAGATTGATGATGCTGAAAAGCCCATGTTTGTGAAGAGGATATTGTGAGACTATTAAGGCAAGATATATATTTGGTTTAGTCCAACATTAAATATATGGAAAAATAAAGTTTACTAAGAAATATCAAATGATTAATGTGTAGAGCAGTTGTTAGCAACATGCCAAACTCATTTGTGAAGGCATGTACAAATCATGTTCAGTACGTCTGAAGATAGATGAAGACATAAAAAGACGCAAACATAATCACATGCGTAACTCAACTAGACAAACGACAAGGGAAAATAATGTCAATATGCGGAAGCACCCATGCCATTTCGAAGAATTTGAAAATAATCGAGCGATCCAACAAAAGAGGTGTCATGCACCCCCAACGCCAAATGCCTAATCAATGTAGCACAATCTCCTAACACCAGCACAACGGTCCAACAAAACTCCGCTGCCACATGGCCCACACTCACCCCCATGCAAGACGCAAGTCCCTCAACGACCATAGAAGAAGGCGTGGGCGGAACTATTCACGGGCACGTCCGGACGCGTGCCCGGGTTCAATTTTTTGGGAGAAAAATATAATTTTTTTGGCCTATACAAACTTGCAAACTTCAATAGTCAATTTCTCCTCAACCGCTAAACGAAATTCAAATATGAAAGTGATGTTTGGCTCACATTAAAAAATTACACAAGATAGACTCTTTAATCAAAAGTTTTCATGAAGATTTGACAAAATTACCAATTTTACAAAATTGAAATTATATAGCTAATTGTCAAATGATCGTTAATTAGATCAAATATCATCACTACTAAACTCATGAAAACTAATCAAATATTTTTTTTTAGTTTTATTCCAATCAACAGTAGATAAAAGTAACATTTCCAACAACTTTGACTAATTTTATTAGGAGTTTTCTCCTATTTTTACATATTAACTAGTTTATAGAGCCAAACTTGTTTCATATTTTTTTTTCAGATTTCTAAATTTTTCGCGTTAAAAATGTTATTTAATCTTTTGAGATGAAGTCTCTTTTTATTTATTCGTGTGAATATTATAATCAAACAACAAAATTTTAATTTTTACTTGATGTCCGGACTGAGTCTAACCTAGTTCTGTCACTGTTAATATTATTCTCCTTATCCTTAATATATGCATACATAGTGTTAATTATTCTTCCTCTCCTTAATATTTGCATATTTTGTTTATAGACTATAGTAACAAACAATATGACACCAAAATATATCATAAATATATTATATTATGTTCTTAAATCAAATTTAGTGTCACGTGTACACAAATCCTAACAGCTCATGGGATGGGATGCATATTATTCCTCCACCGCTAGAAGAATAATGCGTAGATTAGAATATTCTTGTGGGCAGATATTATAATCAAATCATTTATTTTATGAGAAATAATATGGTCCGCAAATAGAGGATCAAAGCTATTCAGCCCCATGCCAAACAGATCGATTTTGGCACATCGACCGGAACCTATTGCACACGTATTAACAGGACGGAATAAATTAAAGTAGCTTCTGTCTTTTTCGTTCACAAAAATACGGAGATTCTCGCTTAGGGTCTGTTTGGCGCAGCTCTGGCGGCTGGAAAATCTCTATTCCAGCCGCCAGAGCTGTTTTCAGTCTGTTTGGGACAGCTCTCTGTGAAGAGATTTTCAAAAATCTGGAGCTGTTTTGCAGCTTTTCAGAAATCTCTCCCCTCCCAGCTTCTGCTCCCGCAAAATAGCTTTCTCTCTCACATGTTTTGGAAATCTAATGATTTCTTCAGTTGGAACATGCTCAGAGGTCGGACGGCCTTCCTCCGGCGATTCCGAGCCCCGGACGGCTTTCCTCCGGTGATTACGAGCCCCCGATGTCCTTCCTCCGGCGATTCCGAGCGCACTTCTGCACAAAACACCCAAACAGTCTGCAGCTTTTCAAAACTGCTCCCCAGAGATCTATTTTAAAACAGCTCTATCCGGACAGCAGCTTTTCAATCCGCCAGAGCTGTCCCAAACAGACCATTAGTCTGGCGCGGTGGTGGAACTTCTGAGAAAATCACTGCACCGCCGCGGTTCTCACGGTGCAGTTGATTTCCACGGAAATCCCGCGGCGGGGCTGAGTCCCCCATGTCTGGCCGCTTGCATTCCCGAAAAGAGCGGAAATGGTGGGGTGGCGAGATACGTGCAACCGGCGCGTGTCCGCCCTGCCAAAGGAAGCCCCTATCTATTTGGACGGACCGGATCCATTCTCATTTAACTAATGGTGCAGAGATTATTATTGCACGCCAAATAGAAGCACTAGGCAGAGGTAGACTCACACAGGGCCGAAGATGGGTGGCCGCCCACGTTGAATGGAAAAAATAAAATTGTCTCGGCAAAAATCATAAAAAAATATTTGTCACAGTTTTGCACATAAATTGATCTAATGTATATTTCAATGCAAAAAAAAGTTTTCGAGAAACATGAAAAGTTATTAGCACGACTTGGGTTCTATTTGATCGAGTTGTTGATGATGAAAAGTTGTTGTTAAATAAAGAAGATCAAATTTTACAAGGAAAAAAATGAATTCACATGGTACATCTATCGGCATAATACACCATATTTTTGATGTATTTGTCGATTAATTTTTGCTGCATGAAACCCACAGAACGCTATGCATGCATCTGATTTAGGCTCCGTTTTGCACGGTGGTAGAGGTCATGAATATGTGGGTTAAATTGTTATTCGTTAATGCTCATCTAAGGAACTTCATTCACTTTTATGTTCAAAGTGATGAAGTTTTTTAGGTAATCGTTAATGAATGACAGTTTAACCTATGCGTTTACAATCGCCGCCGCTATGCGCCTATGCCAAACGAAGCCTTAACGAGTGCCAATAAGGGTGCACATGGGGGACCGTTGCGCGGATCCATTTGACACCGGACCAACGGAATACGGAGATGTCGCAAACAACACACAATGCTCCGATACCGTTCTTTCACTGGTTAGAAATGAGATAATTAAGGGCGAGGTTGACCTCCATTTGCCACCGGGCTCTCTTTGCCATCAAAATAGAACAACATCAATACTGCCCAAGATAAAAACTAATATCTAATAAAGGCTCCGTTTGGCACGGTGTTGTCAGTCATAAACACGAGATTAAGTTGTCATTTGTACATGCCCATGCACCTAAGAAATTCCATCCACTTTTATGTTCAAACGGATGATGTTTGTTAAGTGATTCTTATTGAATGACGTTATAACTCATGCGTTTACGACTGTTACCTCCGTTCCAAACGGAGCCAAAGTTTCTATTTGTCACGGCGGCAATGATAGTGAACGTGGTGGTTAGGAACCGTCGTCGTGAACGCCCAACCTCATCTAAAAAGCTTCATTCACTATTAAGTTCAAAACTAGTTTTTTTTTCTTGGTGACAGTCATAACCGTTGTTATGACAAACATACATTCAACCCTGGTGGCGTTTTTATTCAAATTTATTGGAGCAAAAACATGACGACCAAAGAAATCAAAGTTACGATTCAATCAACGTAGCTAATAATTTCTATTGCTTAACGAAACACTGCGCTGACTTTAGGCTTCTAAGACTCTGTTTGGCGCGGCTGCAGTGACTGGAGAAGCAGTAGTGAAAAGCAGTGATGGAATAATCAGCTGTTTTGCAGAGTGATAACAGAATCTGTGAATCTGTTTAGAAGAACAGCATTTGCAGTGATGTTTCAACCGCGAGCCACAATCACATGTATATATTATTTATAACTTATATTATTATAATTTTTTTTATATTATACATATTATATATTAATATAATTTTTTTTATATTATAATGTATTATAATTATATAATTTTTTAAATATTATAATTATATATATTACAACGTTTATAACTTTATATATTAAAAATATAATTTTTTTATAAAAAAGTGCAGCTGCTGGAACTCAGCCGCTGTTTTGAGTCGCGGAATATTTTCACGACTCAAAAACAGTGGGCACCGTTATAAATCAAGATTGTTATTGACACCGTGGTCCCCCCCGAATACCGTTTGACGCGGCGTTTGAAAAATCCACGGTCTGCCGCTCTCAAAACGCCGCACCAAATAAAGGGTCTGTTTGGGACAGCTCTGGCGGATTGAGAAGCTGCTGTCCGGATAGAGCTGTTTTAAAATAGATTTTTGGGGAGCAGTTTTGAAAAGCTGCTGACTGTTTGGTTGTTCTGTGCAGAAGTGCACTTTAAAGAGTGATTTTCTATTTTTAGATGTTTGGATAAACAACTTTTGGAAGCTGTTTTTAAATAAATAAATGATAACAGTAGTCTTTTACATAGTTCTACAAAGTACGAAAAAAAAGTTCTTCCAACATCCGACGACTGTTTTTTCCAATCCTTCCGATCACCTGCGCACGCAGTATATTTCTTCGGCAATGTTATCTCGTACTGTAGACATATGTTCTACTCCAGCAGCATCACACATATTGCTTTCAATATTATCATCTGTCGCATTGTCTTCATCCTCCGAGGGAACGAAAGAAGCCTCATCAGCATCACAAGCATTAAACTCAGGGTCCCAGCGAGACGGATGCCTACGAATGAAGTTATGTAAGACCATTGTCGCTAGCACTATGGAACGCTGTTTCTTGAATTTGTATTGTGGCATTTTGCTCAAAATGTGCCATTTTTTTTTCAAACTCCAAACGTTCGCTCGATCACACTGCAAAGAGATGAATGCGCCTTATTGAAATGTTCTTGCCTTCCATGTACAGGCCGACTCCCACGGGCAAAGTCTGCCAAATGATATCTTGTTTCTGGATATGGCTTCAAATAACTCATCTTTAACGGATATCCAGCATCGACTAAATAATATTTACCTGCATTTATTTGTTTTGTTAAACAAGTAAACATTAAGACATACGAACAATTGTATTATTGTAAACAAGTTGATTAGTATACCTTGCGGGGGATGCGGAAAGTGCAATCTATCATCTGTCAATGCGCGTGCAAAGATGCGACTATCATGAGCAGATCCCTCCCATCCAGCCAGGGTAAATGTAAAACACATGTTAAAATCACAGACTGCCATTACATTTTGTGTCGTCGTGCCATGACGTCCTATGTATCGTACTTGATCTTCTACGGGCATCCTCGCATCAACATGTGTACCATCAATGGCACCAACACAATCCTTGAAAAATGACATGTAACGAGGATCATACCTTATCTCAACCGGAATATCTCTGAACTGACGGTCAATAGGCTTTATAGCATCAACTGATAGTAATAAAAGAGATTTAAGCCCTGTCGAAAAATATCTACTTATTGTTTCGGTCGAGTGCTGGAACCGTTCTTTCGTTAATCTAAGGGAACCTCCTTGTGCTAAGATGTACAATGTAATCCCTAAGACTTCTCTTGAAGACGTCCGCTGTAATCCTTGAAGTTCGTGATCTGCTTCCAGTTTATGAAGTAAATCTACGAAAATGCGTTTAGACATCCTAAATGCATCATGAATTCTATCTGGATGCCCTTCTAGTAACTCTTTGATTCATTTCGCGCCTGTTTGTGTAGATGTCATGCATGGTCGTGTGTCTTTTACATAATAATTCATTGTTTCGATCGATGACATAACTACACGGCAATATTCTATATATTGCCTCCGCTCTGGCGAAAGACTGGTTGAATCCACAGAATCTTCAGGGGAGGAGTCATGATCTTCCATTATTAGTAGCTGCATTCAAAGCATCATAGAACACTAATTATAATCCATATAAATATGATAACCAAAAAGCTAATACTCTGAATAACGTACAACAGCAAAAAACAAACATAAACATCATTGTGTTTTACATGCAAAACAGACAATTCATAAGAAAGATTCGTTAGCTCGTATCACTGAGCCCTCTTCTCGTACGCCTTCATAATCCACCAAACCCTCATATCTTCTGGGATACTCATGAAGATCTCCCTAGTGGTCTTGTCCCTGATGTGCTCGAGTGCAAAGTAATATAGATCCAGGTTTGTACGTAGCTCTGGGCTGCTTGAAATCAACTCCACCACCTCTTTGATCGTGACAACTGGTGGAGGCTTCAATGCTAGCGTGGACTGATGTAACTCTGACATCAAAGACAATGCCAGTCCTTTGTTCTTTCCAATCTTCCTTCTTTTACTCGCCGAGCAGGACGCGTTTCCAGGTGTTGAACCTCCCCCTAACTCTTCAGGTCCACCTTGATTGGTCTCTATGTTATCAGCCACATCATCGTCTTCCAACTGGATCCTTCCCACATCCGGTGGCAAACTCCCAATTGAAGGAGCCCATGAGTCTTCTCCAGTTGCGACTACCTGACTGAACATAATATTCAACTTCTCTTCCAAATCAGGTGCAATACCGCCGCATCGAAATTTTTTCGCCCCTGGGACAACCTAGTGCAATAAATATATCAATATTAGTACCTGAACAAATATAAACAAATTTACTGAAACAGAACATGATTTTGTGCAGACCTTAGCCTTCTCTGCCCACCATTCTTCTAATGCAGCAATAGTCCTCTTCTCTGGATCCCAGCCTAAGCCAGTCTCACCATGTTTCAATTCCTTCCATAACTTCCAATCCTTCTTTAAATGATCCCATTTATTTTTCATCTGCATTCGATCGTAGTTTTTGCCTGTTCTTTCTTTAAACCCTGCAATCAAATTTTTCCATTCTTCTTTGCTAAAGTGGGTGGTTGGCCGATTCCCCAACACAATCTCTTTTATGCAGAGATCACAAAATAATATCACTTCGCTTGACTCCCAACTCGTTATAATTCCTCCTTCCTTTGGTACTACCATTGTGCTATTAACTAATAAAATTAAAATACGAATTATTAAACATAGACACATACACGAAAAAACCTAATACACACACACACACACATTCAAACACACACACAATCACATCCACATACACACACACACACACAAGCACATCCACATACACACATACACATTCAAAAAAAAACCTAACACACACACACTCATACAAACACAAGCATGTTTAATTAATGCATCACTTCTCATAACATCTAGAGAGGATAGAGCGCGTGATTCTCCGACTCTAATCAATCAATATCATTATAAGCTTCAATTGCATGAAAATGTGAAGAATTGTGCAATTAACATTACAGTTATAACACATTAAAACAGTGAAATCGTAATGGAAACGGGGCTGAAGAAGACCAAACACATTTGTTCTTCTCCGTTGTTTGAAGGTGGATGCATATTATCTATCACGACATTTGTAATTGTCAAATGAACATGGAACGAAAGTAATGAATTGACAATATCAGCAAGTTTTTTTTCAAAATAATGTGCAGATTCATATTAGCACTATAACAAAATACTTACTGCAAGGATATGTCAGAACAAGAACAAACATGTAATATAGTTTCAACAACACATGCAATCATATATAGTTTCATTCAATCATACATGTGAGAAAAAGCACAAGTAATATGATTACATATAGTTTTGAGAACTGGTCTCAGCAAACAGACACAAGCAAAATAATCAGCAATTCAATGGCCCAATGAGGTCATAAAGAGCTGAGAACAACAATCAGCATGTATTATTATGAACACGACAACAACATAACTCACACAAACAGAACAATTAAAATACTGAAATCCAGTGGAAACTGGAAAGAATTAGAGAAATAGTAAAATCCTAGGCAGATTCTAAATGGCTATAACCCCCAAAAGGGAATAAGAGAAATTTACGAATTTATTCCATGTCGGTGGACAACGTCACCACCTCACGATCACACACCTTGTGAATCATGGCAGGTCGATGAGACACCACCCCGCAAGGCAAAGCCAAGTAACAAATTCAAACACATTCAAACACATTCAAACACATTCAAACACATTCAAACACATTCACATACACATTCACACACACACACACACACACACACACACACACACACACACACACACACACACACACACACACACACACATTCAAACACATTCAAACCATTCAAACACACACATTCACATACACATTCACATACACACACACACATTCAAACCATTCAAACACACACATTCACATACACATTCAAACACACACATTCACATACACATTCAAACACACACATTCACATACACATTCAAACCCATTCACATACACACACACACACATTCAAACACATTCAAACCATTCAAACACACACATTCATATACACATTCAAACACACACATTCACATACACATTCAAACACACACATTCATATACACATTCAAACACACACATTCACATACACATTCAAACACATTCACACACACACACACACACACACACACACACACACACATTCAAACACATTCAAACCAACACATACACACACACACACACATTCAAACACATTCAAACCAACACATACACACACACACACATCAGAACACATTCACATTCACACAGACACAACACATTCACATTCACATACAAACACACTCACACCCACAACACAAACACAACTACTCAAAAAATATAGCACATACACAGAAAAATAAAACATATACCTGAGAAATCGCCGATGCTAGGGCCGGAGTTGCAGATCCGGAGGAGGAGGGAAATCTGAAATCGGCTGCTAGGGTTGGAGTTGCAGAAGAGCCGATGGACGAAGGCTAGGGCTGGAGAAGAGCGTCGCCGAGGTAGGGCTGGTCGCCGGTCGCCGTTCGGCTCTGATTCGGTCGATGGTTGCTGTCACCGGTCGCCGTTCGGGAGTAGTCGATCGATGCGGGATGTCGCGCTGTGGGATGTCGCGCTGCGGGAAGGAGACGCCGATGCCGTTCGGGATCGGGATGTCGCGCTGCAGGAAGATCTCCGGTCGCCGGTCGCCGGTCGGGAGGAGTAGCCGATGCCAAATGACGGTCGGGAGAAGTCGCCCTGCGGGATCGCGATCGGGGAGGAAAAAAAAATCGCAAACTGCGGTTTTTGGAGCAGCGCTTTCAAGCGCTGAATGCAGGGGGGAGGAGCTCTGGGAGAAGTGCTCTGGGAGCAGTTTTTTAAAGAGTGATTTTTAATAAAAGCTGTCCCAAACATTGTAAAAAACAGCTCTGGCGGCTGGAAAAAAGCTTCTCCAACCGCCAGAGCTGTCCCAAACAGAGCCAAAGCCCAAAAAAAAGATATCCGCATCACCACACTGCTGCTGATGACTGCAGCATGACCAACACAAAGCCAGCTGGCAATGTGATGTGAACCTTCACCAAAGTTCCCAAAGGCTGGTACTTGCAGTATAATAAAAGACCGCAGGTCCACAATTTTCTTGGGTCCGGTTCGGACCGGAAACTAGATCAATACAATTTCTCCAAAAAAAAATAAGCAGCCCTAGCCAACGATGGGGCCTTTCCGAGTGCATGAGCGAGAACGCATAAGGTTTACTGAATTTTCAACATCGAAGTCCGACGCTCAACCGCACCATCACCGGAAGCAACGCCGTCACCGAAAAACAACGTCACCACCGGAGAGAAATCACCGTTAAGACTAACTGCACCCATGCGGCCATGCACGCCTTCGACACCACGACTCTCCACTCCAAAGAACGTTCACTACAACGTCAGAGACAAACTCCACCAAGCCCGGTGGCAACACCCTCTCTCAACGCCGGTGGCTACCACCTCCAAGACCGACGACAACACCCAAGGTTGGCGGGCCTTCCGAGTGCACGAGCGAGAGAGCAAAAGAAGAGAAATTAAGAGGGGAACGAAATGTAAAACTTTATGTGGGAAGCTGAAACCGAGGTCGCAGAAACATTCAACCACAATAGAAAACAAGTAAAAGACAGCAGCAACAACAACACAAGAAATTCCAATTGAAACTAACTTCTTTTATAGGGCGAGACATACATTGTAAGACATGATTTTACAATGTAGCAAGGGAAACAAAAAAACTGGCACAATAAGTAAACCGCGCGGACAGAGATCTGTAACCGCACAAGCCGCCTAACCGCTAGCCGAGTCCGCTGATACCGCCGAAGCCGCCGAAGCCGCCGAACCGCGCGGACTGCTGTTATTGAATGCTGAAGGAACACGAACAAAACTCGCCGATAGACCGAACGAACAGCACTGCTTATCCGCAACTCCGAGGAAGAGATCTAGTCGTTGAGACCGCGACTAGCTGCTAACCGCTAACTGTATCCGTGAACTGTTCCACACCAAACTTCCACTAATCGCATAGCCGTCTGGTGTTAGCCGCATAGCCTGCACAGAACCAACTTCCTTAGTCGTAGCGGTAAGAAAACCGTAACCGCAAAATCAAGCACGAGCTTATTTTTACTGTTCACCGCTTCTTAATGACGAGCCGAGGGGTTATATTTATAGGTGTGGGGAAGTGTGCAGTCACCACCCACATCGATAGGATAAACTGTCTGTCTATCATGTCGTTTAACACCATGTATCCACATAATGCGGACACCAACACATGTTCGCCAGGTCGCAAATGTCAATAGTCGGATAACGAGACCAATCCGCCATGCCTTACATCAACCCACATGACGAACACAACAAGGCGGACTGCCGATCACTGACACCAGTCCGCATGACCCCGCAGACACTACTCCCAGACCGCGCAAACCTGCAGCCCGCGACTTTGGCAAAAACCGTGCCCAGTCGATCTGCCGAACTCGCGAATACTATATGCAATCCACAACAGCCGAACTCGGCGAGCTAATCAACCATCTGGACTTCCTCCCACCAGACCAAGTCCGCATCAAACTTTGCGGTCTCCATAGTAACCGCTCCACCATATACCAAGATCGCGCCCTACTGAAGAACTCCAGTTTGCCGTCATGCGGACTGCTCCATCAGTCTGCGCGACCTCCAGGCTACCAGTTCGCACACCTGTGCATACTCCACAATCTAACATCCATACCGCAAGCACAGAATCATGCTTGGACACCAGCGAGCTCCAAATGAGTCTACCACACCAATCCTACTAGACTCGACGAACTCCAATTGAGTCTGCCGCTACCCGGGGATAGACATCCATATCCGCCCGGTTACTTCACTAGAGTGATTGCTGTTCCAGAACACCAAAGAAGAACCACAACCGAAACCGGCTGTTCGACTAGGCTATCCGCCAAAGCTATCCGTCTAGTCCGCGCGGTCTGTGCGTTCTGTGCGGAATGCCCATTAAGTATGCCCGACTTCCACCACTTCCCACTTCAACAATTTCAACACGGAATCCTTTTCTCTCGTAGGTGGCTAGGTCTCTCACCAAAAGCTACAGGAGGCGACCTCTAATTTTCTCCAAAACCTAGGCGGTAGACTCACAGGCGTGCGGCTTGATTTCACGTGAATAAGAATTTGGGTATAAATAATGATTGCAACAGGTTTTGGTAGCAGGATCCTGATCCGAACCAAACCCCCAAAACAATAAAAGAATATGACCCAATTACAAGAGTTGAGAAAAGAAAAGATCACGTTATATCTTTTCAGAGATGACAGTTGTGTTTTTTTAGAGATTTTGAAAAATTTATGAGTAAAAAAGTAAGCGAAATTTGCGAGGTCAAAATCGATTGCAAATCTCTCGACTATATTTTCACCTCGTCTCCAAAAAATTAATTGAACCATGACATCTTTCTTCTCTTACATCAACAACAAAAAATTAAATGTCACCACATTTCGGATCATCTTCTTCTCTATTCAGACAGTTTTTAACATATAAATAATCAAAATTTATTGTCTCGACGAGAAGAATTCAAATTTACCATTTAAATCCGTAACTTTTATTTAAACACTGATTAGGGTGCTAAGTTACCATCTTTTTTAACAGAAGGTTATTTTAAATGTTATTCTATTAAATCAACTAGATAATATATCGGGGAGTGGGTGAGTTTAGACACTTTTTTTTCCTAATTTGCCCCCCCAATCATAATGGAACCGTTTAACAGAAGTTGAGCTGCAGGAGTAACAAGCACAACTACTGCCGCGTTGAAAATTTGCGAACTCTTATCCAGAAACAATTAATCGTTGCAGTTGAGTCCGTAAAAAAGGCTCCAAAATCGAGAGGATTGCGTTACGTTATCCCCTCTCTCTATCTCATTCAGGAACTTATCCTGAAACAATTTCCTTTAAAAATAATAATTAATTTCCACGTATTAAAGTAATATATTAATAATACCCGCATTTTCTACGGTTCAGACGGATGCAATTTTCAATATTGTCCCACAGCCCTTTTTAAATTATTATTATACGACGTGAGTCTTATAATCATCAAATAATTAATCATTTGTCCGCACACGCCGCATAATCGCGAGTGGGCCCCCACCAATTCGGCACCTAGATCAAAACCATTGGAGCAGCTGGCTGCTCAATTGCTCAGTCTTCAAGGATTCGATATGATGGTGTTTATATTTTACACGCAATCTCGACCTTTAATTATATCAGATCTTTATGGATGAAATTATTCCTTCTAGGCAGCTGTTAGTACTAGGAAATTACTGTGGAAGATACATCTAAAGTAGGCTCCCCTTAAATTGAGTCTTAGGGCACTTTAGGTGGGGTCCTACCGATTCCCCCGAAACGCCCGAACAATCGCGGCTATCGCTTGTTTTGCGGGGCTGTGGGTGGGCGGCATAATTCACCCCCACCTTAAGAGAGAAGGTGATGAAGCCAATCAACCCATGTTTATGTTTCACGTGTTCATATCATCATGACATTTGACACATCTTTATATCATACTGTTGAAGTCAGGAAAAACACAATTTCAAAAATTCGGAACAATGCAACCTAAGGTTATTGATTCTACGGTCCGACGTCACAATTCAAATGACTAGCGAGAGAAGAAAGAAACTATCTATAAACACACCCCAAGTGCTACAGCAGACATGAACTTGACGAGTATCCACTTGGGGGGAGTCCACTTCTTCCAAAGTGCCATTTCTAGTACCTCTGGGAGGATATTTATAGAAAAATCTTAGGGAGGGGTATAAGCGAGTATCTAGTCTCTGCTAGCGAGTATCTAGAGCTACTCCCCCACACTCACGAGGTACTCGATCATACTCGCCCAAACTCGCCTCTGCTCTCCCAAGCTCGTCTCTGCTCTCCCAAGCTCGCCTCTGCTCGCCCAATGGTCTGCGAATAACCGTCTACTTGGGTACTTCTGACCTCGACGAATTACGAGTTATTAACATGCATGATTGTAGAAAATGTATGAATATTGTTTGTTGAGTTCTACTTGCGAGTATAAATAACTTTTCGTACATTGGATTTCATTTGTTTTAATCGTAGGAATTTTTTTCTCTCCCGCAGAACGAAAGAGACATCCTTACTAGTTTGATCAGAGTTTGCAAATCTCATTGGAACGTGGAGGATGGAGTGTTATATGCACACACACAAAAATCCGCTGCATTGTGTGTCAGAAGGATCACTTTGGCAAATGTGTTGCCAACAAATAATGTTCTAAGTTGCTACGATTGTCTGGTAGTGTAAGTAATATTTGTGGATTTCTGAGATTTCTCTGTGTGACGTTCTTACTTAGGCTCTGTTTGGGGGACTTATTTTCATCGGTCAAGCAGTTACGATCGCATGAATCCAACCTTAATTAGTCCGATGAAAATAAGTCCCCCCAAACGGAGCCTTAATAAATGTAGCTTGCTGATGTGCTTTGCTAGGTATGCTAAAATCCATAATGTATGAAAATATTGTGAAATGAGTAAACTATATATGAAGAAAAAAAAACAATCAATTTACCATGTGATTTGGTGACACATTGAAATGATCTTTACAACCTTACATTCTTCTTTTTCTTTGTAAGTAGAATTAGCGCGAGAGTGAGAAGAAGCCAATGAACAAGCGGAGAATGTGCTGAGAGTGTCCACGTCCAGCAGAGCCCTCTTTAACATATCGCCAAGCTTGTCGATGACTAGCGTAGTATTAGCAAAATGAAAAAAAGAGGTGTCACATATTGAATGCACGGCTCTAATGAAACTCCCATCAATGTACAAATTGATATTATTATGTGTTTGTTAAAGTGTTTAAACGATACATTTTATACAGTTGTAACTTGTAAGTTGAATTACTATGATATTTTACAATAACTAACTTTTTTATTTTCGTGGGAATAATTCATCACTTTCACTCACAATTTAGGCTGTTTGACATGATGAGGAACACGGGAAGTTAAATTGTCATTTATTAACGCTCATCTAAACTTTAATTACACAAAAACACTGTTTAGTAGGAAAATGCGAGGAATCTAAACTTATGTAATTAAGCCCTCCGGGCCCGGGCCTGAACCGGGCCTCCCAGGCCCGGGCTTTCCCTAACCGGGCCCGGGCCCTGATTATAGCCAGTCCGGGCCGGGCCGGGCACTGGCTTCGGGAGGGGGCCTGCTAAGGCCCCCAGGGCCGGGCCCAGCCTTAGCCCGGGCCTTATTTTTATTTAAAAAAATAATTTTTTTTTAAAGTAAATACGCGCTTTTTTGAGCTGCGTCTTTTAGGTGCATTTTCGGGAGAAGTGTTCAACATAAAAATTGTAGATCTCGACGATATCTACAACTTTCATGTTGAACATTTTTTGATTTGAAGCCGTTTAGGCCCCCGATTTGCCCCCCGAAAAAAATCACGCGGAACTTTCATGTTCCGCGTGATTTTTTTCGGGGGCCAAATCGGGGGCCTAAACGGCTTCAAATCAAAAAGTGTTCAACATGAAAGTTGTAGATATCGTCGAGATCTACAACTTTCATGTTGAACACTTCTCCTGAAAATGACCATAAAAGACGCAGTTTTAAAAGGCGCGTAGGAGCCATGCCCGGACTTTGCCCAGCCCGGCCTCGGGCTTAGCCCGGGGCTAGAAACCGGGCTTTGCCCGGCCCGGGCATTGGCCTTATACTGGGGCCCGGAAGGGCCCCATGGTCCGGCCTGGGCCCGAACCGGGCTTGGCCGGGACCGGGCCTACCGAGCTTTTCACCGGGCCGGTCCGATGAGCCCGGTTTTTTTTTTTTTTGGACACCCCTATTTACCAGGCATATATATATAGTTAAATTTTTTAATTACTGTGGACAAGTTCAATCTGATCTTTAGAAGTGATTTCGAAATATCTTCGGGACAGAACAGTAATTTAATACAACTGCAGTTTTTACCAGCGCAGCTCAAAACGCTAAAGCCAAGAAATTGCGTAGACGGGGAGTGCTATATTTATAATGAGTGTCTGGAGAAGCTGGAAACCCTTGAAACCCTCGAAACCCTTTTCCCTCTCTCCGGTGACGTGCGGCGATCTTGCGGCGGCAGCGGCGATCTCCGTGGGAGTGAGAGCATAGGTGTAGGGAAAGCAGGATCTGAAAATGGTAGCGGCCATTTTGTCGGAACTCCTCACGGAGATTCTGATCCCGGTGGCCGCCGTGATCGGGATCGTCTTTGCGCTCGTGCAGTGGCTGCTCGTCTCCAAGATTCAGCTCACGCATGAAGCGCCGCCGTCATCGAGAAGCAACAAGAACGGCGCCGGCGACTACCTGATGGAGGAGGAAGACGGCGTTAACGACCACAACGTCGTTCTCAAGTGCGCCGAAATCCAGAACGCCATCTCAGAAGGTTTACGATCTATGCAGATCCTTGCTCCTGTTTTTTTTTTTAATTTTAATTTCGATTGTTCAGCTTCTTTATTTTGATGCCGGCTTGCTCTCTTTAATGCCATGGATTTCGGGGATAAGATCTTGTTTCCTAATTTGCTTTTCCGGCAAAAATAGGAGTTCAATCATTGCTGTTCTTCGGATAAATTTTTCTTGATCTTTATTCCGTTCTTCGTATTTCTAATATGTTGCAGATCTGCATATTAGAAATACTGAAATTGCAGATCTGCTTATTAGCTCCCTCTCTTTGATGATTCTGCTAAACATTTATAGCCCATAGTTTTTCATGTATGAATAATGATAAGATATATCAGTCCTGCCTCACAAAAATCTTTGCGCCATGACTAATCTGGCACTTAGATACTGTCCTAAAGACGCCTTCACTCTGCGCTAATCTTGCTGACAAAATTGACAACACAAAAAAATCACCCATAATGGTAAGAGGAGGATCCAACTGCATAGAACTCACCGTTTCAAAATTTGTATATACAATTTGTATATGCTGAAATTGATGACATAATTGTCAACACAAAAAATCACCCATAATTGCTAGTATTCTTCTGGTTTTCTATACAATTTGTATATAATGGATGTTGAATAGCGCCCATGGCTCCGTTTGGTGCTGTGTTTTTGCTCTGGTTAGTTTGGACAAAAACTCCAGCTTCGTGGAATGTATGTTTGGCATGACAACGGTTTTGTGCACCCGGATGCCCTTTGAGGTTAGGCATTCAGGAACGACGGCTCTTAATCATCGTGTTCACGACCATCACTAAAGCCCCAAATGGAGCCTATGTGCTGGCCAGTTACTTTCTAGCTGATGTCCTCTGTCCAAATCTTAAAATCCCATGTTTATTTTGTAATCAAATTTTCTTATAGATTATAAACTCGTGTGGGTATTGCAATATGCAGAAGTTATTTTTTATAGATTTTTTAAAGGTTTTTAGTGATGGTTTTAGGGCTGTCATATGCATATTTAAAAATTTCATATTTAGTAATTAAGCTTGTGAAGTGCAATACAATAATTAAGGCTCCGTTTGGCGCAGAGTTTTTACTCTTGTGAGTTTGGACAAAAACGCCACCGTCATAAAATGTTTGTTTAACATGACAATGGCTATGACTACCACCAAGAGAAAAAAACTATTTTTGAATTTAAAAATGGACAATGTTCCTTAGATGAGGTCGGGGGTTCACGAATGATACGTTTCATAACCATTGCGTTCAAGTTCGCCACCGCCGTGCCAAACGGATCATAAGCTTATTTACTCTGCTGACTTTGTTTTAGTGGTCTTGTCTAGCCTGAAGTTGTTCGGCGAAGGAGATTTTGGGTGATCATGTACTCGTTTCAGCTCTCTCAATTTTACGAGTCTCTCATGTACACATATCAAATTTATATTTAGTGCTTAAGCTTGCAAAGATTTCAAGTTTAATTTGTATACACAGACCAAATTTTCATGTTTCTAAATAGACAGAACATGTTTGATTATTATTTACTCGCACTACCTCCGCCTCAATGGCCCTTGAGTGAAGTAATTTGTTTGAAATGATTAGAAATTGTTCATGGGTAGTTTCTGATTCTCTATTATAATGGAAATTCTTATAAATCTGCAACAGGAGCTACTTCGTTCCTCTTTACTGAATATCAGTACGTGGGGATCTTCATGGTGGCTTTTGCTGTCTTGATTTTCCTCTTTCTTGGCTCTGTCGAAGGATTTAGCACAAAAGACAAGTCTTGCACCTACAGCAAGGATAAAACATGCAAGCCAGCTCTTTTTAATGCCATTTTTAGCACGGTAGCCTTTGTGCTTGGAGCAGTCACCTCCGTTGTGTCTGGCTTTCTTGGGATGAAGATTGCAACCTATGCAAATGCTCGGACGACCCTAGAGGCGAGAAAGGGTGTTGGGAAGGCTTTCATCGTCGCATTTCGTTCCGGCGCTGTGATGGGCTTTTCGCTCTCGGCAAACGGGCTTTTCGTGCTTTATCTTTCCATCAATTTGTTCAAATTGTACTATGGAGATGACTGGGAGGGGCTTTTTGAGGCAATTACTGGATACGGACTCGGCGGTTCTTCAATGGCTCTGTTTGGGAGAGTAGGAGGTGGCATTTACACAAAAGCTGCTGATGTTGGTGCAGATCTTGTCGGCAAAGTCGAGAGAAACATTCCGGAGGATGATCCTAGGAACCCGGCTGTGAGTATCATTTGTGCTTATTTGTCTTGGGTACGATATTGGTTATAACTTCTCCATGAATAATCATGCAGGTGATTGCTGACAATGTGGGTGATAATGTTGGCGATATTGCTGGAATGGGCTCGGACCTCTTCGGTTCATACGCCGAGTCTTCCTGTGCTGCACTTGTTGTGGCATCAATTTCGTCTTTTGGAATCAACCACGAGTTAACCGCTATGTTCTACCCCCTGCTGATTAGCTCCATGGGTATTGTTGTCTGTTTGCTCACCACTCTTTTCGCTACGGATTTCTTTGAGATAAAGGCGGTTAAGGAAATTGAACCTGCGCTTAAGAGACAGCTGATAATCTCCACTGCTCTCATGACTGTCGGGATTGCTATTGTTAGTTGGCTGGCGCTCCCTCCATCTTTCACAATTTTCAACTTTGGATCCCAAAAGGAAGTAAAAAATTGGTATGATTTTGAAAAATGTTGTTCGTCTCTTGCATGTTCTCGGATTTGACATGAGTCACTTCATTAAATATTGCTTGATCTTGCAGGGAATTGTTCTTTTGTGTTGCAATTGGGCTATGGTCCGGTCTTGTGATTGGATTCGTCACTGAATACTACACAAGCAATGCATACAGGTGGTGCCATAATCTCGTGTTCTAAGATGTGTTGAACTATTATTTCCTTTGTGCTTAATCCTTCTTGTTCTTGTAGCCCTGTGCAAGATGTTGCTGATTCCTGCAGAACTGGGGCTGCCACAAATGTTATTTTTGGGCTTGCTTTGGGCTATAAGTCAGTCATAGTCCCAATTTTCGCCATTGCTGTTAGCATTTTTGTCAGCTTCAGTCTCGCTGCCATGTATGGTATTGCTGTGGCTGCTCTTGGTATGCTGAGCACCATAGCCACAGGATTGGCTATTGATGCCTATGGACCGATCAGTGACAATGCCGGAGGCATTGCCGAGATGGCTGGTATGAGCCACAGAGTTCGTGAAAGAACTGATGCTCTTGATGCTGCTGGCAACACGACTGCTGCCATTGGAAAGGTATATTGGGCTGAGCTCTCTTTTGTCAACACTAGTTCATTTTGCAGTAGGGTTTGTTCTTTAGAACACTCGATATGGTTGCTGTGACCTTTTACACCGTCTTTCTATTATTATGTCTGGCATTTTCAATTGCTTTTGTATGCTCATATTTACAGGGTTTTTAGAAAATCAGAGTAATCAATTTTGTAATGCAAGTTGTCTTGCACTGTGTCCCCTTTGCCCCGACGACGACAATGTCTGATCATTCGGCGTAATTGCCATACAAAATGGGCGGCTGTGATTCGGGTGTAGTGGCATTATTGGGGCAAATGGGGAATACCTTACAAGACTGCTTGTATCAAAGTAATCAAATCTAGCATAGATAATTTATAAATAAATAATAATCCTCCACTGGCAGGAAAGATGTCATAACAGTTGCCCTGCTCAGCTCTTCTCGTAGTGTTGCTAATTCAGTTTTAAAAAAACATTTGATATTAAAATAAATCAGTCGTGGGGATTAGCATCGATGGTGCGATGGTGCTTTCGAGCACGCCCTCGTGCACCAAAGTTTATAGATGAATGCAGATGTTTCCTTTCTTATTGATATTGTTATATCTCAACATTTGCACGGAAGCACATCTGACAACATAGAGTTCTATGCATGGATTCTCCTTATCTTGGTTTTTCTGTTCTTTTGACATGGTTTGCTTTGCAGGGATTTGCCATTGGTTCAGCTGCTTTGGTGTCTCTCGCCCTTTTTGGTGCTTTTGTGAGCCGTGCGGCTATTTCTACAGTTGATGTTCTGACACCAAAAGTTTTCATTGGGTTGGTCGTTGGTGCCATGCTTCCTTACTGGTTCTCAGCCATGACCATGAAGAGTGTCGGCAGTGCAGCTCTTAAGATGGTCGAGGAAGTCCGCAGGCAATTTGACACCATTCCTGGTCTGATGGAAGGCACGGCCAAGCCGGACTATGCAACCTGCGTGAAAATTTCGACAGACGCATCGATCAAGGAGATGATCCCACCCGGCGCTTTGGTCATGCTCACTCCCCTCATTGTCGGGACCTTCTTTGGTGTGGAAACCCTCTCTGGAGTTCTTGCCGGTTCCCTCGTCTCTGGTGTTCAGGTAAGGGCTTTTACAAATAGTATTATCAGAGCAGTGCACTCTAGCATAATGATGGGAAAGCGTGACACCACATAACTTGACCCTAAACCTTAATATGTAGAGCTAACCTTAATATTTTGAAAATTGTGTTGGCTTGAGAGAGTTGCTGATGACTTTCATCCATGGAGGAAGCTTTACCTAGTAATCATGTTTAGAGTCTCATCTAAATTAAAATTTGAAAACTGCACTGGTTTCAGATGTCTCTCTGTGCATCAAATTGCTGCATTGTGGGAGCTATCTTTTGAATCTCAATCTATTAGACTGAATAGTTAAACCGTCAAATACGTGAGAGATTCAGCTAAACTCTTGGATATCAATATTTGTTTTTCTAGCCTAAATGTAATTATAACGAACTTTTCGTTTTGGATGGGTGGCCGTCTGGAAAGTGCCCCCCCAATAAGTCAAATTCATGAAGTTAGTATCCTGATGGTCAGGAAGTTTTGGACTATTACTACTGATTCATATTGTGTGCCCCTCTGCAGGTTGCGATCTCTGCATCGAATACCGGCGGCGCTTGGGATAATGCGAAGAAATATATAGAGGTAATCTACTCCCGCCCCCTTCAGTAGAGGATAAAATGCAAGTTGTGTTGAGTCGCTCCACATTGCTCACAGGCTGGGGTATCCGAACATGCCAAGAGCCTGGGACCCAAGGGGTCCGACCCCCACAAGGCTGCGGTGATCGGCGACACCATCGGAGACCCTCTCAAGGACACATCCGGGCCATCCCTCAACATCCTCATCAAGCTGATGGCGGTCGAATCTCTCGTCTTTGCGCCCTTCTTCGCCACTCACGGCGGCCTCCTCTTCAAGATTTTCTGAATGGTTCGCCGGCGGCCTCAGATGCTAGTTGCACTCTGCCAATAAACATCTATTTTTTGTGCTCTCTTCACCTTTTTTGTCTTTATCTGTCCGGTTCAGCTGCGCTTTTTTGGTGTATAATTGAGCAGCCCAAATTCCAATTTGGGCTGCGGGTAGACAATGATGATAATGTGCGTCTAGTTATTATGAGTCCTTATATAGCGTTCCCGAGAGTGTCATAGTTTTTTCAGTGTCAAAATGGGGGGGTTAAGAAGAGTTGGTTCCGTTTTTCTCATTCTTCATTTGTTCTGCATTTCGTAGTGTTATTTTTCCCTTGAATTTGATGCTTGTGGTTTCATGACTGGGATCTTATTTGAATGTTAGTTAATATTGCCCAACTTAACTGCTTTCTTTTTGTTGGAGCATATAAGCGTAGAAAAGGCCCAAGAATATTGGTTAGAATATATATGCAGAGTTAAGATCTTAAAATGGCCATTATATTTGATAAAAGTTTGAAAATGCACACCTCATGCTGAGATATCAATCAGTGTCTGTCTATTCAACATTGAAAACATATTTAAGGCTATGTTTGAGGGGACTTATTTTCATAGGTCGTCAAGCGGTTACGACTGCATGAATCGGATCTTAATTAAAGTCTGATTTATGCGATCGTAACCCCTTGACCGGTGAAAGTAAAACGGAGCCGATGATGCAATAATATCCCGCGCGCATAATTTACGGGTGGCGCTCTTATAACACTCCATTTGAAAATCATCTCTTGTTTATTACTTTTTAGTACCATATTTATTTGTTCATTAAAGTTGGAGAAATTATGATGTGAATTCACATCGACATAAAATATGAAGACCAGACGGGGGTTCCAGCTTTCCGGATGCTGCTTTTTAATCAAAATTTGCAATGGGTTTCACGTTGACGACGCCATGCGCCACTAGCCCACTCCTAAATTATATATATTTTAAAAGAAATAGAGGAAACGTCAGGGCAATATAATGAGTGATGTTAATTGAAGCGGGAATATCCTAGTAGAATAATACAGGTACAGGTGGCTAATTATATTATTATGACTAATAAAAAAAGAATAAAATTATTCCAAATAGATTTATTGGTCATTGAATTTATTTGGAATCTCACTTTAATCATATGGTAAGCATAAATTCCATCACTTTTGATCTTTACAAATATCTTTAGGAATAGACCCACAACCCGGGTCTCATCTAAGGACGGCTGAACCTAAGGCTCCATTTGGCATGGTGGCGGCGGTCGTGAACTCATGGTTTAAAACGTCATTCGTTAAATATCACCTAACCTACATCCATTTGAACATAAAAGTGGACGAAGTTCTTTAGATGGGCGTTAACAAATGACAATTTAACCTTCGTGTTCACGACCGTCACCGCCGTGCCAAACGGAGCCTGTGGGTGCTTTGTGTGTACGTGCAAGAATTTCATCTTGATTTATTTTTGTTCATTCTGTTTGTTTTCTCCGATTCTATTAATATTATTGCGACAATGTTAAGAGTGGACTGATTTTTTCTATGTTAAGACCACAACATAAATAAAAAAAAATCATTTTTAGAATTATTTTTGAGACTTGAGTGTAGTGTTAAATAGACAAAAGTCTTCACATATTAGACGTTCTAGAAAAATATGTAATAAAAAATGTGATCGACTTAGGTTTGGAAGTTGGAATATAGGGGTACACTAGTGGGGAAATTGATGGAAGTAGTAAATACGATAATTATGAGACAAAAAAATATTTTATGCCTGCAAGAGACTAGATGAGTGAGTGAGAAAGTTAATTTTTAAGATAATTCAAGTTTTAAATTATGACAAAAATAAAATAAAACAAGCATTGTAATAGGTATTATTGTTTATACTACTTTGAAGAATGAAGTTAATGGAGTAAGTAGAAAATGTGAATCTTAGCTCTTAAATTAGTCATAAGAAAAGAAATAATTAATGTAATCATTGCTTATGTGTCATAAGTAGGATTAAATGAAGTTATACAGTGTAATTTTGGGAAGACGTAAATGATTTAGTAAGAGAAATTTCACAAAAATAGAAGATTTCCATAAGAGGAGACTTAAATGGACATATGAAGAAGAAAAATGTAAATTATACAGCCGTTCATGGAGGATTTGAATATGGAGAAAAGAATGAAGAAAGACGAACTATTTTAGACTTTGCCGTAACTCATGAGCTAATTGTGTCAAATACACTTTATAAATAAGGAAGAACGGTTAATTACGTTTAAAAACGGATCAAATAAGTCACAAATTGATTATTTTATGACTCACAGAATAGATAAAATGATTTGTAAGGATTGCAAAGTCATACCAGAAGAAAGTTTAACAATACAACATAAATTAGTGGTGTTAGATGCACAAATTAAATATAATAAATTTAAGACGAACAAAAATGTTGCAAAAAAATTGATGATGGTGGAACTTGAAGATAAAAACATAAGTTGTTTTCAAGACAACAATTATGAAACTAGTTTATTAGACTTTGCCGTAACTCATGAGCTAATTGTGTCAAATACACTTTATAAATAAGGAAGAACGGTTAATTACGTTTAAAAACGGATCAAATAAGTCACAAATTGATTATTTTATGACTCACAGAATAGATAAAATGATTTGTAAGGATTGCAAAGTCATACCAGAAGAAAGTTTAACAATACAACATAAATTAGTGGTGTTAGATGCACAAATTAAATATAATAAATTTAAGACGAACAAAAATGTTGCAAAAAAATTGATGATGGTGGAACTTGAAGATAAAAACATAAGTTGTTTTCAAGACAACAATTATGAAACTAGTTTATGACCCTAATGTTGATCCTACTGTCTATGAAAAGTTATGCTATAACATTTAAGGATAAGTGAAAAGAACGTACTTGAAGTATCAAAATATTGTGCGTCCCCAAATAAAGAATCTTGGTGGTGGAAAGAGCAGTGCATGACAAAGTGAGGGCAAAGATGACCAACTATAAATCATTTCAAGCTTGTAAGAATAATGAAAATTTAGCCAGATATAAAGTCGCGAAAAAAGAAGCTAAACAGACAGTAAGAAAAACAAGAAGTCAAGCTTATAACCTTTTTTATAAGCGATTAAATATAAAAGATGGAGAGTGTTGAAACCAAAAACTTGGTCTTACGCGGAGTTCGGGGTCTCAAGAAAGGGGTGACCTAACACCTACTACACTCAGGAGAACGTCACAGGCCAAAGACTCAAGAAGCTAGGAACAGACCCTCGGCTCTAGCGTGAAGGTCCCACCTCACACCCGGAAGACCTTTGAGGTCTCCCCCTCCCTAGCCAATGCTTGAGCTAGGTGCCTTGGAGAAAGAAAGCAGATGGATTTTAGTGGCTAAGAAGCAATGCCCTCCAAGGAACCCTCAATGGTCTATTTATAGATTTCCCAAAGCTGGGGACCAAAATGTCAAAAATACCCGTAAGACAAATAGGTCCTGGGCCAATAAAAAACATCCACACTAGGGGTAAAAAGGTAATTCCACCCCGGGGGCACAACGGTAAAAGCATGGCCGGGGGAGTACAGGTCGGACGAGCTGGCTGCTGAGCGAGCACAGGCCGGGCGAGTACAGGCCGGACGAATACAGGCCGGGCGAGCTAACTGCTGAGTGAGCACAGGCCAGGCGAATACAGGCCGGGCGAGCTGGTTGCTGAGCGAGCACAGGCCGGACGAGTAGACGATTAGGCGAGACGCGGCCTGGTGAGAAGCGGCTAGGCGAGAAGCGGCTAGGCGAGACGCGACCTGAGCGAAACTGAGGCTGGCGAGCTGCGGCTAGGCGAGAAGCGGCTAGGCGAAACCGAGGCTGGCGAGCTGCGACTAGGCGAGAAGCGGCTAGGTGAGACCGAGGCTGGCGAGCTGCGGCTAAGCGAGACGTGGCCTGGGCGAGACGCGACCTGACGAGAAGCGGCTAGGCGAGACCGAGGCCGGTGAGCTGCGGCTAGGCAAGAAGCGGCTAGGCGAGACAGAGGTTGGCGAGTTGCGGCTAGGCGAGAGGCGGCTAGGCAAGACGCGGCCTGGGCGAGATCGAGGCTGGCGAGCAGCGGTTAGGCGAGAAGCGGCTAGGAGAGACGCGGCCTGGGCGAGTAGGCGGCTAGGCGAGAAGCGGCTAGGCGAGACCGAGGCTGGCGAGTTGCGGTTAGGCGAGAAGTGGCTAGGCGAGACGCGACCTAGGCGAGAAGCGGCTAGGCGAGACCGAGGCTGGCGAGCTGCGGGTAGGCGAGAAGCGGCTAGGCGAGATGCGGCCTGGGCAAGTAGGCGGCTAGGCGAGAAGCGGCTAGGCGAGACCGAGGCTAGCGAGCTGCGGCTAGGAGAGACGCGGTCTGGGCGAGAAGCGGTTAGGCGAGACACGGCCTGGGCAAGAAGCGGCTAGGCGAGACTGAGGATGGCGAGCTGCGGCTAGGCGAGACGCGGCCTGGGCGAGTAGGCGGTTAGGCGAGTAATGGCCCGGGCGACCCCTCAAAGGGGCCGGGGGGGGGGGGAGACATTCATCTCTCTTACCAGTACATCCTGTCGATCCATTCAAAATTGGCATCTAGGAGTGCAAAACTCCCAAAAAGCTTAAAAACGCGCAACAACTCTCATGCCTTGTCCGGGGGTCTCCTTTTCGCGAATACAGTGTTGTACACAATCCCGCACTTTCGAGCGAGTTCCACGCTCGGAAAGAAACATCCAACCCAACGTATTCGCTGTGCAGCCTTCTTGGAGCCGAAAATACTTGGCCTCCCCAGGGGGTCAACCTGTCATGCCAGCTAATGAGAGCCTGGGTGACGAGATGACCTCGTGGTAGAAAACACTTGGCCTCCCCGAGGGGTCAACCTGTCATGCCAGCTAATGGGAGCCTGGGTGACGAGATGACCTCGGGGTGAAAAGGACTCAGCATCCACGAGAGGTCAACCGGCCCTGCCAGCTAGTGAGAGCCTGGACAGTGGGACCGTCTCAGAGCAAAAAGGACTTGGCCTCCACGAGAGGTCAACCGGCCCTGCCAGCCAGTGAGAGCCTGGACAGCGGGACCGTCTCGGAGCAAAAAGGACTTGGCGTCCACGAGAGGTCAACCGGCCCTGCCAGCCAGTGAGAGCCTGGACAGCGGGACCGTCTCGGGGCAAAAAGGACTTGGCCTCCACGAGAGGTCAACCGGCCCTGCCAGCCAGTGAGAGCCTGGACAACGGGACCGTCTCGGGGCAAAAAGGACTTGGCCTCCACAAGAGGTCAACCGGCCCTGCCAGCCAGTGAGAGCCTGGACAGCGGGACCGTCTCGGGGCAAAAAGAACTTGGCCTCCACGAGAGGTCAACCGACCCTGCCAGCCAGTGAGAGCCTGGACAGCAGGACCGTCTCGGGGCAAAAAGGACTTGGCCTCCACGAGAGGTCAACCGGCCCTGCCAACAAGTGAGAGCCTGGACAGCGGGATCGTCTCGGGGCAAAAAGGACTTGGCTTCCATGAGAGGTCAACCTGCCCTGCCAGCTAGTGAGAGCCTGGACGGCGGGACCGTCTCGGAGCAAAAAGGACTTGGCCTCCACGAGAGGTCAACCGGCCCTGCCAGCTAGTGAGAGCCTGGACAGCGTGACCTTCTCGAAGCAAAAAGGACTTGGCCTCCGCGAGAGGTCAACCGACCCTGCCAGCTAGTGAGAGCCTGGACAGCGGGACCGTCTCAGAGCAAAAAGGACTTGGCCTCCACGAGAGGTCAACCAACCCTGCCAGCTAGTGAGAGTCTGGACAACAGGACCGTCTCGGAACAAAAAGGATTTGCTCTCCCCGAGGCACATTCGACCCATCCAGGTAGTGAAAGCCTGGAATGAGGAGATCCTCTCGGGGGTTGGGAACTAGGTACGTTACTTGAATTCTACAAAATCCAACATCCTCAAACGGGGGAAAAATTTGGGTTACATGATCCCCTGACTCAGCCGGTCAGGGGTAGAGCTTGTTACAAGATAAGAAAAAGAAAAAGACTCTACCAAGGCGAGGCTTCTTCAGAGGGCCTGGGCATGATGGCCGTCATCCGCTTCCTTCTCGTCGGACACTTCCATCCTGCTCAAGCTCTCACTGATCTTCTCCATCTCCTCCGCCTTGGCCAACCAAGAGATGATGTTGACGACCGTGACGTAGCAATGTCTTGCCATCCTGGTGTCTCCCTTGATTCTGACCTGGATCCCTCCTGAGCTGCACTTGAGGCACCAGTGGAATGATGACGACACACAATAGAAGGCGTTGATGAGGGGCCTTCCGAAGATGGCGTTGTAGCTGCTTGGAGCGTCAACAATGACGAACCGGCAGTTCCTTGAAGTCCCCCCCCCCCAATTTTACAAAGAGTCCTACTCCACCTTCTACCTCCTTCCTCTCCCCTGAAAATCCGAACAGGGGTCCGTCCGAGGCCAACACCCTCCTCGGTCCTACCATTATCTCGTCAAATGCCTTCTTGAAAACGACGTTGACGGAACTCCCGTTGTCAATCAAGATCCGGGAGACGGTGTAGCCCTCGATGGCCGTCTGGATGACCAGCGCATCGCAGAACGGATCTTCATGATCTGGCATGTCCTTCACCGAGAAGGTGATCTTCTCCTCCTGGGGCGGAGTCTGGGATGTCGAAGCGACGCTCCGTCGGTACATCACATGGAGGCTTTCCTTTCAAGTGGCTTCGATCCCTTACTCCGCCGTGGATCACTGCTATACCACCTCGGGGTTTGACATCGACCCGGTCCTAACATATGTCATCCCCCCCATTCTGAGTGGAACCTCTTTATCCTGCACCAGCTGCTGTTGCTAGGCAGGGCCTCTCGCCCCCCTCACTTTCAGGAATTCGGGGCAGATAGCCGTGACGTGACCCTCCAACTGGTGGAAGTTACAATATGACAATGCTCTTCCTCCTCTCCTTCGGCGGGCTCGGCGGTCTCTCCCATTGCCTCTTCCCCCTCCGCCTATGGCCAAGACTTGCAGTGGTAGGGTTAGGAGCTGTCTTGGGGCTTGTCTTTGGAAGTTGAACCTCCCTTGGCCTTCGAGAAAGTTCCCTCTACCCTGGACGAGACCTCTTCCTGGACCCTGAGCAGGTCCTCCCTGCTGCCTCCAACCTGGCTCCGGACCCTCCTGTCCCTGGAACCCCTGAGCTCTCTACTCCTCTCTCCGTCTTCGCTCCTGATGTCTCGAGCCAACTTGTTCCTTCGACTCCGCCTCTGTTAGCCTTGCCAACTTCTTGACAAATGCCGGGTTGGCCGCCTCCATGACTATCTCCTATGTTGCCCTTTCCATCAGCACCTCGAAGGAAGGGGGGGGGGGGGGCTTTCGGGTCAGGCTCATCTTTAAAAACCCCTCACGCAACCCCACCGTGAACGCCATATGGAGGGCATACCCCGACATCTCCTGGATATCCAGGATCTCCTCTTGGAACATGTCAACGTAATGGGTCAGCGACTCCTCGGCCCCCTGCCTTATTAGGAAGATGGACTCAGGACTCTTCTTCCTCTTCTTGGAGGTGAAGAAGCGAAGTTGAAAGCTCCGACTCAAGTCCTCGAACCCATAGATCGATCTCGGTGGGAGTTGGTGGAACCAGTCCCTTGCCTTATCCTCCAACTTGATCGCGAAGAGGCGACACTTGAAGGCATCCGTCATTGGCCTGATGGAGACGACATCCTCAAACCACTGCAGGTGCTGGACGGGGTCATCCTTCCCGGTATAGTAAGCCATGTCAGGCTCTCTGAACCCCTCGGGAACGGGAGCTGAGATGATCAACTCGCTGAAGGGTGACCCCCTGAGTGGTGGTCTCGCAACCTCCACTCACACGACCTGCTCGCCTGGAAGGCTAGCACTCGCCGGGCTGGGGAACAACTCCCGGATGGTGAGGTCTCGCTCGACCCCCTCTCCCATCCTTTCCTTCCCAGGCCGTCTCCCTGGTGCACTTCCTTCTCCCTCTGCTGAGGTCATCTCTCCTATGCCCCTGGGAGGCAGCTCGCAGAGATCACTCTGGGTCAGCTCGCCAAGATCCCTGGGAGCCAGTCCCAGGGGGATGAGGGTTGAGCTGTCAGCCTGAGGGGCAATACTTCACAGCATCTCCATGATGCCTTGGATGAACGCCATGAACTCTTCCCTCCCTACAAAGGGTGATGGGTTGGGGAGCTCGCCGAGATCATCACTACCTCCCTGATCTCCGGACACTCTCCCGAGATCTTCTGTGCTGGTCACTCTCCACGCTCACCGTACCAAAATGTTGAAACCAAAAATTTGGTCTCTCGTGGAGTTTGGGGTCCCAAGAAAGGGGTGATCTCACACCTACTACACTCAGGAGAACGTCGCAGGCCAAAGACTCAAGAAGCTAAGAACAAACCCTCGGCTCTAGCGTGAAGCACACCTCTAGTACTTTATGTAATAACCTGCAACAACCTTGACTCCGTAATCTACACGTTTAATCACAGAATCTTTTCCGACACGCAAATCAATCATCATCAATCCAAATCAACCTGTACGGATAGGCTTCACACAACATGCTTATTCCGTACTTTGATTCCTGATTCTATATGCAAGTTTCATACCGGGGATATCATCGATCAACCTATTGGAAATCTCTCGTTCTTCACCAATTTGTGAGGATTTCCATGTACATGCCAAATAAGGACTTCACTTGTCCAAGAAGAAAGGTCGTTACCCTTGTAGATCGCTTAGGAGCCATGAACAAAGATTTTGTCCGGATGGAAATGACCGCCTTGCCTTTCTCTTCGCGGATCTAGCCTCAGATCGCAAATCCAACCGTAGGAACTCATTTAACAACTCTCCAAAGATCTTCCTCCAGCCCTTTTCCTCCTTTCTTCTTTTCTTCCAAGGTTGAAGAGAGATTTGAAGAGAGAGAGAGAGTGAGAGAGAAAGAGAAATGAATTTCTTTAATCCACTCCTCCGACTAAGTGGACACGAGATTAAACCTAGCCACAAGATCATTTCATCAAAATGAATGAAGGGCCACAATTTTAGCCACAACTTAAATTAATGTTATCGCCGGACGATATCCACTATCGCGGCGCGATAGCTCCAGCGGTGGTCGCTTGACCCAGTCAGCGCCGCTCAATGGCCGCTTTGCCGCCTGCCAACACGTGGACGACTGCCACGTGACACGCTATCGCCTGGCGATAGCGAACTAACTCTATCGGTAACTCCAAAGACCAACTTTTTGTTGTTTTCATTTCAGGAAACCTGGGGTGTTACAATTAGTGAGGGAGTGAAATCTCTCCTTGATCTTCCGGGTGTGTGACGGGACCTTCTCGCTACAGCTTGGGGGCCTGTCTCTTAGTTCCAAGCAGTTGGTCAGGTGCTCTCGCTTGAGAGAAGTAGCTGCAAGCTACACCCCTTGGGTCCGAACTCCTCGAGGAACCGAGTTCCGGTTTCAACATAAAGAGCGATGAAAAGATACTTTATCAACTCTATAATAAAACAAAAGACGATAAACTGAACTTAGAATAGTAAAGTAAATCAGAGAAGTATAAGAATATAACATTTTATCGCAAAATTCAAATATCAAAGGTAAACGATGCTCTAAATAAGATGAAAAATGGAAAGGCGGTTGAGCCAGACAATATACCCATCGAAGTATGAAAATGTCTGAGGATGAAGAAATTTTGTGTCCTACATCTTTTTTCAATAAGATACTGAAGTCAAAGAGAATGCCAGACCAATGAAGAAAAAATATCTTAGTACATTTGTATAAGAACAAAAGAGATATACAAAATTGTGTTAATTATAGAGGAATTAAATTGAAGAGTCATACCATGAAACTATGAGAACGAGTTATAAAAAGAAGAGTAAGACGAGAGACTAACATCTCGAAGAATCAATTTGGATTCATGCCAGGGCGGTCGACCATGAAAGCTATACATCTCTTGAGGAGACTCATTGATAACTACCGATAAAAAAAAAAGATTTGCATATGCTGTTTATTGATCTCGAGAAGGCTTATGATAGAGTTCCAAGAGAGATTTTATGGAGAGTTTTAGAAAAGAAATGTGTAAATGTATCATATATTGACATAATCAAAGATATGTATACAAATTCAGTGACATGGGTGAGGACATCTGGAGGAGTAACACAAGAATTTTCTATAACTGTTGGCTTGCATCAAGGTTCAGCTTTAAGCCCTTATCCCTTTACCCTTATCTTAGATGAGCTCACCAGACATATCCAACAAACAATACCTTGATGTTTATTGTTTGCGGATGATATCGTTTTGGTTGATGAGACATGCGAGGGTGTAAATGCAAAACTTGAATCTTGGCGAGACACTTTAGAAAAGAAGGGTTTTAGGTTGAGCAGGGTAAAGACAGAGTATATGGAGCTTAAATTTAGCAATACAAGAAGGAAAGATGACTTCGTTATTAAGGTGGGTGATCAAAATATTTCCCATAGTAAGTGTTTTAAATATCTTGGATCGATAGTTCAAAATGGCGGAAGTATTGATAAAGATGTGACACAGAATCCAAACGGTTTGGTTGAAGTGGAGAGGCACGTCAGGGATCCTATGTGATTGTAAAGTACCATTAAAACTTAAGGGCAAGTTTTACCGTATTGCAATTAGACCAGCAATGCTCTATGGTTCTGAGTGTTAGGCAGTGAATTGTGTACATGTGTAAAAAATGAGAGTTGCGGAGATGAGAATGCTTAGGTGGACGGGTGGACACACGAGACTGGATAAATTAGGAATGAATGTATCAGGGATAAGACAGGAGTAGCACCAATTGCAGAGAAGATGCGAGGAGCTCGACTAAGATGGTTTGGACACATACAAATGAGACCATTAGAGGACCAGTTAGGCGTTGTGAGAGTCTAGTCACTGGGCATGTTAAACGAGAGAAGGGTAGACCAATAAAGACTTGGAATGAAACTATAAGAAAAGGCATGATGCACTTAGGCATTAGTGAGATTATGACTAAAGATAGGGCACAGTGACGACAAATGATCCATAGAGCCGACTCCACTATAGTGGGATAAAGGCTTGAGTGTTGTTGTTGCTTGTTTATCCAAAAAAAACTCATAGTTGCAGACCAAAAGACTAAACCCTGGGTTATTATGAATCATTTGGATTATTATTATTGGAACATGGTAAGAAATCTGTTGCTCTCTGAGTTTGGATATAAAGATGATGAAACTCCTCATCGTTGTTTTGGATTTTTAATGATCACATTTTATTAAAATTGCATGCAAAACATACACTAGGGGGGGGGGGGGGGGGTCTGCACTTAAATTTTCTGAACCTCCATATAACAATGATTTGTACGTAGCCAAAAATACTCTACCATAAACACCACTCCAGTATCATTCTCTAATTGGCATATCATATCTTGGCAAGTCTCCAATTTGTCTCCTCATTCTGATTTTAGTGTAAAATGAACAACGAGCCTCAGGATGCCGGATAGAACGTGAACCCAACTTAAAATTTAAATTTAGTTCAAGTTGTACATTTTGGGCATATGGGTCAGTTTCCGCTCTAAAACCTTGGAATTGACGGGGTTCATAGTTTCATTTCAATAAAGACTTGGAATGAAACTATAAAGAAATACAAGATGTACTTAGGCATTAGTGAGATTATGACTAAAGATAGGGCATAAAGGCGACAGAGGATTCATATAGCCAACCCCGCCATAATGAGATAGAGGCTTGAGTGTTGTTGTAACATTTGTACGATAAAAGTTGGGTTATTCTGGACCCTTGTATCGGTGGATCTGATCATTGTTGTTCCTTCTCTGTATCGCTCGTATGCATGCTGGCAAGACCAGGACCGGAGGACCATTAATGAAGCTGGAATGAACAAGGACAGTAGTAACAACAATCCACCGTTCTCAAACATTCACTTATCGCCGTATAATTAAAAGTTAATGTAATGCTAAAATATCTCACTGGAAAAATGCTAGCATGTCATATCCAGTTGATAACACACGACTAAACCGTTTGAACAACATTTATTAAAGTAAATACGGCTTTATTATGGACCTACTTTGGGGCTTCGTCGGAAGTGGAGGTGGAAATACAAGGGGGGAGGGGGCGTATAATGGAGATGAGAAGAATAGAAGAACTAGAGGGAGGCAAAGGGAGGCTTGAAAGAGAAGGAGAAGAGTTAGAGAGAGATGAGAAATTTTGCTTTCGTTCTTTCATCCCACATACAAAACCTAAGGGGGCCTATATATAGCACCCCGATGGCATGTGTGTAAATACCCGATCTAAATAAAATGAGTAAAACATTAAAAAATTAAGGCACTACTAATCCGTAACCACAACTTCACTCGATACGATCCGACTCATACAACTAACAACTCGACTCATACACTCAGACTAATATAACTCGACTCAATACAACTCGACTTAATATCTACAGACTCATAATAATACAACCGCTAGATGACAAACGGTGTGGAACCCAAAACAAACTATCTTCCTGATTGTACCACAAACATGTACAAAAAACCTATATTCCTGAAAAAGTACCAAAAAAGTCATCCAACCACTTCAAAGTAAAAGGGGAGAAATGTGATTGTGCTAGTCAAGGAGAGGTCCAATAGTCATCAAATATGATGCGTATGTGCCTCGGCACACAAATTCGGACGACGATCCTCACTACAAGCGAGCTCTCTCTGACATGAAGAGGTTTTTAGGGATTATCTTATATTTCATAATTTATTATTTAGTCGTCTTTTATGCTTTTTATTCTATAGTGAGGGACTCCATCTATATAAGGAGCCCTTAGGTCAAGAGTCGGATTATCTTTGGAGAGGGGAGTGCCTTGGAGGACCCAGCCTCTAGGTGCTTAGCGGGATCTTGTCTCCCGATTGTATCTGTGTTATCTTTATTGCAATCAAAGTTCTCAGTCGCGTTTGTTCTTGATACGACTACATCGTATCAATTGGTCCAACCTGCCGCTCTTTTAGGATTTCCAAGGGAACCCTAATTGGATTTTCTCCCAACAGCAGACAGTTCGCGTCCATCGTCTTTCACCTCGACCGTTGTTCATTTCAGAGGGTCCACTGCATCTGTCGCCTTCCGGGGCGTCATCTTTTGTCAGACCCCCACGAGCTTCATCCACTCCAAGGCCCTTCTGCCTGAACCACCGTATAGTCGCTTCGATCAGATCACTGTTGTCCTCGACGACATCCTCGCCATGGCGCGTGACCTTCATTACATCCTCTGCACAACATCGTTGGTCGCCGCTCTGACACTGCCACTCGAATAGCCGCCACTCTCCTCGACACAACATGCCCCATTCTGGATTCCCCAATGGGGCTCGTGCTGACGCTTCAGCTACCGTCAATTTCTTCCTTGTCGCGTCCGTCCGTCCCGACGTTCCCTCCTTGCCAAGTTGTCCTCTTGACTGATGACAGCACACCAACCTCTCTGCGCTCTACTTCGCCGGTGTTTCACTGCCCTGCTGTCTTCCAGGCTCCCCACTATTAGCCACGACACAATTTTTATCCTATTTGGTCCCATCTCTGTGTCTGGTCCTCTCGAGCAGCGCACCAACCATACTGTCATTTTTTCCTCAAGCTCGGTTCCCTCGAGCAACCCACCCCTTGCCGCTCGTCCCATCCACAGTTGCTCATGCACTTTTTTTTAAAAAAATTTCTTTGTAGAGAAGTAGAAAAACCACCTTGTAAATATGTTCACTTGTATTGAATACAAAGAATGAGTACAAATATATAGATGAGAGAAAGAGAGAGCAAGGTCCTATACACAATGTGGGACTAAAGAGGAGAGAGAAAAAATAACAAAAGAAACTACATGGGCCTACTTAAATGGGCTTCTCTAACACTCCCCCGCAAGCTGGAGCGTATAGATCATATGCACCAAGCTTGGACAAACACTGGTAGAACAAAGTGCTTGATAGAGCCTTCGTGAGAATATCAACAACTTGATCAGTGCCCGGAACATGCTTTAACTCAAGTTTCTTCATTTAAACTTTTTCCTGTATAAAGTGACAATCGACCTCGATATGCTTCGTACGCTCGTGAAACACCGAATTCTTTGCTATGTGTAGGGCCGCTTGACTATCACAAAAGAGAACAGCAGATGAAGGAAGTTTTACTCCCAAGTCAGCAAGAAGGCTTTCAAGCCATGTGAGTTCAGAAACAACCGATGCCAAAGATCGGTATTCAGCTTCCGCAGAGGATCGAGCGACCACGGCTTGTTTTTTACTTTTCCAAGTAATGAGATGACCTCCAAAGTAAGTACAGAATCCACTGGTTGACCACCGATCGTCCAGAGAACCGGCATAATCGACATCAGAGTAAGCAACCAATGCGGGAGTCGAGGTGGAGGTTTTGTAAACAAGCCCTTGACCCGGAGCTGCCTTAAGGTACCGGAGAATCCGTTCAACGGCTTGGAGATGAGAAACCCGGGGAGCATGCATGAACCGACTGACAACCCCAACAACAAATGATATATCAGGCCTCGTGACTGTTAGGTAGATCAACTTTCCAACAAGGCGTCTATAGTACTCCGGGTTCTGGAGAAGCAGATCCTCATCAGAGGCATGTGCACAGAGCATGTGATTTGCCTCCATCGATGTATTAGCTAGCTTACAACTTGACTAGCCAGCATCTTTGAGGAGATCGAGACAGTACTTCCGTTGGGAGAGGACAAGCCCATCTGGTCGTCGTGCGACCTCAAGACCGAGGAAGTAGCGAAGATGCCCTAGGTCTTTGGTCTGAAAAACAGTGCTCAGATGTTGTTTGACCGCTTGGATCCCCTGTGAGTCATCTCCAGTAAGTAGGATGTCGTCAACATAAACAGACAGAATGACGGTTCCCGTTGCCCGGTGTCAGGTGAAAAGAGAGAAGTCAGCAGAGCTCCGAGTGAAACCCATATCCTGAACCACCTTGCTGAATTTGTCAAACCACGCCCGGGGGGATTGTTTGAGACCATAGATGGACTTCTTTAGAAGGCACACATGAGACTCCCCCGTGGTCTCAAACCCGGGCGGCTGGCGCATGTAGACGGTTTCGTGAAGATCACCATTCAGAAAGGCATTCTTGATATCGAGCTGATGAAGCGGCTAGTGGCGGTGTACAACCACTGATAGAAGCACACAGACCGAGTTGAGCTTGGCCACCGGAGAGAAAGTTTCCTCATAATCGAGGCCATGCTGTTGAGTGAAACCACAGGCCACCAGTCTGGCCTTCAGTCGGGCAATAGTGCCATCCGGAGCATGTTTGATGACAAAAACTCATTTACACCCAACCAGGTGCTGACCGGGAGGCAGAGGGACCAGGGTCCAGGTCTGGTTGGCCCAAAGAGGCGTCATTTCTTCCTCCATAGCAGCCCGCCAGCCAGGATGTTGACGCGCCTCCTGTACAGAGTTAGGAATAGAAACAGAGGATAATGATGTGGCAAAGTGGCGAAGTGGTGGCGAAAGGCGATGGAGGGAGACATAGTTTGCCATCGGATGAGCGGTGGAGGCAGGAACCGGAGCAGCAGGTGGCAAAGCATCAGAGGGCGAGGCCGAATGCAATGGGGCAACGGGAGGAGAGGAGCGACGAGAATAGACCCGAATAACAGGTGGAGTCGGACGGACCGGAGCCGGGTCCGGAGGAGGAGAGGATGAGGAGCAGGGAACCGAGATGATAGGACGAACAAAGGGATCTGGAAAGGGAACGACATCCGGAGCAGAAAAGAAGGGAAGATCTTCCCGGAAAGTAACGTCCGCAGAGACAATAACCTTGCGGGTAGTAGGCGAATAGCACATATACCCCTTTTGAGTGCGCGAGTAACCGACAAAGATATGTTTGGACGCACGGGGATCCAATTTGTCGGTGGAAGGGCCGAGATGGTGAACATAGCAAGCACACCCAAAGATTCGAGGAGTAACAGGGAACGGCGGAGTGGACGGAAAGAGGAGGCTGAACAGAGTAGCATTCTGAAGAACGGAGGAGGGTAGACGGTTGATAAGAAAGCAGGCGGTGGAGAGCGCACAATTCCAGTATGGTTTAGGAACGCGCATTTGAAGCATAAGGGATCGAGCCACATCAAGAAGGTGACGATTCTTGCGCTCGGCGACACCATTCTGTTGCGGAGTATACACACACGAGGTTTGGTGAATAATGTCGTTCTCAGAGTAGAGGGTTGCAAAGTCATGACCTGTGTATTCTCGCGCATTGTCGGTACGAATAGTGCGAATGAGCACATCGAATTGAGTGCGAGTCTCAAGAATGAACGCCCGGAAGACGCGGGGAAGCTCAGAACGATCGCGAAGAAGATACAACCACGTCATGCGCGAATAATCATCAATAAAGGTAACAAAATACCGATAGCCAGAAATACTAGCAAATTTGTACGGATCCCATATATCGGAGTGTACTAAGATAAAAGGAGCGGAACTCCGAGTACAATGAGAAGGAAAAGATGAACGTGGCTGCTTGTCAAAAATACATGTTTCACATTGAAAAGCAGAAAGAGATACATCCGGCCTTCTGGAGGACAGGTAGAGGAGCATGACCAAGACGTCGATGCCAATCGGAAGAGGAGACAGATGCGAGGAGTGTAGGAGAGTCGTCAAGAAGGTAGAGCCCGTTCTGCAGTCGTCCCTTACCAATGATAGTCCGCGTCTGCTGATCCTGTATCAGAAAAGAAGAAGTAAAGGTCACTGAACAATGTAAATCAGAAGTAAGACAACCAATAGAAAACAAATTAAAAGGAGAGCCCGGAACATGAAGAGCCGAGCGCAGTTGAAGAGAAGATGTGAGAGGAATATCAACACAGCCAACAACAGGGATAGAGGCGCCATTGACCACAATAATGTACTTCGGGTGAGGGGAATATCAACACAGCCAACAACAGGGACAGACGTACGTTCGGACGACTATCTTCACTACAAGCGAGCTCTCTCAAAGACGCAGACTTTTAGGGATTATCTTATATTTCATAATTTATTATGTATTTGTCTTTTATGTTTTTTCTCTTGTAGTGAGAGACTCCATCTATATAAGGAGACCTTAGGTCAAGAGTCAGATTATTTTTGAAGTATTAGTTGTTTGACTCTCTTGGGGAGGGGAGTGCCTTGGAGGACCCAGCCTCCAGATGCTTGACGGGAGTCTGTCTCCCGATAATATCCGTGTTTTCTTTATAGCAATCTAAGTTCCCGTTCATCGCTTCTTAAGAATTCAAAACCATTACTATGTATCAAAAACCAAAGAATTCAAATACATAGCTAAAATCATTGCTTCTTAAGAGAACGGCAAGTTAAAAAACCTCCCTTTTAAGAGCACTTCTATCAAAAGTCATTGGTATAAGGACGTCGAATAGACCATGATTTGGGTTACATATGCATTACATTTTGAAGAAATAGAAAATTGTGATAATATGCTAAAATGATAATTTCAGGCATAAAAATGATTATATTCACAAACTATAGCGTACTAAAATAAACTAGCAAATAATAAGGCTTGATTGGTGGTATACAAAGAAGGTCAAAACCTTTTAAAGACCTGCAGTATAAACGAACATGACAGTAAAATTTTCAATTTCACGTTCATCGGAGCAAATGTAAATTAAGAATAGCATGTCTGCAAGTTCAAATAAAAAGAATTAGGAGAAAATCAAGCCTTATATTGGGATGGTAATTTAAGAATTAAAATCACAATTGATATAGGATTTGAGCAAAATCAATAGTTCTTTTCACCTATCTGAGTAAAAAAAAATCAAACTTCAGCCCTATTTGACTTCGCTCCAACACCACTTCTAATTGAACCCAGAGTCCAGACTTAGTAAATCAACACGAATTTTCTAACTTGAATCATAACTTAATCATCCAATGCAATTATCCGATTTAACTTCTAATTTAGGGTCTTCTTGTTTCGACACTTAAGAGTTGGAGCAATGTGAATGAGAATGTTGACAATAGAACGGTGGGAAATGAAAGAAGGTGAATGCATTCTAAAAAAAAGGCCAAAAATGATGTTCTGGAGCCGCGGCAGCGAGAATTGAAGGGTTACCAAACATGTTTTTTAGCAGTGACGTTTTCCCTTAATGGATATAGAGCAAAAGCCAAAAAGGACGAAACAAACATACCCTTAGTTACTCAACATGACCGTCTGGCTTAATTTCAACCTTAGAGATCCAACAACTCACTCATTCAAACTCCAAGACAGCTCCAGCATCTAGCAAAAACTTAATTCCTAAGTCCACCCTCTCATACTCTGTTTCTTGAAGGCTTGTCTTCTCAAAGTTACAACCAGGAATATTTTCACGACAGACTAAACATTATTCAACCTCCCATCAAGATTCAAGAGGCCTCTAACTTTATTCAACCTGTAACCAGACTGCCAGAGCATGTGCTATTTACCCATGACAAATATTATAACCATATCAGATAATCATGAAAACTGATGTAACCAAAGAATTAATGGTCAAATGTTCTAAACTAGTCAACTGCATTATGATTTACTAACTCATGAGGTCATGAGGTATTAGTTGTGGTTCAAGCATTTTTAATCCTACTAACTCATGAGGTATTAGATAGGCAAAGTAATTTAAATACAAAAGATGACCAACTCTTGTTAATTCAGACCCTAAATTATGCCGATAACATCCAAATGTTCTTTAGATCATGAATCACTCAGCATCAAAAATGAGATTCTGAAAGTAAAACTGCTAGCAAATGTGTACCGTGAATCGATGAGGAACAACGGTATGGCCAAATCGATACCAGAAACTCCTCCCGATCACTTCTCCGGCGAGCTCTCAAAGAGCTGCTTCCTCAAAACATCATGCAACTTCGCAAAGAGCTCCTTCTTCAAAGAATCAAAAGCCAAATCCAGCCTTTCCAGCAGCTCGGTAGAGTTCTTATTGTACATGAACAGGCCGTTATAAAGTTCAAAACTATCACTGCAAGTGTTCTCCACCAGATTCAGAAGCGCCTCATACCCCTTGGTGTCAACGGCACTGGATTTCAGATCAAGCTTGGCCAGCAATCGCCCCACGGTATGGGTCAAAAACTGGCTCTCCGCCGCGTTTGCGTCATGCTCGGCGCAAGACATCTCCACCATCCGGCAGCCCTCGCGCTGGAATATATCGAGAAATCTCTTGCACCGGTCGGCGCGGTCGCCGGAATCTCCAATGCGGACTTTCTCGAAGACGAGGGGGAGGCCGACCCAACCGTTCTTCCCGCTCTCCGGCCCGAACATGGGGTGGGTGCAGATGATGTCGAAATGGGGTGGAAGGTGTTTTAGAAATAGGTTTTTGGGGAATTCCTTGACGGAGAGGACGTCGGCGAAGAGGGTGTTGCGGCGGAGGCGCTGGATTGGGAGGGATCGGAGGACGGCGGTGGTGGAGAGGATGGAGGTGGAGAGGAGGACGACGTCCGGGTGCTGCTCGCAGAGATCGTTGGGATCGGAGAAAAAAGTGGCGCCGAGTGAGGCGGCGGCGGCGGAGTGGTCGGAACGGGAGTGGGCGAGGAGGTTGTGGCCCTGCCTGGCTAGGGTTTGAGCGAGGAACTGGCCGAAGTTGCCGAATCCGACAATGGCGATCTTGAGGTGGCCACGGCGTTCCAGGACATCGGAGGCTTGGGCTTCCCTGTCGTACAGTTGGGCGGCATCCAATGCACGAATCGCCGGTGGGCGGAAGCGCGTGTAGCCGCCGGCGGACGTGGCGCCGAGGGTTGGAGTGAAAGGGTGGGATATGATCATCGAGTCTTTTATGGGGCTTCCACCGCGAGAGCCCTAAACTCGAACCTAGAGATGAATGCCGACGGCGGGCGGCGGCCGCCGGGCGGGGCAGGCAGATCCAGAGAGAATCTAGATTATGATCATAAACTTCAATTTTTTTCTTTAATTAGTCATCATCTAGATTATGTATTGCACGCTTATAATCAGAGGAATGTTGAAAGGGCAGGCACGTTTTTGGCTATGTGCACCCACCAAATAAAGAGGTAGAGAGGGGAGAGAAAAGGAAGGAGGAGGAGAAATCTTGCTGTTACTGAAGCTTCAGAGCCCTAAATCGCGAGCCGAGTCAAGCAGTTACGATCGTATGAACCGGACTTTAATTAAGGCTCGATTCATGTGGTCGTAAGTGCTTGACTGATGAGAATAAGTCCTCCCAAACCGCGATCCCTTCTCCATGTCTCTCGACGCAGGCAGCCCGTGGAAACCTGAATTTCTCCGCCTCCCTGAGCGATTTCTGCGAAGAAGGCGGATGGAGGTAACCCAAACACTTCTTGTGACCTGGGAAAAAATTTTAGGTGTGTTACTCACACTTATTTAGATGAGGGGTTAAATACAGTCGTATGATCTGATATCTTACGATTGAGCTGTTTCCGCGGAATACCGCAGTATTGATAAAATACTGCCAGTATTTCGATCAAAATCATTATTTTTATAAGGATCAACAATTTGATTCGCACACCCACCTTGATTTTAGGTGGGAGTAACTCACCCAAATTTTTTTGGTGACGTGGGAGGATGCTGAAATGAGTTGCTGCTGCTGCTTCGGTGGATGGCATTAAGGAATTTGGTGGTGCTATTCCCAATAGCCAATAGGACTGGATTTCACACTCCACTTGTTCGATAAAATGCCTAGGAGAAAACTGCTTGATTTAGTGACTCTGTTTGATAAAGAGGTTTGAAGCTTGATATACAAAACAACAGAAATTTGGAGAAGATGATGAACAATGCATTCAGCAAAAATTTGAAGAAGATGATGAACAATGCATTCATGGATGATTTGTTGCAGTAGATTCCATTTTGTAGTGATGAATGATTCATAAGTCAAAGGCTTGCGAGCTCTACATGAGAGTTTAAGAGCCATTTGCAGAAAATAAGTTTTTATTTCATGTGCACATATATATTTCGGTTGCAAAAAAAACTTAGTCGTGTGCACATGATATTTGGGTGTGCATAGCAAAAACATGTCTGTCTTTAACATTGCTCTATAAATTATCTTATACTTTTCGTTGATACATATTTATATAAATGTTAATAGGTTCTTAATGAGTTTGATGTGCATCCGGTAGACGTCCAATAATCTGTCGGGATTTAGGGTTATGCCTATAAAATTTTCTGCTGGAGGCAACGTAGAGGTCGTTCCAACCTTGACGATTATACGAGATGTTTCGAGTGCACTAACATTCTCGAAGATTTTAGTTTTGTGCGCCCTAGCCCCCACTCCCATACGCTCCCGTTTTTTCTGGGAAAATTAGCGCCGCTCTCTGGCTTTCCGTCACTCGCGTGTTTTCTATGTTGATTGAGCTCTCCCAAATGAAGCCTTAGGCCTCATTTGACGCGGCGGTCGCGGGCGGAGACGACGTTTGGGAAGGGAGGGATGGAACCCGAGTGGGGGAGGCGGGGCTGGAAACACAGCTTTTGAGGGACTTTTCCGCTGTCTGGCGGGTGCAAATAGAGCAAACGGCGCCGACGCCCGTTTATTTACCCGCTGTCCGACGACATTTGCTCCAAACACAGGCAGTGAACTCTGCCCCAAATTAAGCCTTAATCTCTCAATCAAATACAAAAGAAAATAAATCATTATTAATTTTTCCAATCAACTTAATTCCATCTTCCTCCTCGTCGAACTACAAAACCAAACTCTCAATTTCTTCAACCGTCCTCCTAATCAAACTGTAAATCCAAGCTCCATTAAAATCCATCGCCTTCTTTGCAACATCACAGCAATTCTCTCTCCTCCCAATCACCACCACTCTCCCTCTCCCTCTCTCTATCTCTAGAGAGGGGGGATGGGCAACGCCTCGTCGATGCTCACCCAATACGACATAGACGAAGTCCAGGAGCACTCCGGCTATCTCTGTGAGATTTCTTCTTCTCCCAACATTCTCTTTCTTTAACCCTAAACCCTAATCCTCCCTCTTTTTCTGTTCACAATTTACATTGGCTGCATGCCAGTTTCCCAGCAAGAGATAGTCGCCCTGTACAAGAGATTCTGTCAACTTGACCGGAACGCCAAAGGATTCATCTCAGCCGACGAATTCCTCTCCATTCCCGAGTTTTCCCTCAATCCTCTCTCTCAGGTCAGATACCCCCTTCGATTTTCGCCAAACCCTAGATTCTGTCTTGCTGTAATTCTTTCAATTTCATGGAGAAGTTTTGTCCCCGCTGCTTCCAGAGGTTGCAGAGGATGCTAGATGGTTTGAACTTCAAGGATTTTGTGGCATTCTTGTCTTCCTTCAGCCAGAAAGCCTCCCCGCAGCAGAAGATGGAATGTAATTAAGGGATTTCATGTTTGATTTATTTAGTTATGATTTTGATATTCAATTGTTAATTAGGGGATTTCATATTGCAGTGATCTTCAGAGTTTATGATGTAGATAGTAAGGGGAGAGTGAATTTAAAGGACTTGTTAGAGGTGCTTCGAGATCTTACAGGATCATTTATGTCGGAGGAGCAGAGGGAGGTGCCCAACTGCCCATGCTTATGTTCAATTCAACTTCTTTCCTTATGGCTAAGGCTCTGTTTGGCATGGCGGTGGTGGTGGCGGTCATTAACACGGTGGTTATGAACCGTAGTTTGTGAACGCCCGGCCTCACCTAAGGAACTTCATCCCGTTTTATGTTTAACACTAGTTTTCCTTTTTTGATGGCGGTTATAACCACTGTCATGCCAAACATACATTCTATGACGGTGGTTTTTTGTTCAAACTCACAAGAGAAAAAAAGCCGCGCTAGGCTCCGTTTGGCATGATGGCGATGGTCGTGAATGCAGTTGTTGAAGCCGAAATTCGACCTCAACGAAAGTTCGAAATCAGGGGGTGTAGCCAACACCTACTTCTTCCAAGCTCTGAACTCTGACTGGTAGTAAAGGACCAGAAATCGACCCAAGGCCTCAGCTAGGAGGTCCCATCTCTAACCCGGAAGATCTCTGAGCGCTTTCCCTCTAAAGCCAAATGCTGGGCTAGGAGCTTCTCAGAAAGCACTAGAAGATCTTAGGAAAATATGAAAGCTTCCTTTCTGAGGAGCCTCTGTGGGTCTATTTATAGCCTTTGCTGACCTGAAATTACTAAATTACTCCTGACTAGTCTGCCAATAGCCAAATCCCGCTTTTCTGAGGAGCTAATTGCAGAACCTGTGGGTATGCAGGTAATTTACCTGAGGGCATCCAGGTAATTTCATCCTGGGCCCTACCCGACGGGAACCTTCCTGCCGAGAACTGAAGGTGTTTATGCCTTGCCGAGAACTCTCCCGCCCTCACCTGGCGGGAGCTAAAAAGGATATTGAAGACTGCCACCGGTTATGCCTGCTCCCGCCCCCCCTGCAAGGCGCGAGCCTTCTCGCCCGACTCTGGGCGGGAGCAGGTCTCGGCCGAAGCCCGTCCTGCTTTGGCGGGCATCGAACTCTGCTTGACGAACTCCTTACCTGAGCGCGAGCGTTCTCGCCTGCCCCTATGCGAGAGTTCTCCTGTTCTGAACCTGCTCAACGAATGTCGAGTCCAGCTCGACGAGACCTGACTTGAGCTCGAATCCTGATTTGGGCGAGAGCAGTAATTTCACCTGGGGCTAGCCCAAAGCTAGTCCAAAACTGGCCCTGGATGTTTCTGGGTCCCACTCAGCGAATATGACATTGGTTATGAAGTGTCATTCGTGATCACCTGACCTCACCTAAGGCACTTCATTCACTTTTATGTTCAAAACTAGTTTTCTTTCTTGGTGGCGGTCATAACCATTGTCTTGCCAAACATGCATTCTATGATGATCGTGTTTTTGTTCAAACTCACCGGAGCAAAAAAGCTGCGCCAAACGGAGCGTCGGATCCTAAGTCCACTTATATCAGTTTTTGCAAATTTACACAACATTTGATACCATTTTACTTGATATTTTACTTTCTACAAATAATCCTTGTAAATCATCCAAATCCACATCAAATATACATTTTTTAGAGGTAGATTTTAGGATATTCTACTCATAGATTAATGACCGACACAAGACATGGTCAAAAAAGGAAGCAAACTAAAGAATGGAAGCAAATTAATTTTTTTTAAAATTTCAAATAGGACACAGATTTACAAAGTCTAACACCCACACAACTAGGGATGCCATTTTTAGTCAAAATTCACTCGAATTTGTAGATTCAACCTAAATTGAGTTTATAAAGTTCTGAGTTGGTAGTCCAGCATAGTTTTTTATTCAAGTCAAGTTTGTGCACATCCCAACTTGCTGCAAACTTGTTTTGAGTTGACAGGGTTGAGGTATTGGCTCATCATCGTTATACAAATTTCCTATAGACGAGGTGTTGTCATTGGAGAAAGTAATGAACCCACCAGTAGGAGGGATGATATTGAGATAATAATGACCTTTCCTTGTCAAAATCATTTAAGATCTGATTTCCTCGGCACCTCATACCCTGCTGTGTGTTGTGGTTTATAAAAATTTCCTGACATTGCGAGCCTTCGCTTTTGAAGTTTCATTTTTGGGCGTCGTTGCCTCTCTCTTGGTCCAAGATTGACTTGTACATATTCCTTTAATTTCCCTTCCACATCAATGATTCAGGTTGTGGATATTGCTATATTGTTCAATTGGGCACCCACTGGTCATGAAAGATGAAAAAAAATCTATTACTATCTCTTTTGCTAGTTGTTGTCCTTATTGACATTCTTTATTTCTAATCACATGCACAATTTACTGCCTAATATTTTTTTGGGACTCAACCTTACAAATCTTGATGAGGTTTTGTGGAGGTTGATAAAATTGTGCCGCCAATGAAGGGATACAGTCCATAACAATGAAAAGATTCCTCCTTTGGTTTTTCGCTTTCTCGTGATTTTTTTTAAAATGTCCCCCAACGATTATTTTCTTTTTCTATTTATTCGTAATCACCTTCCTGGCTGTTTCATTAGCTATTTTTTCAAGATTACATCTCTCTTTCCATAAAGCAGGAGATGACCCTCTTTGGCATATGCTATTGTTGTTTGTTTTATAGTCGTCGTCTTTTTTTTTTGAGTAGGTATTTTGAGGCTAGCGCTGAAGTCTTTATACTGAGCTCTTATTATTACCCAAGTTTTTATGTTGAGCGCTTCTTATTGCCAAAATCTCCAAGCGGGGTGCTAAGTGTCCAATATTTTATATGATCCCTAATACCGCCTCACTTAACGACGACTTGAGGCCATTTTTATGTGTGCAATGTTGTGGTATTTTAGCACTATGAGATATGTATGTGCAAGATCCCTGATAAAATTCTGGACATCTTTTTATGTCTATTTTCAATATCTGTTGAAAATGTGGGATTTTAGAATGAAACAAAGGTTATTTCTTTTTTCTTCACAGCAAGTGTTGAACCATATGTTGGAAGAAGCAGGTTATATGAGAGATGCTTCACTTGTTTTCGATGATTTCGTCAAGGTACTAAGTTTGCTATCCTCAACTACTATTGCAAAGTATGATACTTAAATGTCATTCAGTTTAGTGTTTTGTTAGGATTACGGCATGATAGCTTATGATTAACATAGATTTACTGGTTAATTATACTTTATCATTGTGTTCATTATCACCGCTATATTTTCCTTTCAAGAGGATGAAATAATATTCTCACTAGAAGCTCACCACCCTCATTTCCCTTTTCAAAAAAGAGTGTATTAGATTTAAATGAAGTTTTTGATTTTGAGTTGAAAATGAATTTGCCACTGATTTATATGGTCAAACTTCATCTCTTTGCTCTCCATTCCATAACCTAATGCGGAGTATGATTTCCATGAAGTATAAGATCAAAACATTCAATGGCTCAAAGGGGGTATTGGGCTTTGGAGAACCAAGATACCAGGTGTATTAAATTATGTATGAGGGTACTCTATGAATCTTTGAATATTCCCAGGACAATGAGCAAAGAAGATAAAGTATGTATAAATGAACAATCTCTCTCAATGATACTTTGATGGAGGTCTTGGAGGAAACGGTCACAGAGGGCTGTGGCTCAAATTAAGATTTTTTCACAAAGTTGGAAACGTCTCCAACAATCTTTCTTAAAGATTGTGTTTTTTCACATGGAGGGAGATTCACACATTAAATCATATCTTAATGAGTTGAATTCCATTATTAGCTTTGTGATGAATTTGAGTGTTCTCATTGATAAGGAGCTAGGATGCACACATGCTTGCAGAGGTCTTACAAATTGTATCTGAAATGTTTTTGAGCCAAGAAACTCTCGGAAACTCACGGAATCCCATTCCAAAAACTCTCGATTTTTTTTTTATTTTAAATAAAAAATTTCGGATATGCATTGATACTCTAGTGGATACATCTGAATATGCTCGAAAATGTCTAAAAATTGTGTATTAATGGTGACACTGAGAAAGACATGTGAACAAGAAAGTGTTGATTGATAAGTGGTGAGATTTAATTGATTACATACTTTAATTTATAGCTCCTATTTAGAATATGATATATTTTATGACATATAAATTTTGTCTTCATTTAATATATATTACTTTGTCTTTATTTAATAAACTTTTATTCATAGCTCTGCCCGTGCATGAACGAGAGGACCCTTGCTTTGTTGATTCTTACAAATACTTAAATTAAAAAAAGAGGGATAAGAGTGGATTAATGAGGTAGGGATAAGAGTGGATTAATGAATACCTCAGTTACACCGCGAGCTTCATGGATTCCCGGGTCTCACGGTCTACTACTGCCGCTTTATCAATAGGTATAATGTTATTACAATGCCACTAGTAGCTCTACGGAAGAATAACACATTTCCTCTGGGGAGCAATGGATACTGCAGTCTTCTAGGAGCTCAAGCATGCCTTGGACTCCGCACTAGTCCTTTGCCTACCAGATTTCACTTAATCGCGTAGTAGTTTTGAAGGATCCCATGTCAGTAATTAATATTAAACGTGTGCTGCACTTAATGTAAGTTATCTACATAGCTGCAGAGATAATACATGTGTGCAATGTGTAAGCCATTAGAAAAGAGTTTGGCTAACTGTTTTTTCTTTAGATTTGACTTCACTTTCTGTAAACTAGTGTGGATTATTCTCTTAAACCCCGATAAAACTAAAATAAAACTGTTTGCATCAACTGCACACTAGATCACGGGTTCGAGTCCTAGAAGCAGCCTCTTGCAAAAATGCATGCCTGCTTGGTAAGATTTGCCTACATTTAGCCCTCGTGATGGGACCCTTCCCCAGACCCTCGCTTTATGGGGGTGCCTTTGAGCACTGTGCTGCCCTTTTTGAAAGTTATTAATATGCACTTCCTTCTTTAATGCGGCTCTTCTTTCTGCAAGCAATCTGTGTGTTCACAGTTTCTCATGGATTAGAACATTTCAGATACTAGGCAAATCTGGCATGAAAATGGAGGTTGAAGTTCCCATCGACTAGATTCTGACAACATTTTCTACATAGAAGACATTAGATCAAAGGAATGGTATAATACATAAAGTAAAGCAAGTTCTGTATGATTTTGATTCTTGAAAAGCAGTTGGGTATTACACTTTTGTAAGACTTGGTTACTGGGATCAACATGGTTTAGTTTGCAATCATGTAATTAAGGAAATACAATTGGAATGTAATATATATCAGCACTAAGTTTCTCAGTTCTGTTAATGTGTAGTTAGTGATTAGTCATTAAATTCTTGTATAAGAACTTATTAGAGATGGATATTAAGTCTGCAGTTCTACTTTGCTTTGGTTATTTAATGGAGATATTGTTTTATTCACCATCTTATACCTGATGTTATTAATATTGTTTGATATTATTTTCTTGTAATGTGCTGTGGAGTAGTATATTGTTATCTTTCCAGCAAGGCAGGTGCCTTGTTAATGTTAATACAACAATGTTATGTGCTTATTGTTACGAAAACATGAGTAGAATGAAAAACAAACGAAACTCAACAACACGGAAGATACAGATTTAGGTCTGCGGGCAGCAACAGTCCGTTTTTCACTTCTTCAAGAACATTCCGTTTTTCACCTTTATGTTCCTGCTGAATGATTCTGATTGTCATCTTCAGCCATCTTCATTGATTCACTTCACTTCATTCCTATAGCCCTATGGCTACGTTCGGACTGAATTGGAGCCTTGAAATTGAAATTGGAGTTTCATTTTCATTGGAAGTGAACTTTAATTTTGAACTCAATTCTGTCCAACCGTACGAACCCCATGTGATTATTTGCTTCAGATTTCTGTGTGATACTCATGCCTTCTGTGGCTACTCCCTCTTTTCTATTTTGAAATTTGTACAATTTTTTCTTTACTTTTAAATGAAGTTGGTCCATTTCTCCCCAACATTTCCTAGAAAACACTTTAAAAGTAGATTATTTTTCAATAAATAAACATTAAGCTGATTAGTTAGCCACCAATGAACATGCTTTATCTAATAATTGACCCTGGCCTCCAGCCAGTCCCACCAATAAACATTAAGTTGATTTTTTTTGCATAAATATATAAAATATTTTTATGATTTGTAGCATTTTGTTGTCACAAATATTATTAGTTTTGAATTATACTACCAAAAATATGTGAGCATTTGAAAAAGTAGATGTTAGTAATTTGTTTGTGCTCAAACCGCGCAAAGCCATTTACAACCTCTACCAAACCCCTCGTCCTCGCCAAAGCTCTCAGCTTGTTTCACCCTCAAATGCGCTGGAAATCGTAATTTCTGGGCAACCACGGTCTCCATCTATCACAGATCTTCTCATTATAATCAACATGGCTTAGACAAATACTGCCTCCACACCCCTGTCAACAAAAATAGAGAGAAGGCCCTGTAATTCGCGCACAATATTCGTCGATGATAAAAAGTGCAATTTGACCACAAAAATGCCTAACATTTACTTCAACATTCCACTCATCGTGCAATTTGGGGTCGGTGACAAATTCGGGGTTGGCGAGCTTTAAAAAATGTCAACTGTTTAAACCATTATAATTGTGAAGAGAGAAACCAAAAACAAAGAGTGAAGCATTCTCATGCAGATTGCAGAACATTCATTTTCTCAATGAAGACCATCAAAAGTAAATCACACAACTATTTCATGCTTGGCCACGAGGATGGCTACACTTTTCTACTATGTTTTCCATTTCCATCGAAGAAATCCGTGAGATGGAAATCTATACTGGCAGACTCACAGACAAGCAGGGGCTTGGAAGTAAGGAAAATGAGCGAAAACGATAGAGAGAGGAGCGAGTTTGATCGGCTGCGAGCCATCGACTTCGTTCGGTGTTAATGCAGGGATGCTGCCATCGGAATTCACATTCAAAGGTTCTCCGTTTAGCAGCACGGTCTGGCTATGCAAGTTTCCAGCTTCCGCAGTCAAGTGATACTCTTTCCTTTGTTCAAAGTTGCTTCCTTTTACTGTCACATTCGTTGTCGTGTTGGGATCCAGGTTGAGTAAGACGAGTGTTATACCTTTCTATAAAGAAAAGAAATAATTTCTATGTAAGCAGATAAAAGAAGCAAAAGGGGAGAGGGCCGTGCACATCAATTTAGCTTACAGAAGGTCTTGCACAATGAGAATAGGCCCTGATATTCTTCGTCCCGATGAAATTCGTCGATAGAACTTTTGGACCCATCAATTGGTGCCATAGAAGTGCACTGCATGACACAATTTTGATTAATTACATTTTGATTTTGTTGAGCTTCAAAGTTAATTAGTAGATGAATAAATGTTCACTGAAAGTGATTTAGTAGTCTCTATTGTTATCATATACTGTTGAGCTCGAAAGGCATGAGCAGTGGGTTCAGTCTAGTTTTGTTGCAGGCTAAATTAACTCTAGTTTAGGCGATTTGGCGGCGATGGACTCGTCTCGGTGAATCAAAACACGCTCGTTGAACTTCTGAGTATGATTCAGGTAAAATAAAATCAAGATCACAAATATATATAACACAAACTAATGTTTAAACGTGCCGAAACTTATTGAAACTTAATTTTTGGAAGTGTTATAAACAATTGGGGTTAATTGACGAGACCTCCCCTAGGAGTTTGCATAATTACAGATTGCATTACATTGATCTCTTCTCTAGGTTTTCTCAGTTACATAAACACTCCTTCCATTAGAAATATGGATGAAAAATGATAAAATCAGTCAAATTATTTTATGATATTCAATTTTATCCTCTCTACATTTTCCTTTAGAAATATTGATAGAAAGCGATCAAATATGACATTATTTTATGATATTTCAATATTACTCTCTATAATAACTCTACATTGAAAAAAATGCATAACATTTTACCTTCTGTAATGAATCTAGAATCATTATAAAAAGATAAAATTGTCATTTTTGCTCAAGGCTTCATGTATGAACATGAGGATTAAATTATCATTCGTTAACGCCCACCTAAGAAATTTCATCCACTTTTATGTTCAAACAAACGGATTATGTTTGTTATGTGAACCTTAACGAATGACGGTTTAACCCACACGTTTACGACCGCCACCACCATGCCAAACAGAGCCAAAATCTATACTTTATCAGGAAACAAAGTTTTCCTAAAACAACTTTTGCTGTGATTTTAAGCTTAAACAAACGGAACTATTTTACCTGTAGTAATCTGGATTGGGTCTAAACGTGGTGGCGTCCAGCAGGCCATAGTATCCCCCTATCAAGCTCTGTCTGCAATAAGATTTGGTGTCATAGCTCGCAGACATCCCAAGCTGATCCAAGTACCTATTTTCAGCTTACAAAAATCAAATTTGCTTCCCCTATTTCCATGAATTGGTAGCTTTAGGCTCCGTTTGGGGGAACTTATTTTCACCGATCAAGCGGTTACGACCGCATGAATCAGATCTTAATTAAAGTCCAGTTCATGCGGTTGTAACCGCTTGACCGGTGAAAATAAGTCCCCCCAAATGGAGCCTTAAACCACAGGAATATTAAAACATCCTCACCATAAACTGGAAACAAATGAATCAGTCACTAGATGGCGGCCGCTATTGTACGCCCCTCCGGCTTCCCCAACCCAAGCGACCACCGCAGCGTTCGATTCTCTAACGACGTCTCTGAGGCCGTTGAATGTTAATGCGACTCCGTCGAGGTACGAAGAGTTCAGAATCTTCTCAACCAGATGGTCGTCGTCGGCTGCACATTATTATTTGGTAACCGAATTATAAGCCCTTATATATACGAAGCCAATGAGCCTTGGCCTAGTGATAGGGAGATCATGAGTTTGATTCTCACGGTGTATGAGTTTTGTCTACTTATTTAGTAGTTTGTTGTTTAATGATATAGTTATTGATGCTTACTATTCTTAATGTAATGAATTACTGAAAAAAGTTATAAGTCGCGATGAGATACCTGCACCAAGAATATACATGTGGTGTGTGATTACATCCAGCGAGGAAGAAGCTTTTGTCTTATCGATGAACTCGCTGTACCATTCCGCCTCAAAATTACCCCCCGGAGCAATTACCAAAGGCTTAACCTGATCTACGCTGTAGATTTCATCCACAACTTTTTTGAGAGAGATCAAATCTGCTGCATATTGAGCGACATCGATTCGAGCTCGAATTCCCTTCCCGCTCAGCTCGTTCCCTGAACCACAAAAATTATAGAAAATCATTATTGTAAGCTAAATACTTAAAAGAGTCGGAGGAAATTTGAGATTCAAGCTCCGTTTGGTATGGTTGCGACAGTCGTGAATACCCGACCCTGCCTAAGGAATTTAATTATCCACGCACTTTTATGTTCAAAACTAGTTTTCTTTTCTTGGTGGCGGTCATAACGGTTGTCTTGCCAAACATGCATTCTATGATGACGACATTTTTGTCCAAACTCATTCGAGCAAAAAAGCCACGCCAAACGGAACCCTAATAGTTCGATATAATTGATGTACTTAAGAAGCATATTCAACAGCCCTTCTGTAACTTCAATTTTCTCTCAATTTTGTAAGAAAATATTTCTTCCAACTGTTAAATCGCTCGAAGCATTTCGGGTGGTGGTTAAAGTGGAACTACCTCCCTGTTGCTCCCAGCTTGAGTTTTATAGGCAAATCCTAGGTTCAATACGGGTATCGGATATCCCGGTATCCGAACTAAACCTGTTAAGCCTCCGAGCACATTATACAGCCAAATATACATTAACACCAACTTCTTTTACTAATAGCTAATGCATCAAGTCATTAACTTTTATGCCCTCTATGTGAGAACATAAGAGGGTACACAAAATCAATTGATTATGTGTGGAAGAAAAAGAAAACACTAGTTTCTATCTGTTCCCATCTTCAATTCGTTCTCACAATCATGCGAGTTTTCTTATGTGAGACTATATTCTCAATATACCCGTCTTCACTTTGTTCCCACAATCGGGATAGTCGAAGCAACAATAGTAGCAATCATACCAAGTTCCCAGCCATAGATGTCGTAGCCCTTGTCGGCCGTATAGCGAATAAGTGATTGGGCATTTTCGTGTTTCCATGGCCCCCCTAGTGAACCATCTTGCATTGGGACCCTTCCATTGAGAGCATTCAACCCAAAGACCACTTGAGCACTGTTAATAACATGGAAGCTAATTAAGTAAGATATGCAGAAAGTCATAAAGATAATTTATTCAAAAAAAAAATCAATTGATGGATGAAATACTAATTTATTTGAAAAAAATTTAATCGACAAATATAAAAAAATATGTCTATGTTATTATAGAAAGTTTAATCAGGGGGTCCAATCAAAAGACGAAGAATAAAATAATAATTGTAATTTAATTTCTATTAGTGAAATATTCAAGTAAGTTAGACCTGGTTTTGTGAAAGAAGTCATTGAGTTGATCCCATCGAGACAGCGGCAAGCAGGCTTCGTTATATCCAAATAGAGCGGAATCATTCTTAACAAATGGTATGCATGGCTGCTGTGCACGATCTTCGTTTTCATATATGACTTCATCGTCCAGAGAACCACCAACTCGAAGCCTGAGAGGAGAAAATGCTGAAAAGAAGAGGGGGGGGGGGGGGGGGAGAACTTCAGCATAGAAATTAATTTGGAAAAATACTAATTAATTTGAAGGAAAAAATAGAATATTTGATCTCGTACCCTTGACAGCGTTTAGAAAGACGGGGTTTGAAAGATCCTGAAATTAAGAAGGTTAAGAAATATATGAGAGGTATTTAGATGACATTTTCTGCATTTTTTTGAACAAAAAATGAATAATTGACACTTTGCATCCCTGAATGAATATCATGCATGTTTTTGGCACATTGTGCTAATAATTATGAAAATTTGGCGCATTGCACCCTCCCATTAGCTTAAAGTGTGTATTTTGCACTCTAGGTTGAATTATGAGGGATATTTTTCACATTGCACCCTTCAAATAACTTCATATTCTATTTTTTAAAATATAATTCTTAAGTTTATCTAAAGGTTTGATCATGTAAATTAAATTCATTTTAGTATATCTCAAAATTTGAGGATGCAAAATAGATAGTGAAAGATAATTGGAAAATGCTGTTGAGGCGGGGGATCGACTCGGAGGAGACTGGAGCGGACGGGATCCGGCAAAAATCACTGTTATGATCCTTTCTCCTTCGCGATCTGAGCGACGATGAAAGAGAAACACGCAAAAAATCATGTAGATCGGCAGAAACGGGAGCGTTGAGCGGACGGGAGCGGAAACCTAATTTCCTATCTTGAGAATGTTGAGGCTCCGCTCAAGATAGTCTACTAAGGCTCATCAAGTGTGGAATGATCTTATATAGCATATCCAGCGTAGAGCCGTTACACCCTAGTGACACGAAACTCAATGGGTTGTTCCGAGTTGATCCTGATATGTGCAGACATATAAAACAAATATCTTGACAAATGCAATGTGCCAAATTTAAAGATTGAAAATAAAAATGCAATGTGCCAATAATCAATATAGTTAAATATGAACAAATTTGCTTCCATTCCATAGTTTCCTTTCTTGTATTTAGGCTATTCCTTTCTTTATTTTTCTTTCACTTTTTTCCTACCCTAAACCTCTAGATTGCTCAAATCTCCTTAAAATAGATGTTATGGGTTTCAGAATCTTTTGTCATAAGAATTTTCTCTTGGATGGATCAAAATTGTGTTAGATCAAATATATTTATTTTGATTTCTTTTCGAAAAAAACTTTCTTTTCTGGGAGATTGTTTTAAAATAGTTCAAATAGTAACATAAATTTAATTGCTTGTGTTGCACACATAATATAATTGTCTAGTTCCATCAATAAAATCAATTTAAATTTTTATTTTTGGGCCCATGAATAACATCATGAGGTACAAATATAATTATGTGCTGTACTGATGGGCAACAAATAGCCAAAGAGGATCTATGAATATCAATTTCCCCAAAATTTTTATTCTAATTTTTATTTCAAGTTAGTAATCATAAGCAAGCGTATTTAATACTTAATAGTCAAAAATAAATAAATAATACGGAAATGGATAATATCAATTTCATCGTCTAGAATCCATTCTTTTCTCACTTGATGTAACAGAGACTTTTTTGATTTACAAAAATATACACAAATGAGATTAATAAACCGGTCGCATCAACAAGAAATCAATTTGAACGGTAAAATGAATACTATTCATTTCATCTCAAATGACGAGAATTCCCAGAAAAACCGGCTGCAATATTAAGCTCTTGAATAACGCAGAATTGAAGTTATTGCTCACCAGATTGAGGACTGAGGCATTTCCCCAAGAGCACGTCCCATAGTTGCACTTGTCCGACGGCCACCAATCTAAGCCGGCACAGATAAAGTTATCGTCGGTGGTAGCAATGGCGGCCGTGCTGTCAACCACCACCGTTCCCTGATCACTCACTTCTCCCGCTTCAGCTGCCCAAGCCGCCGCGTTCATGACCGCAAAAAGAACAAGGAGAACCGCTAGGAGACGGAGGGTATGCTGCCCTCGGAAAACACCGGCCATCTCTCCGTCGACGCTTTACAGCCTCGCTGATAATGAAAAGGAGAGTAGAGAGAAAGGCGAGGCCTACAAAGAGGCCAAGAGGCCGTTGGTGGAGAGAGAGGAAGAAGATGAATACTGTATAAATAGGCGTATAGAGGATTATTAATTAGTAGGAAATACCAAAAAAAAAAATTTGTAGACATTCCCCACCGCCAATGCCGCTTATGTGGGATAATGAGACACAAGAAGAGTTTGATGATCCTGCGCCGTGATTAAGAATTTACTTAATCCCAAATTAATGATAATTAAATAATCAATATGTTATATAATAACATTCAAAATAGAAATTTCATCATTGCATTGCATGGTGCATGCCGTAATATCATCTTACCTGTTGCGGGCTAACTCGGCATCCTAGTCGGACCGGAATAAACTGAACCGTCTTAGCTCTCGGGACGGTCGAGCGCCCACACAGTCATTGAAAAGGGCGAATTGACACAAGATGTTTTTATGTGGAAAAACCCCTCAACTGGGTAAAAAATCACGTGACCGGATCTGTGCCGGTCAAGGTCTTCTATCTGCTCGCGGTTACAGGGCGTTTGGGGAATCGAGGGCGACAGACAGCTCCTCGTTACAACTTAGAGGTGAGAGAGAATTTCCTGACTCGCAACGGGCAACAGGCTGCGCCGAAGGAGTGCTAAATGCTAACTTGGTGGCTGGTGTGCTTGAGCACTGGCGGTGGTCGTCTTCTTCTCTTCTCCGCGCACTAAGGGACTTGGCTCGCAGGCGGCTTGAAGATGACCCGAGGGAGGAGTTCGACAGAGCAAAAAATGTGAGAAATGAGGAGGTCTGGGGCTTCTTTTATAGCATCCACGAGGTGGTTATGGCGAGCCCCTCACTAACTTGGTGGTTTAGTGGGTGGTTACCTGTAGATCGGACGGCGACAGATGCTCAGTAATGATCGGACGGTGGCCAACCTGCAAGCGGCGGCGGTTGACGGCGGCGGCGGTTGACGGCGGCGGCGGTTGACGACGACAGCCGGCGGCGGCGTTGCAACATTTTGGTCTTTTGGTCGTATTACCGCTTAATTAATATAGAACGACACTTCACCCGCGCCATTTTCCCGATAGCCCTCTTCTTCTTCTGCGCAGCTAGGGCAGCTCCTACGACATCTCCTCCTCTTCCTGTCCGTCGCAAGCCCATCGTAAGCCCGCTGCAAGACCGTCGTCGTTGCAAGCCCGTCGTTGTCGTAAGTCCGTCTCCGTCGCAAGTCCGTCGTCGTCGCAAGCCCGTCGTCGTCGCAAGGTGCTTCTTTTTCAAATTTTTTGGCATATCTGCTCCACAGTAATTTCTTCGACATGTGCTGCATCTTCTTTCCCCAATGTTGTTGCAGGAGAGGGAGCTTGAAGCTGTCTTCTTTGGTGTTCTTCGTGTTGAATTTTCACAAGATGCTCAACAAGATAGCCCAAATGCCAAATCAATATCTTCGGAACTACCCAGATCACAACTTGTACACACGGAAAATAGGAAGAATACTCAGGCAACCAAGTGCATTGACAGAAACAAGTAGATCAAAAACTTTTCAATCTTCTTTACAAGACGAGGTATACGTGGCGAGACATGATTTCGCCAGTACAAGAAAAACCAGAAAATACAACAATTCGGGCGGACAGAACCACTGAGACCGCCGAGGCCGCCTGCCTGCAAAGCCGCCCGAACTGAACTGAAACCGAACTGAACTGAGACCGCAAGGCTGCTGAAGAGAAGAACAGACCGCCTACCCGCCAAGACCGCGAGGTCGCACGGACAGGTTATTGAACTGGGAAGGTTGATGCAGAAACTGGTAACCGCTGAACGCAGACCGCTAACTCCACTGTAATTGACCGAGGTCAAAACCAAACTCCTGGTTTCACAGGGTTAGCCGCGCCACCTGCACACAACAACCGGTTAAGCAAACAACCCGCGCGGATAGACAAATTGAGTCCGCAGCCTCTAGCCCAAGTCCACTTACTGTTCACACTCTTATCAAATGACAAGCCGGGGGGTCCTATTTATAGGCCGGGTGAGGAGTGTGATCACCGCCCTAAGAGATAGGCAAACCGCCCCTTGACCGCAGCTAACACAGAACAGGCCGCTGTGTCCGCACGGACAAGCCGGACTCGCGAATTGAACGCCAATCATATCCGCCAAAAAACAGACGACATAACTCACTGCACATGGCAGTCCGCCCAGCAATGCCGGACCAGCCATCCCGCGAGAGCGACGAGCTGAACACAAGGCCAGTCCGCACGCACAAGTCCACGACCACAGGCCGAACACCGCCCGGTCACAACGGACTTATGCGGACACCACCCAGCTCTCAAAGTCAACGACCACAGGCCGAACACCGCCCGGTCAAGCGGACACCCTGGACTTCTCAGAAGAACAAGTCCAGACACGAGCTCGCTCGAGCTCGGCGAACATCAAAACAGTCCGCCAGCTCCAACGTCAGGTCGCCAACCTGATGTGGCAAACCGCAACTCCAAACCAATCCGTGGATAGTGCGGACTCCAAGTCTCAGTCCGCCCAATTCGCGAACACCAAAGCTCAGACAACCACTGCCGGACAAACCACCAGCCCGCGCAGACCGCAAAAACCAAAGGCACCTGCACCTTAGGCCGCCAACCGCCAACCTGTCGGACTAATCGCCAGTCCGCGCGGTCAGACCGCTCAGGTCGCCCCAGGCCGCCCGGACTGCCTACCACCCACTTTCAATTCACAAATTTCAACACTTCGCTACCGGAGCTTGAAGCTGTGTTCTTCGTTGTTCTTTGTCAGGTGCTATTTCTTCTCCATTTCCTTCTTCTTCCGTACCTGGTCAAGTCGGAATCTCTAATTTCGAAGATGTATGGATTTTGCTCTCGGAAATAAACCCCTTTGATACAATTTTTTGGGTTGATTATGGAGCATTTGGTAATTTCTTTTGGATGATTTGGGGTGTGAGCATGAAATGTGAGTGTGTTTGGGCTCTGATTTGATGATTATTGTTCTGTTTTGTCTTGATTATGGAGCACCCGTAAAGTTATTCTCATTTTGATTTCTCTCTGCTCCCTCTTCGTGCTCGCTACTTCATAGACTCACCTCCCTCTCGCAAGCGGCTCGCTACCGTAATGTTAAAATGCAAGATTTCATTCTTAAAGCTAACTGTTAAAATACAATTTGGCATGATAGCATCTCACAGATAACTTAGATTTATGATTTCTTTCATCCTTCTAATCGACAGAAAAGAATTAAATATCCATTTATTCACACTTTCAGGTAATAACTATGCCAGGAGTGGGAATTTTTGCACACTTCTCTTTATATTTCCTCTGCAGCATGCGGTTTTAGATGTGGTAATTAAGACCTGCAATTATTTGTATTGGGCTGCTTCATTTTTTTGTACAACATGTTAATGTTTTAAGAAGAATAATCTAGGGCTGAATATGAGATTTAGGTTCTGTTTGGGGGGACTTATTTTCACCGGTCAAGAGGTTACGACTGCATGAATCAGACCTTTTGACAAGTGAAAATAAGCCCTCCCAAACGGAGCCTTACTGGACACACAAGTTTATGTTTCAAGCTGAGCAATCTTTTTGAAGGTCTCACTTAAATGAAAGATTTTTACTATATGCCTGTGATTTTAGCTTTAAGAATGAAGGTCTCACTTAATGCAAAATTTTAATCGGCATACAGTACTTCCAATGAGTTAATCAGTACTTCCAATTCGTTAAAATTTAAGGTTTCACTGCGCAATTTAAATACAATTCTCTGCAACGTTTTAGCAATTAAAATCTGAAGCATCGTTTTAGCAATTTAAATCTGAATCATCGTTTTATCACTGAGCAATTTAAGTACAGTTCTCTGCATCGTTTTAGCATAAAAGAATGAAAAGACTGATTAAAATCATTGGGGCTAAGCAAAGAATTAAATGACTGCTTGAATAAATAACCTCTTGTATTATAAAAATAGGTGGGAATTTGGGGCTAACCAAAGAATCTGAAGCATCTTTTCATTCTTTTTATCCTAAAAGGATGTTTCAGATTTCCATTGAGTTCTCATGATATAAAAATACAGTTCTTAAAATGTTTGTGCTTCAGATTTCCAATGAGTTCTCATGATCATGTTTGTCCTCCTTTTGTCCTCATGATCATATTAGTTCTTAACATGTTTGAGATTCATATTTCCAATGAGTTCTCATGATCGTGTTTGCCCTCATGATTGTATTAGTTCTTAACATCTTTATAGATTGGTTGTTTTTTCAGTACTTTCACTGAAATGTATTTAAATTGCTTAGTGGACTGCATTAGAGAATTCCAGTGTACTGCATTAAATTGCTCACTGAACATGTTTGTGCTTCAGATTTTAGATGACCAATTGAAAGTGCCCGACATTGCTCTAATTAGAGCATTTCACTGAAATTAATTAGAGCATTTCAGTGGACTCACCCGTCCAATTAATTAGAGCATTTCACTGAAAATGTGGATCGGGTAGTTGAAGGTGCGTGTTGGGTGTGGCCCGCCATCCAGGTGTTGGATGAGGTGCCTCCCGGGCGCACCCGGGTTGGCTCCTAGCATGTGTGCAGGGGAACTTTATGGTACGATTTAGTACAAGGGAGTCGGGTTGGCTCCGGGCATGAGTACATGGGAGTTTCGGGCACGGTTTAAGTGCGAGAGAGCCATGCGAACAGTTTGACCGGTCCTGCTAAAATAATATAAAGGAATTGGTAGCGCCCTTCCTAACACTCCGGGGTTTTGGGAGAGTTGGTAGGCGCCATTCCTAACAGGTGTGCTCTCTCTCTCTCTCTCTAAAGGAGATGTTGAGCACTATATAGCCTCCCCCCGTGCATGAGTGAAAACAGAGGTATTTAAAGGAACCGCTTTTGCACAGCTTTGTGGCATAAAGTTCATTTTAGCAGAGCTCTGTGGAAATGAACTCATGCAAAGCTTTGAAATGAGGTCTGTATGGGCTAAATTGTTAGGGTATTTTGTTATATGTCCGCGCGTGTCAGGATCGACTCGGAACGACCCATCGGGTTTCGTGTCACTAGGGTGTAACGGCTCTACGCTGGAGATACTATATAAGGCCATTACACATTTGATGAGCCTTAGTGGACTATCTTGATCGGAGCCTCAACATTCTCAAGATAGCGATTAGGGTTTTCCGCTCTCGCTCTCGTCCTCTTCCGGTTTTCGCGAAACTGCTGCGCCGCTTGCGATTGTTGGTCGTCGTTCTCCATAACGACAGAAGTAATCGATCGGGGTTACATTTTCGTGTTCTCGCAAGACAAGGAATCACCTCTCCCGTCGATCTTTGGAGATTTTGCCGCTCGGGATTTCTTCTGGCGTTCTTGACCTGCATGCTCTGTCAAATCCTGTCGCCGGCTTCAATCGAAAAAAAAGGGGGACTGCCGTTCGTTCTTGCGCTCTTGCCGATCGCTGGAAGGTACACATAACTGTTCCTGTGCAGTTCTAGTCGATCTTTTATTTTTCGATCGAAGTAAGCAGAGCGCCATCTCCGCCTCTGGCTTCCAAAACCGGCTGGAAGGTCATCACCGTCCCTGGAAGTAAATCGCAGATCTGCCGTTTCCGATTCCAGATCTATCGATTCCAAATCTATCCTAAAGTAGATCCAGTCCAGGAGACTAGAGTTTGAGCCACCGCTGCAGCGGCTCTTTCAGCACCTCCAAGAGTTTGCAGATCTACTCAACTTAGATCTGGAATGCTCCCAGTTTATCCAGTTTTTTTTAGAGAAATCCAGATCTAGTGGAGGAGGGACTTGTGCTCTTCTATTGGATCAAGGAGTGTCTTTGTCCCTGTTTCTTTGCAAGATCAGCCGGCTCTTGCCTCTTGCACTCCTCTTTGGAGCCGATCCTTGTTCTTTGCTGGAAGAAAGAAAATCACTATGTTTGATATTGGTGTGACTTCCAGATCAAGTGGGAGATCACCTTATAGCAGAGTGATCAGGAACAAGCAATCATTTGGTTCATAGTGGAGTTGCTGCCATTTGTTTTGATTCTCCAAACAAAGTTTATAGCATACTGGTTGGCTTCATTCAGATTGAGCAGATCTTTGCTCTCTATCTCGATCTAGAGGAATCAAATTATTTTTTGGATTGGATACGAAGTTTTGGACTCGTCTTCACACGGCTCAGGTGACCCCGTTCTAGCATTTTTATTCTTGTTTAAATTTAGAAATATGTCGAAGAAAAGCGCGCTCGACACCATTAAACTGCAATCGTTCGACGCCTCCGACTTTCTCAGTTGGAAAATTCAAGTCCAACTAGGAATGAAGGAACGCGAGATTTTTTATACTGTTCAAAGTGATTTTGCTTCTACCGTCGAGGACGTGGACGAGTACCAGTGGAACAAGGATGAGGATTTCTGCAGGGATTACCTGTTGAATTCCCTGAATCCTCGCCTAGCGTTGACCTACCACGCCTACAAAACTGCAAAGAAAATTTGGGATCGACTGAACGCGCATTTTCAAAAGGAGGAAGGATTGTCCAAGTCGCTCATTGGAGAGAAGTTCTTCAACTTCAGATTCAAGGCGAACGTGCCTATCACTTCTCAACTCTTGGAGCTGGTCAACCTGCGTCAGAAGCTGGATGATGATCATTCGAAGATGGACGATAGTCTCTTTGTGTACATGATTCTGAGTAAGCTGCCTCCTGAATGGCTCTTTTTCAAGACCGAGATGCACCGACTGAAAGAGAAGATAAGTTTGGATGAACTCAAAAGGTTCATTCATATTGAGGACCAGAACATTGCTGGGAAAAGCTTGGAGCAGGTTGCGCAGCCCTCACAGGCTGTCAACTTCATTTCACGTCCTAGTAAGCCTTCTCGGAAGCCCCCGGCACCTAAGGGTGATACCCACGTACCGTTGGCGGTCAAAAAGCCTTCCCTCAAAAGGAAGAAGGGCAAGTGCCACAACTGCGGTAAATGAGGTCATTAGGCCGCTGAATGCAAGGGTCCGAAAAGACAAAAGGAGGAAGCCCCACAAAATGTGGCGAACATGGTGGTCGACAACTCTGATCCTAAGTCCTTCGTGGCTATGATTGAGAGTAGTCACCGCGGTGCGTCGCCTGAGTGGTGGTTGGACAGTGGTGCTACCTGTCACGTCACAAATGACAGGAGTCTTCTCTCAAAGGTCTCAGCGGTCAAGGATAGAGTCGAGAACTGCAATGGAGGAGCGACAGATGTTACTCATGCTGGGACTGCAGAGCTAGTCCTCTCTTTAGGTAAAACTTTAATTTTACAACATGTTAAAGTAGTTCCTAATTTAACTAAGAATTTGATTTCTATGAGTCTGCTTGATAAAGCCGGAATGTCTTTCACAACCACGAACGGTAGAATGACGTTAACTGTTAATTCTCACTACTTTGGTTGCGCTTACCTGATCAATGGTATGTATAGACTAAGCCTAGATAACGATTGCATAAACCAAGTGAGTTCCACTCTGATAGATCCAAAGTTATTACACAATAGACTTGGACATATTCACTATAAGAAAATGCGAGATTTAGCTAAAAGTCAAAACATTCCATTAGATCTGTCTATTCGATTTGACATGTGTGAGGTTTGTGCCCAGACTAAGATCACTAGAAACCCTTTCAAGACCGTTTCTAGGAGCACACAACTTCTGGAGTTGATACATTCCGACCTCTGTGATTTCCGTAGTCACGCCACAAGAGGGGGAAAGAAATATCTAATTACCTTCATCGATGATTTTTCTAGATATTGTCATGTTTACCTATTGAAATCGAAAGATGAAACATTCGAGACCTTTAAGATCTTCAAATCTCGGGTAGAAAATCAATTAAATCTAAAGATTAAACGATTTAGAAGTGATCGAGGAGGAGAGTACACTGCAACTGGGTTTAAGGACTTTTGTGCCTCTGAGGGCATAATCCTAGAAACCACAGCTCCTTACTCACCCCAATCAAACGACATCGCTGAGCGTAAGAATAGAACTTTAACAGAGATGTTGAATTCTATGCTCCTCACAGCTGACATGCCTAATTCCTTTTGGGGGGAAGTAGTCCTAACTATAAATCACATTCTAAATAGAGTGCCTCATTCAAAACTCAACTCTACTCCGTATGAGTTGTGGCATGGGCATCCCTGTAGATATGACACTCTAAAGACTTGGGGATGTATTGCTTATGTGAGAATACAAGACCTTAAGAGACCTAAGGTGAGACCTAGAACAACGACCTGCGTTTATCTAGGTAGTGCAGAAGATAGTGCAGCTGACCGGTTTCTGGATCTATCCACTAATTCAATGATAGAGTCTAGAGATGCTATTTTCTTTGAACATAAATTTATCAAAGATCATGGCTTGACCGTCTCCGGGTCTACTGACATGGTTTCAGAATCTACTGTAGAACCTGAAGCTGGCCCCTCTGGCACTGCTCCCCAACCTATAGAGGTGGAACCTGTTCCTCTTAGAGTATCTACAAGAGATAGAATCCTTAAGGATTTTGGTGAGAATTTTGTCACCTACCACTTAGAGGATGATACATTCTCCTATCAGGAAGCAATGCGATCTAGAGATGCGTTAATGTGGGCAGAAGCCATCGATGATGAGATGAACTCGCTGCTACAAAACAACACTTGACATCTAGTTGACCTGCCAAAAGGAGCTAAAGTCCTAGGATGCAAGTGGGTACTGAAGAAGAAGTTACACAGTGATGGGTCTATAGACAGATATAAAGCACGTCTAGTAGCTAAGGGTTATAAACAACAAGGGGGAATTGACTATTTTGACGTCTATTCACCTGTATGTCACCTATTCACTATTAGGATTCTTCTTGCCTTAGCTTCTATCGAGAACTTTATAGTTCATCAGATGGATGTAAAGACAGCCTTCTTAAATGGAGAGCTTGATGAAGAGATCTACATGTCACAACCTGAAGGTTATGTACATAAAGATCTAAAAGATAAAGTGTGCAAGCTTGATAAATCGATCTATGGGCTTAAACAAGCACCTAAGATGTGGCACATTAAATTTGATCAAGTGGTAAAGAGCGTTGGATTTCAGTCCAGTCTCTCAGACAAGTGCCTCTACTACCGCTCGATGTCAAATCAAACAGTCATCATATGTCTATATGTGGATGACATGTTGATTCTGGGGTCAGACCTTGCCGCAGTGAAGGATACTAAATCCGCTCTCGCGAAAGCATTTGACATGAAGGACCTTGGTCCTGTGGATACCCTATTAGGTATGAAAGTTAGAGTAGACAAAGGACGTGTCACTCTAAGTCAAGCTCATTACATTGAGCAGATCCTCACTACCTGGGGTTATAAAGATCGTAGGCCCGTTGAAACACCAATTGATCCAACTGTCAAGTTGAGTCCGAATGAAGGGACCGGCGTTGATCAAGTAAAGTACTCAAAGATCATTGGTAGTCTCATGTATGCCACAAGTTGTACAAGACCAGACATTGCCTTCTCGGTTGGCATGCTGAGTCGCTTTACCAGTAGTCCAGGCAAAGAGCATTGGGATGCCTTAGATCGGTTGATGAGGTACTTGAAAGGTACTAAAGATCACGCTCTGTGCTACACTGGTTACCCTCCTACTTTGGAAGGATACTCTGATGCCTCCTGGTATTCAGAAGTTGGGAACAGCAAGTCCACCAGTGGATTTATTTTCACTTTGGGTGGCGCTGCAGTCACTTGAAAATTCAAAAGACAGACTTGTATAGCTTTGTCGTCTATGGAAGCCGAGTTGTTTGCCTTAGCTTCAACTGGTGAAGAGGCAGATTGGATCAGGAATTTGATTTTAGACATTCCCTTGTCTAGACTTCAAGTCAATTCTTTGAGCCTGTACTGTGATAATCAAGCAGCAGTCCAAGTCGTGAAGAATGTCCTTTTTAATACTAAGAGGCGACATGTACGATTGAGACACGCTCTACTGAATTATCTGAAAGAACAAGGCATTATCACTTTGATCGATGTGCGATCGAAGGATAATCTGGCTGATCCACTGACGAAAGGAATGCCTAAAGACCGATCAATCAAAACAGTGGGGGAAATGTGACTTAAGGCGTTGTAAGTTCAGCCTTAGTTTCAAGGTTAGGCGATTCAGTTCCGCCTTTGTCCAAATGTTTTGATTTTTCCACTTTTCTTTGTCAAAGCAAGCGTGTTGTGCTCCGCTGATGTTCGGGGTTGCTGAGTACGAATTTGGTGAGTTGTTTCATTCCACATTTGATGTTAACAACTTCATCTGGTTTCGTCTTCCTTATCTAGGAGGAGAGTGTTATTCCACATTTGATAACACAATCTGACTAGGTTTGGCTCTTCTTCTGTTTATTAGTTCCATTCCACATTTGATGAGTTCCAATTAACTTTAGAAGAACAGTAACCGTGACATTCCACATAGGAACACAGATACAGCTGCGGTGTCCAGAAGTCTGAAAATCGTTTCTTTTGGAAACAGATAACAGATTCTGAGGTAGAACCTAAATACTCTACATACTTGCCCTTCTAGCTTAACTTTTCAGTACTACGTTCTTATAAGTAGAACTAGATACTTTGTACATTTTCCATGGTTGAATTCATTCTGAATGAAGTTCTCTGTTGGAAATTACAGGAGCTGTTGCTGATGGAGGAGCATTTGCAGTCTGGGATCCTGAGGATGATGACCTGTTGGGCGATGACTACTAGAGTGTTTGTTTGGTCTTTTTTGTCTTTGGCTTTAGAGCATTGTTTAACTCTCTCTTTTTTCATCTGTTGTTTGGACTAATTTTTTCTTTTGTTGCTCTTCAGTTGGTCATGAGACACTAGGTGTTTTGGTACCTGATTCTCTGATTGTACTTTTGACTATGATGTGATGCTGCTGAGTTTATGTTTTATTCTTATGCGTGCATACACACTTATGTTTCTTTAAGTCCAATTTACTCTGACAGATGTTATGTACACGGTTGTGTATTGAGTCGAATTCTAGTTGAACATTACACACACCACCCCTTTTTCCGACGCCGGTCTCACCACGGACATAGGAGGAGATTGTTAGGGTATTTTGTTATATGTCCGCGCGTGTCAGGACCGACTCGGAACGACCCATCGGGTTTCGTGTCACTAGGGTGTAACGGCTCTACGCTGGAGATACTATATAAGACCATTCCACATTTGATGAGCCTTAGTGGACTATCTTGAGCGGAGCCTCAACATAAATAACTTTTGTGTTCACTTATTTGCATAAGTTCAATGTCTGGATTAATACTGAACAAAGCTTTGCCTGATATCATAGTATCATCACTTTTAGCTAGAGCTTGGATGAAATAATACGCAGGGAAATATCATGTTTAGTTAAAGCTTGGATGAATAACATAGTATCATCAGTTTTATAGTTTTTCTTAAACCTGTAATCAACATCCTATTTCAAATCGAAATTTAGCATAGTATCAGTTTTATAGTTATTTCAGATCTCAAGCTCACTAAAACCAAAATTTAATTAAAATTGCAATCAGTATCCTGTTTCTTAAATCTGGAATGGCAGGCTCAGGTTAATAAAGATGAGGCTCAGCCCTTAATACAATAGGTTTTTGCTCAGTTGATTGCTATAAGGGATCAAAGATTTGGTCAGGTAACCCGATGTCATATTTATGCTACTGTAAATTGTATTTTTCCCATGAAAAATTTGTCTTTTTCCACATTTTTTAATGAAATTACTCAAAAAATGTGTTGAATGACATGATTCTTTTGTTGTCGCAGGCACAACAACCTATTATTTCATCAAATGTGCATTAGTCTAATTATTTTTTCTCAATATCCCTGCCATGGACTCTGATTGATTGTTTTGCTGTTATATAAAGTTTTTCTAGCAAATTATGGCCTAACCTGTCCAAGCAATTCACAACCCAAAATATTTAGGGTTCTGCACTTTCCTTGATTTGGATATTCAGGTTTCTAGATAAGATTGGCCTAAGAAACTTGCAATAGTTTTATATAATACTTTCTGCTCCAGGTACCTATAATCCTAACTTTTCATGGTACCAACTAATATGAGCAGAAGTTAGAGATTATGGCTCTGTTTGGGACAACTTATGCTGATCTATAATCTCTACTTAAAACGCAAAAGTTGTTTTATAGCTGTTTGTTTGTGCAGCTTAAATAAAATCACTTATTTTAAAACAGATTATAAGTTGATTTTTTATAAGCTATCCGGGTCCAGCTTACGATTACTCATAAGCGCTTATTTCTTAAAAAAAGCCCTATGAGTGATTTTTTCTCCGGATGTGATTTTTTCGTTCGAACGCGAATTTTTCGCCCGGGCTCGAATTTTTCGCCCAGACTCGAATTTTTCGCCCGGGCGCGAATTTTTCGTCCGGGCGCATTTTTTCGTCCGGGCGCATTTTTTCGTCCGGGCGCTTTCTTTTCGCCCGGTCGCATTTTTTCGCCCGGGCGCGTTATTTTTTCGCCCGAACACGTTATTTTTTCGTCCGGGCGCGTTATTTTTTCGTCCGGGCGCGTTATTTTTTTCGCCCGGGCGCGTTATTTTTTCGCCCGGGCGCGTTATTTTTCGCCCGGGGGCGTATTTTTTGCCCGGGCGCGTTTTTTTCGCCCGGGCGCGTTTTTTTCGCCCGACCGCGTTTTTTTCGCCCGACCGCGTTTTTTTGCCCGGACGCGTTTTTTCGCCCGGACGCGTTTTTTCGCCCGTGCGCGATTTTTTCGCCCGGGCGCGATTAATTTGCCCGGGCGTGATTTTTTCGCCCGGGCGCGAATTTTTCGCCCGGACGCGATTTTTTCGCCCGGGCGCGATTTTTTCGCCCGAACACGAATTTTTCGCCCGGAGGCGATTTTTTCGCCCGGAAGCGATTTTTTCGCACGAAAATGATTTTTTCACCCAGGTGCGCTAAGAAGCGATTTTTTCGCTCTGACGCGTATTTTTTTGCTTGAGCGTCTTTTTTTTCGCTCGGGCATGATTTTTTTATCCGGACGCGTTTTTTCGTTTTCTTCGGGCGAAAAAAGTGTTTCGGGTTGAAAAAATTTTGCTGGGGAAAAAATCACACCTGTGAGAAAAAATTGCGCCCGGGACAAAAAACACGGTCGGTCAAAAAAATCGCGCTCGGGCGAAAAAAACGCGCCCCGACAAAAAAATGCGCCTCGGCGAAAAAAACGCGCCCGGGCGAAAAAACCGCGACCGAGCGAAAAAAACCGCGATCGGGCGGAAAAAAACGCGCTCGAGCGAAAAAAACGCGCCCGGGCGAAAAAAACCGCGGTCGGGCGAGAAAACTGCGTCCGCATAAAAAATGCACCCGTTTGAAAAAAATCGAGCGGGCGAAAGAACGCGATCGAGCGAAAAAACACAACCTGGCGAAAAAATCACGCCCGGGCGAAAAAAAACCAGCTTGGGCAAAAACAATCTTGACTGGACGAAAAAAATCGTGACGGGCGAAAAAACACGTCCGAGTGAAAAATCGCCCCCAGGCAAAAAAATCGTGCACGGATAAAAAAAACGCGTACAAACAAACAATCCTTATGAATGAATGAAATTTTAGATAAGCATTTTTGGACAAACTATCCAAACAGTCGACTGCTTATTCATCATTGATTATATAAAATCTCTATTCAACCATTAATTTTTAATTAGCAGCTTATTCATCATCCTAAGCTGTCCCAAACAGAGCCTATGTTTCATGAGAGTATGATTCTAATTATGTTGTACATTTTGTAGGTAGGAAATTGTAGATGAAAATGATAGAATAACTAGGCCTGCGAGCGGTGCGGTTTGGTGCGGTTTGGAGGCAAACCGAAACCGCACCGCAGGGGTGCGGTTTTCGGCCGGCCAAAACCGCACCGCACCTAAACCGTGCGGTGCGGTTTGGTTTCGGTGCGGTTTGGTGTCGGTTTATGCGGCGCGGTTTCGGTTTTTTGACAGTTTTTTTTGATCTTTTACAAAATAATCAATCAAGGCAATTATATACAGTCAAAATTTGGCTCACTGATAGATAAAATGAGAACATAAATACATAATCACTAAATGGACAACTTAGGGGCCATCTCCGAACTCAAAGAAGTACAGTAAACTTTTATAATTAGACTATTAGAGGGATAAATGGTAATAAAAAAATTCATGTTTAATGCTGTGGAACATTTCCTTTTTATCCAAAACCTCCTGCAGAATTTTCCTGCATGCATCATTGTGTTACTGCCATTCTGCCAATTTCCAAATGCTTGCAAAGTACAAGGAGTAAAACCAATTCACTACTTTCAAAAACATCGGCCCAAGAGCCAACAAAGGAACAACAAAGTTACGTAGGTGTATCCTAAGGAAAAAAAAGCAAGTAGCAAAACCTGCATATCCGAGTAGGCGTGAACTATAAATAACCTTGAATTCGCAAAACCTGCATATCAAAAAATCATATTTTCAATATAATGTACATTTACTTGCAAATCAAAATTCAAATGTACGATGCATGTTATCATATTTACCAAAATTCAATTTTCATCTTCATTGATTTCAGGTTCGTCATTCACATTAGCTTGCATTTGTTTGTCCAGTTCTGTTAACAATTTAAAATAACATTTAAAAAAGTGGTAAACAACTACAATACTACAAATTCAATGCAAAATTGCAAATACACTACCTTTATCGAGCTCTTCGTACTTGTCAACATCAATAAGCATCTCCTCTATCTCATTGAGGTTTGACTTGCAACACAACCAATCACGAGCACAAATCAGAGCTTCTACTGTCTTAGGTGCTAATGAACTCCTGAAAGGATCAAGAATACGTCCTCCAGTACTAAAAGCTGACTCAGAGGCTACAGTAGACACTGGAATAGCTAAAACATCTCTTGCCACTTGAGATAATATTGGGAATCTGTAAGAGTTCAATCTCCACCAATTCAAAATATCAAAATTTGTTTGCAGCTTGAGTGTATCTTCCTTCAAGTAAAGGGCAATCTCAGATGCACAAATAGTTGCTTCATCCTCCTCTGAATCATCCATAAACATTTTCTTTTGATAAGCCACGAAGCTAAATTCCACATCAGCTTGATTCATAGCAGTCCCGGAGCTTGAAGCTTGGCTTAAATTACTTTGAGTTGATGTGTTGTTAATAGATTTGTCATAATGACTGTATAAACGATATAATGTGCATTCAGTCAACTCAATCATTGTCCTTGCTCTTGCCATATCATATACTGCTTTGAAGCACTTTGTAAGTCTCTTTAACTTACATTGTGGGTCCAACACAAAAGCAACATATAGTAGAACATTACTTTTTTCCAAACTACCCCAATATTTATTGAATTTTATCTTCATCCGTTGTGCAACCATGCTCATTGCCGGATCTTGACTATCACACATAGAATTAATGGCATGCTCCATCATTGAAATGTTTTGAAAAAATAAATGCGAAGTTGGATATTTGGTGCCGGAAACATCCAAAGTAACGGTGTAAAATAACTTTAAAAGCTTAAGAAATAAACTTGCATTATTCCAATCTTCTGACTTGGGTGGACCATTAATTTTATCATCATTATTAAAATAGTTTCTGTATGAGCTTTCATCCTCTAATTCATTGAAAGCTTTCTCAAACTTTATCGCAGTCTCTAGCATCAAGTATGTTGAATTCCACCGTGTTTCCACATCCAAACACAAAAGTGATTTGCATGATATCTCTGCATTTGCTACACATTTTTTGAATTTTTCTAGTCGTTGAGAAGATCCTTTTACATACTTAATGGCCAACCGAATCTTTTCGATGGACTCATTATACTCGGATAATCCTTCCTTCACAATTAAATTTAATATGTGTGCTGAGCATCTAACTTGTAGGAACTCATGCTCTAGTATAGTAGATTTCCACTCTTTGGTCTTCCTTGTCAAATATCTAGCAACTACGTCATTAACTGATGCATTATCCATAGTGATAGTGAAAATTTTCTTAATCCCCCATTCAGTGATACAATTTAATATTTCATTTCCAAGACCTTCTCCAGTATGATCAATGATTCTAACAAAGTTAAGAATCCTTTTTTGCAATCTCCACTCTTTATCTATCCAATGTCCAGTAAGGCACATATATCCATATTTTTGAATAGATGTCCATGTATCTGTAGTTAGACATATCCTTTCTGATCGTAACTGTTTCTTTAATTTCTTCCGCTCGGAGGTGAAAAGATTGATACAGTACTTGGAAATAGTTGTGCGAGATGGCACTTTGAACCTTGGCTCTAGCTGGTTAGAAAAACTTCTAAAGCCTTCATTTTCTACGAACTTGAAGGATAGCTCATCAACTACAACCATTTTTGCTAAAGCAACACGACATTGTTCCTCGTCAAATTTACTAGCTTTTAATGAACCAACAACTACTCCATCTTCTTTTTTCTCACTAAGAGATAACATTTGTTGATTGTTATTTTTCAACCTAAAGCGACATAAAGTTAGCATATGCACTCTTAAAGCACTGGTTCCGTTCTTACGAGGATCAGCAGCGTATATCTTGGAGCAATGCTTACACTTCGCCTTATCTCTTCCTTCAGTATCTTTAAACTTCATGAACCAATCCCACACAGCTGATTTAGCTTTAGTACTATCAGAAACATCCATTTTTGTTTTCTTCTCTATGTGTTTTGTATCATCATTGTGATTCACAATAGGTTCACAAACTTTATTTTTAGTACCGCTATCTCCCTCCATTACAAGTGGTTCTTTTCCTTTGTTCTTTTTGGATGCCATCAACAAGACAACAACTATGCACAATAGCACGATGACTCTAGTTTATTAAAAAGGGTGAAAAATAAAAAAGTATAACATATGAAGAAAATAACCAACAATATACCTCCTGTCCTCTTCAATTGAAACTTGTCAAATATAATCAGATGTCCAACACTCCAACTCTCCAATCCACGTAGAGCGCTATTTGCACAACACTTCTAAGTTGACCTTCCAACAAAAAACAACCAATATCAGAAGGATTATGAGATTATCACAAAAACTCTGCATCTTAACATGGATTTTTCCTAAATTTAATCTCATAGAAAGGAATCACGCAGGCATACCTCCCCAGGAAAATCCAAGTCTTCAACAACTTTGTGCTTGTAGCCTGTAGGGGACCCGGGACTGGAGTTGGACTGTTGGAGTGGTTGGCTGGTCGCTGGCGGGGAAGATCGCTGGAATAAGACTATAAGAGCAGAACAAGAAATCGACCGCAGGTCTGCGGCCCGCGGAGTGCAGAAATCGCCGGAAGGAGCAGGAAGTTTGATGCGGTGCCGGTGCAGCCCGGCGCTAGGGTTTCGCGAATAAGACCAGCAAGTTTGATCACCGGAATATCTGCAAGAATCGCCGGAATAGGAGTGAAGTCGACTGCATGCTAGCGACTGGAGGTTTGATGCGGTGTGGCCCGGCGCTAGGGTTTCAAGAATCGGCTGAATCGCCTCTTTTTTTTATCCGGAAGGGCGGACAGGCGGACAGCAGAGATGCGGAGTAGAGAAATTAGAAAACAGAGTAAAAAAGTTAAAAAGATAAACCGAACCGGTGTAAAAATTATTAAATTAATCTTGTAAATCGTAATGCGGCCATGCGGGAGTCAGGAGAAGTTAAATCAGTAATAATTAATGGTTAAGTTAAATCATAAACCACTTAGCCACGGTTTAGGTTTTTAAGATTTTCAATTCGATTCACGGTGCGGTGCGGTGTGGTCGGTTTTCAAGATTTCCAAGCCAAACCGAACCGCACATGTGCCGGTTTTCAGACCCCCTAAACCGAACCGCACCGCACCGATCGGTTCGGTTTGAAATAAGGTGCGGTGCGGTGCGGTTTTGCGGTTTGGTGCGGTTTTCGGTTTTCCTGCGCAGGCCTAAGAATAACTCAGAAAACTAAACAAATTTCTCCTCTTCCCATCTTAGTATTTACTCAACAAATGATAAATGTTTTTTCATTTATTTGATATTTCTTGCTTTGGTTTTTTTATAGATGCTGCTATAGACACACATTATTATCAATTGTGATATTATTATTTTATATGGCTTTATAACCAAAAGTTAATTTGTTTGGGCTTATATTCAGCTCTGTTTTCTTATACAGAAGAAAATATTGTATGATTCCTTAGTTTATTTGGTTATTCATAAGTCATGTTCCTACTTTATTTCTTTGAAAATTATGGGCAATTGATGTGTAAATGAATCTATAACACAAAATAATAGCAATTGTCGTCGTGGTTCTGTTGATGCTTGTTAAGTTGTGTCACAGCAGCTAAACACAATACTGTCAAATTTCATCTTAAATTTAACTCTACTCCACAGAGACTCACTTCAAGAGGTTCTCCTCCACCTCAATTTCAAAGCTTCTGACAAGCACCAATTCCATCGCTAATTTTATGTTAATTGGTTTAAAAAAATGTTTGGATGTTTGAGTTCACCAATGTGGTTAGTGGCTTTGTTTTTGTAATTAATTTCTTGGTTTATAACGTAATGGATACAATGCTTTATGCACTCTGAATATTAGGTTCTGCTAAGTGAATTTTCATTTCTTTTTCAAATTCTAAGATTTTATCGAACAATAGAAAATGTTGCTACCCCTTCTTATGTCTCCGGCTATGACCGATGTCTCCGCCCAAGACCGATGTTGCTCCACATGACCGAGGTCGTACCCCATGACCAATGTCGCCGCCCTCGACCTATGTGCCCCCCCGACCAAAGTCGCAGCCTACGACCAATGTCGTTGTCCCCGACCAATGTCGCCGCTCCTGATCAATGTTTCCTCCCTCTATCAATGTTGCTCCTAAGACAAATGTCGCTCCCCGACAAATGTCTCTACCACGACAAAATGTCGCCACCACAAAAAAATCTCCACCACGACAAATGTCGTCTCCACGAAAAATGTCTCCCTCTAGACAAATGTCGCCTCCATGACAAATGTCGCCCCCACGAGCATTATTGCCCCCACGATCAATGTCGCCCCCACGACCAATGTCGCCCCCCACGACCAATGTCGTCGCCCCCGACCAATGTTGCTCCCCACAACCAATGTCGCCTCCCACGACAAATGTCGCCCCCTCGATAAATGTGGCACACGCACCTTTGCAAAATGATAATTAATCATTTTTAAAGATAAAATTTGCTAAAATCTCCCAAATTGACGACATCCCTAAAAACTGTAAAGGGGACTAGATGCGCATCGAAAATTCATGAAACTATTATAAGATTCATGCGGAAAATAATAAATCAAGAAAATAAGTTTATATTTACGGCGATAGCAAATTTCATGAAGAAATTAAAGTTGATTTTGAGAATCAAGAGAACAAGTATCGTGGCAAACTTCAATCCGGCTCAGCGTATCAAAAATATTAGAACCAAAAAAATTGGTTCCTACGTTCAGACCAAGGGAGTGACACAACTTTACTAATTTAGGGTCCGTTTGTTTCAGCGTTTAGCCACGTTCCGTTTTATCAAAATGCACAAACTGGTGTTAAACCCATTTGTTTTTCCGCAACCAGTTCCAGCCGCCGGCATTTCTGTAGGCTTCAAAAAATCGCGGGATGAAACCATGCCTCCGAGCTCCGGTTTGACGCGTTTATGGAGGAGAAAAGCCTCGCCTGTGCCGCCCTCCTGTTCTTCTCTAGGTTGTTGCCAGCGACGGAGCCGTCGGCGGCCTTTCCGGAGCCACCAGCGGGGTCGCCGGTCCCCGGCGAACCCGCCGGGGGTATCCCGTCGGCGCCCCGGCAGGGCCACCGCCGGCGATGGCCCTGACGCACTGTCAGGACCATCGCCGGCGGTGGCCCTGCCGGAGCGCCGACGGGATACCCCCGGCAGGTTCGCCGGGGTCCGGCGACCCTGTCGGTGGTCTCCGATCATGCCGCCGCCGGTGGAGGCGCGCGGAAGCAGTGCAGAGGCAGGCGGAGGCGGGCGGAGGCGGGAACAGTAAATTTCTACTTTGCAATCATGTAATGAAGGAAATACAATTGGAATATAATATATATGAGCACTAAATTTCTCAGTTCTGTTAATGTGTAGTTAGTGATTAGTCATTAAAATTTTGTATAAGAACTTGTTAGACATGGATATTAAGTTTGCAGTTCTACTTTGCTTTGGTTATTTAATGGAGATATTGTTTTATTCACTATCTTATACCTGATGTTATTAATCTTGTTTGATATTATTTTCTTGTAATGTGCTGTGGAGTAGTATATTGTTATGTTTCCAGCAAGGCAGGTGTCTTGTTAATACAACAATGTTATGTGCTTATTGTTACGAAAACATGAGTAGAAAGAAAAACAAACGAAACTCAACAACACGGAAGATACAGATTTAGGTCTGCGGGCAGCAACAGTCCGTTTTTCACTTCTTCAAGAACATTCCGTTTTTCAACTTTATGTTCCTGCCGAATGATTCTGATTGAAATTGAAATTGGAGTTTCATTTTCAATGGAAGTGAACTTTAATTTTGAACTCAATTCTGTCCAACCTTACGAACCCCATGTGATTATTTGCTTCAGATTTCTCCTTCAGTCTGTGTGATACTCATGCCTTATGTGGCTACTCCCTCTTTTCTATTTTGAAACTTTTTTTCTTTACTTTTAAATGAAATTGGGCCATTTCTCCCCAACATTTCCCAGAAAACATTTTAAAAGTGGATTATTTTTCAATAAATAAACATTAAGCTGATTAGTTAGCCACCAATGAACATGCTTTATCTAATAATTGAACTAATTATTGCCAAACATTACCCCTGAAAAACTTACCTTATAAGAACGCATCTCATGTCAAGCCTTTAACTTTTCTTAATTGATGTCAATAATTAAAACTGAGGCTTCGTTTGGCGTGATGGTGACGGGCGTTAACACGGTGGTCATGAACCGTCGTTCGTTAACGTCCGACTTCACCTGAAAAAATTCATTCATTTTATGCTCAAAACTAGCTAGTCTATTTTTCTTGGTAGCGGTCATGACCTTTGTCTTGCCAAACATACATTTTATGATGATGATGTTTTGATCAAACTCACCGGAGCAAATAAGCTGCGCCAAACGAAGCCTAAAGCTCGGTTTAGCGCGGCAGTGGCGGTCATGAATGGTGGTCAGTGACGGATCTAGGAATTTTAACAATGGGGGTTGGACATCAACTTCCTCCAACAATTTTTTTTAAGCATCTCCGTCTTATGACTTATCAGAGCTATTTCTCTCTCATCTGGCCACCATTTTTGATGTATAAATTGTCAAAATTCATTGCCTTGATGAGAGGAATCCAAAGCCACTAGGGGCCCAAGCCCCAACCCCCCTAGATCCGCCCCTGGTGGTGGCTATGAACCGTTGTTTGTGAACGTCTGACCTCTCAGAAGGAATTTCATCCGCTTTTATGTTCAAAAGTAGTTTTCATTTTTGATGGCGGTGGTTATTGTATTCTATGATGGTGATGTTTTTGTTCGAACTCACCGGAGAAAAAAAGCCGCGCCGAATCAACAGAAGGCAAGTTACAGACAAGCTGGGGCATGGATGTAGGGCGACGCAGCAAAAACGACATAAAAGGGGAGGGAGTTCCATTGGCAAGGCACCAAATTTGCTTGCTTTTAAAGCAGGGATGCCTCCGCTGGAGTTCACATTCAAAGCTTTTCCATTTAGCAGCACAATTTGGCTAAGCAGTTTTCGGCCAAATTTGTTCCCAGTTGCTTCCTCTTTAATGCTACATGCTTCTTTTGGAAATGTTTTGTAAGCATATGATTTCTTTTGGTAGATAAAAAATTATTGAATTGCTTTTTTTTTTTTGCATTTTATTTTCACATATATTATTAGTTTTGAATTATACTACCAAAAATATGTGAGCATTTGAAAAAGTAGATGTTAGTAATTTGTTTGTGCTCAAACCGCGCAAAGCCATTTACAGCCTCTACCAAACCCCTCGTCTTCGCCAAGCTCTCGGCTTGTTTCACCCTCAAATGCGCTGAAAATCGTAATTTCTGGGCAACCAAGGCCTCCATCTTTCTCAGGAGTAATACATCACAAATCTTCTCATTATAATCAACATGGCATAGACAAATACTGCCTCCACACCCCTGTCAACAAAAATAGAGAGAAGGCCCTGTAATTCATGCACAATATTCGTCGATGATAAAAAGAGCAATTTGACCGCGAAAATGCCTAACATTTACTTCAACATTCCACTCGGGGTCGGTGACGGCTTTAAAAAATGTCAAATATTTAAACCATTCTAATTGTGAAGAGAGAAGCCAAAAACAAAGTGTTAAGTTTATGTATTTATTATTGTATTTAGGTGTTAGGTAACATGTTTTAAGGTGTTAGGTAGCATGTTCTCCCCCTTCCCTTCTCCTATATGTATGACCCCAAGGATCACTTCTTATACACACTTAAAATGAATAGCTCAAGCTTAACACAAAGAGTGAAGCAATCTCATGCAGATTGCAGAACATTCATTTTCTCAATGGAGACCATCATGTTAGTGTATATTTGGACAATTAACTGGTTCGGAGGCTTAACGGGTCGTGTCGGGTACACGGTTAACCCATACCCGTAGTTACTCTTAAGGGTTTGCCTATTTATACCCACCTAGGGGCAACGGGTAGGGGATTCCACTTAGATCCTCATCCGGATGCTTCGAGCGACATATCATTCTTGAAGCAGCCCCCCGTCGCTCACGTTTTTTTGGCATCGGTAACCGCTCCCAATTTTTTCGTTGTTTGCCGCTGCTGCTGCATCGGAGAAGAAGGCACGCCACCGCCTGGACAAAGAGGCTTGTCAGCCGCCGTTAATCCCCTATCCCGCGCCGGTAAGATCGGTAGAAGGAAACATCCCCCCCGGAGGAGACCATTTCTACGCCGGCTGTGAAGAAAACTGCTCCTCTCTGCACGATTGGGAAGAAACCCGCCTCTGCCGATTTCGATCAGGGAAGGAGAAAATCGCCACCGCCTCTGCTTGGGTCTCGCCGTCGCTGCAATCGAATCGGAAGAAAAAGAAAAGTTTTCTGCGGTCGCTGCTTTCTATCGGGAAAGGAGATAATTTTAGAAGCCGCCGTTGTTGCTCTGCAGCCATCCGCCGCGTTGATAAGGGAGGAGGAAATAGGTTCAGGAAATTTTTTTTTTCACCGCTGCCTGGAAAAGAAAAGTTCCTTTTTTTTTGTTTGTGCTGTAATAAGCAGTGGAGCTTCAAACTTATCAGAAGAAACTTTGGTGGTTCTGATTGAGAAAAGGAGGAAGACGTTCCCTTTGTTCTCTCTGCCACCACAGCTGCCGTGATCGGGATAGGCCTCCCTGTTTGGAGAAGACGCCGGCCTCGCTGCTTGGAACGACTTCTGGATCCGGTGAAGAAAGCAAAGAAAAATCCTCCAACCTGTTTTTGATCTGCTGTATACATTGCTGGAAAGGAGACAAGTGCCGCTGTTCTTCTTTCTTTCTCAGCCATTGCCAGCTGTTTTATTTAAGGCAATCAACATCAGAAGGCACGATTATTTATAAGCTTTGAATTTTAAAGCCTTGCCAGCAGTTTTATTTAAGGAAGGAGATAGTTGAGAAAGATCAGAGACAAGGACAAAATGTTGAAGGGGTCAAATTTCTCATCTCCCGTCCCGATGATAAAGCTAGAGAAGTTCACTGCGACAGAGTTTAACGACTGGAAGCTGAATACCCAGTTCAGAATGAAATACCTGAACGTGTTCTACACCGTTCAGTCTGATCGTGCTACTGTTATGGGGACTGAAGCGGAGACTCAGTGGATAGCTGATGAGGACTTCTGCCGCGACTACCTGCTGAACTGCCTGTCCTCCAGCCTGGCGAAGACGTACATCAAGATGACGACCGCCAAGGAAATCTGGGAAGCACTGGAGGAGCACTTCAGGCAAGAGGAGGATCTGTCCAAGGCGCACCTGGTGGACAAATTCCATTCCTTCATGTTCGACGAGGAGAAGGCGATTCTCCCTCAGGTATCGGATTTTGAAGCTTTAGTAGATTCTTTACATAGTGAGAATATTACCCTGCCAGACAGCTTTGTTGCTGGCACAATTATTTTTAAACTGCCCTCTACGTGGTATAATTTCAAAACTGAAATGTACCGCAAGAAGATGCAGGTTGGTCTCAATGACCTCAAGCGATTTATTCGCATTGAGGATGAGAATAGGACTCGACACGCTTTAGAAACTGTTAGCAAGCAGAAGGCTGCGGCTAACATGGTTCTTAGTTCTAAACGCGTGCCGAACCCTAAGAGGACCAGACCCTCTCATGGTAGCTCCCAGGTTGCAGGCCCTAGTAAACGCACCAAAAAGTTCAAGGGCAAGTGTTTTAACTGCAACAAGTGGGGGCACAGTGCATCTGATTGCAGGCTCCCTAAACGGGAAAGAACCAAAGCACCACAAGATGGCAACCAAGCCAATATGGTTAGCCTAGCTGAGTCTTCCGATTTTGTTGGGATGGTCGGAAACGCTAAGGCCAGCACAGAGTGGTACTTGGATTCGGGGGCGACGTGCCACGTTTGCAACAATGCTGATCTTATGACAGGGCTCACTGCTGTAAAAGAGTCTGTTACAGTTGCAAATGGCGAGACAGCTGACGTCTTGAAGGTGGGGAATGCAACGCTGCTGCTATCCTCAGGTAAGACTTTAACTCTTAAAAATGTTAAGTTTATTCCTTCTCTAGCTGCTAACTTAGTGTCTATAAGTTTATTATGTGATGCTGGTATGTCTTTTACTTTTTGTAGCGGTAGAGTAACACTGTCAGTTAACTCACACTATTTTGGATGTGCATACGTCCAAAATAGGATGTACCGACTAAGTCTAGCAAACGAATTAGTTCAACAAGTTCAAACAAACTTAGTTAGCCCTAAGACTCTACATGAGAGACTAGGACACGTGAACTATAGGAAGATGTTCCAAATAGCTAGAACTCACCAGATCACATTAGACACTAAGTCACCGCCTGAGAAATGTGACGTGTGTGCTCAGACTAAGATCACTAGGAAACCTTTTAGTGCGGTTACTAGGAGCACAACACCGCTAGAGCTTATACATTCCGATATATGTGACTTTAAAAGTTTTGTCACCAGAGGAGGAAGGAAGTATATGATCACATTTATAGATGACTGCTCTAGGTTCTGTCACATCTATCTTCTTAAAACTAAAGATGAAGCGTTTGAAAAATTCTGTCTTTTCAAAACCAGGGTAGAGAACCAACTAGACATGAGAATTAAGAGGTTTAGAAGTGATAGAGGAGGAGAATACATGTCCAGTGAGTTCCGGGGTTTCCTTGCCTCTCAAGGGATCATAGCAGAAACCACTGCTCCTTACTCACCCCAATCGAATGGTATAGCCGAGAGAAAGAATAGAACGTTAACAGAGATGTTGAATTCTATGCTCCTCACTGCTGGCATGCCTACAGCCTATTGGGGCGAAGCAGTTTTAACTGCAAATAACATTCTGAACAAAGTACCTCATGCTAAGTTAGATGTCATACCCTACGAGCTTTGGTTTAAGAGACCCCCAACAATAACTAGACTTAAGACATGGGGCTGCATAGCCTATGTCAGGGTCTCTGACCCTAGACGGTCTAAACTTGGACCTAGGACTAACACGTGTGTCTACTTAGGTTGTGCTGAAGATAGTGCTGTAGATAGATTCTTAGACCTGTCTAATAATATAATTATTGAATCTAGGGATGCTGTGTTCTTTGAGGATAAGTTCCTTAAGGATAAGAACCTAACAATCCCAGGTATGCAAGCAACTATTACTGAGGAAGAACTTGAATCAGTACCGAGCACCTCCTATTCAGTTCTGGTAGACAGTACTGTCCTGGAGTCTAGAAGGACTTCGGTGAGAGAGCGAACTCCCAGAACCTTTGGTAGTGACTTTGTCACTTACCACGTTGAGGCCGATCCATCCACCTATAAAGATGCGATGAGATCAAGGGATTCCCTACTCTGGAAAGAGGCCGTTGATGAAGAGATGAACTCTTTGCTTCAGAACAATACCTGGACGTTGGTTGATAAGCCAAGAGGGGCTAAAACTATAGGGTGTAAGTGGGTTCTGAAAAAGAAGCTCAATCCTGATGGTAGCGTAGCTAAGTATAAAGCGCGCCTGGTGGCTAAAGGTTTCACACAAGTTAGTGGGGTGGATTACTTTGATGTATATTCTCCAGTGTGTCACTTAGCAACCATTAGGATCCTACTTGCTATTGCGTCTATTGAGAACTTTGTTGTTCATCAAATGGATGTTAAGACTGCGTTCTTGAACGGAGATCTGACCGAAGAAATATACATGAGTCAACCTGAAGGCTTCATAGTAGACGGTCACGAAAATAAGGTCTGTAAGTTAATCAAGTCGCTATACGGACTAAAACAAGCACCAAAATTATGGCATGAGAAGTTTGACTATAGTGTAAGGAACATGGGATTCATGTCGAGTCTCTCGGACAAATGTCTTTACATACGTCATAGATCGAACAAAGTCGCTATAATATGCTTGTATGTGGATGATATGCTGATACTTGGTTCTGATCAATCCGTAGTGGATGACGTTAAGTCAGAACTAATGAAGGAGTTTAGCATTAAAGACCTAGGTGTAGCCGAGACTATTCTAGGCATGCAAGTGAGCTTTGGGAAAAATGTCATTTCCCTAAGTCAAAGCCACTATATAAAGTCCATGTTGGACACATGGGGATACAGTGAACGTAGAGCAGTGGAGACACCTTACGATTACAATAATCGCTTGAAGCCCAATGATGGAGCTGCGATTCGACAGTCAGATTATGCCAAACTGATTGGTAGTCTCATGTATGCTATGGTCTGCACACGACCTGACATAGCCTTTACGGTCGGCATGTTAAGCAGATTCACTAGTAATCCTAGCCAAGACCATTGGGATGCCCTCGATAGGCTGATGCGATACCTAAAGCACACCCAAACGTATGCTTTATGTTACCATGGTCATCCTCCAGTTTTGGAAGGATATTCTGATGCATCATGGTGCTCAGAATTAAACGACAGCAAGTCCACTAGTGGATTTATATTCACACTAGGAGGAGCAGCTGTAGCCTGGAAGTCTAAGAGGCAATCATGTATTGCGCTATCTTCTATGGAATCCGAACTCTACGCTCTAGCTTCAGCAGGAGAAGAAGCAGAGTGGATAAGAGATTTGGTGATGGACATTCCATTGTCGAGCCTGAAGTTGAGTTCTGTTGCAGTTTACTGCGATAATCAGGCTACTAAAACGATTGCTACGAACACTTTGTTCAATAGCAAAAGAAGGCAACTACGGATGAAACAAGCCTGGTTGACCTCCCTTACGAGTCAAGGGATTGTGAACCTCGTTGATGTGAGGTCAAAAGATAATGTTGCAGACGCCTTGACAAAGGGCTTAAATAGAGTTCTCACAATTAAAACATCGGGGGAGATGAGATTAAAGTTCATAGAAATATGAAACTTCCTCCAATGTTTATGTTTTCATAGCGAGAACCTATAGTCGCAACATTCAAGCATCTAATAACAGACTGAAAACCCCAAATAATTTCTTGATGAAAGCCCAAGATGGTTAGATGTTAGTCATTCCACACCTGATGACTTAACGTCTTTCTCATTGTAAGCTGATTTGAGAATTATTCAACTGGGAATAGAAAGTCGTTGTATGAGTTAATCTAACATTAGAGATCATAGCACATTATTCCACATTTGATAATGTTGCAAATAACGGTGTGCCAAGTCATATGACAAGGCACATAGTGGTCACTAATGAGTAAGATAACAACGTTTGATTTATTAAAATCAAAACTTGACTGGTCCTAGCTAGACTGGATAGAGATGCTGACAGTGTTACTTCACTACTGCTACAAGTACTAAGCTCATTTAGGTAGAACTAGTTTACTTTGATACGTCACTGCATATGTTTATGAATTCATAGAGTCTGACTCATGAAATTCCTTGCAGGCACTGGTGAAGATGAAGGAGAGAAAGTGGATTTTGACATAGATGATGATGATCTGCTCTCTGAGTAGAATTGTTACACGTTTATCTGTAGTCATTTACTGTTTTCCAGACTTATTTATTGTTGAGTAGCACATTTTCTTTTGATATATTATGTTATTGTTTTTTAAAATTCATGATTATGGTTTTCTTTAAAAACTGTGCTAACTCTTATGCAAATGTGTTAAGTCGGAAATTTATTTTTATATTCTCCACTTTCTGCACTCCGAAACGTATACGTTATTTGTCACAAATATAGGAGGAGATTGTTAGTGTATATTTGGACAATTAACGGGTTCGGAGGCTTAACGGGTCGTGTCGGGTACACGGTTAACCCATACCCGTAGTTACTCCTAAGGGTTTGCCTATTTATACCCACCTAGGGGCAACGGGTAGGGGATTCCACTTAGATCCTCATCCGGATGCTTCGAGCGACATATCACATCAAAAGTAAATCACAACTATTTCATGCATGGCCACGATGATGGCTACACTTTTCTACTCTCTTTTCCATTTGCATTGAAGAAAGCTTTGAGATGGAAATCCGTACAGGTAGACTCACAGACAAGCGGGGGCGTGTAAGTAAGGAAAAAGGGCGAAAACGATAGAGAGAGGAGCGAGTTTTATCGGCTGCGAGCCATCGACTTCGTTCGGTGTTAATACGGGGATGCTGCCATCGGAATTCACATTCAAAGGTTCTCCGTTTAGCAGCATGGTCTGGCTCTGCAAGTTTCCAGCTTCCGCAGTCAAGTGATACTCCTCCCTTTGTTCAAAATTGCTTCCTTTAACTGTCACATTCGTTGTCGTGTTGGGGTCCAGGTTGAGTAAGACGAGTGTTATACCTTTCTGTAAAGAGAAGAAATAAATTCTATGTAATCAGATAAAAGAAGCAAAAGGGGAGAGGGCGGTGCACATCAATTTAGCTTACAGAAGGTCTTGCACAATGAGAATAGGCCCTGATATTCTTCGTCCCGATGAAATTCGTCGATAGAACTTTTGGTCCCATCAATTTGTGCCATAGAAGTGCACTGCATGACACAATTTTGATTAATTACATTTTGATTATGTTGAGCTTCAAAGTTAATCAGTAGATGAATAAATGTTCACTGAAAGTGAATAAATACTGTTGTGCTCGAAAGGCATGAGCAGTGGGTTCAGTCTAGTTTTGTTGCAGTCTAAATTAACTCTAGTTTACGCGATTTGGCGGCGATGGATTCGTCTCGGTGAGGCAAAACACGCTCGTTCAACTTTTGAGTATGATTCAGGTAAAATAAAATCGAGATCACAAATATATATAACATAAACATATGCCAAAACTTATTGAAACTTAATTATTGGAAGTGTAATAAACAATTGGGGTTAATTGACAGGATCTCTCCTTGGAGTTTGTATAATTACAGATTGCATTACATTTATCTTTTCTCTAGATTTTCTCGGTTACAAAAATGCTCATTCCAATAAAAAGTCAAATTATTTTACGATATTCAATTTTATCCATTCAATATTTTCCTTTAGAAATATTGATAGAAAGCGATCAAATATGTCAAATTATTTTATGATATTCTAATTTTATCCTCTGTAATAACTCTACATTGAAAAAAGTGCATAACATTTTATCCTCTGTAATGAATCTAGAATCATTATAAAAGGATAAAATTAAAGTAGCATAAAATAATTTTGCTAATTTTGTCATTTTTTTGCTCAAGACTTCGTGTATGGCCGGTACTTAAGCCAATAAACAATGATTGTTTCGCAGCAGAGTTTCACATGGTGGTGGTGGTCATGAACATAAGGGTTAAATTGTCATTCGTTAACGCCCAGCTAAGAAATTTCATCCACTTTTATGTTCAAACAAACGGACGATGTTTGTTATGTGATCCTTAACGAATGATGGTTTAACCCATATGTCTACGACCACCACCACCATGCCAAACGGAGCCAAAATATATACTTTATTAGGAAACAAAGTTTTCCTAGAACAACTTGCTGTGATTTTAAGCTTAAACAAACAGAACTATTTTACCTGTAGTAATCTGGATTGGGTCTGAACGTGGTGGCGTCCAGCAGGCCATAGTATCCCCCTATCAAGCTCTGTCTACAATAAGATTTGGTGTCATAGCTCGCCGACATCCCAAGCTGATCCAAGTACCTATTTTCAGCTTACAAAAATCAAATTTGCTTCCCCTATTTCCATGAATTGGTAGCTTTAGGCTCCGTTTGGGGGAACTTATTTTCACCGGTCAAGCGGTTACGACCGCATGAATCAGATCTTAATTAAAGTCCAGTTCATGCGGTTGTAACCGCTTGACCGGTGAAAATAAGTCCCCCCAAATGGAGCCTTAAACCACAGGAATATTAAAACATCCTCACCATAAACTGGAAACAAACGAATCAGTCACTAGATGGCGGCCGCTATTGTACGCCCCTCCAGCTTCCCCAACCCAAGCAACCACCGCAGCGTTCGATTCTCTAACAACGTCTCTGAGGCCGTTGAATGTCAATGCGACTCCGTCGAGGTATGAAGAGTTCAAAATCTTCTCAACCAGATGGTCGTCGTTGGCTGCACGTTATTATTTGGTCAACTAATTATAAGCCCTTATATATATGAAGCCAATGAGCCTTGGCCTAGTTTAGGGTAAGCTGAGGCCCGATGATAGGGAGGTCATGAGTTTGATTCTCATGGTGTATGAGCTTTGTCTACTTATTTAGTAGTTTGTTGTTGAATGATATAGTTATTGCTGCTTAATATTCTTAATGTAATGATACTTAGACATTTATTACTGAAAAAAGTTATAATTCGCGATGAGATACCTGCACCAAGAATAAACATGTGGTGTGTGATTACATCCAGCGAGGAAGAAGCTTTTGTCTTATCAATGAACTCGCTGTACCATTCCGCCTCAAAATTACCCCCTGGAGCAATTACCAAAGGCTTACCCTGATCTATGCTGTAGATCTCATCCACAACTTTTTTGAGAGAGATCAAATCTGCCGCATATTGAGCGACATCGATTCGAGCTCGAATTCCCTTCCCGCTCAGCTCGTTCCCTGAACCACCAAAATTATAGAAAATCATTATTGTAAGCTAAATACTTAAAAGAGTCGGAGGAAATTTGAGATTCAAGCTCCGTTTGGTATGGTGGCGGCAGTCGTGAATACCCGTCCCTGCCTAAGGAATTTAATCCACATGCTTTTATGTTCAAAACTAGTTTTCTTTTCTTGGTGGTGGTCATAACCGTTGTCTTGCCAAACATACATTCTATGATGAAGACATTTTTGTCCAAACTCACTGGAGCAAAAAACCCACGCCAAACGAAACCCTAATAGTTAGATATAATTGATGTACTTAAGATGCATATTCAATAGCCCTTTTGTAATTTCAATTCTCTCAATTTTGTAAGAAAAAATTTCTTCAACTGTTAGGTCGCTCGAAGCATTTCGGGTGCTGGTCAAAGTGGAACTACCTCCCCGTTGTCCACAGCTTGGATTTTATAGGCAAATCCTAGGTTCAATACGGGTATCAGATATCCCGGTATCCAAGCAAAATCCATTAAGCCTCCGAGCCCGTTATATAACCAAATATACATTAACACCAACTTCTTTTACTTATAACTAATGCATCAAGTCAATAACTTTTATGCCCTCCATGTGAGAACATAAGAGGCTACACAAAATCAATTGATTATACGTGGAAGAGAAAGAAAACACAAGTTTCTATCTGTTCCCATATTCAATTCGTTCTCACAATCATGCGAGTTTTCTTATGTGAGACTATATTCTCAAAATCTCAATATACCCGTCTTCACAATGTTCCCACAATCAGGATAGTCGAAGCAACAATAGTAGTAATCGTACCAAGTTCCCAGCCATAGATGTCGTAGCCCTTGTCGGCCGTATAACGAATAAGTGATTGGGCATTTTCGTGTTTCCATGGCCCCCCTAGTGAACCATCTTGCATTGGGACCCTTCCATTGAGAGCATTCAACCCAAAGACCACTTGAGCACTGTTAACAACATGGAAGCTAACTAATTAAGATATGCAGAAAGTCATAAAGATAATTTATTCAAAAAAATTAATAGATGGATGAAATATTAATTTATTTGAAAAAAATTAATCGACATATTATAAAAAATATGTCTATGTTATATTAACATCACATTTTTAATAATTTTTTTTGTACAATATGTCTATATTTTAAATATTTTTTGTGTGCAATATATATATACCCACATAAAAAATATCTCTCTTTTTAATTATTTCATTGTACAAAAATAATTCAGGAAAATAATGATGTCACAAACAATCAAACTCATGACATTTTATCAGGGACGGATTGAGGAATTTTGACCAGGGGGCCAATCAAAAGACGAAGAATAAAAACATAATTTTAATTTAATTTCTTTTAGTGAAATATTCAAATAAATTAGACCTGGTTTTGTGAAAGAAGTCATTGAGTTGATCCCATCGGGACAGCGGCAAGCAGGCTTCGTTATATCCAAACAGAGCGGAATCATTCTTAACAAATGGTATACATGGCTGCTGCGCAAGATCTTCGTTTTCATAAATGACTTCATCGTCCAGAGAACCACCAACTCGAAGCCTGAGAGAAGAAAACGCTGAAAAGAAGAGCGGGGGAGAAGAACTTCAAGTAATTAGAAATTAATTTGGAAAAAATACAAATATACTACTTAATGTGAAGGAAAAAAAAGAATATTCAATCTCGTACCCTTGACAGCATTTAGAAGGACGGGGTTTGAAAGATCCTGAAATTAAAAAGGTTAAGAAATATATGAGAGGTATTTAATTAGACGGCATTCTCTGCATTTTTTTGAACAAAAAATGAATAATTGACACTTTGCATCCCTGAATGAATATCATGTTTTTGGCACATTGCGTTAATAATTTTGAAAATTTGGTGCATTGCACACTCCAATTAGCTTAAAGTTGGTATTTTGCACTCTAGATTGAATTATGAGGGATATTTTCACATTGCACCCTTCAAATAACTTCATATTCTATTTTTTTAATATAATTCTTAAGTTTATCTAAAATTTGATCATGTAATTTAAATACATTTGAGTATATCTCAAAATTTGAGGTTTCGAAATACACAGTGAAAGATAATTGGAAAATGCAATGTGCCAAATTTAAAGATTAAAAAAAAAGTGCTAAAAATATGATGTTATGTAGTGCCAATAATCAATATAGTAAAATATGAACAAATTTGCTTGGATTTCATAGGTTTGTTTCTTGTACTTATGCGATTCCTTTCATTGTTTTTCTTTCATTTTTTTCCTATCCTAAAACTTTAGATTGCTCAAATCTTCTTAAAATAGTTGTTGTGGGTTTCATAATCTTTAATTTTGTCGTAAGATTTTTCTCTTCAATGGATCAAAATTGCGTTAGATCAAATATATTTATTGTGATGTTTTTCTTTGAAAAAAAACTTTCTTTTCGGGAGACAATGCATTAAAATAGTTCAAATAGTAACATAAATTTAATTGATTGTGTTGCACACATACTATATATGTCTAGTTCAATCAACAAAATCAATTTTTATTTTTATTTTTGGGCCTATGGATAACATCACGAGGTACAATTATAATTATGTGCTCTAACGCCGGGCAACAAATAGTCAAAGAGCCTCTATAAATATCAATTCTCCAAAAATTTATATTTTAATTTTTATTTCAAGTTAATGATCACAAGTGAGCGTATTTAATACTTAATAGTCAAAAATAAATAAATAATGCGGAAATGGATAATATCAATTTCATGGGTGAATCCATTCTCAGTTTCTCACTTGATCTAATGGTGAAGAATTTTTTGATTTACAAAAATATACACGAATGGGATTAATAAACCCGTCACGTCAATAAGAAATCGATTTGAACTGTGAAATGAATACTATTCATTTCATCACAAATGAAGAGGATCCCCGAAAAAATCCGGCCCATGCAATATTAAGCTCTTGAATAATAGAGAAGCTATTGCTCACCAGATTGAGGACCGAGGCATTTCCCCAAGAGCACGTCCCATAGTTGCACTTGTCCGACGGCCACCAATCTAAGCCGGCACAGATAAAGTTGTCGTCGGTGGTAGCAATGGCGGCCGCGCTGTCAACCACCACCGTCCCCTGATCACTCACTTCTCCTGCTTCAGCCGTCCAAGCCGCCGCGTTCATGACCGCAAAAAGAACAAGGAGAACCGCCGGGAGACGGAGGAGGTCATGCTGCCCTTGTAAAACGCCGGCCATCCCTCGGTCGATGCTTCACAGCCTTGCTGATAATGAAAAGGAGAGGAGAGAGAAAGGGCCTACAAAGAGGGTAAGAGGAGGTTGGTGGAGAAAGGAGAAAGATTGGTACTGTATAAATAGGCCTATAGAGGATTATTAATTAGGGGAAATACAAAAAAAAAAGTGTAGACATTCCCCACCGCCAATGCAGCTTGTGGGATAATGAGACACATGAAGAGTTTGATGATCCTGCGCCATGATTAAGAATTTAGTTGTCCAAATTAATGATAATTAAATAATCAATATGTTACATAATGACGGGGATTAACCCATTTTTAAATCATTTGGGGTGCGCATAGCCGTTCCAAATGAGGGGATCAAGGGGTTGACTAGTCAACCCACTCCCCATGATCCCCATCATGATAGGAGGAGAGTGGGAGGGCCCACTTCCCCTTTTATCTCTCCACTAATTCCTCTCCCATCACAAAAGGAGGAAACCACAGCCACTCGACGCCAACCACCGCCGGCCACCGCCGGCACCGGCCACCGACCGCCCGCCGGCCGGTCGTCTCCCGCCGCCGGCCGGCTCACGCCGCCGGTCGGCCGCCTCCCGCAGCCGGCCGGCCGCCTCCCGCCGTCGGCCGACCGCCTCCCGCCGTCGGCCGGCCCCCTCCCGTCGACCACCGTCGGCCGGTTGCACGCCTACCGTGCCTCCACCATCCGATAGTGATGGGGCCTCCGCAGCCGTCCGATCGGTGGGTAACCACCCACTAACCCACCTAGTTAGTGGGGGGACCTACTATGACCTCCCCATGGGGGCTATAAAAGGATCCTCATGGGCTCCTCATTTCTCACCTTTTCTCCTCCCGGGTTCTTCTCCTTCTTCCTCAGGTGAGAGCTCTCCCGCCTCCTCCACCAAGACGGCCTCTGCTCGCCATGAACCGCCGCCAGCCACCGGCGGTCACCAGCATCCACCAACGGCTACAGGCACCCCACCAGCGCATTGGCAGCAGGAGGACGCCCAAGACTTCGAGGAAATCGAAAGAACAAGATATCGAGAGCGAGCTAGTGCGTGCCGCCTCGAGCACGCGCGCCAGGAGCATTCCACACATTCCTTTGTCCAAGTCACTCCCGCGGTGCATGCAGCCTGTTGCCCGCAGGAGACTACAGTCTCTCTCTCTCACCCCCCAAGTTGTAACGGGAGCGGTCTGTCGCCCCGATTCACCAAACATACTGTAATCACCCAAAGCTAGTGGAATTTGACCGACACATACCCCCGATCACGTGATTTTTTACCCATTTCAGGGGTTTTTCCACGTCATCAAAACTTATCTTCACTATTCCATTTTCATCGACTGTGTGCGCGCTCGACCGCTCCGTGAGCTGAGACGGTCCAAGATTATCCGGTCCGACCGGGGCATCGAGTTAGTCCGAAACACATAATAACATTCAAAATAGAAATTTAATCATTGGATGATGCCCTAATATAATCTTATCCACACTATATTAAAAAGGGAAAAGTTGCATTTGGTGAATTATTCAAAATTGTCCATTATGTTATTATTTTTATAATTTAATAACATACATATATTATAATTAATTTAAAAAAATTAAAATACAATATATATTTAAGTAATTACTCTATCTTAAAATTAAAAGTGATGACACCCTCATAAATTTATAGAGAATCTGGGTCTACAAATAACCTTCTCCCCATGATCCGCATTAACTTGGTGGGATCATGGGTTTGAGCACCGCACACGCGATCGCCACGCGCAATCCTTGTACACCGTCCGATCCTACGTCACGATCGGCCGCCGGCGCTGCCATCACCGGCACCGGGCGGCCCGCGACAGGCCAACTGCATCGGGGCCGCGCCGCTGGAGCCGTCTGCAAGGGTTGGCCGCACCACGGAGCGCCGCCCGCATGGGGCGGCCGCGCCCGACCGCCCCTCCCCGCAGCCGCAGGGCGTCACCCGCGCCAGGGCGGCCATGCCCGACCGCGCCTCCCCATGGCCGCCTCCGGCGGCCGCGAGGCGCCTCCCGCGCGAGGACGGCCGCGCCCGGCCACCCCTCCCCACGGCCTCCTCCCGCGACCGCGGGGAACCTCTCGTAAGGGGCGGTCGTGCTCGGCCGCCCCACCCCACAACTGCCTCCCGCGGTCGCGGAGCGCCGCCTCAAGGGGCGGCCACACCCGACCGTTCCTCCTCGCGGTTACTCTCATCGCGGCCTGTCGCCTCGCCAACTGCGGGTCCTTCTCTCCCCTCGCCGGCGACCGTCTGCCGGTGAGGTGTCCGCTCTTTCGTAGCAGGCTCTCCCTGTTGTCTGATCATTCTACCACGATCGCCGTTGTACATTTAATGGATAACCACCCACTAACTGTCATGATTAGTGAAATATTATCAGTAATTAAAAATGACATGCATTTAAGGTAAATTATAAGCATAATATCCACACAAAACTATATTAAAAGTGGTATTCAAATAGTAATTATTGGTGGTTACGGTGTGCGGATAGCCACGTAACCACCGTAACCACCTGCAGCCTATAAAAAGTCCCTATGACCCCCTTTATTTCTAACTTTTCTCCTCCCATCATTCTTCTTCCTCAGATCGGAGCTCTGTCGGAATTCTCCTACGGGCCTTCTCCACCAGCCAGACTTCCATAAAATTCGTTTAAGTCCACAAGATCTTGAGGAAGAAGGTGATCCGTGTGCGACTTCAGAGAGCTTCCTGCGCGCGCAACACCACCCGAATCACCGCCAATGCATCCCGACGCACTTCGCCACGAAATCTGCTCGCCAAACAACGTCCGAGAACGCTCATCTCCATCAGAGCGTGGGAAAAACCCAGCTTTGAGTGAGGCGGCCTGTCGCCCATCGAACACTCTACAATCTCTTCTCTCAAAGTTGTAACGAGCAGCAACCCGTCGTCCTCGATTCTCCAAACACTATATAAACAGCTGTCGATAGTGAAGTTTGACTGACATCGTTCCGGTCACGTGTTTTTATCCATTTAAGGGGTTTTCCACATTAAAATGGCCTTTTGTGCTTCTGCTCATTCTGTGACTGTGCGCGCGCTCGACCGCTCCACGGGCTAAGACGATCAAGTTTAGTCCAGCCTACCGAGAGAGTTAAGTTGCCCGCAACAAAAAGTAATGATGAAAAATCATAAAAATTAAAAAAAATTTTAGTAGAGCTCCTACACCTACTTTAATCTATATTAATGGTTTTTTCCGCATTACTTAATTGATAGTGTGTTAATTTTAATCTATATTAGTTAATTAATAGGGCAGAGTCCGTATCTGTTGCGGTCGGTATACTGCTATGATTAATTGGCTGTAGGGACGGAGCCCCATGCTTATCACTCGTATGTATATATATATGTAAGTTTGCAAAATTATAAATTACTCTAACAAAAAAAATCCTGATAATTAATCATTTTTAAAGATAAAATTTGTTAAAATCTCCCAAATTGACGACATCCCTAAAAACTGTAAGGGCTCATTCGATTGCGCGAAATTGAGTTCTTAGAATTGAAATTGAAGGTCTAATTTCAACTTTGTCATTCGTTTGCATGCTTGACGTTGGAATTAAAATTTTAATGAATTTCGTGGAATTTAGTTTGAACAAAAGACAATTCTTTCCAATCTATATAAGAATTGGATAATTCCGACCAAGAAGATTTTTTCGCCTGATCGCGTGTTTTTCGCCCGAGATCACATTTTGTCGCACAAAGGCGCATTTTTCGCCCGGGCACGCGTTTCTTCGCCCGGGTGCGCGTTTTTTGCCCGGGCGCGCGTTTATCGCCCGACCGCGCAATTTTCGCGGGGGCGGCCATTTTCGCGCGGGCGCGCGTTTTTTCGCCCGGGCGCATGTTTTTCGCTCGGCCGCTGGTTTTTCGCACGTGCGCTCGTTTTTTCGCCGGGCCCTCACATTTTCCCCGGGCAGCGCGTTTTTCGCCCGGCCGACCGGTTTTCTCCCGGGCGCGCGTTTTTCGCCCGGGCGAGCGTTTTTCGCCCGAGCGAGCGTTTTTCGCCCGGGCGAGCGTTTTTCGCCCGATAACCCGTTTTTCGCCCGACAACTCGATTTTCACCCGACCACGTGTTTTTTCACCCGGCCGCGCATTTTTTCGCCCGACGCGCGTTTTTCGCCCTGACGGTCGATTTTCGCCAGGGCGCTCGTTTTTTGCTCGGGCGCTCGGTTTTTTCCCTGACGCGCGTTTTTTCCCGGGAGCGGGCTTTTCGCCCGTGCACGTATATTTTGCGTCTGGGCGAAAAAATGACGCATGGGCGAAAAATTCGTATCCGGGCAAAAAAATCCGGTCCGGGCGAAAAAAGTACCTTCGGGTCAGGGCAAAAAAATCATGTATGGGCAAATAAAATGCCTGGACATAACAATCTTTTTGGCCTACAAGAGCTCACTGGGCACGCGGCTGCCGCCTGCCTGGAATGGCGAGGTTGCCTCACAGCTGTCTGGAATAGCGAGGTCGCCTCACAACTGGTATGGAGAGTTCACCTCACAGCTGGTATGGTGAGGTCGCCTCGCAACGGGTATGGTGAGGTCGCCTCACAGCTGGTATGGCGAGGTCGCCTCGCGAGGGCCTACTCGCCTGGCCGGCTCGAGCTTCCCTTCTCTTTGGGGACGAGTTGAGCTGCACTCGGCAAATTGAGGTTGTACACAAGCATGGGATAAAATCCATGTCTCTACAAGTATCAACACGAACCGGCCAGGCGAGTAGGCACAAAGAGAGGGGAAGCTAGTTTTGTACACAAACGTGGAATAAAATTCGGGTTTGTTTGGGACAGCTCTGGCTGTTGGAGAAGCACTTTTCCAGCCGCCAGAGCTGTTAATGTGCTGTTTGGGAGAGCAGACCGTAAAAAGTGCGTTTCGAAGAGCTGCTCTTAGAGCACTTTTAGGGCAGCTATTCCCCCCTGCGTTCCGCTCTCCAGAAATCCGCGTTTCATTTCTCCCCGCAACCCGCGACAGTTCCCTCCCGTCTCCCGATTTTTCCCGATCCCGCCTCCCTCGTTTCTTCTGTGCAGCGACGACATCCCGACTCCGGGCCAGCGGCGACATCGACTCCGGCGACCTCGAGCAACTCCGGCGACTTCGTCTTCCAGGCCAGCGGCGACATCGAGCAACTCGGCCATCCCCGATCCCGCAGCCCCGAACCCGCAGACCTCGAGCAACTCCGGCAACTTCTTCCCCGAACCCGCAGACCTCCGGCGACTTCGTCTTCCAGGCCAGCGGCGGCATCGAAGACCCTGAGTTCAGCCCTAGCGTCCATCTTCTCCAACCCTTGCTTCCATTGGCTTCTCCAAAGTCCAGCCCTAGCATCCCCGCGGTATACCCCTTTTCCTTTCTGATTTTGCAAACTTCTGGATATGTGTGTGAGTGTACATGAATGGATGTGTGTGTGTGTTTTTGATTTTGTGGATGTGTGTGTGCATGTGTGAATTTGTGTGTGTGTGTGTGTGTTATTGAGGATGAATGTTGTGTGTGTGTTGAATTTGTGTGTTGAATGTGTGTGTGTTGAATGTGTGTGTGTGTGTGTTGAATGTGCGTGTGTGTGTTGAATGTTTTTTTTAATGAATGTGTGTGTGTGTGTGTTGTTTATTTTTTTTTGTGTGTGTATGCTTTATGTGTGTGTGTGTATGTGTGAATGAGGGTATGTTTATGTTGGGCTATTGTGTGTGTGTGTGTGTGTTTGTATTGAATGTGTGTGTGTGTGAATGTGTGTGTATTGAAAGTGTGTGTGTTTGTATTGAATGTGTGTTTGTATGTGATGGTGTATGTGTGTGTGTTTATTTATTTATGTGTTTGTTTATTTATCTAATGATTTGTACTTGTAATTATAATTGCGGGCATAAGGTCTAACATAATGGTAAAGGATGGAGGAATAGTAGCGAGTTGGGAGACAGCTGAAGTGATGATGTTTTGTGATCTCTGCATTAAAGAGATTGGTTTAGGGAATCGGCCCACCACCCACTTTAGCAAAGAAGGGTGGAAAAATTTGATTGTCGCATTTAAAGAACGAACTGGGAAAAGCTACGATAGATCCCAAATGAAAAATAAATGGGATCATTTGAAGAAAGATTGGAAGTTGTGGAAGGAGAAGACTGGAGAAGACTCCTAGGCTCCTTCAATTGGGAGTTTGCCTTGAAGCCTCCAGCAGTTGTCACAGTCAAGGAGGTGGTGGAGTTGATTTCCAGTAGTCCAGAGCTACGGGCAAACCTGGACGTGTATTACTTTGCTCTGGAGCACATAAGGGACAAGACCACTAGGGAAATTTTCATGAGTATTCCAGAAGATATGCGCGTTTGGTGGATTATGAAGGCATATGAGAAGAGGGCTCACTGATTTTCATGATGAACAGACTGTATTTTCATGTCGTGCAGTTACGTTGGAAATGCATGCACTATACATTTATGGTTCAACGCATGCACTATACATTTATTTCACTAACATACGTTGGAAGCCGCTTGTTATCAGTTAATTGGTGTTATGTAGATATGTTTTTACGAATGATGTCATAAACTATAGTTATCGGTTGTTTTTGATTATTCACTTCTTTTAAAAATCAGACTGTATTTTAAAGTTTGAAAAAACTGGTTTCAAAAAGCAGTTCATCCAAACAGCAAAATTAGAAAATCACTCTTCAAAGCGCACTTCTGCACAAGACACCCAAACACTCTGCAGCTTTTCAAAACTGCTCCCCAGAGAGCTCTTTCAAAACAGCTCTATCCGTACAGCAACTTTTCAATCCGCCAGAGCTGTCCCAAACAGAGCCTTCGTGTCTCCACAAATATCAATAAAACGCTCCGTTTGGCGGGGCGTTTTTGCTGGTGAGTTTTTAGACAAAAACGCCACCATCATAGAATAATATATGTTTGGCATAACAACTATTTTGACTGCTACTAAGAGAAAAAACTAGTTTTGAACATAAAATTGAACAAAATTCTTTAGATGAGGTTGAACGTTCATCCCCGTTTGATGCGGCGTTGTTACTCAGGTAAGAGTTTTATATACCTTTTATAATTAATTTGATTTTATTTATATCAAATGTAAATTAAAGCTGCAAGAATAATTATCCAATTTTAGGATTATATTAACGTGTAATCTATATGATTAATGATATATAATTGAGTTCCCACGGCACCCAAATTTCTAAATTACCCCACGTCCTACTTCTGTAGTTATTAAAATGATTATTTAAATAATTAGTTGATAATCATTTATAAGGTCGACAAAAACACGCATGAATATATATAATAAAAAAAATATAGTTTATGGTATTAAGCAAAATGCCTTCCCCGCAAAAATATTGTGATTATTAAAAAAGTTTAGATATTGGCAAAATAGATTTTGATAAAATTATATTCTCAAATTAAAATGATATCGGCACAGCAGGATTCTAAAAAACTTTAACATAGGCTCCGTTTGACACGGTGGTGGCGGTCATGAACATAAGCGTTAAATTGTCACGCGTTAATGTTCACCTAAGAAACTTCATCCACTTTTATGTTTAAACAGATGATACTTATTAGATGATTCTTAACGAATGAAAGTCGTTTATGACCGCCAACACCGTGCCAACCAGAGGCATATTCATTCTTTTTTCTCAATCCAAGTCTATCATCAATTAATAACTAGAAACCCACAATATTCATCACCCAACATACCAAATAGGCTTAAATTGGTGACCAATTCCATCAATATAAATGTCGTGAATTATATTTAATTTCACTAGTTTTTAATCATCACTTGTACTTTTTATGTTTTTTTTAATGTTCACTAGTTCTATCATTAATAGTGCTGAGTGGGGCCAGTGGAATGGACGGTGATGATCGAGCGTGTGTCGCGACTTGTTAAAAGGGATGGTTTAGTCTCACATCGCCTGATAGGGCTCCCTATACCCGGTCCGGTCAAGCCGCGATCCGTCAAGCGCAGCTCGAGTTTTCAGCCACATACGGCCTGGCCGCGCGCAACGCGGCGCGCAGTCCGCTCCCACGCACGCGGACGGGGGAAAGCACGTACCCGGGAGCGCGCATGTACCCAGGATGCGTGCATCTAGGCACACACCTCCTAGGCGCGCGCACCTCTGCGCGCGCCTCTGCACGCACACAGGATAGCAGGCAGCGTGCTTTTGCATGCTGCCATGCCGCTATGGTCGGGCGGCCTCGCCTCCCCGACCGCCTTGTTAGGGCAGCCAGATTCTCATCCGGGGAGGGAGGCCCCACCGGCCGCCCTCCCCTTCTTCTCCCTTTGCCAGAAAAATGCCACCGCCCCTAATAGGGGCGGTGGCCTTTTCTGCCGAGTTGGCGGCCATTCGGCCGCCGGCCGCCCTTAGCTAAGGGCGGCCGGATTCCCTTCCAGGGAGGGCGGCCCTACCGGCCCCCTCCCCTCCCTTTTCCCATGCCAGAAAAGCACCACCGCCCCTAATAGGGGCGGTGGCCTTTTCTGCCAGATCTGGTCGACCATCCGCTGTCGGCCGGCCCTTGTTAGGGACAACCAGAATGCATTCCGGGGAGGGCGGCCCTACCGGCCCCTCCCCCCTTTTTTCCTGCACCAGGGAAGTGCCACCGCCCCTAACAGGGGGGGTGTTTTCCTCTTCCTGACGGGTGGCCAGTTGTCTGCCCGTCCGCTGCCGGCCGCCCCTAATAGGGGCGACCTCTTCCTCGCCAGGACGAGCGGCCGTCTTGCCGTCCGGCACCGCCAACGGGCGATTTTCTCATCCCTCTGGTGGTCGGCCAAGTTCCTCCGGTCGAGCGTGACGGTCGCCGACGGGCAACCTTCCCCGTCGCCGTCGCTCGGCATCCCCATGTGTATTCTCCGCCGTCCGATCATGTTCCCACGATCGCTGCCGTCGGTTACGTGGGTAACCACCCACATAACCGCCCGCATGATCTCCCGTAATGGAGATAATGCGTTGCCAAAAATAAAACAGTCTGCATATAACGAGATTAATATGCATATTAAACCATAGTCACCGGTATTCCTCTTCGGTGTTCTTCCCGCCGGCCGTTGAATCGAAGCTCTTCTTCCAGTCGCCGTCTTGATTTCTCGTCGCAACGTTTACGGCCGGATCTTGGAGGGTTCGAGATTTTTTATCTTTTTCTCGGTTCAATTTTATTACTCCATTTTAGTCGTATTGTCTGTTTGAAAATCATTAGTATTATTGATCTCTGCCTGCACAGTGGAAGTACCCATATTTATTTATTGGGGAACCACTTTAAAATCCGGTGTGCCTTTTGTTTGCGGTGTTTGTTCATTTTCTTTATTTTATTTTATTTTGTGCGCTAATTATTCTTCGTAACTGTAATTGGCCGTTAGAAAATTTATTTGGAACATGATTCTTCATCTGCACTCAGACCGATCGATTTTCATAAAAAGTGGTATCAGAGTCAGGTTCGATCATCGACTATTTGGACGTTTCGTTTCGAGTTGGGTCAACGGTAGGTGACGACATCGGTCCGCTCCCTATCTTCCCAATCTTGATCCGCGAATTTCTCCGGTCGCCTCGGTCTCACTGCAGATGTCTCTAGTTCGATTTCTATGACATCTTCTACACCCAGTGCGAAGTTTGAAGTTGCGAAGTTCGATGGGAAGCACAATTTTTGCCTATGACAGGTGAAGGTCAAAACACTACTCATCAATGAAGGTTTACATCGCGTCCTATTGGGAAATGCTCATAAGGATGCTGAGGTTACCGATCACATGTGAGAGGATTTGGATCTCAAAGCTATGTCCACCATACAGCTTTGCCTACATGATGATGTGTTGTATGGAGTTCTTTCAGAGGCAGTTTTCAGAGACGACTGCCTCCGGTTTTTGGGCAAAGCTGAAGAGTACCTAAATGACGAACTCTCTCCCCAACCGCATCTACCTCAAGATGCAATTGTACAAGTTCAGCAAGAAGGAGGGTTCCTCTCTACATGATCACCTGAACAGTTTCAATAAACTATTATCTGTGTGTCTCAGCATGGATATTTATGTGGAGGAAGAGGACAAAACAATTATTTTTCCGAACTTTCTTCCAAAGTCCTATGAGGGCATGGTCACTACCTTCACCTACAGTAAAGATATTTTGGATATGGAGGTCACTGCAGCCTTACTATCAGATGACATCCGGCTCAGGTGTTGCTGAAAGTTCAACTTTATTCACTCGAGGTCAGTCTAGTTTAGTCAAAGGAGGCAAGTCTAAGAAAAATTCAGATAACCACTGCAACTATATTGCAAAAAAAAGGGTCACAGAATTAAGGACTGCTGGAAGCTTCAGAATAAGGAGAAAGGAAAACCCTCTGGTGATGATAAGGAAAAGTCTGTCGCATCCCTATGCCTTGAGGATGTCGATGAAGATGTCATGTAGTACTTTTTCACCTATCTTTTTCCCTTGTTTTTATGTTTTTATTCCTGAATTGTTTTTCTTTTACTCTGCTTCTATCCCTTCATTTGTTCACCATCTTTTCCCCTCTATTTTTCCTAGTTATGCTACCTTTATGCTTGTATTTTTTTCAACGCTTATGTTTTTGGGAGTTATTTTCTTGGTCAATAAATTCATTATTGAATGCGTTTTTGCCTCATATTAGCAAAGCTCTTTCCTTGTTACTTCTCATTTATGAGCTTATAGTGTGTCTAGTCAAACTGTCTTTGACCAGTTCTTATAGGGGTTCATCTTTCCATGCTGAGGTCAGTTTGTTTGCATTCTTTCTTAGTGTGTCTGCATTTATCAATTTCTCTTCTGCGCTCACATCAATGGCCAGAAGTCTTGACAGATTTAGTTTTGCTATGAGAGACCACCGCTGGAAGTGGAGCAGTTGGTATTTTAGCTCTAGGTGGAGCATTTTTCGAGTCAGCCACGTTAGTCTAGTTGGTTTGGTACTCAGAATCAGAGGGATTTTCTTATAATCTGTTCTCAGATGAAGTTCACTCAGTTAGTTTTTTTGGCCTTTTGGACCTTGGTGACCGCTGTGCCATCTTGGAGTTATCTCAGCCAGGTGGAGCTTATCGTAGGAGAGGCGTCAAGGTGGAGATTGTTGCGTATTTGCCTCCCCCTCCTATAATTTTTCGCCGGACTCTCCTCCTGACCGGCCCCCTCTTCATTTGGAATCCACTACAATTATGTAATCTCCATTATTCTGATATTAATGGAGGATTTCTTTGAAGAGATCTTTGATCACCTTCCATTGTTGCCATCAGCCTGTTTTGGAGACCGCTCCAAATTTAACATCCCCATTATTCCGGTGATGATGGAGGATTTTTTTTGAAAGGGATTGATCTCCTTCTTGTTATATATATTAGATAATGTTTGCACATGTCGAGACCGACTCGAAGTGTGTTTATGAGTTCGTGACGTCCTAGGGTTATTATCTACATTGGAGATACTATATAATCCATATTCCAAACTTGATAGAGTTATGTAGACTATCTTGAGTGGAGCAACCCTTTTTTATTCTCAAGATAACGATTAGGTTTTCGCTCCGCTGCTCCCCAGTTTCCCGATTCTGCCTCTCGTCTTTGCGATTGCTCGAGTTCACTGCTCCTGCTCTCGATTTTGCGAGTTTCCCGTCGTGTGCATCCTGCGGATTGCGATTCTGTTGCTGTTTCACGTGTTTCTTCTTCAGATCGTGAATGAGGAAAGCAAATCTGGAGTCGCTGCTCTGTGCAATATCTCCCGTTGCCGTTTAGACCGCGAATCCCTCTTGCCGGATAGAAGATCACGTTGCCATCTTCGACCGCCATACGTTGTAGCGGATTGCAGAAAAGGAGCTCATGCCGCTCTCTCATTCCTAGCGGCGGAGAACAAAAAAGAATCGGGAACCTGGGCTCGTTACTCTAATCCTGATTTACCTCTATTGCAGTCTGGATTGAAGAAAAACAGGCCTGACGTTGTGTGCCTCCGTTGTCAATTCCGCCTAGATCTGAGTGATCTCGCTGGAAAGGGGACATGACGAGCGGCGGATCCAGCCGCCTAATGTGCTCTTGTCGTAGAAATCTTGAAGATCGTCTGGATCTACTCTATTGCAGATATACTCTATTGCAGATTTATTTCAATTTATAGATCTTGATCCAAGATCAGATCAAGGGAGAAATTCTTCTTTTCCTACCATTGATCTGATATAAAGGAAGAATTTTGTTGGTGTTGCCACTGCTCGTTCACTGCAGATCTGGAAGTTTGGAAAGGCCGATCCTTTGAGGCCACAAGCACTCCAAAACTAGCAACATCTCACCCTAAAACCAAGGAGTTCTTCATCACTCTTCGTGGTTTTTTGAGGAGTCCTTCTGTGCTTCCTCCAGTATAAGTTGTGAAACCACTTGCTTTCTGCTGAGAGCAAATCCAGATCTTGCTGGAAGTTCAGATCTTGAGAGGGTGTACATCAGATCGAGTCTTTTGCATCTATGATTAGCCAAAGAGGAGCAAATGCTATTTTCTAGATTGGATCCAAAGACTGCGTCTCTTCTCCGCACAACTCAGGTGACATCTTTCTTGTTTACTGTTCTAGCTTAGAGAGAGATGTTAAAGCTTAGTTCGTACGACATCGTTAAGCTTCAATCGTTCGACCTCTCTGATTTCCACGCTTGGAAACTGCACGTCCAGCTGAGAATGGAGGAACGTGAAATATTTTACACCGTTCTGAGTGATTTTGCCACTACCGAAAAGGATGTGGAGGAATTTCAATGGAAAAAGGATGAAGATTTTTGCAAGGACTATCTATTAAATTCACTGAACCCTAGACTCTCCTTGACCTACATCGGTTATAAGACCGCAAAAGAGATTTGGGATCGCTTGAACGCAAACTTCTAGAAGGAGGAGGGGTTGTCGAGGACTCTCCTTGGGGAGAAACTCTTTAATTTAAGATTAAATTTAAACTCGTCAATCACCTCATAAATAATCGAACTGGAAAGTCTACGTCTCAAGTTTACGGACGACAAGTCCGATATTTCAGATAATCTCTTTGTGTCTCATTCTTAGTAAGCTACCTTTTGAGTGGTCGACCTTCAAGACTGAAATGCACAGGCTGAAGGAAAAGATCGCACTAGATGAACTCAAAGGTTCATTCATATCGAGGATTAAAATATCGCTGACAAGAGCTTGGAACAAAGTAGTCAGTCCTCACAGTCTATCAACTTTATTTCTTGACCCAGCAAGCCTCGACAGAAGCCACCAACACCCAAAGGTGAAACCTCTGCACAATTGGAGCCTAAAAAGCCCTCTTTCGAAAAGAAGAGGGGCAAATGCCATAACTACAACAAGTGGGGACACTGGGCGGCTGATTGCAAGGATCCTAAGAAAAAGGAAAAAGCCCCACAAAATGTGGCAAATATGCTGGCAGATGCCTCAGATCCAAAGTCCTTTGTGCTATAATCGGGAGCAGTCACCGCAGTTCATCTTCTGAGTGGTGGCTAGATAGCGACGCTATCTGTCATGTGACGAATGATAGAGGTTTACTTGCTGAGGTCAAGGTGGTTCAGGAGAAGGTGAAGAAATACAATGGAGGAGAGACCGAGGTGACCCATGCTGGGACAGCTGTGTTGAAACCAAAGAATTGGTCTCTATGGAGTTCTACCCTTGGGGAAGGGGTGATCGCACACTTACTTCTCTCTCACAAGCCAAACAACCAAAGACTTAGAATAAGGAACAGACCCAAGGATCCAGCACTGAGGTCCCACCACACACCCAGAAGATCTTAGAGCGATTCCCCTCCTTAGCCAAGTGCTGAGCTAAGGATACCTCAGAAAGCGCAAGAAGACCTGGGCACAAGTAAGCATGCCTTTTGAGGTACCCCCTTGGGTCTATTTATAGTTTTCTAAAAACGTTCTGCCAATAGCCAACCTTCGCTATTCTAAACAGCTATATGCAGTCCAGATTGGCCAACCAACATCGTAAATCCATTGTTCTGAAAGGCTATGGGCAGGCCAACGATGGTAAAATGGTAAGAAACACTTCAGACAACACTGGGCGAGTGGCCCCTGAAAACCTCCACTGGTGGCGAGTGCTTAATGGTGCTGACACTCCCACCTCCCTATAGCCCTGGGGAAGTGCAGGTCAGAATTCTCCCATTCGCCATTGGCCTGACGAGAACTATGGGCGAGTGCAAGCCTGCTGCTCCACTCTCCCCTGCTTTACTCTACCCCACCTAGGCAAGCCAACGGAGCTGTCGAGATCTCAACGTCGAGAATAACAAGCGTTGACAAAAATCACCTCACTCAATGCCGCGACAAAAGGCGTTGAGTGAACCAGCCACAATCAATGCCGAGACGGAAGGCATTGAGTGAGCTCACCTCACTCGACGCCGAGTGGACTCGACGTCATGGGACCGGCTCGCCTGGGGCCTGAGCTGCTGTACTTGGCTGGTCTGGCTCCCGTCGATCCCACTCGCCGGATATGGGGTTGTTCAAGCCAAGCTGGTCCTCTCATCAGGTAAAATTTTATTTCTGAATAATGTTAAAGTAGTTCCTATATTAACTAAAAATCTGATTTCAATGAGTCTATTAGATAATGCCGAGATGTCCTTCTCAACTCAAAACCTAGAATAACCATAATGATTAATTCACATTACTTTGGGTGTGCGTACCTGATCAACAAAATGTATAGGCTTAGCTTAAACAATGATAGCATTAACCAAATAAGTTCGAACCATATTGATCCTAAGTTGTTACATAACAGACTTGGACATGTGAACTATAGAAAAATGCTAGATCTAGCGAAGAGTCATAACATCCCCTTAGATCTGTCTATTCAATTTGACAAATGTGAGGTGTGTGCTCAAACCAAAATTACTAGAAAGCATTTCAAATCGGTTTATAAAAGCACGAGACTTCTCGAATTGATACATTCAGAATTCTGTGATTTCCGTAGTCACGTCACTAGAGGGGAAATGAAGTATCTAATTATATTCATAGACGATTTTTCTAGATATTTGTTGCAGTATGGAGACCGGGCGGTCTGGCTGTCTGACTATGGCGGATTAGGGACCGCGCGGTCTGGCGGTTTCTCTCCAGCGGTTTTGTAGCCGGACTGTTGTTGTTTGGTATCCGGGCGGTCTGATGGTTTGTCTCAGGTGACTTGGAGACTGGACGGTCTGGCGGTCTACAATGACGGCTTGTTCTCTCCTTCTGGTGGTTGCCGGGCGGTTAGCCTATTCGTCTAACCGTGCGGCCTGTTCGGCTTGTTTTTGTTAAACCGCTTATACCTGTAATTATTTAGTCCCACATTGCTTATTTGTAATCTCTCTCATCTCCTCCATTCTATAAAAGGGAGGTCATACCTTTGTAATACTTACTTTTTTGGATAATAAATATTTCTGTTATTCTAATTTCTGGTTTCTACTTATCTATTTGCACATGATATCAGAGGACTCGATCTTTTTTGCCTGATTCGGTGCCTTCTTCTGTCCGCGCGGTTTGCCCTTCTTCTTGTGGTCTGTTCGCACGACCTCTCTTCTTTTCTTTGTCGCTGCCCTTTGTGTGTGCGATCTATCTTCTCGCTCCGTCTTTCTTTCTATCCGCGACCTGTTTTCGCGGGTTCTCTGCCTCTTTTCTCCCCGCGATCTCTTTTGATTCGCGCGGCTCCGTTTCTGTTCGTGCGGCCTCTGCCCTGTTCGCACGCCCTGCTTTCCTTTCTTGCGAAATCCTTCCAGCCGAGAAGTTCACTTCAATTATGGCCATGCTCCACAACTTGCAACCCGACCAAATTTTCATCCCTCTTGTCTCCTCTATTTTGGGATCCCCTGACACATTATCCCCCAAAGAACCCGCACTGGCAGGATTGCCTCCTCCGTAACTCCCACGCCTCGACATTCCCACATTCAATGGGAATGACCCCCTCAGTTGGATTGCAGTCCGATGTGGTTTCTTTCCTTTGCCCGCTGCGGTCTCTTCTTGTTCTCGCAAATTTTTGTTTGTTTGTGCGGTCTTCGCTGTTTGCTATTCGCGCGGCCTGTTATCTTCTCGTCCGGATTCTTGTTTATTCTCTTCCATGGCTCTTTTCGGTACCTCTACCACCACCACTACTCCCATGGCCAATCCGCCTCCTCCACCTCCTCCTTCTGGGAACCTTGGCACCGTCTCCAAACTCATCGGTTCCAACTACTCGGATTGGAGTGTCTCCTTCACCTTTCTTCTTCGCTCACAACGCAAACGCCACCATCCACTGATGACCCTCCTCCTTCCACTTCCGCTCAGTTTGACTACTGGGATGCTAGTGACGCGCTTGTGCGTACTTGACTAGCTAACAGCCTTTTGGATGAATGCCTTACGTCATCCGTCATGATGAGACGGTCAAGACGGCTTGGCTTCATCTTGCTGCTCTGTACTCGAAGGGGGCTCAGACGTCCCACATCTATACCCTGTATGTGGACCTATTTTCTTGTCCTTCCATGTCTCCTGCTACTGCTTATCAATAGGTTCAAGCTCTCGGGGCTGAGATTCTTCAGAATCGCCCCTTCTCTACGGATTTAGCCGAGCAACACAAGCACTTCTAGGAGCTTCTCGTTGTGTGCTATCTTCTGTGACTTCCTGAGTCCTATGACATGATCCACCAGCAAATTATGGGCGAGGCGGACTCTCCCACCTTGGATGCCATGGCTGCACGCATTGCCACAGTTACCTCTCTACTTCAGCATCCTCTTTTGTCCTCTCGTTCTCCACCGGACAACTATGCTCACCAAACTCAACGGAGTGGCTCTGGTATTCGTAACCACCAGTCCGGCAGGCATGGCCCTTCCTACTTCTTCTGCTCTCACTATGGCCACACCGGGCATACCGTGGATCGCTGCTGGATGAAACATCCACATCTTTGCCCCTCTGGTGACTCTTCTACCCTCTCCTCAAAGTCGTTCGCCTCGGTGGTCACGTCATCAGGTAGTGCCCATGTGGTTATTCAAGGTAAATAGCTGATAGACTCGGGTGCGACTAATCATATGACGAGCAATCCTTAGTGCTTTTCTCTCCTAGAAACACATGATCGGTTGCCCCAGTCCTCGTTATAGATGGCTTTCCCTCCCTGATCCATAGGACGGGAGTGGTTAATGTCACTCCGTCTCTTAGCTTGGCGGACAATCTCTATGTGCCCAAGTTTCCGTGCAATTTATTGTCGGTTACCTCTTTATGCAAGCAAATTCAGTTCTATGTCACATTCACTCCAACTTCTTGTTCTTTTCAGGATCCGAGCTCCCAACGGACGATTGTTACTAGGACTGAGAGCGGCGGTCTCTACTTCTTCGACAATGTTTCTGCTCTGTCCGCCTTCTCCTACTCCTCTACAGATCTTCTACAGTGGCATCTCCGCCTTGGTCGTCCTCCTCCATGGCTTCTTCGTTAACTTCTGCCCCACCTCCCTCCACACAGTTCTCCTCTCAACTGCGACACCTGTCAATTTGGCAAGCTTCATTGTTCTGCCTTCCCGCCGAAGCGAGGTCGTGACTCTACCCGTCTGTTTGATCTCATTCACTCTGATGTCTGGGGTCCTGCTCCTACCCTCACCATTGGTCGGGGTAGTTCTTATTTTGTTACCTTTATTGGTGACTTTTCTAGATGTATTTGGTTGTATCTCTTACGAGATCGCTCTGAATTATTCAATATATGGACAACGTTTGATGTTTCAATTAAAATCAGTTAATATATGGACAACGTTTGATGTTTCAATATATGGACAACGTTTTATCATTTAATTCAAAATCAGTTTGATGTTTCAATTAAAATCTTTCGCTCTGATAATGCTAAGGAGTATATTAGTGAAGCTTTTTCATCTTTCTATATTCAACATGAGATTATTCATCAAACTACTTGTGTTTATACCTCACAACAAAATGGAGTGGCGGAACGTAAAAACTGTCACCTCCTTGATGTCACTCGCACTCTGATGACGCAGATGCATGTCCCTCGCTCCTATTGGGGCTATACAGTTCTCATTTCCTGATATCTCATCAATCACATTCCTTCCACGGTTCTCCACGGTCAAACCCCATTCTCCATTCTCTATCCGGGCAAGGAACCTTTTCCTCTCCCTCTATGTATCTTTGGGTGCATGACTTTTGTGCACGCTCCCTCCGCCACCCGTGACAAACTCTCCCCTCGCTCCACCAAATGTGTCTTTCTGGGGTACTCTGCCACTCAGAAAGGCTATTGTTGTTTTGACCTCATTCTTCGCAAGCAGTTCGTCTCCGCTGACGTAACCTTCTTCGAGAATGCTTCCTATTTCTCTGATGAATCCTATCTTCTTCATGCAGCTTCTGATTCTCCTACTGTTCCCTCCAACCCTTCGACCCCTACCGAGGTTTTTCCACCTCCACCGTCTCCATCGTATCCTCCTCTCTCTTCACCTTAGCTATCTCCCTCTTCTCCGCCGCCGTCGCTCTCTACTCCCGGTCCAACTCTCTCCGCCACGGATGCTCCGGATGCTGAGGAACCCGTTGACCTGGATCTTCCCATTGCTCTTCGCAAAGGGGTGCGGGCGTGTACCCAGCACTCGATTGCTGCTGTTGTTTCCTATGATCGTATTACCCCTTCTCGTATTGCTTTTGCACTGGCTATCTCTGCCACTGCCACCCCCCGTTCCTACCAGGAGGTCCTTATTGTTCCTCATTGAAAGGCTGTCATGGATGAGGAGATTGCAACTCTCACTGAACAGGGTACGTGGACCCTCATTCCTCCTCCCTTCGACACATATGTTGCTGGCTGTCGCTGGGTCTTTGTGGTGAAGTTCAGTCCGGACGGCAGTATGGATCGTTACAAGGCCCGCCTTGTTACCAAAGGCTTTACCCAGACTTATGGTGTTGACTATTTTGACACCTTCTCTCCAGTTGCTCGTCTCAGCACTATCAAGGTCCTCCTCTCTGTGGTTGTCAACAGGGATTGACCCATTTCCCAACTGGATGTCAAGGATGTTTTTTTATATGGGGATCTTTAGGAGAATGTCTACATGGAACAAACTCTAGGGTATGTTGCTCAGGGGGAGACACAGGTATGCTGGCTAAAGAAGACTATCTATGGCCTAAAGCAAAGCCCTCGGGCTTCGTTTGACAAGTTTAGCGGGATTGTGGCGGCCGTGGGTTTTACGAGAAGTTCTGCTGATCACTCTTGATTCGTTCGCAAAACCTCCCTGGGTTTGATGGTTTTTGCGATATATGTGGATGCTATTTTTCTCATTAGAGATGACCAGGTTGTGATAGCCTTGACAAAGAAGCATCTTCGTCAACACCTAGTCACAAAGGATATGTGCTCTTCAAAATACTTTCTGGGGATAGAAAGCTCTCGGAAGCCCAATTCCTTAGTCCTCTCCCAACGCAAGTATGCTCTTGATTTGCTAAAAGAAGTAGGGTTGACTGGGGCTAAACCCGCCCGTTGCCCCATGACGACTAGAGAAGATAAAACCTGGACAGATGACTCTCCTCCTCTTTTAGATGTTATGAGGTACTGACGTCTGGTTGGTAAACTCATCTATCTCACGGTGACCAGACCCAACATCTCCTATGCTGTAGGCAAGGTTAGTCAATTCTTACAAGCTCCTAGGGAGTGCCATCTACAGTCTGCCCTAGGAATATTGGAGTATGTTAAATCAGTACCTGAGAAAGGGCTACTCTTTCAGAAGAATGGTCATTTGAGGGTTGAAGCGTACTCAGATTCGAGCTATGCTGATGACAAAGGAGACCGCAAGTCAACATCAGGCTTTTGCACCTTTGTGGGGGGAAACCTTGTGAGCTGGAAAAGCAAGAAACAGTATATCGTCTCCAGGTCCAGTGCAGAAGCAGATATCGAAGTATGGCGTCCACCACATGTGAGTTGAATTGGTTACGGGCTCTCATGCTTGACTTAGGAGAGGTCTACAACCATCCTCTACCTATGTTTTGTGATAACAAGGCCACTATATACATCTCTAAAAATCCGGTCTTTCATGAGAGAACAAAGCACATTGAAGTTTATTCGAGAAGAGATTTTGAAGGAATAAATTTGTACTCCATTCGTCACCTCTGATAAAGAATTTGCTGATATCTTCACCAAGTCGGTGTCTACCTCCTTTCTTAACATTTGCGACAAGCTGGGCATAATAGATATATATGCTCCAGCTTGAGAGGGAGTGTTGTAGTATGGAGACTGGATGGTCTGGTGGTCTGACTCTGGCGGATTAGGGACCGTGTGGTCTGGCGTTTTCTCTCTAGCGATTTGGTAGCCGGACTGTTGTTATTTGGTCCGGGCGATCTGATGGTTTGTCTTAGGCGACTTGGAGACCGGGCGGTCTGGCAGTCTCCTAAGGCTGCTTGTTCTCTCATTTTGGTGGTTGCCGGGCGGTTAGCCTATTCTAAATGCGCGGCCTGTTCGACGTGTTTTAGTTAAACCGCTTATAACTATAATTATTTAGTCCCATATTACCTATTTGTAATCTCTTCCATCTCCTCCATTCTATAAAAGGGAGGTCATACCATTGTAATACTTACTTTTTTGGATAATAAATTTTTTTGTTATTCCAATTTATCGTTTCTACTTGTCTGTTCGCACAATATTATCATGTGTATCTGTTAAGTTCAAAATGCGAAGTTTTTGAGACATTTAAGACCTTCAAGTTTCGTGTGGAAAATCAGTAAATCTAAAAATAAACGGTTTAGAAGTGATCGAGGAGGAGAATACACTGCTACTGGGTTCAAGGAATTCTATGCCTCTGAGGGAATAATTCTTGAAACCACAGCTCCTTACTCACCTTAGTAAAATGGTGTTGCCGAGCGTAAGAATAGAACTTTGACAGAGATGTTAAATTCGATGCTCCTAACAGCTAAAATGTCTAATTCCTTTTGGGGAGAAGCAGTTTGTGTTGTAAATCACAATCTGAATAGAGTGCCTCATTCTTAGCTCACTTCTACCCCATATGAGCTGTGCCACAATCATCCTTATAGATACAATACTCTAAAGACTTGTGGCTGTATTGCTTATGTGCGAATACAAGATCTTAAGAGGCCTAAGGTGGGACCTAGAACAACTACGCACGTCTATCTATATAATGCAGAATATAATGCAGCCGACAGATTTCTCGATCTATCCACGAATACCGTGATAGAGTCTAAAGATGTCATATTATTTGAAAATAAATTTGTCAAAGATCATTGTTTGTCTGTCTTCTGGTCTAATGATATGATTTCAGAATCTATCGTAGAACCTGAAGCTGACCCTTCTTGCACTGCTCCCCCACCTCTAGAGGTGGAACCTATTCCTCTTAAAGCATATATAAGAGAGAGAATTCCTAAGAAATTTGGTGAGAATTTCATCACCTATCACTTAGAGGATATTCCATTCTCCTACAGGAAGCAATGAGATTTAGAGATTCGTTGTTATGGGCAGAAGCCACTGATGAAGAGATGGACCCACTGTTGCATAAAATACTTGACATCTAGTTGACTTGCCAAAAGACGCTAAAGTCATAGGATGCAAGTGTGTGTTAAAGAAGAAACTACATAGTGATGAGTCTATAGACAGGTATAAAGCGCGTCTTGTAGCTAAAGGTTATAAACAATAGGAGGAATAGACTATTTTGATGTTTATTCACTCGTGTGTCACATATCGACTATCAGAATTCTTCTAGCCTTAACGTCTATCGAGAACTTTATAGTTCAACAGATGGATGTGAAAACAGCCTTCTTAAATGAAGAGCTTGATGAAGAGATCTACATGACACAACCTGAAGGTTATGTGCATAAATATCTAAAAGATAAAGTGTGCAAATTGGATAAATCAATCTACGGGCTTAAACAAATGTTTAAGATGTAGCGCATGAAGTTTGATCAGGTTGTAGAGAGCCTCGGATTTCAGTCCAGCCTATCAGACAAATACGTTTATCACCGCTCATTGTCGAATCAGACAATCATCATATATTTATATATGGATGACATGCTGATTTTGGGGTCTAATCTTGCTGCAGTTAGAGATATTAAATCCACTATAGCAGATGTTTTTGACATGAAGGACCTTTGTCCTATGGATACCCTGTAAGGTATGAAGGTAAGATTTGACAATGGTCGGGTTACTTTTAGTCAGACTCATTATATTGAGCAACTTCTTTCTACCTGAGGATATAATAACTGCAGGCTGACTGAGACACCGTTTGATCAAAATGTTAAGTCGAGTCATAATGAAGAGACCATCATTGATCAAATTAAGTATTCCAAAATAATTGGTAGTCTCATGTATGCTACAAGTTGTACAAGACCAGACATTGCTTTTTTCGGTTAGCATGCTGAGCCATTTTACTAGTAATCTAGAAAAAGAGCATTGAGAAGCCCTAGATAGGCTGTTGAGATACCCGAGAGGTACTAAAGATCATACTCCGTACTACATTGGTTACCCACATACTGTAGAAGGACAATCTGATGCCTCGTGGTGTTCAGAAGCTGGGAACAGCAAGTCTGCCAGTGGATATATATTCACCTTGGGTTGAGCTGCTATCACTTGAAAATCCAAAAGACAGACCTGTATAGTACCGCCGTCTATGTAAGCTAAGTTGTTTGTCTTAGATTCGTCTGGTGAAGAGGCAGATTGGATTATGAACTTGATTTTAGACATTCCCTTATCTAAGTTACAAGTCAACTCATTGAGCTTGTATTGTGATTATCAAGCAGCAGTTCAAGTCGTTAAGAATGCTCTCTATAATACTAAGATGAGACATATACGATTGAGACATGCCTTATTGAATTATCTGAAAGAACAAAGAATTATCACTTTGATCGATGTACGTTCAAATGATAACCTGGTTGATCCATTGACGAAAGGAATGCTCAAAGACCATTTAATCAAAACAGTGGGAGAAATGAGACTAAAGGCGATTTAGTTTGACCTTAGTTCAACATCAGGTGATTTAGTTCAGCCTTTGTCCAAACATTTTGATTATTTTGATTTCTTTTGTCAAAGCAAGCATGTTGTGCTCTGCTGATGCTCTTGATTACTGAGTTCGGATCTGGTAAGTTATTTCATTCCAAACTTGATGCTAACAACTTCACATGGATTCAGCTTTTGCCTTGAAGGAAAGTGTTATTCCAAACTTAATAACACGATTTGACTTGGCTTGTCTTTTCTTCTGAAAATTGGTTCTATTCCAAACTTAATGAGTTCCAATTAACTTTTGAAGGACAGTAACCACAACATTCCATATAAGATCATATATATAACTGCAGTGTCTAAAAGTCCGTAAATCGTTTCGTTTGGAAACAAATATTGGATTTTGAGGTCAATCTATAATTCTCTGTGAAGGTGTCCGCCCAACCAATAATAATAAATTAATACTAAGTTCTTATAAAAGAACTAGATATGTGTAAATTTTTCAAAGGATTGAATTCATTCTAAAATGAAATTCTTTGTTGAAATTACAGGGGCTGGTGATTCAGGAGGAGCACTGGTAGTCTTGGATCCGAATCATGATGATCTTATGGATGATGACCGTTAGAGCTTTAGTAGATTTCATTGTTTTTGCTATCTTTGTTCAGAGCATTGTTTAGCTTTTTATGCACTTATTTGTTTGGACTTTCTGATCTCTGTCTGATTTGGAATGCCAGACATATATGGCCTACATCTTGATCGTACCTGAGACTTTTCTATGTTGAAGCTGAGTTTTGTTTAACTTATGCGCAGATACTGTTTGTGTTTTAAGTTTAATATGTTTAAATAGGTGTTGAACACGATTGTGAATGATTCACGTTTGGTTGAACGTTGCACAAACCACCCTTTATCCGAAGTCAGGGTTCATGACGGACATAGGAGGAGATTGTTAGATATATTAGATAATGTTCGCACGTGTCGAGACCGACTCGTAGCGTGTTTATGGATTCGTGTCGTCCTAGGGTTATGCTCTAAGCTGGAGATACTATATAATCCCTATTCCAAACTTGATAGGGTTATGTGGACTATCTTGAGCGGAGTAACCCTTTTACACTTCCATGATGAGCGCCATACCTATTTTGGATTTTCTTTCACCACCTATATATAGTGGTGTGATCAGTCATCCAAGTAATGCATGCACAGTGGACGTACCCATATTTATTTTTCGGGGAACCACTTTAAAATTTGGTGTGCCTTTTGTTTGTGGTGTTTGTTCACTTATTTTATTTTATTTTATGCGCTAATTATTCTTCGTAACCGCAATTGGCCGTTAGAAAATTTATTTGGAACATGATTCTTCATCTGCACTCTGACCGATTGATTTTCATAACTCAGTATATATAGATAAACCTTTTGCACACGCCCGACTGTCAAAGGTGTGTGCCCCAATCAGCGCGTCTTATTATCAACAGGTGTGTAACAACTGTCATGAAACTGACAGAATGACTGTACAACCCCGTATTTGAAGAGTAGGGTCCCCTCGGCAGGCGCATGACCAACTTTATGTTTTCTAAGCTTTTGAGAGATTTTGCACTCTTGGTGGCCTATTTTGGCTCGACCTTGGAAATATGCTAGTAGAGGGAGGAAAAATCTGCATCTTCCCCCCGGGTCACTTTTTTGGGAAGGTGTGACAAGATGGCCGGCACCCCCCGGCTTGCCTTGGTGCGAGGTAGGAGCGGCGAGCCAGGCCCCGCGTCCTGCTGCTCGCCCGGGCGGCCTGCCCTGCGGGCGAGCAAGGCCCCGTGGCTTGCTGATCGCCCGGGCGGCCTGCCCTGCGGGCGAGCCAGGCCCTGCGACCTGCTGCTCGTCCGGGCGGCCTGCCCTGCGGGCGAGCCAGGCCCCGTGGCCTGCTGCTCGCCCGAGCGGACTGCCCTGTGGGCGAGCAAGGCCCTGCGGCCTGGTGCTCGCCCGGGCGGCCTGCCTTGAGGGTGAGCAAGGCCTGCAGCCTGGTGCTCTCCCCCGACGGGTGGTTTTTCTGAGGGTGGTGGGGAGCATGGATCGGCCCCCCAGACCTCTTTTGGCCGTGCTTTTACCATTTCGCCCCCGGGGTGGATTTACCTCTTTACCCCTCGGTGTGGAGGTTTTATATTGGCTCGAGGCCTTTTTACCTTAGGGGTATTTTGGACATTTTAGTCCCCAGGTTTGGAAAAACTATAAAAAGACCCCCTCGAGTACCTTTGGAGGGGATGAGTTTTTTGGCTTCCTCCTCCCTTGGTTTCTTCTTCTTGGTAGAGTGAGAGAGCTCTCCAAGGTACCCAACTCGGCCATTGGTGAGGTAGGGTAAGTGCTCTTGTGACCTTCCGGGTGTGTGGTGGGACCTCCACACTAGAGCCGAGGGTCTATTCCTAGTTTCTCAAGTTTTTTGTCGGTGACGTTCCCCCGAGTGTAGTAGGTGTGAGGTCACCCCTCTTTTGGGACTCCAAACTCCACAGAGACCAAGTTTTTGGTTTCAACATTTTGGTGTGGTGAGCGTAGAGAGTGACCAGCACAGAAGATCTCGGGAGAGAGTCATGACTGTAGATCAGGGAGGTGGTGACGATCTCGGCGAGCTCCCCAACCCCGGACCCTTTGTAGGAAGGGAGGAGTTCATGGCTTCCCTCCAAGGCATCATGGAGATGCTGAGAGGCATCGCCCCTCGGGCTGACAGCTCAACCCCTACCCCCAGGGACTGGCTCCCAGGGGTCTCGACGAGCTGACCCAGAGTGGTCTCGACGAGCTGCCTCTCAGGGGCACATGCGAGATGACCCCTGTAGGGGGAGAAGGAAGTGCACTAGGTAGGCGAACTGGGAAGGAAAGGATGGGAGAGGGGGTCGAGCGAGACCTCCCCTGCCGGGAGCTGTTCCCCAGCACGACGAGTGCTAGCCCTCCAGGCGAGCAAGTCGCGCGAGTAGTGGTGGCGAGACCACCCCTCAGGGGGTCACCCTTCAGCGAACTGATCATCTCAACTCCCGTTCTTGAGGGGTTCAGAGAGCCCGACATGGCTTACTATACCGAGAAGGATGATCCCGTCCAGCACCTGCAGTGGTTCGAGGATGCCGTCTCCATCAGGCCGATGATGGATGCCTTCAATTGTGGCCTCTTTGCGATCACGTTGAAGGAGAAGGCAAGAGACTGGTTTTATCAACTCCCACCAAGATCGATCTATGGGTTAAAGGACTTGAGCCGAAGCTTTCAGCTCCGCTTCTCCACCTCCAAGAAGAGGAAGAAGAGTCCTGAATCCATCTTCCTGATAAGGCAGAGGGCCAAGGAGTCGCTGACCCATTACATTGATAGGTTCCAAGAAGAGATCCTGGATATCCAGGAGATACCGGGGTATGCCCTCCAGATGACGTTCACGGTGGGGTTGCGCGAGGGGTTCTTCAAGATGAGCCTGACCCGAAAGACCCCCCTTTCCTTCGAGGAGCTGATGGAAAGGGCGGCAGAGGAGATAGCCATGGAGGCGGCCAACCCAGGATTCGTCAAGAAGCTGGCAAAGCTAACAGAGCTGGAGCCGAAGGAGCAAGGTGGATCAAGGCATCAGGAAGGAAGAAGAAGAGATGAGCAGAGGGCTCAGGGGTTCCAGGGATAGGAGGGTCTGGAACCAGGCTGGAGGCAGCAGGGAGGACCTGCCCAGAGTCCAGGAAGAGCACTCATCCAGGGTGGGGGAAACTTTCACGGGGGCCAAGGGAGATTCAACTTCCAGAGGCAAGCCCCAAGACAACTCCTACCCCCGCCACAACAAGCCTTGACAATAGGTGAAGGAGGAAGAGGCAACAAGAGAGACCGTCGAGCCTGGCGAAGGAGGGGAGATAGAGCATTGCCGTACTGCGACTTCCACCAGGTGGAGGCACGCAACTACTACCTGCCCTGTGTTCCTGGAAGTGAGGGGGGTGAGAGGCCCTGCCCAGCTGCAGTCGCCGGTGCAGGTTGAAGAGGCTCCACCCCGAGTGGGGGGAGGATGATATATGTGAAGATCGGGTCGTTGAAGGACGCCGAGGAGGAATATCAGTGATTCACGGTGGAGTGGGGATCGAGGACACTCGGAAAGTGAGCCTCCATGTTATGTACCGACGGAGCATCGCTTCGACATCCCAGACCCCGCTCCTGGAAGAGAAGATCACCTTCTCGGTGAAGGACCTGCCGGACCATGAAGATTCGTTCTGCGATGCGCTGGTCATCAAGACGGCCATCGAGGGCTACACCATATCCCGAATCTTGGTTGAAAATGGGAGCTACGTCAACGTCATTTTTAAGAAGGCGTTTGATGAAACGAAGGTGGAGCCAAGGAAGGTGTTGGCTCAGACGGACCCCTGTTCGGATTTTCAGGGGATAGGAAGGAGGTTGAAGGTGGAGTAGGACTCTAAGTGAAATTGGGAGGGACTTCAAGGAACTGCCGGTTCGTCATAGTTGACGCTCCGAGCAGCTACAACGCCATCTTCAGAAGGCCCCTCATCAGCGCCTTCCGTTGCGTACCGTCTTCGTTCCACCAATGCCTTAAGTTCAGCTCAGGAGGGATCCAGGTCAGAGTCAAGGGAGACTCCAGGATGACAAGACAATGTTATGTCACAGCCGTCAACACCATCTCTTGGTTGGCCAAGGCAGAGGAGATGGAGAAGATCATGGAGAGCCTGAGCCAGATGGAGGTATCCGAGGAGAAGGATGAAGACCATCATGCCAAGACCCCCTGAAGAAGCTTCGCTCTGGTGGAGTCCTGTATTTTTCTTATGTTGTAGTAAGTCCAGTCCCCGACCAGTCGGGTCGGGGGGGGGGGGGGGGTCATGTAACCAATATTTTTTCCCCCGTTTGAGGATGTTGTAATTGACAAAGCTTAGGTGACATGCCCAATCCCACCCCCCGAGAGGACTTCCTCATGCCAGGCTCTCACTAGCTGGATGAGTTGATGGTACCTCGGGGAGGCCAAGTTCCTTTGCTCCGATGACGGTCTCGCTGTCAGGCTCTCACTAGCTGGCAGGGCAAGCACACCTCTCGTGGAAGCCCAAGTTCCTTTGCTCCGATGACGGTTCCGCTGTCAGGCTCTCACTAACTGGCAGGGATGGCGTACCTCTCGTGGAAGCCCAAGTTCCTTTGCTCCGATGACGGTCCCGCTGTCAGGCTCTTATTAGCTGACAGGGCTGGCGTACCTCTCGTGGAAGCCCAAGTTCCTTTGCTCCGATGACGGTCCCGCTGTCAGGCTCTCACTAGCTGGCAGGGTAGGCATACCTCTCGGGGAGGCCAAGTTCCTTTGCTCCGATAACGGTCCCACTGTTAGGCTCTCACTAGCTGGCAGGGCAGGCGTATCTCTCGTGGAAGCCTGAGTTCCTTTGCTCCGATGATGGTCCCGCTATCAGGCTCTCACTAGCTGGCAGGGCAGGCGTACCTCTCGTGGAAGCCCGAGTTCCTTTGCTCCGATGACGGTCCCGCTGTCAGGCTCTCACTAGCTGGCAGGGCAGACGTACCTCTCGTGGAAGCCCGAGTTCCTTTGCTCCGATGACGGTCCCGCTGTCAGGCTCTCACTAGCTGGCAGGGCAGGCGTACCTCTCGTGGAAGCCCAAGTTCCTTTGCTCCGATGACGGTCCCGCTGTCAGGCTCTCACTAGCTGGTAGGGCAGGCGTACCTCTCGTGGATGCCCAAGTATTTTCACCCCGAGGCTCTTTCGTCACCCAGGATCCCATTAGCTGGCATGACGGGTTGACCCCTGGGGAGGCTAAGTATTTTCACCCTGAGGCTGTCTCGTCACCCAGGCTCCCATTAGCTGGCATGACGGGTTGACCCATCGGGAGGCAAAGTATTTTCACCCCGAGGTTGTCTCGTCACCCAAGCTCCAATTAGCTGGCATGGCGGGTTAACCCCTCGGTAGGCTAAGTATTTTCACCCCGAGGTTGTCTCGTCACCCAGGCTCCCATTGACTGACGTGATAGGTTGATCCCTCAGAAAGGCCTTGTAATCTTTCAGACCGCGAGAAAAGGCCACTCAGTGAATACATTGGGTTGGATGTTTCTTTCCGAGCTTGTGCCAACCTCGAAAAGAGCGGAGATTGTGTACAACCCCGTATTCGCAGAGTAGGGTCCCCTTGGCAGGCGCAGGACCAACTTTATGTTTTTTAAGCTTTTGAGAAATTTTGCACTCTTGGTGGCCTATTTTGGCCTAACCATGGAAATATGCTAGTAGAGGGAGGAAAAATCTACATCTTCCCCCCGGGTCCCTTTTTTGGGTGGGTGTGGCAAGATGACTGGTACCCCCCGGCTTGCCTTGGTGCGAGGTAGGAACAACGAGCTAGGCCCCGCGGCCTGCTGCTCGCCCGGGCAGCCTGCCCTGCGGGCGAGCCAGGCCCCGCGGCCTACTGCTCGCCCGGGCGGCCTGCCCTGCAGGCGAGCAAGGCCCTGCGGTTTGGTGCTCGCCCGGGCGGCCTTCCCTGAGGGCGAGCAAGGCCTATGGCCTGGTGCTCGCCCCCGACGGGTGGTTTCTCTGAGGGTGGTGGGGAGCATGGATCGGCCCCCCGGTCCTCTTTTGGCCGTGCTTTTACCATTTCGCCCCGGGGTGGATTAACCTCTTTACCCCCCGGCGTGGAGGTTTTCTATTGACTCGAGGCCTTTTTACCTTAGGGATATTTTGGACATTTTAGTCCCCAGGCTTGGAAAAACTATAAATAGACCCCCTTGGGTACCCTTGGAGGGGATGGGTTTTTTGGCTTCCTCCTCCCTTGGTTTCTTCTTCTTGGTAGAGTGAGAGAGCTCTCCAAGGTACCAAGCTCAGCCATTGGTGAGGGAGGGGAAGTGCTCTTGTGACTTTCCGGATGTGTGGTGGGACCTCCACGTTAGAGCCGAAGGTCTGTTCCTAGTTTCCTAAGTCTTTGGTCCGTGACGTTCCCCCGAGTATAATAGGTGTGAGGTCACCCCTCTTTTGGGACCCCGAACTCCACAGAGACCAAGTTTTTGATTTCAACAATGACACACGTCCGTATGCCCCAAAATGTCGCATCGCCGACATTTGGATGCATCCACTTACTTCTAGAACGGGCATAAGCCCGTGTGCCAGAAATTTTTTTGGCCAGGGCCGCGGCCCCAGACCACACTGATTTTATTCAGCATTAGTGGTCGTCTTTTGGTTAGGATTCAAGTCATATCATTAACACAAGTGCTTAATTAATTCTCAAAGGATGTAGCGGGGGACACTTCATTCAGGAGCCTCGTTTCTTCAATTCTCCTTGGATGTTATTCTAAATCATCAGGCATAAAACCCTTAACTTTTATTCATTGATAGCAATAACCAAAACAAAATTACACAACAATAACAAGGGCTGTCCATCGCCTTCATGGACTCAACTATTCGAAGCTTTGATGTAAAAATCAACGCAATTACCCATGGTATATACATGCGGGGGCCTGAAAGTTGGGCAAGTGAGCGAAAACGATAGAAAGAGGAGCGAGTTCAATCGGACGCGATCCATCGACTCTGGTCGGTTTTAAAGCAGGGATGCCTCCGTAGGAATTCAAGTTCAATGCTTTTCCATTTAGAAGCACTGTTTGGATGTGCAAGTTTCCATCTTTTGCAGTCAAGTGGTACTCTTCCCTTTGTTTTGAGCTGCCTTCTTTAACTGTCACAAGAGTTCTTTTGTGTTGATCAAGGTTGAGTAAGAGGAGTGTTATGCCTTCCTGCAATGAAAATGAAGAGTTTCAGGCAAACATGTAAAATATCAGAAGGACGTGCGAGCTTATTATCGCGCGATTGTATAGAGACTATCAGCTGCTTACAGAATGCTTTGCACAATGAGAATAGACCCTGATCTTCTTCGTCCCGATGAAATCTGCCGATAGAACCTTTGGGCCCATTAGCCGATGCCACAAAAGAGCACTGAGGAGGGCATAATTTAATTTCATTATGTATTTTTTGATTTAGTAAAGCTCAGAGTTAATAAAGAGATAAATGTTCAATTAAAAATTAAGGTTTAACATTCTCTATTGACTTGATATATATAAATTCTTTGGGATAGTGGTGGTGAATATTAAGGATACTTTATTAATCTTTGTTTGGGATAGTGGTGACGATGATTGTTTTTGTGGCCTCTGAACTCCTAGCGGTTGGAAAAGTGCTCTGTCAAAAACAGTGGCGGATCCAGAAAATTAATAATGGGGGTGCACAAATTGATAATATGTTGCGCAAAAATTGATAATAGGGGTGCGCAAAAATTGATAATAGGGGTGCATAATTTTTTTTTGAATGCGTCACTGGGATCTACAAATTTTAACATGGGAGACAAGGCATCAACTTCCTTCAAAAAAAAATTAAGCGTTTCAATCTTATCAGAGCCGTTTCTCCCTCATCTGGCCACCGTTTTTGACGTATAAGTAGTCAAAATTCATTGCCTCGACGAGTGGAATCCAAATACACTAACTATTTTGAAAAATAATGGGGGTGTCAGTGTCCCTCGGGCCCCCTCTGTATCCTCCCCTGGTCAAAAACATATTTTAAAGTATTTTTTGGAAAGCAATGAATCCTCGCGTATCCAGAAAAGCTAAAAAGCATTTTTTTCCCGTGTTTTTACGCAAATCCTTCAATAGATCGACATCTCACTTCTTCTCCTCCAGCTTTACCTATAGTAATCTGGATTTGGTATGAATGTGTCTCTATTTAGTAAACCATAGTTTCCACCTATCAAGCTCTGTCTGCAATAAGATTTGGTATCATAGCTTGCAGACATCCCAAGTTGATCCAAGTACCTGTTTTCAGCTTAACAAAATCAGACTTTGTTCACTTCTCATAAAAATTAATTTGCAATATGCAACTATAATAAAAATAAATCATCACCAAAAGCTGGAAACAAATGAATCGGTCACAAGATGTCGTCCACTGTTGTACGCTCCTCCTGCCTCCCCAACCCATGCGGTCGCCGCAGCACCAGATTTCTCGATAACATCTCTAAGGTTCCTGAAAACTGATGCATTTCGATCGAGGAACGAAGGGTTCAAAATCTTTTCGAGCAGATGGTCGTCGACACCTGCATGTTATTATTTAACCAAATAAGATAATTTTCTCGTGAACACATAACATCAGTCGTAAATTGTCGTGATGAGATACCTGGACCAAGAATATACATGTGATGTGTGATTACATCCAGCGAGGACGAAGCTTTTGTCATATCAATGAACTCGCTGTACCATTTGGTCTCAAAATTACCCCCTGGAGCAATTAGCAAAGGCTTAACTTGATCTCCGTAATAGATCTCATCCACAACCTTTTTGAGAGAGATCAAATCTGCTGCATACTGAGCTACATCGACTCGAGCTTGAATTCCCTTCCCGCTCAATTCATTCCCTGAACAATATTAATTATGCAGAAATTTTGTTATAAGAACGATTAATAACACAATTTGAAGAAATTTCATATGTAGTGCTATATGATTATGTAGCTAATTATTAACATGCATGCTCCTTTAATTAACATGTTTTTCAGAAAGTAGGATTTTTGTCATATTGGACTCATATTCTTATTTTTTGCTCATATTGTTAGGTCGCTTGAAGTATCCTGAGTAATGGTCAAATTGAAATTACCTCCCCGTTGCCCCCGACTTGGGATTTATAGGCAAATCCTAAGTTCAATACGGGTATCGGATATCCCGGTATCCAAATCAAACTCGTTAAGACTCCGAGCCCGTTATATATATCCAAATATACATTAACAAACTTCTCATATATTTGTGATACATAACGTTTACGTTTCAGAGTGCAGGAAAGTAGAAATACCAAGTTTCAGACTTTACACATTATGCAGAAAAGAAAACACAATTAAAACATAATAGGAGTTTTTCATAAACTGCAACAAACATTCAAACATAAAAGTACAACTTAAGAATAAAAGTCTGAAAACAGATAAATGGATTAACAAATAACAATTCTATTCAGAGAGTAGATCTTTAGCATCCATCTCAAACTCTACTTTCTTTCATCCACCTTCACCAGTGTCTGCAAAAAAAATTCATGAACTTAAACTCTATGAATTCATAAACATATGTAGTGATGTTTAAAGTAAACCAGCTCTACCTAAATGAGCTTAGTACTTGTAGCAGTAGTGAAGTAACACTGTCAGTTTCTCTATCCATTAACTAGGACTAGTCAAGTTTTGATATTAATAAATTAAATATTGTTATCTTACTCATTAATGATCACTATATACCTCATCATCAAATATGGAATGATTTGACACAACATCATATGCATCATTATCAAGTGTGAAATAATGTGTTATGATCATTTGTAATGTCTCATTTCAAGCTAGACCCCTCACATGCGTTGTGACGTCACTATGGTGACTTAAGTCAGCAATTAGAATAGGCATGGAGTAAATTTGTTGAGAGGCCTGGAGAGTATTCGTCGAAACAACTCGTGAAATCGTCGAGAAGACATGTGAATTCGTCGAGTGGACTCAACGAATTCGTCGAGTGAACTCGAGTGGACTTGTGAAATCCGTCGAAATGTTCATCGAAAGGACTCGTGTATTCATCGAAAGGGTTCGACGAAAGTCGCCGAGAGATACGTCGAGTGGACTCGTGTATTTGTCAAGATGTCTCGTGTAATAGATTTAATGAACTCGACGATTCGTCGAGTGATTCTGACGTTTTGTTGAGTATATACGACGAATGGACTCAGCATTTCAGTACGTCCTGTCTCGTTATGACCTGAGAGAATATACTGTACTTCCGGACTTATGCAGAATGATGATTTAATGATTTATCTTTTCAAGGAACTTATTTTATGTTATAAGGGTGGTCCAATGAGAGGGTGACTCGTGACAAGATAATTTTTAACCCTAAAACACCAGTCACTCTTTATAAATCCCCAACCATAGAATCTTGGATCAGCCAACTTTTTCTTCTTCCTGAAGAACGACGGACCGAACACCGGAAGACCGAACACGTCATGCCGCCAAGGAGAAGGACGCGATCCATTGCCGGAAATCAGGTGAGCTTCCTACCCTCTTCCTTGGTGCTAAATCTTTAGATCCAAAGTGTAGGAGAGGCATCGGCTCAAGAGAACTTGATTTGGAAGTTTAATGGAGATTTCCTAGGAAGGGACCGCGCTAGAACTTTCGTTTTAGGGCGTCAATCGCTGTATGAGTATCTTCAATCATCTCCTCTCTTCATTACAAAGACGGTGGACTTGATTTCGTGAAGAATAGTGGTCTAATGAGGGAGAAAGGGAAGAGAGATGTTGGTTGTGCTTTGTATGATGGCTGGAGAAAGGAGATGAACCGATGTCGTTCGTCCATCTTTACGATGCGTGCAAAAGTGCTGTATAGAAATCTATTTTTTGTGCGCATCAGACTTTAAGGCCAATTTAAGGTATGATCCGCTCTGATTCAGGTCTTGGGCTCAACATGAAAGTTGTATCCCCCGGAAATACCTTTCCAACGGATGGTTACACATTTTTGGGGGAGTTTTGTAGCTCCAGGAGTGTCACAACCCGCATTTTTCTCACTATTTATAAAATCAGAGTAAGAGAAAAACTACGCGCTGTGATGCCACGTCGAGCAGGGGATAACTGCCGACGTTCAGGCGACACTCCAAATCCTTCAAATCATGAATTAATTGATTAGGAAAACTTGATTTATTTATTGGCCGTATCCCTCGGCTCAATGGACCAAAGAGTCCACGGTTTCAAAACTGATTTTTATACGTAGCGGAAAAATACATCATTTATGTTGACACCCTAAGTGAGCGCATAAGTGATCCCAAGGGACACTTACGCTAAACCAACACTCTAACTTTAATTTATACATATATAGAAAAATCATTTGATATACGTAATTAAGAAAGTACGTTGCGTGTTCTCTTTTGGAAATCATGCCGATCATGTTTATATACATAGTATAGTTTTGTTTTTAGCTTTTTAAAGTAACTAGCAACCTAGCATAAAATCTTCCCAGAGCAAGTAAACTAGGTCCCCAAAGACAGGGTAGCAGTAAAAGTAAACATATCTAGTGCAAAAGGTAAAACTACCAGGGGCGCCAACAGCTGACACGAACCCACTGACAAGTATGTATGTCTGTAGAAAGTGCAGTAAAACTACCTCACAATGACTCAAGAGAGTCTCAACAGTCAACAGAAAGGAAACCTCCAACAGCACCACAGCAAAGCCACCTACTGGCTACTGTCCTGAACCTGAGGCATTCAGAAAAGTAGAACACCTCAGAGCAAGGAAAAAGGAATGCAAGTGCTAAAAAGGAGTAAGGTAAAAGCAGGTAAAGTAAAGTAAAGAGAGTACAACTAGAGTAAAAACAACAATGCCCAAGGAAGGGCGAAAAGCAAACCTGCACCAAGTGCGGGTAAACAGCAACTACTCTGCCTAAAAACCTGCAGAGTCAACATGGCCATGATGCCAAAAAAAATGCTGCAACACCTACGGAAGAAACGCCTAACATCCTAAATTGTGAGAGGCGGCAGTAGCAAAAACAAGAAACTTGGAATCAGGTTGAAAACGTTCCAAATCGCCCAACCACTAATTCCAAGTCAACAAATTGCTCAAGGGTTGACACGTGAAGGCACAAAAGACCCATCACTCACTTGCCCAGAAAACTACTCGGGTCAAGGTAAAGAGTGTGGTCAAGGCTACATCACGCCACACAACCCATAAAAGAGCCATCCACCACCACTACTGACCACAACCCACGATTCGGCCTTCGAAAGGTAACAGCCGACAAGGGACTCTCGGTACACGAGCAAAACACTCGAGGAGAAATCAACGCTAAGGGATTAGTCGTTGCGATTACGCAACGCCGCTGCGAGTGGGTACACTCACTCGATCCTAAGCCTAGCGTACGAGCACCGACATCGGGTTGCACGATTTAAAAGACGCACGACCATAGGCCGTGCGTGCACAATTACACCTAAACGCCTCAAATAGGCAAACTAGGCAAAATCCCCAAAACCTAGACCTACACCTAGGCCTAACATAAACTCAACCCGACGCTAACCCATATCTACGCGACACACCTACCGCGACGCCGTCCTAAATCGGAAGCTACTAGCGGGAGGGTAGAAATCCTAATTTTTCTAGCGCGTTCCAATGGGGATAAGGGTTAGGAGGAAGTTAAATCAACAAATTTTAATTGCAATAATACATGAAATTACAAGGAATTGAACAAACGAGAGGCCAAACGGCGAAAAGAGGGGAAGCACTTGCCTCGCACGGATCACCAAAAATTTCGCCGGCACAACGGCGCTATGGCGGAATTTCCAAGAGCACGAAGGCTCCAACAACCACCCAAAATACCTAAGATTGCATTCTAATCATCAAGGAGCAAGAATATCCAAAAACAAAGAGAAATCCCAAAACGAAATCAAATGAAAACATGGAGGAAAGGTTCGATAGCATACCAAGGATCGAAGCTCTCGGCGAGGGGAACTCAGATCCGGGCTCGGATCGGGAAGGGGAGGTCGGGGCTGCCGGCGGCGGGCGGCGGAAGGGGCCGGCTAGGGCTCGACTCGGGGAATCGCACAGGCTGCGGTTTTTTTTTTTCTTTCTCTTGGCCGGCTGTAGCTTTAGGTTTTCATTTTAATACAAGGGGGGGGGCCGGCTTCTTAGGATTAGGGGGGCTGCTTAGGTGTTGATTAAGGGGGCCGGTTTGATTAGGAGGGGGGGTTAGTATTAATAAATAACTATTAGTTATAATAACTATATTATATACATTATACTAATATAATTATTAACCAATTAAATAACCTAATAACTAAACAAAGACTAATTACTAACATTCCTATATAAACAAAACACGCATTATACGCACGAAATCGCACCCCTCCGCGCACACACTTTCATCCACGCATGCAAGCACATGCGCGCACGCACACGCACGCACAAATATTATTAACCTCACACGCACAACACGCACACTAAACAAAAACCTACACCGGCTCGCGCGAGTCGCGCGCCACGCGACACATGCGCCAAGAGACGTGCCGTCACATAGAAAAATGACGACTCGCAAACATTAACTACCGCCAAAACGACGCGAAAACGCGACGTCCTCGGATTTCGACCAAAATCGCACCGTAGCTAAATACCCGGGCTACGAGAACAACGGCGAAGTCAAAAACGACTTCCGACGAACAAAACTCGAGCTAACCTCGCCCGAAGCCAAACACGAGAATTCCCTGAAAGGCTCAACCGGGTCTCCAAAACAGACACCGGCTAGCTGGGGAAACCCGCAAACAGGCTAAACCTCTAAGAACACCTAACGAGGTACTCTAACAACGGCTCGAGACGGAAAACGTCAACGTAACGCCGAAAAAGGATTTAAAATAAATCATCGAAAATTCGGGGGCGTTACAGTCACTCCCCCTAACAAAAAGTTTCGACCCGAAACTTTGCGAAAACTACTCCTACAACAGAAGGAAAGAAACAAACTACCAGAAACAAACTACGCAGCGGAAGCGTGGTGGGCCCATAACCCACAGGTCGGAGGATCGAAACCTCCCTCTGATACCAACTGTCACAACCCGCATTTTTCTCACTATTTATAAAATCAGAATAAGAGAAAAACTACGCGCTGTGATGCCACGTCGAGCAGGGGATAACTGCCGACGTTCAGGCGACACTCCAAATCCTTCAAATCATGAATTAATTGATTAGGAAAACTTGATTTATTTATTGGCCGTATCCCTCGGCTCAATGGACCAAAGAGTCCACGGTTTCAAAACTGATTTTTATACGTAGCGGAAAAATACATCATTTATGTTGACACCCTAAGTGAGCGCATAAGTGATCCCAAGGGACACTTACGCTAAACCAACACTCTAACTTTAATTTATACATATATAGAAAAATCATTTGATATACGTAATTAAGAAAGTACGTTGCGTGTTCTCTTTTGGAAATCATGCCGATCATGTTTATATACATAGTATAGTTTTGTTTTTAGCTTTTTAAAGTAACTAGCAACCTAGCATAAAATCTTCCCAGAGCAAGTAAACTAGGTCCCCAAAGACAGGGTAGCAGTAAAAGTAAACATATCTAGTGCAAAAGGTAAAACTACCAGGGGCGCCAACAGCTGACACGAACCCACTGGCAAGTATGTATGTCTGTAGAAAGTGCAGTAAAACTACCTCACAATGACTCAAGAGAGTCTCAACAGTCAACAGAAAGGAAACCTCCAACAGCACCACAGCAAAGCCACCTACTGGCTACTGTCCTGAACCTGAGGCATTCAGAAAAGTAGAACACCTCAGAGCAAGGAAAAAGGAATGCAAGTGCTAAAAAGGAGTAAGGTAAAAGCAGGTAAAGTAAAGTAAAGAGAGTACAACTAGAGTAAAAACAACAATGCCCAAGGAAGGGCGAAAAGCAAACCTGCACCAAGTGCGGGTAAACAGCAACTACTCTGCCTAAAAACCTGCAGAGTCAACATGGCCATGATGCCAAAAAAAATGCTGCAACACCTACGGAAGAAACGCCTAACATCCTAAATTGTGAGAGGCGGCAGTAGCAAAAACAAGAAACTTGGAATCAGGTTGAAAACGTTCCAAATCGCCCAACCACTAATTCCAAGTCAACAAATTGCTCAAGGGTTGACACGTGAAGGCACAAAAGACCCATCACTCACTTGCCCAGAAAACTACTCGGGTCAAGGTAAAGAGTGTGGTCAAGGCTACATCACGCCACACAACCCATAAAAGAGCCATCCACCACCACTACTGACCACAACCCACGATTCGGCCTTCGAAAGGTAACAGCCGACAAGGGACTCTCGGTACACGAGCAAAACACTCGGGGAGAAATCAACGCTAAGGGATTAGTCGTTGCGATTACGCAACGCCGCTGCGAGTGGGTACACTCACTCGATCCTAAGCCTAGCGTACGAGCACCGACATCGGGTTGCACGATTTAAAAGACGCACGACCATAGGCCGTGCGTGCACAATTACACCTAAACGCCTCAAATAGGCAAACTAGGCAAAATCCCCAAAACCTAGACCTACACCTAGGCCTAACATAAACTCAACCCGACGCTAACCCATATCTACGCGACACACCTACCGCGACGCCGTCCTAAATCGGAAGCTACTAGCGGGAGGGTAGAAATCCTAATTTTTCTAGCGCGTTCCAATGGGGATAAGGGTTAGGAGGAAGTTAAATCAACAAATTTTAATTGCAATAATACATGAAATTACAAGGAATTGAACAAACGAGAGGCCAAACGGCGAAAAGAGGGGAAGCACTTGCCTCGCACGGATCACCAAAAATTTCGTCGGCACAACGGCGCTATGGCGGAATTTCCAAGAGCACGAAGGCTCCAACAACCACCCAAAATACCTAAGATTGCATTCTAATCATCAAGGAGCAAGAATATCCAAAAACAAAGAGAAATCCCAAAACGAAATCAAATGAAAACATGGAGGAAAGGTTCGATAGCATACCAAGGATCGAAGCTCTCGGCGAGGGGAACTCAGATCCGGGCTCGGATCGGGAAGGGGAGGTCGGGGCTGCCGGCGGCGGGCGGCGGAAGGGGCCGGCTAGGGCTCGACTCGGGGAATCGCACAGGCTGCGGTTTTTTTTTTCTTTCTCTTGGCCGGCTGTAGCTTTAGGTTTTCATTTTAATACAAGGGGGGGGGGGGGCGGCTTCTTAGGATTAGGGGGGCTGCTTAGGTGTTGATTAAGGGGGCCGGTTTGATTAGGAGGGGGGGTTAGTATTAATAAATAACTATTAGTTATAATAACTATATTATATACATTATACTAATATAATTATTAACCAATTAAATAACCTAATAACTAAACAAAGACTAATTACTAACATTCCTATATAAACAAAACACGCATTATACGCACGAAATCGCACCCCTCCGCGCACACACTTTCATCCACGCATGCAAGCACATGCGCGCACGCACACGCACGCACAAATATTATTAACCTCACACGCACAACACGCACACTAAACAAAAACCCACACCGGCTCGCGCGAGTCGCGCGCCACGCGACACATGCGCCAAGAGACGTGCCGTCACATAGAAAAATGACGACTCGCAAACATTAACTACCGCCAAAACGACGCGAAAACGCGACGTCCTCGGATTTCGACCAAAATCGCACCGTAGCTAAATACCCGGGCTACGAGAACAACGGCGAAGTCAAAAACGACTTCCGACGAACAAAACTCGAGCTAACCTCGCCCGAAGCCAAACACGAGAATTCCCTGAAAGGCTCAACCGGGTCTCCAAAACAGACACCGGCTAGCTGGGGAAACCCGCAAACAGGCTAAACCTCTAAGAACACCTAACGAGGTACTCTAACAACGGCTCGAGACGGAAAACGTCAACGTAACGCCGAAAAAGGATTTAAAATAAATCATCGAAAATTCGGGGGCGTTACAAGGAGTGTTCAATCGAAGTTGTTGCGTTGTAATAATATATGTGCAGGTTGCATTCTGTCTAAGTGTGCACGACCAGGCTGAAACCCGATTTCAGGTGTGATGGATTTAGATTTGGACTCCAGGCTCAACACGGAAGTTGTATCCCTTGAAAATACCTTTTTGATTTGGGGTTGCTCGTATTTTTTGTGGACAGTAGCTTCCCGAATGCCAGTTTTAGTAAACTATGGCGCGTAGCTGTGATGTATTAATATTTGATGATTTCTTATACTAAGAATTGATTACTCGGGAGATCAGATGATAAATAGTTGATGATAATGTGATCACCCCTTGCAGGATTAATGAGTTTTGGAAAGAGTACTTGTTACGAGTACTTAGAGGTTTGTGAAACGAAGTTCGGTTGAGAGGATTGAAATGATATAATGTATATGTATATTATAAATTCTAGAAAAGGGGTTGGATGAGGTATACACCCATGGCCATATGATGAGTTGAATCTTGATCTCAAGTATTGAAGGGATGATCGGTGTAGTCCACTGCTTAGAGTTATGTTAACTCCCTATGGTTAGCAATGAGGGACTGGTGTAGTAATTAAGGTGAACTATCACCTATGTTAAACATGGACCCTTACGTACTTTGGAGCACGGTGTTGGTTATATATGAAGGGACTCGGTTGGAGCCCTTGAAGGCATGATGACATGGTAAATATGAATTGCATGGTTGGGTTTGTGTTGATACACGGTATATGATCCTGTGTTGAGGATTTGGTTGCAGGTCTACGGGCTCGCCAGTCGTCACACCGACAGGAGTTGACAGATAGACCTTGGGCGGTTGGGCTTGGTCCTTTGGTGCTCACTCCCAAAGGATCCTTCCATGCCAATGGGTGGTTGGGCTTGGTTCTTTGGTGATTCGCTCCTGAAGACTCCTTATGTGTCAATTATAAGCCAGTTGGGTTGGGCTCTTGGTGCACGTCTACCCAAAACCCCTTCTGAGCCGTAGTACGCAGGGGCTCCGCTATTGTGATCTTAGCATTGAGGTGTATGGAGGCCTAGGCCTGGTAGTGTGTATGCCCACCTAGTAGTGGAGACGCCCGCTCTACTGTCACCATTTGGTCATGACGGGTGATGCCTAAGAGGTTAGCTACCTGCTCGAAAAGTGGGAATTAAAGGTCTATGTCAACATAACAAGTGTGCGTGTGTGTGTGTGCATGGGTGAGTCATCATATTGCATTCATTTCATATCATTGCATTGCACCGCATAAGATCCTTATCATATAAATTTATATGCGCACTTTTATATGATGAGTTACCTTGATGTACCCGATCCTTAACTTATAAATATGTATGAGCATTTTTATAAGTTAAGTTAAATTCTGTAATTATGATTGAAATGCTGTGAGTATAGATTACTTCTTCATATGTAGATGTTTACTGTTGTTACTTGCTTAATATGAATGCGCAGATATTTATATGAACAACTAGAATAATAACGCTCTCCTGTCATTTGATTTGATATATATTACTATTATATTGAGCTCCACTTCTTTTCCTCCGCCCGGTGCCTAAGAGTCGTCAGGGTGAGCGGATGTGATAGTCACTTAGTCTTTATGACTAATGGTTGCTACATCTATCATTTTAGGAGGATACCCCGCAGGTGGGGCAGCAATAACGCCTCATGCAGAAGGACACCAGGCCAGGAGGACAGAGCCTGATACGAAGATACCCTCACTTCCTTCTGTGACCGATGTGAGTTTTAAGCGTTATGATGTAGCCTTCGAGCAGTTTTGTGTACTTTGATATTAAAGAAGCTGATGTAGCTTCTTATAATGATGTACTGTATTTGACATTTATCTTTATATGAATCATGACTTTTGTATTCTTCAATTTGTTGGGTTGACATTTGTGATATTGGAAATTAGCCAGCAGAATATGTGACTTGTGGTACAGATTAGCCCATGTGCTGATGCGAAAACAATGCGACTATTCTTGGCATAAAACTCACCTCGACCGTGTCTTGTATTCTGGGAGAGGGTTTTACATTATTAATGTTAGATTAACATTTACAATGACTTTCTAGTCTCAGTTGAATAATCCTCGAATCAAATTAAGATGAGAAAGATGATAAGTCATCAAATGTGGAATGACTAGCATCAAACCATCTTGTGCTTTCATCAAGAGATTATTTGAGATTTTCAGTCTGTTATTAGATGCTTGAATGTTTGCAGCTATAAGTTCTAACCATCAAAATATAAATATAGGAGAAAAATTTCATTTTTTTATACATTTTAATCTCATCTCCCCCGATGTTTTTATTGTAAGAACTATATTTAAGCTATTTGTTAAAGCGTCTGCAACATTATCTTTTGACCTCATGTCGATCATGATCATAATCCCTTGACTTGTGAGAGAGGTCAACCAGACTTATTTTATCCTTAGTTGTTTTCTTCTGCCAATGAAAAAAGTGTTCGTAACAATCATTTTTGTAGCTTAATTGTTGCAGTAAACTGCAATAGAGCTCATTTTGAGGCTCGTCAGTGGAATGTCCATCATCAAATCTCTTATCCACTCCACTTCTTCTTTTGTTGAAGCTAGAACGTAGAGTTCCGATTCCATAGAAGAAAGAGCAATACATGATTGCTCTTGGACTTCTAGGCTACAACTGCTCCTTCTAGTGTGAAAATAAATCCACTAGTGGACTTACTGCCTTTTATTTCTGAGCACCATAATGCATTAAAATATCCTTTAAGAACTGGAGGATGACCATTGTAATATAAAATATACTTTTGGGTATGCTTTAAATATCTCATTAGCCTATCGAGGGCATTCTAATGGTCTTGGCTAGGATTACTAGTTAGTTTGCTTAACATGGTTACCGTAAATGCTATGTTAGGTCTGGTATAGATCATAGCATAAATGAGACTACCAATCAGTTTAGAATAATAAACTGTCTAACCACAACTCCTTTATTGGGCTTTAAGCGGTTATTACAGTCATATTGTGTCTCTACTATTTTACTTTCACTATATCCCTACATATACAATATGAATTTTATGTAGTGACTTTGACTTTGGGAAATGTCATTTTTCCAAATTTCGCTTGCATGTTTAGTATAGTTCCAGCTACACCTATGTCTTTAATATTATATTCTTTTATCAGACATGACTTTACGCCATCCACTTTGGATTAACAGATCCTATAATTAGCATATCATCCGCATATAAGCATATTATAACGACTTTATTTGATCTATGATATATGTAAAATATTTATAAGAGAGACTAGACATGAATCTCATGACCTTTACACTATAGTCAAATTTCTCATGACATAATTTAGGTGCTTGTTTTAATCCATATAGTGATTTAATTAACTTACAAACCTTATTTTTGTGACCTTCTACAATGAAATCTTCAGGTTGACTCATGTAGATCTCTTCGGTCAGATATTCGTTCAAGAATGCAGTCTTTACATTCATTTAATAATAATAAAATTCTCAATAGATGCAATGATAAGGATGATCCTAATGATTGCTAGGTGACACACTGATGAGTATACATCGAAATACTCTACCCCGCATCTACCTTAAAACTAGCAAGTTATAGGTGGAGAGGCTAGGTCTGTTTTACGTGCACAAGATTGCATGAGTTTCTCTATGTGGAACTATGTCTTCAATACTTCAACATGTTCTCTAGCGTGCACGCGCGCACACAGACACACAGACACACACATATATGAACAACCTTCTTTTATTAGGTGTCGCGAGAGCGGGTCATTGGGTCTAATTTGCTTTGATACCTTGTTATAACCAAAATATGAAACCTAAAACCTACTAGTTATAAGTGGAGAGACCCAAATTTTGTATTAATGTTGAAGTGTGCATGAGTTTCCTTATGAGATATTGTGTTTTCAGCATATTCATCCTAGCTAACTCTATTCTCACATGTTGAGCAGTGGAAGTAGCAATTCTAGTAAATCATACCGAGTTCCCAACCAAAAATGGTGTAGCCTTTCTTAGCAGTATAACGAATTAGGGATTCCGCATTTTTATGATTCCATGGGCCTCCTAATGAGCCATCTTGCATTGGAACCCTTCCATTGAGAGCATTCAACCCAAATATCACTTGAGCCCTGTTAATTACATGCATGAAAGATATGTATAAGTAGGGGTGTAGGTAAAAATCAACCGAACCTCACAACCGCCGAAATTAACTGAACAAAACCAAGCCAAACTGTTTGGTTTGAATTTTGTAGGTGAAGGTAGGGTTATAATTTTAAATTTAATGCATGTATAGATGTTACTGTAATAATAATATGATATTTCATAGAATTATTTATGAAAATGATTTTTATTTCAAATAATATAAAAATGTATTTTATGTTTAGTTTTTTACTTGGATAAAAATCACACACACACACATATATATAAGCTCAAGTTTTTTTAAGCCTAAAACAATGGCTCGAAATGAATATAATGATAATAAATTTTAAAATTTGAGACAACAACTTTTCTTATCAGATTCCGGCTAAACCGTGCAAATTTTTGAAAAATGTTCAACATGAAAGTTGTAGATCTCGTTCTTGACTATAAAATACATATATTATTTGTCTAATTCCGACACATATTATAGGAGAACCAGCTCAAGCTTTTTTATGTTTAAAACCCATATATATATATATATGTTGTTTAAATTTTTCTTCTCGATCTTAGATTATGTAATTATGTTTTAATTTTATTAAACCACATAAACCGAACCAAACCTGGTTCCATTCTAATGGCCTAATTGCATGGTTCAATTTGATTCCAGATTTTTGAAATCATGTAGGGGTGGCTCGTTTTACGATTTTGCTATAAAAATTGAACCAAATCGAACCGTTAATTATACCCTATGCTTAAGATATAAAATCATAACACGTGATGTCTTGCATAGTGAGACTTAGAATAAAAATAATCAGAAATAAAAACCATGGAAATATTCAAATATACCCTGTGTTTTTGAAGAAATTATTCAGGTGATCCCATCTCGTCAACGGCAAGCAACCATCGTTAAATCCAAACAAAGCCGAAGCATTCTTAGCAAACGGCACACATGGCTGCCACGCGTCTCCTCCAGTTTCATATATAACTTTATCATCCAACGAACCTCCGACTCGAACCCTTAGTGGAGAAAATGCTGAAAGGAAGAAGAGAAGAATTGAAGAGAGATAACAAAAATTATGGGTTAGTTTGTTTCGGCAGTGACTGTGATAAAAAGAGCTGTGGGAATGAAGCTGCGGAAATGGAGCTGTGGAAATATAGTTGTTTAGAATGATGAAATATTTTGGTAAAACAGCGGTGACAGCTCTGGTCAGAATAGAAAAAAGTTTGGTAAAACAACGGTGACGTTTCTGTTATTTGTATTATTATGACCAACATTAAAAAAACAGGAGTTGCGTTCCGAACGCAACGGATGTAAAACTCCGAAACAAACGGAGCCTATGTCGTGCAATGCATGGGCATGGTCGCATTTTTAAATCCTTCCTTCATTCGTTCTTCCTTCTGGTTAAAAAAACTTCATGCCCAAATACACAAAATTCAAGAGACATTGTGGGAATGATGACAAAAATGATAAAACTAAAAAAATATATGTTTCTTCAAAGAGGGCTTATTATATATACGAATGACAAACATGGAGCTTCAATCATATCCCTAATTTGACGGGACTCTTCTCATATCAGATCATATTTTTTAAATTAAAGAAAAAGCATACACATTTATTTTTTTAAGAAAATAAAATATAAATTTAAAAATACATAAATTTTGTAACAGAGAAAAAATTGAAAAACTTAATATTAGACGAAGTGTGTTTTTTCCTTTTTTTTTAATTCAATTTATATACATGCAATTGATGCAATTATGCAAGTTATGAAATATAAGCTTAATTACGTGTAATTATGCAAAATAACATTAAAATTTTTATTTAATAAGTATACAAAATGTATAAACAGTACCCTTGACAGCATTTACAAGAGTGGGGTTCGTGAGATCCTGCAACAAAGTCACCAGGAAGCACAATTTTCATTAGAATATATATTCTTTATAAGAGACTAAGCTCCGGTTGGGGGGGACTTATTTCCACCGGTCAAGCGGTCACAACCGCATGTACCGGACCTTAATTAAAGTATGATACATGCGGTCGTGACCGCTTGACCGGTGAAAATAAGTCCTCCCAAACGGAGCTGAGGACTTATTTTTACCGGTCAAGCGGTCACGACCGCACGAATCGGACCTTGATTAAAGTCCGGTACATGCGGTCGTGACCGCTTGACCGATGAAAATAAGTCCCCCCCCAAACGGAGCCTAAGAGAGTGAGAAAGTTTGTGATAATTGAGAAAATCACCAGATTGAGGACTGATGCTTGGCCCCAAGAGCAGGACCCATAGTCACACTTTTCCGGCGGCCACCAATCTAAGGTGGCGCAAATGAAGTCTTTGTCGGTCGTAGCGATTGCCGCACTGCCATCGACCACCACCGTCCCCTTACTTATCACCACTTCAGCTTCCGCGGTCCCAGCGGCGCTAGGACTCGCTGCGGAAAGAACGGCGAAGAGGACCACGAGGAGACGGAGGATCTCGACGCCGGCCATCTCTCCGCCGCTCTTCTTCTATGGCCTAGAAGGGGAAGGGAGAATAAGAGGCTGTGGGTGAGAGGATGAAAATGTGTCGTGTATAAAAAGGGGCCGAGACCGGCAGCTCCTTTTGAAGGGACTTATTTTCACCGGTCAAATAGTTATGGCCGTATGAACCAGACCTAAATATGTTAATTGAGATTTCCTCTGGGAGATTAATGTAACTTAAGAGGATGAATTTAATATGATGAATTAATGACAGCTGCCGCTCTATTGTACGTGTCCAGAGTTCATGGGAACTGGGTATATCAGGATCCACTTCATTTCGCCCCTCCATTTCGTCCATTTCAGGGTCAGGATCGAGTGATTTTTGATCCGACGGGTTCATCATTTCCCCTATTTTTATATTTTTTTTAAGTCAAAAAAATCCTGTCCATGCACTTGATATCTTGTGAACTTATCCTCTTCATTAAATGATGAAATGGATCCCTCCATTTTATCCGAAATGGAGAGGATCCGGATCCGAACCGGGTATGACCACATTTTGCCGTTTGGACCCTTGAAGAGTTTTTCAATATAATAAATAATTTAAATTTATAATTTGTCATTTGGACCCTTGCCATTTGGACCCTTGCATACGTTCAAATAGTTGAGTCACTCATATTCAAGTCAAGGGCCCAATTTGGAAGCATAGAATCAGGACAATATTGGTATAATATGCATGGACACAATAAATAAATGTAAAATGAAGGGTTTTTAATTATAAAATGAAAGCATTTCATAGTGGGCTAGAATGCACCTCAAGTCGCCTAGTATGCAATATGTTTCCACAAGTTGCATGATAGGTATTATGGCTCTGTTTGGCGCGGCGTTTTAGGGGTGGGGTGCCGCAATTTTTCAAAACGCCGCGCCAAATATAGTTAAGGGGCTCTACGGTGGTATCAGCCACCGTTCAAAAGAGCGGTGACCCGCGGTTTCTTAGTCGCGGAATCTGTTCCGCGACTCAGAAAATGCAGCAGCGCTGCAACCTTTTGGCTGCAGCGCTGCTGCCTTTTGGCTGCAGCGCTGCTGCCTTTTTTTAATATTAAATTATTATTATTAAATATTAAATATATTAAATATTAAGTTATATATATTATTAATATTATTACTATAGATTATTATATTAAATATATTAAATGTTAAGTTATATAATGTATATAAACAACACTGCAAACGTTGATCTTCCAAACAGATTCATAGATTTTGTCACCACTCTGCAAAACAGCTGATTATTCCACCACTGCTTCCCACCACTGCTTCTCCAGTCGCTGCAGCCGCGCCAAACAGAACCTATGCAGGCTAAAGTCATTCTCACAACAATGACCTCCATTGGGATTTGTCTATAAATAAGATCCCAGTGATTTCAAGAATGGAACCTTAAAATCTTCGCATCCCTCCCCGTAAGTCTATTGCTCTCTATGCGGTGTTTTCCTCGTACCTCGTTCAACATTCTTTTGGTCGTAGAGGGAAAGTTTTTCCGAACTTTCAGGTGCGCGGTGTGACCTCCTTACTGTGGCACCTGAGGTGTGTTCATAGACAACCATTCATTTCTCTAATTGCTCTTGCCATCTTGTCTCATCGAGTCGAACCGTAGGACCGGTAACCTCAGACTGTCCGTTTGTCCGAACATTTGAGACCAAGATTTTCCTGACTCTAATACTTTGATGTGGTTAGCATAAACCATAGTTATAGGAGGAAAATCCAACGAGAAGACGACATGGTACTAGAAGGAGAGCATGAGAGGATACTCGACAACTCGCCAATAAAGGGTTAGTATGTGACTAGAGTAGATTTCAGAGACTTCGCGCGTAGGACCGATGACACTATGAGTAGTGCTTGTTCCTCGCATCAAGGTGACAACAACCTCAACTCATTGCGTCACTCCGACCTTCGGAGGATGGTGAGTCATCAAGGCGAGTAGGTAAGGAGCCTGCAACTGAAGAGCTGAAGCGACTTGTGTAATCGAGTTATCTGCAGGCGAGTTCCCAGGGGATTCACTTTCAAAATATATAAAATCATGCGAGCTACTAGGAAACTCGCATGGGCGAGTTAGATCCAACTCGCAATCCAACAACTCGCTAATTCGGAGGCAGGAGCCCACTCTGCGAAGAAGTCCTTGAGGCCCTAGTTCTCAGAGGGTTTAGGGAGCCCGTCCTGAGCTATTATACGGGAAAAGACGATCCGATCAAACACATGAAATGGTTCGAGGATGTAGTAACTATCTGTAGTATGACAATCACATTCAAGTGTCGGTTCTTCGCCAATACCTTCAAAGGGAAGACGAAGGATTGGTTTCACCAACTACCAGGAGAGTCAATCTACTGTTTTGAGGACCTTCGTCAAGGATTGACGTTGCGATTCGCCATCTCGAGCAAGTGGAAAAAGGAGCTCACAAATCTCTTTCTTCTTAGGCAAGGGGTCTGCGAAATCTTAGGAAGTTGCATCAACCACTTTTAGGAAAAAGTCAATTTCCACGAGGTAAAAAACTTCACTCTTCAATTGCACTCATGTTTGGTCTACGAGAGGGGCTTTCAAGTTGGAAGTTAGTTAGGATCCCAGACTTGATCGATAGAGTGAGCAAGTATTGTTAAAAATGTTGAAGTAGGAAGTGGGCGGTCTGAATGTGCAGACCGCACAGGACGCGCGACTTGGATCCCAGATTGCGTGGTTGTTGGCCATTTGAAGACCATGCGGTCTGACTTAGCTATCCGTATAACTGAGCGGTTTGATGGTGTTAACCTCCCATGGGGTCTAGTTTTGGCAATCAGCATAGTTGTGCGGTCTGATGATGCTAACCGCCTTTATGCTAGCGGTTTTCCTATCATCTTCAGCGTTGACAGCATCCCCCTCCGCCTATATATAGGGGTCTTGGCCCTGTCATTCATAACTAAAAGTGTGAGAACTCTAGCTTGTGTTAAATTTGCGGTTAAGTGTTCGAACTGCGCAACAAGGAGAAGTAATATATGTAGCTATGTTTCAGGATATGCGGCTAGCACTGGACGACTAGGCGACTAGTTTTGACAGTTTGTCAATGAAGTCTCAATGTGGAAGGCGAGTAGTAGTCGACGGTTAAGCGGTTAAGTCGATGTCAGAGCGACTAGCTACTTCAAAATCTTCTTTCTTGGTAATTCGCAAGCAGTTCAATAAGTTAGTTTGCCCGAATCTTGCGGGTTGACTGTTTTCCAGTTCAGTAGAGCAATGTCTGTTCGCACAGCTTAAGCGGTTAGGCGACTTCAGCGGTCAGGTGACCATAAGTGCGAGCAAGTGCTTATCCTGTACTTTCCAATAAGGCAATCCGCGCGACTTGGCGGTTAGAATGGCGGATAGGAAGCTGGCGGTCTCAGAGTTCAGTCCGTCAGTTTTGTACTTGTCTATTTTTTCTTGATCTTCATCGGATGCATTGCAAAATCATTTCTTGCAATGTATGTCTCAGTAAAGTTGAAAAATAATACAAGTATTGCTCTTGGTTCTTCTAATTGCTAGTGGTTTACTGTACTTGTTTGACTGAGAGTGATCCTGCGATCACCGTTCTATAAAATTTTACAAGTATTTCCAAGGGAAATACTCAAACAACATCTTTCTGGCCAAACACACTAAGCTGACTAGAGAGGATGATGAGAAAGCTTCGGAGAAGAGTAAAGCGAAGCAGAAAAAGCAGGAAGGGAGGAAGCATGAAGGCAAAAGATACGAGGAGCTGGGGAGGATGAGCAAGGGAGGCAGGAGGTGAGGAGGCTTTACGAGGCCTCGGAGAATCAAGGTCCGGATCGGCTGCTTTGGAGGCCGGCGGGAAGACCCCAACAGTGGGGTCCGGCAAGAAGATTCTCTCCCTAAAGGAGAAATCAAAACTACCCTTCAGAGAGAAATCAAGGAGGAGGATCAGGAGAAGCTATGGCGGTAGCCCGATAAGACAACAAGCACGGTCGAAGGCCAACACTGAAGAAGAATCTGCACGAGCAGGTCGATTTATATTGCCAATTGCATCAGGCGGAAGGGCACGCCACCGTGATTTGTCCAGATTTTTGTAGGCTAGGTAAAGAAAATTTAGATATATTCAGCAACTTTAATAACTTTCTGGCATACACCAATGTTTTTGCTTGATTGGAAGCATTCAAAAACTGCTTAATTTGAAGCATTCAACAATTGCTTCATCTGGGTCACTAACAATAGGACGTATAACTTATTATACTGTTTTAAAGAAAGTTGACTCAAAAATAATTTAGTAAAATTACACTTCAGTTACACATTTTGTTCCTCAAGCATAATAATTAAACTCAATAGTTGATCCATTATACTTAACGGGCTAAGTATATAAAGTTTAAATATTGCAAGAACCATGCTCCCCTACCAATTGACATCAACTCCAATTGGATCTCCTCATTGTGTCTTCCATTTAGCGCTCTCTTCCACCACTTCAATCCCCCCCCGGAATCCTTCCCAACACCAGATTCTTCACTTCAATCTTTAACTCATTCTTATTGTTGTTGATCGCTCAAGGTCTCTGGTAGACCTGACTAAATTGAATCACCTTAGCCTTGGAACTGTCGAGCGCACAAATAGTCACAGAAAAGGAAAGTCGACAAAATAATTTTTTTAACAAGCAAAACCCGTCAACTAGGTGAAAAAGCACGTTGACGGATTTGTGCTGGTCAAACACCCACTACTTATTGGTTGTTGTATATGTCTTTTTTGAGGAACTCGAGGGCGACAGTCCGCCTCTCGTTATAATTGTTGAGAGAGAGAGAGAGTACTGAGCTCGGAGGGTGACAAGCCGCCTCTTACAGAACCAATTCTTTTTCTTACTACAATAGTAGCTCCACACTCAGGATGCTTTAGAGATTTTGATTGTTGCTTGAAGGTGGATGCGGCTTGCTGCTCTTGTTCTGATGTATGGGGGTTGAAAGCTTGGGCGGTGCACTCAGTGTGTCGTATCCTTTGTAGTTTGTCTCTTGTTGTGCTTAGAAGAGTCTGGAATGACTGACTTGTCGTCGTCAGGTAAAATTGTTGCTGAATTAAGGGTCCTGGAAAAGCTGAGCGCACTGCACGTTCGACTGTAGTCGAGCGGTCCTTGGCGGGCTCTGAAGTTGGTCATGTCAACTGTTGACAGTGCGGGACACGCAATCTTTGGGAGCTCTAGGGGCTTGGCTTGTTGACACTGAGGAAGTCTGCGGTTGGCTCGGTCACCACGCGGACAGCTGATGACCAAAGACAATTATTGGGCCTCTTGTGATCTTCGAATTGCTTGCAGGCGGCTTCGGTGGTCCAGACAGGTTTCGGCGGACTAGACAGTCTTTGACTGACTATATAGGGTGTTTGTAGGAATGGTCTGGAGAATGGGGCGCACTTGGAATGAATAACATACTGCTAGATTCACGCAAGGAGGAATGTGAACACGATGGAACGCGCGCACAGAAAAACATGCGTAAAGGGGGAGTGCACACAAGGAGGAACTTGCACACGAAGAGACATGCGCAAGGGGGATGTGTGCACAGAGGGACGTGCGCACGTTGTAGGATAGTGACACTACGAGACGTGCGTATGAGGAAGGAGAGATGCGCGCAAGGGGAAGCGCACGCAAGGAGGAGCTTGCACATTGAAGGGCGTGCACACGAGGAAGGAGAGACACGCACAAGGAGGAACATGCACACGTTGGAGAAGAGAGTCCAAATGAAGGGGAAAAGAGATCAATTTATAGATTCCAGGAGGCTCAACCTGGTAATTTCCCTCGATTACTACCGGACGGACGAATAGAAACGTTTCGTTTAGAGTACACGGATCACTGATTTTACAAAAATGATGATGCCACCTCCGTGTGGTTTCAAGTTCACCGAAAAATTAATCGCCCCTCCTGCGAGGGGAGGGGCCGTCGGCGAGGCCGCCAGCCGGGGAAAGGCGCCCCCGACCAAGGCCGATCAACCAAAAGTGTCGTCTATCATGGGCGGTGGTTACTCGAAAGGTGTGCGAAGTGGGATCGGTGGCGGAGGATCGCGGGCGACGATCGCACGCACGGCGGTTTCTCCATGATCCCCATTTGGATAGTGAGATCATGGGGAAGTGGGCTAATCGCACCCCGAGTGTTTTATAAAAGAGACTTGCCCCATCAAATCCAAAAAAACCCCAATACACACACATGCATATAGACTTAGGCTCTGTTTTTTTGAGCGTTTCGCTGCTCCGTTTTGGGCAAATGCCGCCGGAAGAAGGGTAAACAAATGAACCTCCGGCGGCGTTTGCTCCGTTTCCACCCGCCCGCCTTGAGAAAAGCCCCAAAAAGCTCCGTTTGGAACAACCACCTCCCCCCTCCTGTTCGAAGACTCCGTTTCCACCCGCCGGATCGATGATAACTTCCCAAAAAGAAGTTATCCAGTACGTTATTTTGATTTAATAATCATCATATTGGGAAATAAATGAATTAAATAAGGAAAAATATGAGTAAATTCATATTTACTTTATTTGTGATTAATATGTCTAATTTTTCATTGTTTTCTTACTAGAAATGCTGAAGAAATCGATCCGGAGAAGCAAAGCTGGAATTGTTTTTGGACTGCGCAGGTTGTTGCAACAACCTGAAAAAGTTGTTGCAACAACTGCTGGACGGATTTTGATTTTTAAATTCAAATTTTATGCCAAAATAGAAACTGAAAAGATGCAACTTTTGGTAGGGGGCTGTACGTTTTTAAGAGTATAATCTCATACCATAGTGGGGGATTGTATTATTATTGGAGGGAGAAACTTGAGAGCATCATCTTGGAGATTGCTTGGGAGAAGAAGAACTAGGGCAATCCGGATCTTGGAGAAGGACGGCTTGGGGCCTACTTGGAGAGCAATTTCCTGCGTTATTTTGAACCCTTTCCATCATGTGCTGTAAGATCTTCCTTATTTTGTGTGTTACTTTTCTCTCTATGAACTAATCTCTCCAAGTCTTGTATAAGGAGAGTACTATGTGTGTTTTTATGGTGGAATTCTCTTGATTGTTGTGAGTTGTTTGATGATTTATCATATTGTGAACTTATGAATTTATTTATGAGATTTTTGGTCTTTGTCTTCATCTAGTATTTCGTTGCGAGAATCGAGAGAAGAGCGACGTAATATCGGTTTGAAGGCTATTTTATTGCACCACAAGAATCGAGAGACGAGTGGTGTAAAACATTTAACCTAAGATCTCTATTTTTGCGTTGTATTTCGAGATTCGAGAGAGGAGGAGTGCAATCGCTCATTAGTTCACCGTAGTTTAGAGGAGAGGAGGAGACTCCATCCTTTTGCTAGCGATTTGTTTTTTTTTGTTAAGCAATATTCTTCATTCCTCTTAAGTTAGAGATAACTAAGAGAATTTAGGACGTTGGGATTTCCGAGATTCGTGAGATGAGGATTTCTTCTATAAAAATCATCGCATGATAATTCATTCAACACTCTTAACTAATATTATTTCTACGCACCATTTAGACGCCCATAGGAAATCTAAATACAAGACTATTTTCTCCAATTGATAAAAGTATTTGCCAAAGATTTCGAGTAGTCTACTTAATTTAATTCTTATTTAACCATCTTGAGTAGTTAGCATAAGAACCATCTCTTTCGGCTTGTTTGGATTTGAAGAACGGTGTAGCTAGTAATTGCAAGCCTTAGGTTAACCACCTCTCCGTGGGAACGATCTCACTCACACTTTATTACTTAGTCCGGCACGTGCACTTGCGTAAAATATACATCCGCTACGGGCGAATCAAGTTTTTGGCGCCGTTGCCGGGGAGGTGCTATTAATCTATTGTTTATTTTCTTGCAATATTAGTAAACCCTAGTATTTGGAGGTCAAACTTTAATTTTGCTGTATTTTAAGTTGTTCGTAGTTTTCTTTATATAATTGATATTGTTGTTCTGTTAGTGCATGTCCAGATTTCGGTCCATTGAGTTATTGCCATTAAACTTAGAGATTGAAAGGACGTGTAGGAGAAATCGTAAGACTTTTCGTTTAGAACAAATCCAATCTTCAACTATGAATCCAAACGATAATCATCAGGAAGGTCAGGATTTAGGAGGTCAGGTAGAACACAATGGGCACCCTGTCGAGCAAAGGAGAACGTGTCGTGATTACAACATGCCTCTACAGGGAGGGTTGCAATTTAGTATCGCTAGGCCTGCAATCGAGGCCAATAATTTTAAAATTGATTCTGTTGTCATGCAACTCGTTCAAAATAGTAAATTTGGTGGCCTTAATCATGAAGACCCCAATTCTCATTTGAGAACGTTCATAGAAATCTGTGATACGTTCAAGATTAATGGAGTTTCCGAAGAAGCCATTAAATTGCGTCTGTTTCCTTTCTCACTAGAGGGGAGGGCAAAGGATTGGCTAAACTCTTTACCCAACGGTTCTATTACCACTTGGGCATTTTTGATGGAAAAATTTTTAGCCAAATACTTCCCCCCATCTAAAACGGCTAAGTTGAAGCGAGATATATCAACGTTTATGCAAGGAAATGGAGAGACCTTATACGATGCTTGGGAACGTTTCAAAGAGCTGCTACGTAAGTGCCCCCACCATGGCTTAGCCATCCACCAACAAGTTTGGACCTTCTACAATGGTCTCCAAACGTCCACCATGATTCAAGTTGATGGAGCCGCGGGCGGGTCACTCATGAATAAATACCCAGAAGATGCCTATGCAATATTAGAGGATTTATCCTCTAATAATTATCAACTTGTTGATCGGCAAGGGCCTTCTTCTTCTACTGCTGGGTTATACCAAGTGGACCAATTAACCTCGTTTGCGGCTGAAATGACTTCGCAATTTAATTCAATAAATAAAAGGTTAGATGCCTTAACATTAAACCAAAGTCAATATCTTCCACAGGTTAATAGTATTGTTACTCCCCCGCCCACCGCTAGTCCTACGTTAACCATTGAACAACTTATAGGACATAACGAAGACGCTAACTATATAGGAGGACAGTACAAACAGGGCCATAACACCTACTCGAATAATTATAATCCGGAGTGGAGAAACCATCCCAATTTTTCATGGAAGAATAATTCTGGGTCTACTCCTTCGCACTTATTCAACCACAATTCCAACCACCCTCACAATCCTAATCAAGTGGGACCTTCGCGGAAATTATCCGATGAAGTCATCTTAGAGTCCATGAAGAATAACGAAGCACGTTTTTCTAGTTTAGAAGGATCCATGCGCTTAATTGAAACACAATTGGGGCAAATTGCATCCGCACTTAATACTAGAGCGCTAGGGACACTACCAACCGATACAACGCCTAATCCTAAGGGTGATAACCAACATTGTAAGGCTATTACATTGCGGAGTGGTAAGGAGTTGGCGAGTGGGTATAACAATAATCCAATGGAAACTGGTACTGCACAAATTGAAGTAGAGAGTGATAAAATTCATGAACCCGCTAGAGAGTTGAATTCTGAACCTACTAAGATTGTGGAGGAAGAGTTAGAAGAAGTAGAAGAGAATAAGAAAGAGAAGAACGTAGAGGTGCCTGCAAAGGATAAAAAAATAATTACCTACCCACCACCACCATTTCCTCAAAGACTTAGGAAGAGCAAGCTAGATCACCAATTCCAGAAATTCATAGAAATTTTTAAGAAACTTCAAATTAATATCCCATTTGCCGAAGCCTTGGAGCAAATGCCCAGTTACGTCAAATTTATGAAAGATATTTTAAATAAAAAGAGAAAATTTGGCACGAATGAAACTGTGGCATTGACTCATGAGTGTAGCGCAATCCTTCAAAATAAACTTCCACCCAAACTGAAAGATCCCGGAAGTTTCACGATTCCATGCTCCATTGGATACCAATTTGAAGGCAAAGCTTTGTGTGATCTTGGAGTGAGTATAAATTTGATGTCACTTTCAATTTACAGGAAGTTGGGTTTGGGGGACATATCTAAAACTTCATTGACATTACAACTAGCTGACAAGTCACTTACTTTTCCTAAGGGTATAGTAGAAGATGTGCTTGTCAAGGTGGATAAGTTTATCTTTCCGGCAGACTTTGTAGTTTTGGATATGGAAGAAGACAAGGAGATCCCACTAATTGTAGGGAGACCCTTTTTAGCAACCGGAAAAACTTTAATAGATGTCCACAAAGGTGAGTTGACCATGAGAGTCAACGATGAACAAATTACTTTTAACGTTCTTAAGGCCATGAAATTCTCTCGCGAGAAGGAAGACGTGATGGAGGTGGTTAACAGTATTTCAATCTATGACTATGAGCAAGAGAGTGGGTGGCATGATTCGAATATAGACGAGGAGATTGGAATTTTGATGGATGAGGTAGAAGTTGAGGAAGTGGAATCTGATGAGGTTAGGAATGAAGAAGTAGAATCTACTGAAAAAGAAAGTGAAGAGTGTTTTCAAGTGTGTGAGAATCGATTGGGGTCGTTTCATAGGTCGGAGCCCCTAGATATGACTGAGCGGTCTTTAGCGGACAAACCCTCTACGGTTTGCCCGCCCGTCTTAGAGTTAAAACCGCTTCCTGAGCATTTGTCCTACGCATATCTAGGAGATAATGATACACTACCGGTAATAGTAAACTCTAGACTGCTACCGGAGCAGCATGACAGACTCTTGGTCATTTTGAAGAAATATAAGTTAGCCATAGGGTGGACAATAGCCGATATCCGAGGGATTAGTCCTTCCTTGTGTATGCACAAGATCCTTTTAGAGGAATCTTGTAAGGGATCCATCGAGCCTCAGCGCCGCCTTAGCCCTCCTATGAAGGAGGTGGTCAGAAAGGAGATCATTAAGTGGTTGGATGCAGGAATCATTTACCCTATATCCGATAGTTCATGGGTTTCACCCATCCATTGTGTACCTAAGAAAGGAGGGACGACCGTAGTTAAAAATGACAAGAATGAACTAGTCCCCACAAGAACAATCACAGGATGGCGTATCTGTATCGACTATCGTAGATTAAACAAGGCGACTAGGAAGGATCACTACCCGTTACCATTCATAGATCAGATTCTAGACCGACTAGCCGGAAATGAGTTTTATTGCTTTCTAGATGGATATTCCGGCTACAATCAAATAACGGTTGATCCAGACGATCAGGAAAAGACAGCGTTCACGTGTCCCTTCGGTATATTCGCATTTAGGAGGATGCCATTTGGGCTATGTAATGCGCCGGCCACGTTCCAACGTTGCATAATTGCAATAATGACGGATCTTATTGAACAAGGCATGGATCCTATGGACTATGGCATAGAAGTCTTTATGGATGATTTTTCAATCTTTGGAAGAACATTCAATGCTTGCTTGATGTGTTTGGAGAGAGTGCTTGCCCGGTGTGTGGAGACCAACCTAGTGTTGAACTGGGAAAAATGTCAATTTATGGTGCAGGAAGGCATTGTTCTTGGACACCGTGTCTCTAGAGACGGATTGGAAGTGGATAGGGCGAAGGTCGAGGTGATTGAAAAATTACCTCCTCCCAAAAATGTAAAAGCGTTAAGAAGCTTTTTGGGCCATGCAGGATTCTACCGAAGGTTCGTTAAAGACTTCGCCAAGATTGCCAAGCCTTTAAGTGAGTTATTAAGACATGATGTGAAATTTGATTTTAATGATGAGTGTTTGAATGCGTTCAATCAATTAAAGACACGACTGATTACGGCACCGATTATTGTGGCCCCCGATTGGAAAAAACCCTTTGTATTGATGTGCGATGCAAGTGACTACGCTGTTGGGGCTGTTTTGGGGCAAATGCGGGAGAAGGTCTTTCATACTATAGCTTACGCTAGTAAGACTTTAATAGAGGCGCAAATAAATTATACCACGACTGAAAAGGAACTTCTAGCTATAGTGTTTGCTTTTGAGAAGTTTAGGTCTTATCTTCTTTGCACCAAAGTGATAGCATTCACGGACCACGCAGCTATCCGCTATCTTATGGAGAAGAAGGATGCTAAACCTCGATTGATTCGATGAGTGTTGTTGCTGCAGGAGTTTGATCTAGAAATTAAAGATCGGAAGGGAGTAGATAATCCGGTGGCGGATCATCTTTCTAGGATTGAATGTTCTAATCCATCATTACGTTCAGAAATTGATGAAAGGTTTCCTGACGAGTGGGTATTGACCGTGACCGAACAATGCATACCTTGGTATGCAGACTACGTGAATTATATTGTTAGTAGAGTCTTTCCACCCGATTTATCATATCAACAAAAGAAGAGGTTTTTACATCAGGTACGCTCATATTTATGGGATGAACCATTTTTGTTTAGAATTGGGGCAGATGGGGTTGTTAGACGTTGCATTCCGGAGGAGGAAATGACAGCCGTATTGGACAAATGTCACAACTCCCCTTATGGAGGTCATTTTAAGGGGGATAGAACGGCAATGAAGGTCTTAGGAGCGGGATTCTATTGGCCGACTCTATTCCGAGATGCTAAAGGATTTGTAAGTCAATGTGACCGGTGCCAAAGAAATGAGAACATTAAGAAGAACGACTCTATGCCAATGAACACAATATTAGAAGTTGAACTTTTTGATGTTTGGGGATTAGACTTCATGGGACCTTTCGTGAACTCGAACGGTAATATGTTTATCCTTCTTGCCGTAGACTACGTTTCTAAGTGGGTAGAAGCCATAGCCACCATTAAGAACGATGCCAAAGTGGTTTTACACTTTCTAAAGAATTATATATTCAATCGTTTCGGCACACCTAGATCTATCATTAGTGATGGGGGTAGTCACTTCTGTAACAATTCATTCGCTACGTTATTGAGAAAATATGGCGTCACTCACAAAGTAGCGTTAGCGTATCATCCTAAAACAAATGGTCTAGCGGAAGTGTCTAACCGGGAGATAAAAGCAATTCTTGCAAGGACGGTTAGCTTTAATTGTAAGGATTGGTCTCAAAAGCTTAACGATGCCTTATGGGCCTACCGGACTGCATATAAGACTCCTATTGGTTTGACCCCTTATAGGCTAGTATATGGGAAAGCTTGTCATCTACCCCTTGAATTAGAACATCGAGCGTTTTGGGCCATTAAGAAGTTAAATTATGATTTTCAAATTGCAGGTGAGAAGAGACTTCTACAACTCAATGAGTTAGAGGAATTAAGGATGAATGCGTATGAGAGTGCGAGGATTTATAAAGAACGGACCAAGAAATGGCACGACCAACGTTTGAGCGGAAAACAATTCGAACCCGGGCAATTGGTATTACTATTTAACTCTCGACTGAAAATCTTTCCCGGAAAACTTAAGAGTCGTTGGTCGGGACCATTTCGAGTTAAAGAGGTACAACCTTACGGCGCAATCACCATAGTTAACGAACAAGATAATTCTGAATTTAAAGTAAATGGCGAGCGTTTAAAAATTTATCGGAACGGTGATAATGAACGACAGGTGTCGTTCATTCATTTAAAATGAAATTTTGAGACAAAAACGTCCGGCCGAGACGTTTTAAACGAGGCGCTGGGTGGGAGGCAACCCATCTCTTTTTATCATATCTTAATATATATATATATAATTTAAATAATTAAAAAAATATATATATGTGCTTGATTCATTAGTATAGTCAAAAAAAAAAAAATACGCTAAATATATATATATATACATATATATATATGTATATATATATATATATATATATATATATATATATATGTATATATATATATATATATGTATATATATATATATATATATATATGTATATATATATATATATATATATGTATATATATATATATATATATATATATATATATATATATATATATATATATATATATATATATATATTTATTAACAGGACAGTGGATTGGGCGGATACTGCACCTCATATGCAGAGAAAAACACGTTGCAACGACCCGAAATGGCCGTTGCAACGCTTTTGCTGCTGTCCGCCTCTTAAGTAGAATAGGAGATACCGGTTCACCTGAACCGGAATTACGCAGTGCTCTGGCCGGTCCACTGTAACAAACCAACGGTTTATAAAATGAATTTCAAAGCCCTAACCCTAAAACCCGGCTCAGTCTTCCTCCCCCCCCCCTTTCCTAAAATCCCGTACCCCAATCCACGCAACCCTGCACTCAGGAGCGGAGACGAAGGCGGCGACGGCTCTGCAGTCCGGCGATCTGGAGGCGGCTTGATCTCCTGACGGTTTCGAAGAAGACAGCGGCGGTCGCGACCTCTCCGAATCTCCACGGGTTGCGGTACCTACGGCGACATCCCCGCATCTCCACAGCGGCGACATCCCCGCATTTCTACGGCGGCGACATCCCCGTATTTCTACGGCGGCGGCAGCGACTCCACTCCCCGACTGTTGTGCTGCAAACCTGTTGCTACTCCCTGCTTCGAGCATCACCGTCGCCGCTGCTTCGTTCTGCAGTCGTGCGATAATAGTGAAGCCGCCCTGCTCCAGACCTCATTCCGACCGCTAATATCGTACAGTAGTTGAAAATTATTGGGGGAATACTAAGGTATAACTTCTACATCTAGACTTAACATGGAAAACTATATTATTGTCCAGCAATTTGGGATTCAATTTTTTACTGTCTCTGTATGCTTAGTTTGAATCATGGCGTCAAAGCGAAAAGATAAGGGAAAAGGTAAAGAGGTTCCTAGGAAAATAGTCCGATTTTTGACTGAGAATGCTCGGCAGAGGTTTGAAACTCTCAGGACCCTCCCCTTCATTTATGAGCGAGGGTTCAAGATGGAAGCTCGGGCTTGGAGTATTAAATATGTAAACCAAATTAGGACTCTCCAATGGGAAACATTTTGTCACCCTAGGACTGAGGCAATTTTGCCATGGGTATATGAATTTTATGCTAATGCTAGTGACTCAAATGGGGAGAAGGTGTATGTGAGAGGAAAAAGTGTGGAGTTTTCGGCCAAAATAATCAACGATCTCTTCGATTTGGACAACACTACGCAAGATGGTGTTGCGAATATTTTGTCAAGTGTTTCTATCGAAGAAATGATGGCGGTGGTTTGTTGTACACCGGAGCCGGAGTGGGCAAGTCAGTCAAGAAAGTCCCTGCGTGCAACATGTTTAAATCGTGAAGCCAAAGTATGGTACCTATTCATCAATGCAGGGATTATGCCAACTCGACATCTAAACACGTTGACGATAGATAAGGTCGCCCTTATTTATAGCATCCTTAAGGGTATAAAACTGAATATGGGAGAACTCATTTCTACACTTATAAAGCAAAAGGTCAAGGAAGAGAAAGTGAGGCAGTTGTGGTATCCTATTTTGATTACGGAGCTTTGTCGGATGGCAGGAGTGCATCAAGGAGAAGATGACATGGTGACTCAAATTGGGCATCCCATAACGGAGACAGTTGTGGCCGTGAATATTAAGGTGGCTGCGGGAGCCTCCAAGAAGCGGGATTTGTTGCGCATCATGGGAGTTGATCAATCCGATAAGCCACCATCGACGGACCCCTTTCATATTGACATTCCAGTGGCCGATCGAGGTACTGACCCAGACATTCTGATGGAGCAGATTGAATATATTAAGGCATATCAGCGGTGTCAACATCTCTACGAGAAAGAACAGTTTGTGGACATTCGCTCGAATCTGCGCAAAATTATGGAGAAAACAAAGATTCCAATTTCAGAGCCGAGCTTCAGGATGATAGGACAGTTTGATGACGAGGGATACCTTCTTACCTCGGACCGATCCAGAGTTGACCCGACCACGGTTGCTGCAGATGAGGAAGACGATGAGGAAGACGACGAAGACGACGACGACGTGGAGGATGCGTAGATTTATCTTCTTTCTCGCTCTACTTTTTGCACTAGACTTTATTTTGCTCTGATATATTCTGGACTTGTCTTTGATAATATTTATGTGGTGATGTGATGTGTTGGATGATTTATGCTGTGTTTCACTTCTTTGATCTATGATGTCTTAAACCGCTACTTCTCAATTTTTCCTTTTATGATTAACATAACATTGGCCTGCAACTGAGTATTAAAATATATCATATGTATAATGCTACGACACAACAATTTTATTGAGACATGCACTTTTATGTCACTTGGTTTACATTACTTGCACATTTTAAATTATGACAAACTATTTAAAGCCCAATGTTTTTTTATCCCGGATGCAGATTATCTTATTACAATTAGTATGTTCTGAATTAAATATGATGGAATGATATTTGGCTTGCGTCCTAATAATGGTTTCTAAGATAATCATCGTGCCCATGTGATATATTTGTGTGACTTTTGTTGCACTCGTTGATTCTAACACAGATATATCTCATGACAATAATTATGTACACTTTGAGGATGAAAGTTATGCAGGCTAGATTAAATGACTGAGTTGCTCTATGAAGAGAGTACCATGATGCTGGCAACAAGAAGCAAAGGACATTTACTACGCTACATCTACTTCAGGGGAGTTACTCTAATTTCAATTTTCTTTATCCTTTAAAATATTTTCCTTATTACTATCAACAAATTAACGTACCCTCATATTAAGTAAAATATCTTTGCTAGGGACTAGCAAAGGACTTAAGTGTGGAGGTGAGGGTGTTATAACCCTTACCAATTGATTGAAGAATAATTTATTTAACCAAATATTGAATGATCTTAATTCTTATTTTAATTAATCATTAGGCTATTCTAGACATATTCAATGATAATTAATTGGTATGGCTGAACAATCCAAAGAGTTCATTCTATGAATTTGAAGTTAGTTAGATTTTTTCTGATAAAGCTTGCTCAAGCATTTACTTTTTATACAAAATATTTGTTTACTTCCAATGCAATATTGTGATATTTACCTTTAAAATAATGGGGATGGATGAGAAAGAACTAAGTCCATGATGTAAGCCTAGACATGATTTTAGGTAATATTCCTTTTGATCATCCACTAAAATATTTGAGCTTGAACTTTGTCATACATATTATTTCATGCTTATCTGTCATTTGTTCCTACTAGTTGTACCTTAGTGAGTAAGCCATTTATGGGTGTCGAATTTCTCTTAAAAGGGTTAAATTTCATAGTGATACGTGGCCTAAGTATATGTCTACATACTTGGAATGATCCCAACTAAAAAAAAAAAATGAAAAAAAAAAATTTGCGTCATAGTAATATGCGGCCTAGGTATGTGAATGCATACTTAGAATGATCCCAACTATGATTAAAAAAAGGAAAAAAAATGGTTGAAACATCATAGTGATATGTGGCCCGAGTATGTGCACTTATACTTAGAATGATCCCTACTATGAATAGAGTATGATTAAAAAAAAATGATGCACGACCCCATAACATGGTGAATTATTAAGGATACTAACTAGAGGTAGCCATACTATTATCAAAGCTATCCATAAATTCCGAACCAAGCCAAAACTATCCGACTTTCATTTGAACTACTAACTCTTGTAGAGGTTAAATCGTAGACTTAGCTTATTTTCATCCTCTCCAATAAATGTGGAGGTTCGATATGAAACTTTGCATGGAAGTAAACTATTTTTTAAAAGAAAGGCACACACCGCACTAAGATACTTGTATGAGCTTTATCTTCCATCTAACTAATGAATTGATGAATGGATGAGCTCTCATAGATTGATAAGCTTATCAGTTAAGTAAAGCGAGTTTCTTGAGTATGCCGCGATTAATTTGTTTTCAAGAACTAAAGATCATTTGAGTTCATATCTTATTACTTCTTCACTCATCCTATGGTTATGAAATGTCTTTGCTAGGGACTAGCAAACGTTTAAGTGTGGAGGTGTGATAACTTCCCAAAAAGAAGTTATCCAGTACGTTATTTTGATTTAATAATCATCATATTGGGAAATAAATGAATTAAATAAGGAAAAATATGAGTAAATTCATATTTACTTTATTTGTGATTAATATGTCTAATTTTTCATTGTTTTCTTACTAGAAATGCTGAAGAAATCGATCCGGAGAAGCAAAGCTGGAATTGTTTTTGGACTGCACAGGTTGTTGCAACAACCTGAAAAAGTTGTTGCAACAACTGCTGGACGGATTTTGATTTTTAAATTCAAATTTTATGCCAAAATAGAAACTGAAAAGATGCAACTTTTGGTAGGGGGCTGTACGTTTTTAAGAGTATAATCTCATACCATAGTGGGGGATTGTATTATTATTGGAGGGAGAAACTTGAGAGCATCATCTTGGAGATTGCTTGGGAGAAGAAGAACTAGGGCAACCCGGATCTTGGAGAAGGACGGCTTGGGGCCTACTTGGAGAGCAATTTCCTGCGTTATTTTGAACCCTTTCCATCATGTGCTGTAAGATCTTCCTTATTTTGTGTGTTACTTTTCTCTCTATGAACTAATCTCTCCAAGTCTTGTATAAGGAGAGTACTATGTGTGTTTTTATGGTGGAATTCTCTTGATTGTTGTGAGTTGTTTGATGATTTATCATATTGTGAACTTATGAATTTATTTATGAGATTTTTGGTCTTTGTCTTCATCTAGTATTTCGTTGCGAGAATCGAGAGAAGAGCGACGTAATATCGGTTTGAAGGCTATTTTATTGCACCACAAGAATCGAGAGACGAGTGGTGTAAAACATTTAACCTAAGATCTCTATTTTCGCGTTGTATTTCGAGATTCGAGAGAGGAGGAGTGCAATCGCTCATTAGTTCACCGTAGTTTAGAGGAGAGGAGGAGACTCCATCCTTTTGCTAGCGATTTGTTTTTTTTTGTTAAGCAATATTCTTCATTTCTCTTAAGTTAGAGATAACTAAGAGAATTTAGGACGTTGGGATTTCCGAGATTCGAGAGATGAGGATTTCTTCTATAAAAATCATCGCATGATAATTCATTCAACACTCTTAACTAATATTATTTCTACGCACCATTTAGACGCCCATAGGAAATCTAAATACAAGACTATTTTCTCCAATTGATAAAAGTATTTGCCAAAGATTTCGAGTAGTCTACTTAATTTAATTCTTATTTAACCATCTTGAGTAGTTAGCATAAGAACCATCTCTTTCGGCTTGTTTGGATTTGAAGAACGGTGTAGCTAGTAATTGCAAGCCTTAGGTTAACCACCTCTCCGTGGGAACGATCTCACTCACACTTTATTACTTGGTCCGGCACGTGCACTTGCGTAAAATATACATCCGCTACGGGCGTATCAATCGACCTGCCACCGCCGAACCAAATGAAGCCTTAGGCTCGGTTTGGGGGGACTTATTTTCACCGGTCAAGCGGTCACGACCGCATGAACCGGGCCGGTCGTGACCGCTTGACCGGTGAAAATAAGTCCCCCCAAACGGACCATTAATTTCAAAGTGTTATAGTTATATTTGATTATCAAATTATTAAAACTCCAGTGATTTTCAAGCAAGATTCAAGTCTCTCTTGGACAAAATTTATAAATCTTCAATATGAATGCAACATAATCTTTGCCTCATGCTTGAAAGTCAATGAGAGTTGCATTAAGTGATAGACCTGCATTGTTCTCACATAAAAGATTTGAGAGGAATTGTTCCTGAACTTAAGGCTCTTGTATGTTTACAACCACATAGAAAAAAAAAATAACTCCCCTGGCAGCAGCTATAGTAGGACCAGGGAGAATTCCTTTTATGAGCAAGAGAATAAAGAACATGTATGTACTCTCATTTAGGGAATCTATATCTACCTACACAGAAATAGTGATGCATTACATGGCAATATAAATTAAAATTGTGGCATTACATAGAGCATTACATGCCAATAAAATAAATTTGACAAAGTGCAGATTCTTAAGAATTAGGGGTTAAGATTTCACAATGTTCTCAGCATTACATGGCAGTAAGAAGTGGACGGTTCTGAGCATGTAACTAATTGAAAAGAAGGATTTGAAGCATTTTAGAGTTTGGAAATTTCAGTAGTATGGATTGCAGTTAGGGTTGCCCTGCATTTTACCCTGTCGCTACTGCTTTACAGGTGAGATTGCAGTAGGAGTTGTTAATGTATATTTGGACAAATATCGGGTTCGGAGGCTTAGCGGGTCGGTTCGGATACACAGATATCCGATACCCGTAGTTACTTCTAGGGTTTGCTTATTTATACCAACCTTGGGGCAATGGAGAGGGATTCCACCTTGATCACCATCCGGATGTTTCGAACAAACGTAACAATCTCGAATCAAGCCCCTCTTGCTCGCGGTATTCCGTGGTGCTCCGTTCCGCTCCGTCAGTGCTATCGCTGAAGCCCGTCCGCCGCTGCCTAGTAGATTTTCTTCTGGAGCCGCCGTTTTCCTCTGGTTTTGGGCATCTTCGTCGCATCCTGCCTGTTCCCGTTGCTAGTTCGGGACAAGGAAGCCTTCTCCCGCAAGATCTTGCCTGATCTGCTCCGTCTCTCAGCTCATCGACAAGGAGATCATCTTCCGCCTCTAGAAAAGACTGCTGCTGCCAGTTTTTTGTCAGCGATCCTGGTGGAGGAGCAGTACACTGGTTGTGGCACCGCCTAGTTGAGGAGGGACCATCACTTAGCCCTAAATCCCTCAAGGCGTCGAGTGACAGCCCAGGCATCGAGTGACATCCCAGGCGTCGAGTGACAGCCCAGGCGTCGAGTGACAACCCAGGCGTCGAGTGACAGCCCAGGCGTCGAGTGCGTCGAGTCCAGCTCCAGGCGTTGAGTGCGTCGAGTGAACTAGCTCCAGGCATTGAGTGTTTCTCCAGCGTCGAGTCCAAGCTCTTGGCGTCGAGTGACCTTGTTTGTCGTCGAGTGGGGCTGTATGGCGTTGAGTGACCCGATATGGCGTCAAGACATCCTGTTGACATTCTGTGGCCCTCACAATGATGAAGGGGAGAAATTTCTCGTCTTCAGTTCGGATGCTCAAGTTGGAAAAGTTCACGGCCCTCGAGTTCAACGATTGGAAGCTGTATACCCAGTTTGGATGAAGTACCTGAATGTGTTCTACATAGCCCAGTCTGATCTTGCTGACGTTATAGGGACTGATGATGAGGCACAACGGGTTCACGATGAGGACTTCTGGCGCGACTACCTACTGAGTTGTCTATCCTCCAGCCTGGAAAAGACGTAACTTAAGATGAAGACTGCCGAGGAGATCTGGGAGGCTCTGGAGGAGCACTTCAGGCAGGAGGAGGACCTCTCAAAAGCAGACCTGGTGGATAAGTTTCACTCATTCACGTTCGACGAGGAGAAAGTCATTCTCCCTCAGGTATCGGAATTTGAAAATTTAGTTGATTTTTTACATAGTGAAAATATTACTTTTCTCGATAGCTTTGTTGCGGGCACTTTTGTTTATAAATTGCCTTCCACGTGGTACAATTTCAAAACTAAAATGTACCACAAGAAAATGTAAGTTGGTCTGAATGACCTCAAACGTTTTATACGTATTTAGGATGAGAACAGGACAAGGCACGCCTTAGAAACTGTTAGTAATCAGAAAGTTGCGGCTAACATGATTTAGAGCTCTAAACACGCGTCTCATCCTAAAAAGACCAAACTTCCCCACAATAGCTCACAGGTTGCAGGCCCGAGTAAAAAGATTAAAAAGTTTAAGGACAAGTATTTCAACTGCAACAAGTGAGGACACAGTGCATCTGATTGCAGGTTCCCTAAAAAGGAAAGGACCATAGCACCACAAAAAGGCAACCAGACCAATATGGTTAGCCTTGCTGAGCCATCCGACTTTGTTGCTATGGTCAGAAACGCAAAGGCTACCACTGAAATGTACCTGGATTCGGGGGAAACGTGTCACATTTGCAACAATGCTGATCTGATGACAGGGCTCACTACTGCAAGAGAGTCTGTGACAATGGCGAATGACGAGACAGTTGACGTGCTGAAGGTGGGAATACAACTTTGTTGTTATCCTCCGGTAAGACTTTAATCTTAAAGAACGTTAAATTCATTTCTTAATTAGCTACTAATTTAGTGTTTATAAGTTTGTTATGTGATGCTGACATGTCTTTTACTTTTTGTAGCGGTAGAGTAACACTGTCAGTTAACTCTCACTATTTTGGATGTGCATACGTCCAAAATAGGATGTACCGACTAAGTCTAGCAAACAAGATAGTTCAACAAGTTCAAGCAAACTTAGTTAGCCCTAAAACTCTACATGAAAGACTAAGACACATAAACTATAGGAAAATGTTCCAAATAGCTAGAACTCACAAGATCACATTAGACACTAAAAACCAACCTGAGAAATGTGAAGTGTGTGCTCAAACTAACATCACTAGAAAACCTTTTAATGCGGTTACTAGGAGCACAATACCCCTAGAGTTTATACATTCCCTGCGACGGGTGGTATTATTATGGGGGAAGGGGTATATCTTATTTAACTAAGCATGAATGTAGGGTTGGATAATTCTTTTAAATTATATATATAATACACACTATATTATCTATCTTATACTAATATATAAAGAAACATTGGAGATCTACAATGCCAAAAGCGTTGTTACTTTTGGAATTCCTATTTTACCCCGCCTCCAGCACGCCATTTCATATAAAAAAAATATTTCAGCTGGAGTTGTCGGCGGAGGAGGCGGCTGCCTCATCGGACCGCACAGCCGGGGTCGCGGCTCTTCTCTGATGGGCCTCTTCTCTGACAACATCGGGCCAGGGTCACTTCTCCGGCGAGGGCGACACTTCTCCGATGACATCGAAAGCTCTAGCTCTAGCCTCCAGCCGGTTCGCCACCGCCACCAAGCTCCAGTTCTAGCCTTCACGCCACCGCCTCCAGCCGGTTCACCAGAGGCAGGCGCACCTCCCGGCGGTGGTCCGGCTTCCTGGCGTCGCTGCCGACCGCCAGAAGGATATTTTTATAGAAAGAGGGAGGCGGGAAATTACAAAAATAATTCAAAATTACAAATATATATATATATATATATATATAGTTTAACAGTAAAATTAATTACAAAAACAATATTAAACCCTAATATATATACATATAATTATATAATTATATATATATATATATTAGAAAAATAGATTATAGTATATATATAATTAAAAAATTATATAATTGATTAAAAATAAAAAAATATTTACAAAACGACACCGCTATCTCGTCAAACGGTTATCTGTTCTGAACAGCTCTACAAACACAGAGTGTCCAAACAGATCTCCATATTATATATTATCTGCAATTATATATTATATACGAGCATCTTTGCATGGGCTACGCCCGTGCTCGATACTTTCGGGCGGCCTTCGGCCGTAACAGGCGGGCTTCGCCCGCCTGCGCACGGGCTTCACCCGCGCTTGATTCTCTGGGCGGCCTTCGGCTGCATAGTCGTCCGCTTCGACGCAATGCACCAGCTCGGCGTCGCACCCGCCACTCGCGGCCACCGGAGCACTCCAGCACCGCGCCGGAGTGCTCCGGTGGCCGCGAGTGGCGGGTGCGATGCCGAGCTGGTGCATTGCGTCGAAGCGGACGACTATGCGGCCAAAGGCTGCCCAAAAAATCAAGCGCGGGCGAAGCCCGCCTGTTGCGGCCGAAGACCGTCCGAGAGCATAAAGTATGGGCGTAGCCTGTGCGAAGATGCTTGTATTAAATAAAGATCTTTCGTGTTGCTACAATAACAAGGGTCGTCGGTCACGCGGGATTTGGTTTTCCGGAAATGCCCACTCTTCTGGCTGCGCCCTCACAAGCCTCTCCTCCAGTTGCGCCGTCACGAGCCTCTGCCTCTCTCTCTACATTCTCTCTCCCCGATCTCCCCCTCTCCTCTGGCGAGCTCTCATCTCCGGCATCAAGATCTACAGATCTGTCTCTCTCTCTCTCTAGCAAGCTCTCCTCGAAGCAGCCATGGACGCCACCACCATGGCCGACTATTTCTCCACGAGCTTCTTGGGCATCTCCTACAGAACTCCGGCCATCTGTCATGTCTCACGGCTCCTTATGGAGAGCTCTTCCCATGGCCGAGCCTTCCCCCGGTGAGCTCTCAACTCTGGCGTCAAGATCTACAAATATCTCTCTACCTCCCCTCTCTCTCTCCATCTTTCTCTCTCTGTTTTCTTCCCCTAGCCGAACCCATCCTGCATTCACCCTCCAACATTATCTCCCTCTCTCTTTACTCCATCGCCCTTTTTTTATTTCCTCTCCTGCACACTCCCTCTCCATCAAACTCTCTTCTCTCAATCTTTCTCTCTCTACCTCTATCTCTCTAGATCTCCTGAGAGCCACACTCCTTCTCCACCTCCAGATCCCTTCACCTCCCCCTAGGGGTGTGCACGGTGCGGTTTTACCCCAAACCGCAACCGCACCGTAAGGGCCGGTTTTTGCCCGAGCAAAACCGCACCGCACCGAAATTATGCGGTGCGGTTTCGGTTCGGTGCGGTTTTTTGCGGTGCGATTGCGGTTTCGATGCGGTTTTTAACATATATTTTACATAGACTACAAGTAAGCATCAAAACTATGAATGTTGCTTGATAATTTATGAGTTCGTTTATGTTTTGTTGTTTTTCTCTCTTTATTGTATTAAATTACATCATTTTCTTACAACAAGTGATTTCAATTTCATAAATTTTGATGCAGTTATTTGTCTTTCTTTTTGGAGATATCATACCAACTTATGAACTATATAATATTTTATGAATATCATGTTTTATAAACAAATATTTTCACACTAAACTTTGTTGCAGGAGATTCATTCATTCTTATATATCAACACTTCTTATGCAATATTTTGCTTTAATTTTGTTTATTACAACTAAGAGACTGTTCTAATTGATATCCAAGTTGTCTGTGTGTGGAAGAGATACAACAACACTCAAACCTTTATGTCACTATAGTGTGGTCGGCTATATGGATCATTTGTCGTCATTGTGTCATATCTTGAAATATTCACACTAATGCGTAGATCATGTTTTCCTTATAGTTTTAAGCATTTATTCCACTATAGTGTGTGTGGAAGAAATGATTCAGCAAAATATCTCACATAATTATATTAACTCTAACAGTAATATATCGTATAAATATATCAACTCTTACTTAATATACTTAAATGTGACGTCACATAATTATAAAAAATTAAATACAAAAAATATTCGATGCGGTGCGGTTTTTGCGGTTTTCAAAATCAAAAAACCGCACCAGGCTAGGTTTGTACAAGTTCAAAACCGCACCGCACCTAAACTACGCGGTGCGGTTTTTGCGGTACGGGCGATTTTTGCGGTTTTGCAGTTTTTCATGCTCACCCCTACCTCTCCCTCTCTCTCTCATAACTCTAGCCATCTCACTCTCTCTCTCTCTCACTTTCTCTCTAGCTTTTTGCCATCTCACAAATGTTAATAATTAGCTGTCTTTCCTATTTTGTTTATGGTAGGGAATAAAGTCCAATTTGGACGTTTCTATTAGAATTTTTCTAGTTTGGGCACTTGCCGTTTATTTCTTCTTTTGCCTTAATTGTTTTAGGCATTATTTCCTTCCTTTTTTAGTCATCTCTTTCATCTATATGTAATGGAGTTTTTATTGAACTTCCTATAAAATAGTGCGGTGTCTTTAGTTGGTTACTAACAATTGGTATCAGAGGCAGGTTGAACTTCATATAGGATAGACATCGCCGCCACATAGCTATCGTTCTCGGGAGGAGTTCGATACTCTAAAAGTTTTCTTTTGTGAAGAAGAAATTTTTTTTTTCTTTCTCTTCAATGTCGGAGACACCTTCAAAGCACGATGGGTTCCATGGAAACTTCAAATACCCGGTGCTCACGAGGAGAAACTACGGCGTTTGGGCTATCAGAATGAGGGGGATCCTCGATGTTCAAGATGCATTTGAGGCAGTGGACCCAATTGATCCAACGGCGAAAGTGGATGAGAAAAAGAACAAAACAGCTTTTTCGGTCATCCAACAAGCACTTCCAGATGACGTTCTCCAGATGGTTGCGGAGAAGAAAACTACGAAAGAGATTTGGGACATGCTTAGGATCATGTACCAAGGCGCGGAACGCGTCAAGGATGCAATGATCCAAACTCTGCAGACGGAGTTTGAGATGCTTCGCATGAAGGAGACAGATTCAATAGATGATTTCACAATGAAGTTTACCACAAACGTCAACATGCAAAGGGCGTTGGGAGAAAAGGTAGCGGAGGTTGCGGTTGTGAAGAAGTTCTTGCGATCCGTCCCATCGAAGTTCGTGCAGATTGCTTCGATGATAGAACAATTTGGCGACTTCACGACGATGAGCGTGAAGGAGGTTGTCGGCCGTCTCAAGACTCGTGAAGAGCGTGTTGGTGGGGCTACCAACAAAGACGAGGAGAAACTCCTCTTGATGATGAGGGAGTTTGTGGCTCGTGACAAGAAGCCATCCAATGGTGGAGGAAACCAAACCGGCGACCGTTGAGGTCGTGGCCGTGGACGAGGGCGAGGCGGACAACATCGCAACAACGATCGACGGGAAGGTCAAGATTGTAATGACGGTGTTAAAGATAAGTCAAAAGTCGAGTGCTTCTATTGCCACAAGATGGGCCACTTTGCCGCGGAGTGCCGCTTGAAGAAGAAGGACAGAGGAGAAAGCGCACATGGCCGAAGCCTTCGAGGATTTCGAATCGGCCCTTTTATTGGCGGAGGGCGGAGAAGATCACCCGAAAATGGTATGTTCTAATCTTCTCCTTAATGAAGAGAATGTGCAACCGAGCATTTTTCTCGGCGATGTGGAGAAATCGAATTGGTACCTTGATACAGGGACTAACAACCATATGACGGGTTGCAAGGATTTCTTCTCCTCGCTAGATGAGACGGTAAGAGGCAAGGTGAAGTTTGGCGATGGTTCTTCGGTAGAGATATGTGGTCGAGGAGTGGACTTCTTCAAAGACCAAAAGGAAAAGCACAAAGTCTTCACTAACGTCTACTACATCCCGAAACTCCGCACAAACATTGCGAGTTTGGGACAATTGGAGGAGAATAGATGCAAGATCGTCATGGAGGACGGATTCTTGTGCCTATTCGATCAAGAGAGGCGTCTCTTGGCGAAGGTGGAGAGGTCCAAGAATCGTCTCTACATCCTAAATATGAAGATGGATGCTCCGGTGGCCTTGCTAGCAGAGAAGTACAAAGACGAGGCGTGGCTATGGCACGCTAGATGAGGACATCTCAACTTTCAGGCACTTTATGACATGAGGCGTTTCGAGATGGTGGAGGGGATGCCATTGAGCACTCACATGAACTTTGCGACGGGTGCTTTGTGGCGAAGCAAAGAAGATTACCATTTTCGAGCGTTGCAGCAGACCGCATCAACTTCTCTTTAATTGGTGCATGGAGATCTTTGCGGACCAATCAATCTGGCCACCCCTGGAGGTAAACAATTCTTCTTCTTGCTAGTAGATGATCATAACAGGTTCATGTGGGTGGAGTTATTGAAATCCAAGGATGAGGCCTTGGATGCATTCAAGAGTCTAAAGGCGCGAGTGGAGATGGAAACGGAGTTCAAAGTGAAGGGATTCCGTAGCGATCGAGGTCGGGAGTTCACCTCCAAGGGGTTTGATGCCTATTGTGAGGAAGTCGGGATCAAACGATTCCTCACAGCCCCTTATTCTCCGCAACAGAACGGCGTGGTGGAGCGCCGCAATCAAACAGTCATGGGGATGGTTCGGAGTCTTCTCAAGTGCAAAAACGTGCCTGTGAAGTTTTGGGGAGAAGCGTTAGCAACCGCTGTGCGTCTTCTCAACCGGGCGACTACTCATAGTGTTGTTGGGAAGACGCCTTACGAGGCGTTCTACGGAAGGAAACCAAAAGTGCACTATCTTCGAACTTTCGGTTGCCTTACGTATGCGAAGACGACAAAGCCAAATCTCACGAAGCTAGCGGATAGAAGCACGCGGATGGTGTTTATCGGCTACGAGGAAGGTTCTAAAGCCTATTGACTGTTCAACCCAGCAACCGGCAAACTGATGATCAGTCGGGATGTCATTTTCCACGAAGAGGCAAAATAGGAGTGGGAGGAGAAAAGTCTTGAGGAGCTCTCTGTCCAAGGTCCAATCTTTTCCTCAAAAGTGGGATCTAAAGGTGGATTTGGAGATCAGTCGGAGAGAGAAGCGGCCCCCAAAATTTTGAGGCAATCAGAGCCGGAACAAGTGCGGATGTAGCACTATCAGGTGCGTTCGCAGCCCCCCGGGCTTCTTCGGGCGCGAACCTCGAGGCTCCGTCTCCTGTGCACGACAACTCCCCAAAAACTCCACCGTATCTTAAGTTGGGATCTCCTACCTTGTCAACTCCACAGAGCGGGTCTTCTTCCGACTCGAGCAGACCGATTTGATTTCGGTCGCTTGAGGAGGTCTACGGCGAAACTGAAGAGATGGAATTGCAGCAGGAGGAGGCTGGACTTTGCCTCTTCGCAGTAGGGGTGCCATTAACGTTTGAGGAGGCCAAAGACGAACCAAGTTGGAGACGAGCTATGGAGGAGGAGCTAACTTCCATCCGGGACAATGACACTTGGGAGATCACCACCCTCCCGAATGGTCAAAAGTCCATTGGACTCAAGTGGGTCTTCAAGACGAAGAGAGATCCGGAGGGGAACACCTTGAAGCATAAAGTTCGGCTTGTGGCGAAGGGGTATGTGCAGCGACATGGGGTTGACTTCAACAAGGTGTTTGCACCCGTGGCGAGATTGGAGACGGTCCGCTTGCTCATTGCTTTGGCAGTAGAGGAAGGATGGGACATCCACCACATGGATGTCAAATCGGCGTTTCTCAACGGGGATCTAGTCGAAGAGGTATATGTCTCTCAACCCCTGGTTTTGTCATTGCCGGAGAAGAGCACAAGGTGCTGAAGCTCAAGAAGGCGTTATATGGCCTTCGACAAGCCCCGCGGGATTGGAACCTCAAGCTGGATCAAAGCCTATCCTCATTGGGCTTTGAGAGGAGTCTGACTGAGCACGCCGTCTACAAGCAAGTTGTGGGAGATTCCAACTTACTGGTTGGAGTCTATGTGGATGATCTCATCATCACCGGGTCAAGCGGTGTGGAGGTGAACAAGTTCAAAGCACAGATGAAGGAACTTTTCTTCATGAGTGATCTCGGATTGCTCACCTACTACTTGGGGATAGAGGTATCTCAAACGCCTTAGGTAATCACCCTTTTTCAGTCTTCGTACACATTAAAAATTCTTGTGAAATTTGGGATGGGAGACTGCAATTGCACTCAAGTTTCGATGGACCAAAGCTCAAATTGAGCAAGACTGGCAATTATCCTTTGGTGGATCCTATGGAGTATAGGAGCGCAATAGGATGCTTGAGATATTTGGTGAATACGCGTCTGGATATTGCATATGTCATTGGGATAGCGAGCAGGTTCATGGAGAAGCCCAATACCCAACGTTTTGCGGTGGTGAAGCAGATTTTGCGGTATCTGAAAGGTACAAGCGGGTTTGGTCTTTCTTATGAGAGGAATCTTTGTGGAGGAACGAAGCTAGTTGGCTACTGCGATAGTGATCATGGAGGGAGCATTGATGATAGGAAGATCACTACGGGAGTTGCATACTTCCTAGGCCGGAACATCATCACTTGGATGTCGCAGAAGCAACGGGTTGTATCCTTATCTTCTTGCGAGGCCGAATATATATCAGCTTCGATTGCGGCACAGCAAGGAGTATGGTTACTCAATCTACTCGATGATATTCGGAAGCGAATTAGGTGCAAAGCAACTCTTTTTGTTGACAACAAGTCGGCGATTGCACTAACCAAGAACCCCGTGTATCATGATCAGTCAAAGCACATTGATACTCGTTACCACTACATTTGGGACTGCGTGGAGCGTGAGATGATCGAGGTCGAGTATGTACATACTAACGACCAACTTGCTGACATATTCACTAAGGCACTCTCAAGGAACAAGTTCGTTGAAATGCTGGAGCGACTTCGAGTGCGTGACGTGAAGGACAAACTATTTAGGGGTTGAATGTTAATAATTAGCTGTCTTTCCTATTTTGTTTATGGTAGGGAATAAAGTTCAATTTGGACGTTTCTATTAGAATTTTCTTAGTTTGGGCACTTGCCGTTTATTTCTACTTTTGCCTTAATTGTTTTAGGCATTAGTTCCTTCCTTTTTTAGTCATCTCTTTCATCTATATGTAATGAAGTTTTTATTGAATGGATTAAGGAAATCAGAAGTTTTTCTTCCTCATAAAATAGTGCGGTGTCTTTAGTTGGTTACTAACAACAAACTCACAGAACACTCACACTTCCAGATCTCACTCAACATTCACACATCCCTTCTTTCTCTGTTTTTCTTATTTTTACTCGAAATCATCTTCCCATCTCCCTCTCCTATTGAAAATATAAATATATAATTATACGAGCTTCTTCGTTTGGGCTACGCCCGTGCTCGAAGCTCTCGGACGGCCTTCAATTCAGCCGCATTCAGGCAGGCTTCGCCCGCCACCACAGAGCATCAAGCACAGGCGAAAGGCCATCAGGAGGAACGCGGATTCTATACACATATGTGTATAGAAAAAGTTATGCACACCCGTGAATATATAATAAAATAATGGTATTATAATTATTAATTAATATAGATATTGATGTGGGAGCCTCGAGCAGTTAATATAGTATGCAGACTCTATTCACATGTATATATTGTCATACAGTAACAGTAAAAAGAGTAAAAACACAAAACATATATAATTAACCTGAAACACAAAACATTAAAAACAGTAAAAACACAAAACATATATAATTAATCCTGAAATATAATTTGTCATACAAAACAGTAAAAACACAAAACAGTAAAAAACACAAAATAGTAACTTTTCTAACTTAAACCCTGAAATAATATTAAAAATTTAGTCTTCTTGAAACGTCCTGTGAACCAAAAGATACTTGATTCAATAAATCTATAAAGCTCATTTGATGTACCACTGGTTCAGGTAGTGTTTCAATTCCATGAATTTCTTGCTCGATAACTGCAGATGAAGTAGAATTTCTGTTATTTTTATATGATCTTTTTTAGTATCTCGTTTTAGGACGCTTTTAATCCTTCTCCTTTGACCACACTCTTTATTGGAGGAGGTCTTATTTGTACACAATGCTCAGCAGTACCTATGTTCAAAGAATTAACATTAATGTCCATGTCAACTATATAATTTGCCTGCATTATATCATTTGCTTGTACACTCAACTGTTCTATGCCTCGTTCCAACATGTCCAAAGCCTGTTTGGAACTTGAGCACTTCATGGCCAAAGTTAATGCATTTCGAGATACTCTACCATATTGCAAAAAAACATCCTCATAATTATAATTTAATAATTGGTAAGGTAAACTATACTTTGCAAATTTAGACCACCGTTTCTGAATATATCGGCTAGGTAATATCAAAACTTTGTTATGTGTTGACACCTTCATGCCATGCATGCATAAAATACCAAAAGTTTTAAATTTCCTACAAGAGCATTCCAAACTATAATCACCAACATTGTAAGTGACATATGTCACTTTAAATTCTTCAGGTGGGCTAACTCTGTAGAAGTGACTATCCTCATTGGTAGAAATAAGTTCACAAATGCAAGATATTTGACTTAGACATTCTTCCTCAAAATCTGCATAAATTGTTCGTGTAGTCGTGTGTACTCTTTAACTGCATCCATCATCATAGGCATGTTCGGGACACGAACGCTTGATGTAAAATTTTTAGATTTATGATCTTCATACAACTCTTTCTCTCTGAATTTATTGACAGCAAGTTCGAATTCTTCAATAAATTTAAAAAAGGTTAACTTTCTACCAAAGTGTCTCTTAAACTGATTGTTCATAGATTCGCTGCGTTGTGTAGTTGTCATGTTTACACAGAAAGAGCTTGCCCTATAGAATGCCGGCCACTTTTCCCGCACCTTCCAAAGTTCCTCTAACCAAATATTTTCCTCCAAGGAATATGTTGTGATCATTTGTTGTCATGTTTCTTGTAGTAGTTCCTCCGATCTTGATTCATATATTGCTCTTTTAAAATCATTTGCAAAATCTGGATTTTTAGCAAATATTTGAACCAAACAAAGTCGATGGATCGCGTCCGATTGAACTCGCTCCTCTTTCTATCGTTTTCGCTCACTTGCCCAACTTTCATGCCCCCGCTTGTATGTAACTTGCGTTGTATTGATTTTTATAGCAAAGCTCCGAATAAGTCCATGGAGTCGGCAAATAGTCCTTGTTATTGTTGTCTAAATTTGTTTTGGTTATTGCTATCAATGAATGAACATTCAAGGTTTTACACCTGATGATTTTGTTAAAGGTTTGTAAAGTGTAGGGTTTATTAAGGTGGTGTGCAAATAAGTCCATTGAGAACCGAAGAAGGAACCCGATTAATGAGAAAACAAGAGAGAAGAACAAATTTTTTGCAGCATTCTCAAATATATGCCACAAACATAACCGATGAGCCGTGGATGGAAACACCAAAGAAATAGCTTTAGACATTGCAACACATCGATCAGTAAATATTGTCTTTGAGTGTTTTGAACATATACCAGCTTTGTCCAAACAACCCTTGCTCTCGAAGTGCAAAGCACCGCCGATGCTAAGAAATCAAATTTGTCTCACCCTTATTGATAAAGAAACAAATGAAGCAATTCATCTTCAGATCCAGCAACCCCATCAAATGAAATTGGAAAATTTTCAATATTTAAGTTAATTACTCCACTTCATCATTCGAAATAGTTTGAGCAGAGACGAGAAAAGGGGATTTCACCTGACCGGGAGTTAAGGGGCTGGATTCCACCATCTTCCACAGTATTTAGCTAAGAACGAGAAAAGAAGGAGCCAAATCAGAATTGAAACCAACCCCACAAAAGGAAAAAATATGGCATAGATAAGAATGCGCAGTATACTGCTGAGGTGAAGAGGAACGTCCTACTCCTCCTTCGGTCCTTCCCCTTTCCCTCCGCGACGCAGCTCAGCGAAATCCTGGTCCGGCCGTCTCTGGGGGATCCTGGTAAGGGGAGGATCCTGGTCCGGCCGTCTCTGGGGGAGGACCTGTATGCACCGCCGCCGTCTCTAGTTGGAGAAAGCCGAAGGAGGCGAGCGGCGATTGATTCCCGAAGGAGGCGAACAGGCATTAGGGATTTCTGGATTTAGGAAATATGTTGATTTCCGCGATTTTGGAGTGGGTCCGCCAGGTGTCGGCATCCTAAACATTGTGCATAACTTTTTCTATACACACATTCTATTCCATACGGAGCATCAAGCATGAACGAAGTCCGTGCGGAGGCGGGCGAAGTCAGTGCAAAGGCGAGCGAAGCCCGTCTGGATGCGGCCGAAGACCGCCCGAGTGCTTCGAGCACGGGCGTAACCCGTGCGAAGAAGCTCGCATTTGTGTGTGTGTATATCCCTACTGTTGACTAGGCGGGACCATTTGCTATATAATAAAAATTAATTTGGAGGCGGGCAGGGTGAGGCGTTTGTTGGCGTTTTGTATAAATAAACATATAATATTTTATTTTCGTTTTCAAATTTAGTTTTTTGGCGGGTTCATCAACCTACGTGTCATCCCGTCCTTATCTCCCTCCAAATCTCTAAGCTACAACATGTGTTCACAAGTGTCAGCTATGCTTCTACCGATCGTCACGTACTCTCCCGATAAAACCTTCACCCCACCCCATTTGCCTTCATAGCAGGAATCATGGCTTCTCCGCCAGGAGAAATCTGAGCAGGAAGATGGAAGAGCAACAACTGAGTAATGGGAGAGTCGCCATGTCACCCCAAGAAGCACAGCAGTGCAGAGCCACCACGCAGCAGAACTCCATCGAGGTTATCCTAGCCGCCAAGGAGCGGTACGCGAAAGACAAGCAATCTGACTCCGCCGCCCGCTACGCCACCAAAGATCTTTCCATGTCCATGGCATTGGCCTCACCTACGCCACCAAAGATCTTTTGTTTTGCTATAGTATTATTATATATATTTATATTATTATCATTAAAAATTATTATTATAATAATTGATTATTATTATGATTATTGTTATTATTATGGCTCTATTTGAGACAATTTATGATGATGAATAAGCCGCTAATTGAAAATTGATGTTTGCATAGAGATTTTATAAAATCAATGATGAATAAGCAGTCGACTGTTTGGATAGTTTGGTCATAAGTGTTTATCTAAATTTCTCATTTATTCATAAGGGTCTGTTTGTTTGGACGTATTCTTTTCGCCCGGGCGAAAAGATCGCGTCCGGGAGAAAAGATCGCGTCCGGGCGAAAAAATCGTGCCCTGGTGAAAAAATCGCATCGGAATGAAAAAATCATATCTGGACAAAAAATCACTCATATGTCTTTTTTAAGAGATAAGCGCTTATGAGAAGCAATAAACTGGACTCGGATAGCTTATTAAAAATCAACTTATCATCAATTTTAAAATAAGTGATTTTATATAACCTGCACAAACAAATAACTATAAAACTGCTTTTGCGTTTTAAATAGTGATTATTGATCAGCATAAGCTGTCCCAAACAGAGCCTATATTAAATTTATAATAAATACGAGCATCTTCGCACGGGCTACGCTCATGCTCGAAGCTCTCGGGCGGCCTTCGGCCGCATCCAGGCGGGCTTCGCCCGTCTGCGTACGGGTTTAACCCGTGCTTGATTCTCCAGACCGCCTTCGATCGCATAGAAGCGGGCTTCGTCCGCTTCGATGCAATCCACCAGCTCGGCGTCACACCCGCTACTTGCGGCCCCCGGAGCGCGTACGCAAAATAAAACAACCAAAGAGCTCCGGCGGGGTACGTGCGAGTGGAGGGTGCGACGCCGAGCTGATGGATTGCGTGAAAGCGGACGAAGCCCGCTTCTATAATATCGAAGGTCATCCGGAGCATCATGAACGGGTGAAGAAACCCGTGCGCAGGCGGGTGAGGCCCGCCTGGATGCGGCCGAAAACCGTCCGAGAGTATCGAGCACAGACGTAACCCGTGCGGAGATATACATATAGAAATCCAAAGCTAATGAATAGCTGCCAAGTGTCACCTCCTTTCACAAGCTTGGTAATAGAAGAAATCAAGAACGGACAACTGCCAAATGCTCTCATAATTTTGGCAATTATTGATAACTACACCCATTCAATCACCCTACTAATTGCACACCACCATAACAGAAAATTGTTACCCGCACACCACTCTAACAAACTACTATTTGCACACCACCTTAATAAACCCTGCACTTTACAAACCTTTAACAAAATCATCAGGTGTAAAACCTTGAACATTCATTCATTGATAGCAATAACCAAAACAAAATTAGACAACAATAACAAGGACTATCCGCCCACTCCATGGACTTATTCGGAGCTTTGATATAAAAATCAACACAACGCAAGTTACATACATGCGGGGGCATGAAAGTTGGGCAAGTGAGCGAAAACGATAGAAAGAGGAGCGAGTTCAATCGGACGCGATTCATCGACTCTGTTTGGTTTTAAAGCAGGGATGCCTCCTTTGGAATTCAAGTTCAAAGCTATTCCATTTAAAAGTACTGTTTGGCTGTGCAAGTTTCCATCTTTTGCAGTCAAGTGGTACTCTTCCCTTTGTTTTGAGCTGACTCCTTTAACTGTCACAAGAGTTCTTTTGTGTTGATCAAGGTTGAGTAAGAGGAGTGTTATGCCTTCCTGCAATCAAAATGAAGAGTTTCAGGCAAACATGTAAAATATCAGAAGGACGAGCGAGCTTATTATCGCGCGATTGTATAGACACTATCAGCTGCTTACAGAATGCTTTGCACAATGAGAATAGACCCTGATCTTCCTTGTCCCGATGAAATTTGCCGATAGAACCTTTGGGCCCATTAGCCGATGCCACAAAAGAGCACTGAGGAGGGCATAATTTAATTTCATTATGTATTTTTTGATTTAGTAAAGCTCAGGGTTAATAAGGAGATAAATGTTCAATTAAAAATTAAGGCTTAACATTCTCTATTGACTTGATATACATAAATTCTTTGGGATAGTGATGGTGATTATTAAGGATGCATTATTAAGCTTTGTTTGGGATAGTGGTGGCGATGACTTTTTTGTGGCCTCTGATCTCCTAGCGATTGGAAAAGTGCTTTGTCAAAAACATATTTTAAAGTATTTTTTGGAAAGCAATGTATCCAGAAAAGCTAAAAAGCATTTTTTCGTGTTTTTTACGCAAATCCTTTCATAGATCGACGTCTCCCTTCTTCTCCTCCAGCTTTACCTATAGTAATCTGGATTTGGTATGAATGTGTCTCTATTTAATAAACCATAGTTTCCACCTATCAAACTCTGTCTGCAATAAGATTTGGTATCATAGCTTGCAGACATCCCAAGTTGATCCAAGTACCTGTTTTCAGATTAACAAAATCAAACTTTGTTCACTTCTCATAAGAGTTAATTTGCAATATGCAACTATATATAATAAAATAAATCATCACCAAAAGCTGGAAACAAATGAATCGGTCACAAGATGTCGCCCGCTGTTGTACGCTCCACCTGCTTCCCCAACCCACGCGGTCGCCGCGGCGCCGGATTTCCTGATAACCTCTCTAAGGTTGCTGAAAGTCGACACATTTCGATCGAGGAACGAAGGGTTCAAAATCTTTTTGACCAGATGATCGTCGACACCTGCATGTTATTATTTAACCAGGTAAGACATTTTGCTTGTGATCAACACATAGCATCAGTCGAAAATTGTCGTTATTATGAGATACCTGGACCAAGAATATACATGTGGTGTGTGATTACATCGAGCGAGGACGAAGCTTTTGTCATATCAATGAACTCGCTGTACCATTCCGTCTCAAAATTACCCCCGGGAGCAATTAGCAAGGGCTTAACCTTATCTCCATTGTGGATCTCATCCACAACTTTTTTTAGAGAGATCAAATCTGCTGCGTATTGAGCTACATCGACTCGAACTCGAATTCCCTTCCCGCTCAGCTCATTCCCTAAACAACATTAATTATGCATAAATTTTGTTATAAGATCGACTAATATCGCGGTTTGAAGAAATTAGATATGGAGTGCTAAATGTTTATATAACGTCTAATCATGACACATGCTCTTTTAATTAACCTATTGATCAAAAAGTAGGATTTTCGTCATATTGGACTACTCATATTCTCAAATGTAGGGCTGGGAGGACAGCCCTACCTCAGATCCACAAGGGATCCTACACTCAGAGAGATACACTCTCCTACAGCTCAGGCAACTTGTCCTACCTCAGGCCAATGGCCATTGGATGCGGCGAAAGCGGGTCATTGGGCCTAATTTGCTTCAATACTTTGCTATAACCTATATATATAACCTAAAATCTTCTAGTTACAAGTGGAGAGGCCCAAAATTTTACTTAAGAAGTGTGCATGAGTTTCCTTATGAGATATTTGTGTTTTCAACATATTCATCCTAGCCCTATTTTCAAATGTAGGGATCCTAGTTCTATTCTCACATGTAGGGCAGTGGAAGTAGCAACAACACTCTCAACAGTCAAGCCATTATTTCACTATAGTGGGCTCGGCTAGGACAGTGGAAGTAGCAATTCTAGTAAATCATACCGAGTTCCCAACCGAAAATGTTGTAGCCCTTCATCGCAGTATAACGAATTAGGGATTCCGCATTTTTATGATTCCATGGGCCTCCTACTGAGCCATCTTGCATTGGAACCCTTCCATTGAGAGCATTCAACCCAAATATCACTTGAGCCCTGTTAATTACATGCATGAAAGATATATATAAGTAGGGGTGTAAGTAAAAGCTAACCGAACACCAAAAACATCGAACTGAACCAAATCAAATTGTTTGATTTGATTTCGTAGGTGACGATGTGGTTATAGTTTTAAGTTTAATGCTAAACAAAAGTTAACCGAAGCAATAGATGTTTTTACGTTATGTATTTATGTTTTAGTTTTTTTAAACCACATAAATCGAACCAAGGATAGGTTCGGTTCCATTACAATGGTTTGTCCGATTTGTTTTGATTTCAGATTTTTGGAATCATTTAGGGGTGCCTTGATTTGCGATTTTGCTCCAAAACCGAATCAAGCCAAACCAGTACAGCTCTGTATATAAGATGAAAAACCATAAGACGTTATGTTAATTTTGTACAGTGAGACTTAGGCTCCGTTTGGGGGATTTAAGGTCCGGTTCATGCGGTCGTAACCGCTTGACCGGTGAAAATAAGTCCCCCCAAATGAAGTGTTAGAATAAAAATAGAAAGAAATAAAAGCATGAAAATATTCAAAAATACCCTGTTTTTTTGAAGAAACTATTCAAGTGATCCCATCTTTTCAACGGCAAGCAGCCATCGTTAAATTCAAACAAAGCCGAATCATTCTTAACAAACGGCACGCATGGCCGCCGCGCATTACCTCCACTTTCATATATAACTTTATCATCCAAGGAACCTCCGACTCGAAGTCGTAGAGGAGAAAATGCTGAAAGGAAGAAGAGAAGAATTGAAAAGAGATAACAAAAAAATATTAATAGAAATTATGTTGTGCAATGGGTTCCAATGCATCGTCACATTTTAAAATGCTTCGTTCACTCGTGGACATACTTTTTTTAATTAAATAAATACATATAAATTAAATTCACTAATGAAAAATAAAAAATTTGTAATAAAAAAAAATGATAAAACTAAAAAATATATGTTTCATCAGAGAGCATAAGACTTATTATATGTACGAATGACAAACATGCGGCTTCAATCAAATCCCTAATTTGACGGGACTCTTCTCCATATTTTTTAAATTAAAGAAAAAGCATATATATTTTTCAAGTGACAGGCACGAGCTACACGCCACAGTATCCGGCCGACGACGGCGGATTTCATCCGTCCCCTACTGACTTCGCCCGTAATATATGCATATGAGTACTCAAAATAACCATAATAAAATATACATCACTATTATAATATTTATTTTATAAAAAAATATCATATATATATTTTTTTCTTTCTCTCTCTCCCCTCTGTTTCTCTCTCTCTCCCAGCACTCTTTCCCCTCTCTCTTTCTTTTTCTCTCTCTCTCCCTCTATATATTATATATTTATATATTATAATATATATATATATATATATATATATATATATATATATATTATATTTATATAATTCTCAACTTTCCCTCTACGCCACCCTCTCCCTCTCTCTCACCGCCCCCTCTCTCTCTTCTTCTCTTCTCTTTCTCACGAGATGTTTTTTTAATTGAGAAAATAATGTACAACTGATAAATAAAACATTTAAATTTTATGGTACATTCAATGAATTTATAATTTATGGATTTGTTATTTCTTTATATATGATAAAGATTTAATAATATAATTCTCAACTCTTCCTCTATGCCGCCCTCGCCCTCTCTCTCACTGCCCCCTCTCTCTCGGATCCGGATCCTCTGCAGTTTCTCCGGGAACTGCAGAGGTGGAGTTCGCAAACTTGCGGATTAACGGAGCGAAATTAGAAAAAGTGATTAACATGAAAGTTGTAGATATCTTCGAGACGAATAACTTTCATGTTGAACATTTTTTGATTTGAAGTCGTTTAGACCCCCTATTTGGGCCCCGAAAAAAAAACCGTCCGCAAAATATTTAATTAATTATTTGCGGACGGTGTTTTTTTTGGGGCCCAAATCGGGGGTCTAAACGACTTCAAATCAAAAATTGTTCAACATGAAAGTTATTTGTCTCGAAGATATCTACAACTTTCATATTAACCACTTTTTCTAATTTCGCTCCGTTAATCCGCAAATTTGCGAACTCCACCTCTGCAGTTTCCGGAGGAACTGCAGAGGATCCGGATCCCCTCTCTCTTCTCCTCTTCTCACTCTCACGGTCCATATGGCCTTAGGAGAGCTAGTGAGATGTCCTTTTTTTAATTGAGAAAATAATATATGCTAATAAATAAAGCATTGAGATCTTACAGTCCATATCCATTTAATGAATTCATAATTTATAGATTTGATATTTCTTTATATACGATAAAGATATAAATTTAAAAATACATAAATTTTGTAACAGAGGAAATTGGAAAACTTAATATTAAACAAAGAGTGTTGTTTCCTTTTTATTTAATTCAATTTAAAGGCATGCATGTTATGAAATATAAACTTAATTACGTGTAATTATGCAAAATAACATTAAAATATTTATTTAATAAATACACAATATATAAACATTACCTTTGACGGCATTTACAAGAGTGGGGTTCGTTAGATCCTGCAACAAAGTCACCATGAAGCATAATTTTCATTAGAACAAATATTATTCGTAAGAGAGCGAGAAAGTTTGTGATAACTGAGATAATCACCAGATTGAGGACTGATGCTTGGCCCCAAGAGCAGGACCCATAGTCGCACTTTTCCGGCGGCCACCAATCTAAGGTGGCGCAAATGAACTCGTTGTCGGTCGTAGCGATTGCGGCACTGCCATCGACCACCGCCGTCCCCTTACTTATCACCTCTTCACCTTCCGCGACCCAAGCGGCGCCAGGACTCGCTGCGGAAAGAACGACGAAGAGGACCACGAGGAGACGGAGGACCTCGACGCCGGCCATCTCTCCGCCGCTATACTTCTATGGCCTAGAAGGGGAGGGAGAATAAGAGGCTGTGGGTGAGAGGATGAAAATGTGTCGTGTATAAAAAGGGGCCGAGACCGGCAGCTGCTACTTCAGCATTGAAAAATACAAGAAAATAACACATTTATTTTTATAACCCTCCGGCATTCCACTTTATTTCAGAAAAGTATTTTTTGCCCGTCTCGTGGGACCCACGGATGATCTGGAAATTTCTGATTGCTCAGCGTAGCAATATAAATTTCGTTAATGCGACGCGGGAAGAGTTTCGTATGGCTGTATGAATAGCAACTCTATTATCAAAGTGAAATAAATTTTCTTGAATAGTGTACAATTAATCATAAAATGTTGAAAATTTGAAGTGAGGCCGGTAGGTCGCCAGATCGCAAGGCCGCACGGCTTGACTTGGCTATCCGTGGTCTTCGTGGTTTATTCTGGCAGACCGCACTGCTAGGTAACTTGGTGCTGCTAACCGTCCGCGGTCTGGTTTCCGGCAGACCGCTTGGTTGTCCGCGGTGACCGCATCCCCCTGCCCCGCCTATAAAGAGGAGTTTAGGGTCCCCGTCATTCTTAACTGGAACTGTGAGAACTGTAGATTGGGGCAAGCTTGCAGTTAAATTTTTTCTAATCGTGTGATAAGGAGAAATGACATGTGTAGCTGTCTTTGCAGGCTGTGCGGCTAGCACTGGATGACCAGGAGACTAGCTCTAGAGGTCTGTCAGTGAAGTCTTAGTGCGGCTAGAGGCAGTCGGCAGTTAAGCAACTAGGTTGCGGCGGGTTGAGCGACTAGTTCAATGTCTTTTTCCTTGACAGTTCATAAGCAGTTCAATAAGTCAGTGCGCACGCTCTATGCATGCAGGTTGTTGTTTTCCAGTTAAGTAGAGTAGCTAGTGTCTGTTCGCGCAGATCCTGCGGTTAGTTGATCTCAATAGTCAAGTGAACAGAAGTGTGAATGGGTGGTTCTCCAGCAGTTATCAATAAAGGCCTTTTGCGTGGCCTCGCGGCTAGAGGTGCGGTCTGGCGGTTAGGCAGTCTCTAGTTTTCAGTCTACTAGTCTTTTGTACTAGTCTATTCTCTGATCTTCATCGATTGCATTGTGAAATCGTGTCTCGCACTGTAAAACGGTAAATAAAACAAGTGTTATTCTTGCATTTTCTTTATTAGTTGTTTACTTGTTCTTCGTTGGTTTAGAGTGGTCCTGCGACCTCCCATTCATTAAAATTTTACTTGATATCAGAGCGATAGAGGTTTTAGCAGGCAACCGCGCGCTAATCAGACTTTGCTAAGTACGTTTGAAAGACAAGTGAACTAGGAGGTTTAGAATGGAAGGTGGATATGCTTTACTAGTCGTCTACTTGTTCTTGGATGGTTGAGAGTGATCCTACGACCTCCCGTTCATTAAAATTTTACTTGGTATCAGAGCAACAAAGGTTTTAGCAGTCAATCGCTAATCAAACTTTGCTAAGTACCTTTGGAAGACAAGTGAACCAAGAGATCTAGAATGGAAGGTGGATATGCAAGAAACCTTGGTATTGAGCTGCTAACTCATACCAATTACAAGATATGAAAATCTTGTATGAAGAATTATCTACTTGGTGAGGACCTATGGGAGGTTGTCGGTGGAGATTACAGATAGGAGGTGGTTGCTGTTGTAGTTAATGCTCAGGAAGTCAAAACTTGGAAGAGAACTAATGCTAAGACATAATTTACTCTTAAGAGGGTTATTTCATCGGAGTTATTTGACCACATCATGGGGTGTAGGTCAGCTGCTGAGATTTGGACAGCCTTGGATGACTTGTTTAATAAGAAAAATATAGCTAGGCTACATGTTGAAACTGAAAATCGATCTTTGTGGAGTTCGGGGTCCCAAAAGGGTATGACCTCACACCTACTTCCTTCTGACTAGCACACCAGACCGAAAATTCAGGAATTTAGGAACAAAATCGAGGTCTCGGCCAGGAGATCCCACCACACACCCAGAAGATCAAGGAACTCTTCCTCTCCCAAGCCAATGTTGAGCTTGGGCACCTTAGAGAGAGTCTGAAAAAGAAATAAGCAAGAGAAAACTATTTTTAACCCTCTCTTTAAAGGTGCCCCCTCGGTTCTATTTATACATTTCTAACTTTGGTCTGCCAACAATGTAACTCCGATATTCAAAATTATTATACGCAGCCCAATTATGCCTACCAACAGCGTGGCTCCGCTATTTTGGAAGGCTATTTGCAGTCCTTCAAGGAGATCCAGGTAATTCTACCTCTAGACCCTACTGGGTGAGTGGTCCATGAGGGCACCACTCGCCTAAAAGGGGCGAGTGTTGGGTGAGCCTGACACTCGCCTCCACAACTCCCTAAAAGAGCGGATGCGAGACCGACAAGCCCTTCCGATTGCTGCGGGTGAGAGCCTCCCCGCCTGCTATGATCGGGAACCCTTTCCCTCCTCCTAGGTGAGTGCGGGTCTGCCTGCCCCACTCGCCAACTTTGATACTCCTGGACCTGAATGTCCCATAAAGCCCTGATCTTGTCAGAGGGGCCCACTCAGCGAATATAAGGTTGTACACTACAGTTTCTTGAAAATGAGTTGGCTGGAGTAACTCAGAGAGACCTACCTATCTCCTTCTTTTTAAAGATGAAGAACTTATATGTTGAGATCTCATCACTCGACCCAAATGAGTATATCTCTTTGTCTAAGTTAAAGAGGCACATCATCCGCGACTTGCGAAAGGAGTATCTTACCTTCATCACCTTAGTGCGGGGTTGGGCTACTCAACCATCTATGCTAGAGTTGGAAAACTTATTAGCCTCTCAGGATAGCTTAGCAAGACAGATGTCTGAAGTCTCAATCTCAGGAGGAGATAGTGAAGTTCTGTACTTTAGGAAGAAGAAGAGATGAGATAAGAAGAAGACCCATGATGGAGAGGATTTTACCTCTTCACATCAAGATGGAAGCAAAGCTCCCAAACATCATGAAGGTAAGAAGGGTCTGAGATGCTTTAGATGCAATAAGCTGGGTTACATGAAAAAGGACTGCATGGTAAACCTTCAGCCATGACATGCTGCAAAGAAAGATGGCGAATCCAAAAAGGAAGGTGAGTGGGTGAACTACTTCATGGCAGACATGACAACAACGTCTATTAGTGTCTTGGCCTCCATCAATTTTTAAGAGGATCAGATCATCGACTCCGGGTGTGGTCATCACCTCATCGATGACGAGTAGAAGTTCTCCGCTCTATAGATATACAATGGTATTATAACTGATGACACTGTTCACACAGTTGAAGGAGGGAATAGTCTATTTGGGTAGTGATAGGAGTTCACTCACCTTGAGGAGTGTATATCACGTGTTGGAGATGAAGACAAACTTGTTCTCTGTGACTAATGTGATGGTTGTTGGCTATTGCGTTCTGTTCGATCAAACAGAAGTGAAGTTCTTGAAGAACTTGTCAGCGGTAAAAGCTGAAGTTTCTCCTATTGAGAGAAGGATAAAGTACTTGTTCGTCTTTCGACAAGTTCCTACGTTGAGAAGATGATGGCAAATGATAACACTAATATCTGGCACGAGAGACTAGGGCATGTAGGGATGGATAAGCTAAAGGTAGTGGCTGCGAAGTGCCTGGTGAAAGGTTTGCCTAATTTTTCCTCCCTAGACGATGATCATGTATGTGAAGGATGTCAATATGGAAAATGCACATCGTCTTCCATTTGACAAGTCACTGTTCAGGTACAAGACTCCTTCAGAGTGCATTCATAGTGACTTGATGGGACCGTACCTCACTCCTTTTTGTTCAGGGAACATGTATATGCTTGTCTTTGTTGACGATTTTACCAGATATACTTTGCTGTATTTTGTGAAAGAGAAGTTAGAAGTCTTCGAGAATTTATTGGAGTTCAAAGAGCTCGTTGAAGGCAAGCTTAATCTGCGAATAAAGAGGTTGATGACATATAATGGGGGGGGGGGGGTTAATTACTTCCTCTGAGTTCTTCAACTTTTGCAGAATGCATGAGATCAAGAACGAGCTCTCTTGTGCACACACTTCTCAACAAAACAAAGTTGCAAAGAGGAAGATCCTCCATCTAGCAGAGACCTGCATGAGCTGGCTTTATGACAAAGGTGTTCTCCGGGTCTTTTGGCCAGAGGGAATGACCTGTGCAGTATACGTCATCAACAAGATGCCCGTGAGTCCTATCAACAAAAAGTCTTTGTGTGAACTAATGTTCAAGAAGAAGCCCAACATGGCTCATTTTTGGGTGTTTGGTTCTACCTGGTATGTGCACGCTCTAGATGCTATTAGGACAAAGCTAGATGCTACAACAAGGAAGCTTATCTTCATTGGCTATGATGAGCGGAAGAAGGGTTGGAAGTGCATGGATCCTGAGATAAGGAAATTTATTGTCTCGAGAGATGTAGTATTTGACGAGCTAACATCGTACCATGATAGTTCTTCTGAGGAATTACAAGAGAGCAGGGAAGAAGGAAGAAGACAAGAAACTGCTAAAAAAAATTTAATTGAGATCTATGTATCTCCAGGAGCTTCGGCTACATCAAGCTCAGGGGCAGGTGCTTCTGGTTTTAGAAGCAGGAGGAACGATGGTCCTAGTGTGCCTGGCAGAAGAACAGATGTAGAAGTGGTAGCTAAAGTGGTGGAGCATGGTCAGACCTTGCGAAGGTCAAAGAGGACCATCATACTACCGGCTCGGTATAGAGATGGTCACATGGTGAGCTTGGTCTCATGTTTTTTTGTCGGACCACTAGACTAGCGGGAGTCATCGAGCTTTGAAAATACCATTGGAGAAAAGAGTAGGAAGATGTCATGGAGGAGAAGATGGTCGCCCTCAGAAAGAATAAAACTTGAGATCTTGTGCCCAAGGTAGAAGGCATAACTCATGTTACTTGTAAATGAGTCTACAAGTTAAAGAAGAGAGTAGACGACAATATCGAGCAGTATAAGGCCCATTTTGTTGCTCGAGGGTTCTCACAGCAGTACAAAGAGGACTATGAAGAAATATTTAGTCATGTAGCCAAGATGATGTCGGTAAAGACAGTGATTGTCATGGAGGCATGTCATGCATGGAAGATTTGGTAACTCGATGCGAAGAATATTTTTTATGGGGATATTGACAAGAACATCTTCATGATGCAACCACTAGGGTCTGTGTCCAAGACTCATCTAGAACATGTCTGCAAACTAAAGAAGGCCCTCTATGATTTGAAGCAAGCGTCTCGAGCATTGTATGAAAAGATAGCAAAATATTTATAGTTCTATGGATACTTTACTTCTGATTAAGACTCGAGTCTGGTCATCTAGAAGAGGGAAAAAATTCGAGCCTTAGTATTGTTATACGTCAACGACATGATCGTTATGGGGTACTCTGATAAAAAAGTAGCAAAGTTTAGAGCTGAGTTATCTATTCGATTTGAAATGATGGATCTTGGAGAGCTTAATCATTTCCTTGGACTATAAGTGGAGAGGAAGAAGAGCAATGTGCTTGTCTCCCAGAAAGAATATGTCGAGCGGATCGTAAAACAGTTCGACATGAGAGAGGTAAATAGCATTTCTACTCCACTTGAAGTCGGGTTAAGCCTTTAACGAGATGAAGGAAGAGTTCTTCCTAATCCCTTAGTTTTTCGGACTCTAGTCAGGAGTTTGATATACTTAACAATTACTTGGCTAGATATTTCATATGATATTGGTCGAGTAAGTCGGTATATGTAGGAGCCTGGGAAGCTTTTTCTAGTGGCAACAAAGAGTATATTAAAGTATGTGAAGTCCACCTCGGATATGAGGATCTTTTATGAGAAGGACACAAACTTCAACCTGCACGGGTTCACGGATGTTGACTATGGTGGAGATACACATGATTAGAAGTTGACATCTGGGTATGTCTTCATGACTAGTGCTATCTCATGGTGCAATAAGAAGTAGGATTCTGTGTCTGTCTCCACCATTGAAGCAGAATACAAGACATCGTCCTTGACGGTCCAGGAGGATATCTGGTTCTGTAGGTTGGTGGAGGATATGCACGAGGAGGTGTGAGGTCCTACTCTGCTTCGCAGTGATAATAAGAGTGCTCTGAAGCTGGTTACAAATCCAGTTTGTAACACGCGGACAAAACACATCGAGATCGAGCATCACTTCGTTTGATAGAAGGTGCTGGAGTGATCTCTGATGGTTGAGTATGTGCAGAGTAAGAACAATATCACTAACATCTTCACAAAGTCAATGTCTAAGGGGTTGTTTGAATGGATACGAGGTTTGCTTGGGGTGGTTTCCGACTCTCACTTCAAGGGGAAGTGTTGAAAATTTGAAGTGAGGTCGTCAGGTCGCTAGATTGCAAGTTCGCACGGCTTGACTTGGCTATCCGCGGTCTTCGCGGTTTGTTCTGGTAGACCGCACGTACTGCTAGGTAACTTGGTGCTACTAACAGTCCACGCGGTCTGGTTTCCGGCAGACCGCTTAGTTTTGCGGTTAGAGTTATTTATCCGCCTTTTTGTTGGCGGCTTTCCTATCTTCATCAGCGGTGACCACATCCCCCTACCTCGCCTATAAATAGGAGTTTTGGCTCTGTCATTCTTAACTGGAACTGTGAGAACTGTAGCTTGGGACAAGTTTGCGGATAAGTTTTTTTTTCTAACCACGCGGCAAGGAGAACTGGAGAAGTGATCTATGTAGCTGTGTTTGCAGGCTGTGTGGCTAGCACTGGACGACTTGGCAACTAGTTCTGGCGGTCGATCAGTACTGAATTCTTAGTGTGGCTAGAGGCAGTCGGTGATTAAGCAGCTAGGTTGTGGGTTGAGCGACTAGTTCAGTGTCTTCTTCCTTGGCAGTTCGCAAGTAGTTCAATGAGTCAGTTCGTACGCTCTATGCGGGTTGACTGTTTTCCAGTTCAGTAGAGTAGTGTATGTTCATGCATCTTCTGCAGTTAGTTGATCTCAGCGTTCAGGTGACCATGAGTGTGGACGGGTGGTTCTCCAACAGATATCAATAAAGGCAGTTTGCGCGGCCTCGTGACTAGAGGTGCGTTCTGGCGGTCTCCAGTTTTCAGTCCGCCAGTTTTTTGTACTTGTCTATTCTGTGATCTTCATCTGTGGTATTGCAAAATCATGTCTCACAATATATGTCTCGTATTATAAATAATACAAGTGTTGTTCTTTCATTTTTTTTACTAGTGATTTATTTATTCTTGATTGATTGAGAGTGATCCTGCGAATTCCCGTTCATTAAAATTTTACTGATTTCTCAACGTAGTAATATTAATTTCATTAATGAGATGCGGGAAGAGTTTTATACTTGCATGAATTGCATCTCTAAATTATCAAAGTAAAATAAATTTTCTGGAATAATGTATAATTAATCATAAAATGCATCACTGATGTCGAGCATGGAGAAATACAATATAACAATGCACTATATATGTATATATATATAGGTATATATAGGGGGAGTGGGGGACTGATCTTATGCGCACAATCTTTATATGTGAACAGTGCTGCACACACTCATTTAGAGGCGTTTTTTGAAAAAGTTGTCAACATCAAAGTTGTTGATCAAAGTTTCGGGCCCTAAATCGGCCTAAACGCCTTTAAATCAAAAAGTGGTCAACATGAGATCTACAACTTTGATGTTGATAACTTTTTAAAAAAACACCTCTAAATGAGATGTGCGCATATAAAACAGTCCGCATAATAATGTTTTCTTATATATAGGTAGATATATATATACACAGTTACACATATGAGATCGTAGCCACGTCTCTCCACTTCAACCAATGTCTTTGGATTCTATGTACCGACCGCAGCCACCCCTCCCCGCAGTCACCTCCCACAGCCTCCCCTCCCCACGGACGCGTTCTCTCCTGCTGCGGTCAGCCGTTCCGCCGGCCGCGTCTCCTCCTCTTCCTCCGACGGCGGCCGTCCGTCGTCGGGTTGACTGCCCGTTCAGGGAGGGCCTTCGCCGCCGTCCGATCGTCCCGTCATGATCATCATCGTTTGTTAAATAGGTAACCACCCGCGTAATCACCCACTAATCACCCACTAACCACCATGATTAATGAGGAATATTATTTATTTAATTAATGGTCTGCAAATAACAAATATTACGAGAAAAATAATCTTTCAAAACTATGCTAAATATAATGATTTTGGTGGATAAGTGTGCAAATGACCGCATAACTATCGTAATCATCTCTGGGGCCTATAAATAAGGCCACATACCCTCACTTATTTCTAACTTTTCCTCCACCAAATATTCTTCTTTCTCAGGTCGGAGCTCTGTCGTGTTCCTCCTACGTGCCACCTCCACCTGCCAGACCACTCAAATATTTGTCTAAGTCCACAACATTCTTAAGAATAAAACGTTCTTTTCTCCTATCTCGTCTGTGCTTGCCTGGCCTGATCGAAGATCCAGCATCTGGGTTCATCCAAATGTCGCCACACCGTACCCTAAACCGGGCGGTTCAACCAATCACAACTAATGCAATCCGAAAGCGCCGGAGAAGGCCTCTTTATTTTAACTATGAAAATTGCAATATAATTCAGCAAGATTGTCCGGTGGATGCTTACCATCTCTACTATTTTGGCTGTAGTAAATAAATTATTTTTTCTTTTATTGGCCCGAAGATAACAAAAGTATGAATAATATTGATTTTATTTCTTTTAATTATCATTTCTTCATTTATTTATAATATTAGAGGTTTACTGTTTACAGAGGGAAAGAAAGCAAGCTTACTAATAATAAATATGTGAAGTAGGCATCACCAAACTCATCGTGATATTAAACCCGTTAAATAAGAATATGACATTATTATTTTTTTATTATACTTTTAACACCTCATATTTTTTGATTATATCTATGCACGTTCTTTGTCGAGCATACTAGTGATTATGTATGTGGTCAACGAGAAATAATTAGGTTCACGACCCCGACAAAGAATATGGTCCGCGATCAATGACATGTACTTACAACCTCCTATTTTGTGGGGCTCGGAACGTACAGTAAATCTGTGCTCGATCCGTGGGACCCACTATGTCAACATGCACTCGCTGTTCTATTGGTCTCGCGGAAGGTTTTTTCGTCGGAGTCGCGAACGAAAAAATTTCTACGTTCAGGGGCTTTGAGCACCGGCCATTATATCCCCTATGCGGACCCATTCCTATTTTGCTAGAAAAAGATTTTGATTTAGGTTCTTTTGGAAAAGCAGTTGCGGATGTGAAACGAGCGGTTGTAAATGAAAGTTTGTAAATGGAATTGTCGGAAACTGGTTGCTGAAAATGAAGATCTGTTTGGATAGTATGTATTTGCAAAACTTTTCAGAACAGAGAACCATTTGATAAAATAACGGTGTTATATTATTGTTATAAATTTGTGATGATGCTACCACCTGTGTAAAATTTATCAACTCAAAAAACACACACTTACATAAACTAAAAAAACATATATACATCATCGTACACATAAACTTAAAACACATGTAAACATCAAAATATTAAAAACTCGAGTACATTTGTTGACTATGCAAATAGTCTAATACGTTCAAGCTCTGTGTAGTTGTTTGACAATGAAATCATGCAGCATCGGCATCTCATCAACATCTACTCGAATCCCTCTAACATTATTTCCACTTACTTTTATTAATTTGTCCTCCGCAACTACCACTAATTCACACCTAACAAAAACAACATGACTTGTGATAGGAATGAGACTCCTTTTATAGGAAATTAGGGTGTGATTAGCCAACTCCCCCTGATCCCCACAAATTTAGTGGGATCACGAGTTTGACCGCCACACACGCGATCGCCACACGCGATTTCCCGTGTACCGATCCCACTTCGCCCGCCTTTCGAGTAACTGCCTCTACCAGCCGCCGGCACCGCCGCCGGCACTGCCGCCGGCGTCGAGCGGCTCGCGCCCGACCGGCCTCGCTAAAGTCGTGCACAACACCTCCTCCCCATGGCCGCCTGCCGCGACCGCGGGCTTCACCCGCAAGGGTCAGCGACACCCCGGCCGCCCCTTACCCACGACCGCCTCCCACAGCCGCCTCCAGCGGCCGCGGGTTCACCCCGCAAGGGGAGGTGTCACCTGACCACTCCTTCCTTGCGGCTGCCTCTCGCGGTCGCGGGCTCCGCCCGCAAGGGGCGGCGACACCCAGCCGCCCCTTCCCCGCGACTGCGGGCTCCGCCCGCAAGGGGCGACGACACCTGGCCGCCCCTTTCTCGCGGTCGCCTCCAGCGGCCACGGGCTCCGCCCGCAAGGGGCGGTCGCGCTCGACCGCCCCTTCCCTGCAGTCGCCTCTCTCGGCCACGCTCTCTCCCGCCGCGGCCGGTCGCTGCTCCTCCTTTTCCTTCGCCGACGAGCGTTCACCGTCGGACCGACCGTCCGTCCATGTCGGACCTTCCTCGTCGTCCGATCACTCCGTAACGACCACCGTCGTAAATTTTTAAGTAACTACCAACTAACCATCATGGTTAGTGGAGGGAGAAACGTTAATTAAATATTTGGCCTGCAAACAGCGAATATAATGAGCAAAATGTACGCTCGAAACTATACCAAAAATAATAATATCGATGGTTATGTTGTACAGATAGCCGCATAACTATCGTAACCACCTCCTAGTGGCTATAAAAGGATCCTCAGGCCTCCTCATTTCTCACATTTCACCTTTGTGCTTTCTTCTTTCTCGGGGCAGAGCTCTGCCGGAATTCTCTTACGAGCCACCGTTCCTCCACCAGAAATCTCCTACGAGCCACCATTTCTTCACCAGAATTCTCCAACGAACCACCGTCCCTCCACAAGAATCCTCTTGCATGTCATCATCGCTCCACCAGAAACTCGGTAAAGTCTGCAGCATCACCATGAAGAAGATGTTCTGCCCGTTATATGAAGAAAGCCTCACTCGTCCTCAGCCTCTAGAAAGCCTGTTCCAACCTCACTCTGCGCATTCCGCGCCCGTCCACACACCAAGATTGTGAAATCTAAACTTCGCGCGGAGCAGCCTGTTGCCCGACGAGCGCCTAAGACTCTCTCTCATCTCCTAAGTGTAACAAGGAGCGGATTGTCGCTCTCGATTCTACAAACAAGTTGTAACCTGAGCTGATAATGGAGTTTGACCGACAAAGATCCGGTCACGTGATTTTTTACCCGGTTGAGGGGATTTTCCACGTAAAAAACATTTTGTGCACTTACTTCGTACTTTATGACTGATTGTGCACTCGACCGCTCCCGGGCTAAGACGGTCACGTCCAGACCGGTTTAGGAGCGCCGAGTTAGACCGCAATAGTTTGGCATCATCTGTGGAAAAAAAATTCTCAGCATCCTCAAAGACAGTAACCTCAACTCAATGGTACTCAAGGCCAGCTTTAATGGCAAAAAGAAGTGTCTGAACTAGCGAAGGATCCGTCGGGGGGGCACTGAGACGACTCACTCTCATTCATTCATCAATGTGTCACTCGAGGCAAAAGCTATACTTGCGCCTGTGGCGGCTTTGTAAGGATGTGTACGGCAGATGGAGGAGCATCAAATGGAGATGCTAGATTTCCTCAGATTTTAGAAGCGCCTCCTGCTCTGCTCAGCCACTAGTATCAGTCAACCCCCCCCCCCCCCTCTAATACCAAATCATGCTCCAGCGCAAGAAGCTCCTCATAGGGAGGAAATGTCAGAAGAACTCTCTGACATGGCTAGTTTCACTCATCTTATTCTTAGGGGAACTACAGCCAATCACCATCAACACTACACGAAAGAGGAAGCACAAGCACCACCAGGCGGAAGGATCACCCGTGAAGAGATATGCGAAGTGATCGCTGAGGAATAGAGACGCGTCGGGCGGCGGGATGCTCTTGCTCGTCGTCCTCTTTGCCGAGGTTCCCCGCTTGCACCCCAAATTCTAGCTCATCCGATCCCACATGGTTTCAAACTGACAAATATCGAGACGTTCAATGGGACTGATGACTCGCTGGAACATATCAACCACTTCACTAGCATAATTAATGAGAATCTACAATACCTCAGATCAGCTGCTCTACCAAGTGTTTCCAGCAATACTGAAAGAACAAGCTCGTACCCGGTTTCACTCTTTGAGAGAAGGGGCCATCGATAAGTCACAGAACTGGCAAGACAATTCGTTGATCAGTTTGTCGCTAACCGAAGGATTGTTCGAGATCCCTCACATTTGTCAGGAATTCACAAGAATAAAGGGGAATCCTTGAAGGATTTTTTTTTCCATCGGTTTACTATTGAAGCCCGACAAATTTCGAGGGTCGACCCTGAACTCTTAAAGGGAGTATTTCTTGGAGGACCCACCCTAGTGGATTTTTTTCAGACCTAATGAGGGAAACTATCCCTAGTTATCTGGATCTCATGCATCGGGTGGAGGCACAAATTACCGCCGATGAAGCTATCTAAGTGCACCGTCAACAGTTTGAAGGCGGTCAGAAGAGGAGAAGTGGCAGGAGCAGACCCCTAAGATTCAAGAAGAAAGACGCAGAGAAGAGCATCAAAATGGACAACGTCGATGCGACTTCCAGAGGGAGAGGCCACCTCGAGAGTACACACCACTAAACACCACGCGAGCTAATGTATATTATGTAATTCAGGATAACACATCCCTTCATCGACCCAAAGTGCCAATTCCAAATCCTAGAAATGACCAGTCAAAGTACTGTGAGTTCCACCGTGGGATCAGGCACACCACCGAGGAATGTACTAGGTTAAAGGATGAGATTAAACGCATAGTCTGACAAGGGCTTCTCAGAATGTTTTTGCAAGGGCACCTGTAAGATCAATAGGCAGCCCTTTAGGCAAGCAAGAGAACAACAGGCCGCTCCGCAAGGGGCAGTCGGAGGAAGACAAAAGGTGGGCAATATTGTGATTATTTTTGGATCCCCAATTCTCTCTACCCGGATACTCTCCATAAATGTCCAAGAAGGAAGACACGATGATAAAAGATTCAAATAGGATTCTACTATTGTACAACCCATATTCGTCAAGAGTGGACCCCTCTAGAGTAAGGTCAACAAGGGTCAAAGTCAGCATGTCAAGACAGAAGTCAGAGTCAACGCGCAAGACAGCAGAAGACCTGGGCAAGTATGATGAGCTCCCCTCGCATACTCACCAGGTAGGCGACTAGACATGTTACTCGCCCAGCCGCGCGAGCTCCCCCGGGAAGTCACCTAGTCGCCGGGGTGGGCTATAAATAAGACTCACCCCCTCCCTTTGGATTTGCCTATAAATAGGACCCCAGGTATACGAGGAGACGGACTTAGGAATCTCGCAAAGATCTCGAGACCTCTTTTTCTTGGACATCAGCTGAGCCTTTGGATTTCGTTTTCAGAGAGACTCGGTCGCGACCTTGCGACTATCTGTCTTAGTCATCGTTACTTAGTTACTAGCTAATCTTCCTCGTACCCAGCTCGGTCATCTTCGGTTGTGGAGGGGTTACTTCTTCTAAGCTTCCGGATACGTGGTGAGACCATCCTGTCGCAGTGCCTGGGGTCCTATTTGTTGTTTGGCAGTTTTCGCGTCTTAGCCCATTAGCCGTCGAGCCTGACCGCTGAACCGATAACCTTAGGTTGTCTTGATCCGAATCTTGGAGTAGGGATTTTTCACGTCTTTGCCCGTTAGCATGGATCGTAGCCGAGGAAGAAAGTTTTGTTGGTAGTTGAGATGGTTCTTGTAGGAGAGCAAGGGGAGATAGTCGGCAACTCGGCAGGAGTTGGTAACTCTGCGCGAGGAGGCGAGTTTGTGACTGTGACAGCATTCGAAGATTTCGTGAGGAGGATAGAGAAGAGCATCCTCGTAGGGTTCACTCATCACCCCGATATCACAGCGACCTCGCCCCGTCGTGTGACACCGTCAGATGAGGAAGCGTCGCCGAGGCAACCTAGGAAGGAGCGAGCTAGAGTGAGAGAGGAGTGACTGATGCAGTCGCGTCATCATCAAGCGAGTAGCCATGGGATTAAGTTTCAAGATGTGTAACCGCAGGCGAGATACCATGATACTCGCTACGATAGAGAGTATGACGAGGATACGAACGAGGATAAAACTCGCCACCGCTAGGGAGGGAGGAGCCCCTTCTGTGACGAGATCCTTGCAGCCCAAGTCCCCAAAGGCTTCCGAGAGCTCGTCCTTACCTACTATTCCGGCAGAGATGACCTAGTCAGGCATCTCCAATGGTTCGAGGATGTCGTGTCCATCTGCAACATGTCGGACGCCTTCAAGTGCAGATTCTTCTCCATCACCTTCAAGGGTAATACAAAAGATTTTTTTCCACTGGTTGCCTCCCGGCTCCATCTACTACTTCGAGGATCTGCATCGGGGCCTGATGGCAAGGTTCGCGACGTCCAAGAAGAGGAAGAAGGAAGCAACCGCTCTCTTCAAGATTGCGCATGGGCAGCACGAAAGTCTCGGCCACTACATCGACCATTTCTAGGAAGAGATCCTGGAGGTATAAGAAGTGGACAGCTTCACTCTGATGTTGGCCTTGAAGTTCGGCCTTAAGCAAGGTATCTTAAGCCTAGAGATCGGGTCTAAACCCCCGAGGTCTTTTAAAGAAATGGCCGAGAGAGCGAATACATTCGTCCAGGGAGAAGAGAAGAATCAATACTTCTTGGCGAGGCTGGATGGAGAAGAGCTAGGGAGAAGGGAGAGAGGGGAGCCTACGGAGGTGAGGACCGGAAGGCTATCAGAGAGGCAGGTTGGGAGGAGGAGGGAAGAGCCGAGGTGGAAGGAAGAGAATAGGAAGAGAGAAGAGCTATGGAGGGAGGAAGAGCGGAGGAGGCAAGAGAGACCTCGGAGGCAGGAAGAGAGGACGCTCGTGGAGGCTCCAGAGAGAAGAGGAGAAGCGGACGATTCTAGTATCCTATGAATCGGCCCTGGAGGCCACCTGTTAGGCCTCAATTCCAACAGCATAAGAGGAGGAACGACCACCAACAGGATAGAGGCCAAGGAGGAGCTAGAGGGGAGGCGATGACTATTGTTCGGCAGGGTAATAAGCATCGCAGGAGGGAGTAGCGTGCAAGGTGCCAGGAAGCGGAGGTTCCCCTCTACTGCGACCTGCTTCGAGTAGAGGGGCACGAGATGATAGTTTGCCAAGATTTTTGGGAGGGAAGGAGGAGGTTGGAAGCTGGAGCGGCAGAGAGGTACCAGCGTAGGCAGGAGGCGCTGGCAAGACCGGTAGCATTCTAGGCTCCATGGAGGAGGAGGAACGAATACCAGATCAACTAGAGAGGTCTTGGAGAAGTGATATGCGGCCCGAGAGGTGGGCATGTTGGAGTGATCAACAGAGGTGCCGGATCTGGAGCTTCCCTCAAGGGGAGTATTCATCAGATCTATCGGAAGAGTGTCGCCTCTACCTCTCAGAGTGTCGCCTCAACCTCTCAAAATCCGTCGTTGTTGGATGAGATCACCTTCTCTGAAGAAGAGATGTTGGGGAATAAGAATCCCTTTTATGATGCCCTAGTCATTCAAGTTGCCATCGAGGACTTCAGCATTGACCGAATCCTTGCGTATAACAAGAGTTCGGTTAATTTCATCTTCAAGAGGGCCTTCGTTGGGCTGCAGGTGGAAGCGTCTAGGATCCAAGTTGCGGACGGACCCCTCTTTGGCTTCTCGGGAGAGAAGAAATAGGTGGAAGGAGGAGTGTACCTTCTGGTCACCCTTGGTGGTACTTCTATCCGATGTTGTTTTGTCATCGTCGACGCCCCGAGTTGCTATAGCGCCATCTTTTGGTGACCCATCATCAACTACTTCAAGGCAGTTCCTTTGTCATATCATTAGTGTCTAAAGTACTTCCCAGGAGATGTCCAAGTGCGGATCAGAGGCAATCCAAAGGCTGTCAGGGAGTGCTACCTAAACGTCGTCAGTACCATCAGCTAGATGGAGGACACGGAGAGGCTGAAGAAGGTGCTGGAGAAGGAGGAAGGCCTGAGAGTTGCCGAAGAACTGGAGGAGCTACCAGGGCTATTGAAGATCGGAGGATCTCTGACGCTGGAGGGGAAGTTGGAGATAGCTATATGCCTGTAGGATAATATGGACATCTTCGCTTGGAGTGCCACAGAGATACCAGGGATTGATGTTGATGTTGTCTGTCATCGCCTCAATCTGGATCCCAAAGTTGCCCCCATCCATTAGAAGCAGAGGAAGAGCATAGTCGTGCTGGTCGAGCTGATTCGAGAGGAGGTGGAGAAGATGTTGAAGGCAGGTTTTATTTCAGAGATCCAGTATCCTGGCTGGGTCTCCATTATTATAATGGTAAAGAAGTCCGGAGGGGGCTGGAGATTATGTATTGACTTTTCCATATTAAATAAAGCTTGCCCGAATAATTACTACCCCTTGCCTCAAATCGACACACTGGTTGATTCAGCCGTCAGGTTTCCTATGATGAGTTTCCTTGATGCTTTTTCAAGGTATCACCAGATCCGGATGCATCCCCCCGACTGCCGCGGCATCTCTTTCATCACTAGCGATGGCTGTTACAGCTATAAGATGATATCCTTCAGGCTCAAGAACGCGGGTGTGACCTACCAGAGGAGGATGGATCATGTCTTCAAGGAGAAGAAGGGGCAGAATCTAGAAGTGTATGTGTATGATCTCCACGTCAAGAGCAAAGGCATCACAGAACACATAAAAGATCTGGTGGAGACCTTCGCAACCCTAAGGAAGTATAAGATGCGGCTTAACCCGGCCAAGTGCGTCTTCGGAGCAGGATGGTGGAAGTTCTTAGGTCACCTCCTTACTCCGAGGGGGGTGGAGCCCAATCTCCACAAGTTCAAGGCCATTCTGGAGATAGCATCCTTGTAGAATCCCAAGAAAGTCCAGAGGCTGACTTGAAGGTTGGCAGGTCTTAGTCGTTTTCTCTCTAAAGCGGGAGAGAAGTGCTCTCCTTTTTTCAAAGCTCTCTGAGGAAGCCAAAAGTTTGAGTGGACCGCAAAGTGTGAGGAGGCTTTTGGAAAGCTTAAGAAGCAGCTAACTCAAGCTCCTCTACTCTAAGGCCCATAAGGAAGCAAAGACCTCCTCCTTTATCTGGGAGTGGGAGCGGAAGCAATCAGCTCGGTGTTGGTCAGAGAGAAAGTAAAGAAGCAACTCCTCATCTACTATGTTAGTAGAGTGCTGAAGCAGGCAGAAGCATGATATCACATCTTGGAGAAGTTAGTTTTTGCCTTGGGAGTTTCACCTCCGAGGCTCCGTTCATATTTTCAGGCTCACTCCATCAAGGTTGTCTCAGATCATCCGTTACATAGTATCCTGGATGGAGTGGAGCATTCTGGCAGGTTGACAAAGTGGGTGGTGGAGCTCAACGAGTTTAACATTTCTTATTCGTCGAGGGTGGCAATCAAGGCCCAGGCAGTGGCGGACTTCCTGGTTGTCTTCTCAACCGAGGTGGGGGGAGACGAAAGCACTTCCAGCCTAGTCGAGTAAGCAAGGTTTAATAAGGGTCAAAGTCAGCAAGTCAAGGTAAAAGTCTGAGTCAACGCGCAAGGCAGTAAAAGACCTGGGCGAGTATGACGAGCTCCCCTCGCATACTCGCTAGGTAGGTGACTAGGCATATTACTCGCCCAGCCGCACGAGCTCCCCCAGGAAGTCACATAGTCGCTGGGAGGTGAGCTATAAATAAGACCATCCCCTCCATTTGGATTTGCCTATAAATAGGATCCCAGAGGTATGAGGAGAAGGACTTGGTAATTTTGTAATGAGCTCGAGACCACTTTTTCTTGGACATCAGCTGAGCCTTTGGATTCCTTTTTCAGATAGACTTGGTCGTGACCATACGACTATCTGTCTTAGTCGTAGCGACTTAGTTACCCGTTATTCTTCCTCGTATCTAGCTCGACCATCTTTGGTTGCGAAGAGGTTGGTTCTTCTAAGCTTCCGGGTATGTGATGGGACCTTCATGTTGCAGCGCCTGAGGTCCTGTTTGTTGTTCAGCAATTTCCGCATCTTAGCCCATTAGCTGTCGAGCCTTACCGCTGAACCGGTAACCTTAGGCTGCCTTGATTAGAATTTTGGAGCAGGTATTTTCCCGGCTTCAATAACTATCACATTTGGGGATGAAGACCTCGAAGGATTGTGATCACCTCACCAAGACTCGATCGTGATTAATGCAGGAATCGGTGATCCCTACTACACCGTCAAAAGAATACTTGTGGACAATGGAAACTCGGATGAGGTCTTATTTCTATTAACTCTCCAAAGTATGAAACTCGTCAATCAACGCCTCAGTCCGGCCACAGGACCTGTTTACAACTTTGACAACCATCCAATTCCAGTTCAAGGGATGATCACCTTGCCTGTTACTATGGGAGAATTAACATGACATACCACGCATAATATTCAGTTCGTCATTGTAGAATTGAGTTTAGCTTACAAATCCATCTTCAGAAGACCAATCCAGCCCATTTTTAGAGCCATCCCGTCAATTCTACACCTTGCAATGAAGTTCCTGACCACTGATGGAGTGGGGATCGTTCGAGGGACTCAGGAAGCAGCCCGCACTTGCTACTCCGAACAAGCTCAACCAACAAAAGTAACTGCCCTCAACATCGATGATTTTGATCTCTGAAATGAAACAACTATGCAGCGTGGAGCGCTCATAAAAGGACTGGTCAAGATACCTCTTTCCGAGTAGAACCCGACTCGCACAGTTCAACTCGGATCCCTTCTTCCACAGCAAGAAAAGGAGGAGCTTGCAGCCTATCTTCGGGCAACCAGAGATATTTTCGCTTGGAGCCCCGGAGATATGCTTGAAGTGGATCCACAGGTCATACAACATTCTTTAAACATCAACCCTGCATGCAAGTCAGTCATTCAGAAGAAGAGAAATTTTGCTCTTAAACGACTCCAGACGATTGAAGAGGAAGTAGGAAAGCTTTTGGATGCGTAGTTTATTCGGGAAGTAGAATACCCCACTTGGCTGGTTAGTATGGTCATGGCCAAGAAAGCTTCTGGGAAGTGGAGGATGTGCGTTGATTATACCAACCTCAATCAAGCCTGCCTAAAAGACAGTTTTCCTCTCCCAATGATCGACCAGCTTATTGACTCGACCCGCTGGTCATCATGCTCCCCAGCTTCATGGATGCGTGTTATGGCTACAATCAAATTAAAATGAATCCTGAAGATGAAGAACACACTGCATTCAGGACCGATAAGGGAAATTATTACTATAAAGTGATGTCATTCGTCCTTAAAAATATTAGGGCTACCTACCAACGACTGATGAACAAGGTGTTCAAAAATCCCATCGGGAAGACTATAGAAGTATATATAGATGACATGTTGGTCAAGAGTATCCATCAAAGTGATCATCTGAAAGATCTAGAGAAGTGTTTTGAGCTCCTTCGCCGGTTTGGCGTGAGGCTCAAACCAAATAAATGTGTATTCGGTGTTACGTCATGCAAGTTTCTAGGGTTTATGGTGACCTGTCGGGGAATAGAGGAAAACCCGAAAAGATCAAAGCAATTGAAGATATGTCACCTTCTCGCTCTATAAAAGAAGTACAACGTTTGAATGGAAGGATTACTGCACTCTCACGATTTTTAGCGCGGACTGACGACAAGTATCTCCCATTTTTTTAAGATGGAGCACGTAGCACAGGGTTCCAATGGATAGATTAATATCAAGAGGCCTTTGAATCCCTGAAGCGATATCTAGCTTGGCACGGACGGCCCCGTGAGAGTTGGCCGACTCAAGGCCGACCTTGTTCGCGTCCAGCTATGCGAGGGTCGAGCGCCTCAAGGATATCCTCGGTCGCGTCCAGCCCCACAAGGGTCGGTCTCCCCTTCGTCCGCCAGTCACGGGTGTCCTTGACTGTGGCCGCCCTAAAGGGGGACGACCACCCCTTGTCCACCCAGGCTAAGGGAGGCCTTGCCCGGCCTCGCCAAGGTTGTATGCCCCCTCTCGATCGCTCAACATAAAGGGATGTGGCGGCTGCCGCCTTGTCCCCGGTCTCGGGCCGCTTGTCTTCATAGGCGAGTCTTTTTTCGGCTCATGGACAGATTCATCATTTCTCTAAGAATGGCGATCCGCGTGCTCAAATCTGGGTGTTCCTATTGGTTCGTCCAGTAATTATTGTGCAAAATTACCAAACCGCCCTTTTAAAAGTCTATAAGTAGCCCCATCTCCTACTTCATTTGGATCTTTTCCGGACTCTGAACTTTCTCTCTCTACTTCTTGTCTCTCTCTACCCTCTTTCTTCTTTGCATGATTTCCATCAAGGATCACCACAAAGGAGTACAGCCAAGGTCCGCCTAGACGGACAAAATCTCCCCGAGACCTGACAAGCACTTGGAGGTGGGCAAACTCGCCACAATCACTCACAATCTTTAGACGTTTAAAAAGCGTAGAAGTAAGCGGAAAGTTCTCTCAGTGCCACCAAGGCAATCACTGCAAGATGACCAAGTCCACACTTTCCCCCTTGAATTAAGAGACAATACTACCGAAAGAGTACAAATTCTTGACGCGTTTTGTGTTCTCTCTCTCATCTCAACAAGTGTAACAAGAAACGGCATGTCGCCCTCGCGTTCTCCCAAACAGCTTTCTAATAAACCTTAGATAGCGGAAGTTAGGTCGACACTGAATCGACCGCGTGATTTTTTACCCAGATTGCGGGTTTTCCACGTAATCAAGTCTCCCTCTCGCAACTCTGTGAAACTCTGACTGTTTCCACTCTCGATCACTCAGCGAGCTAAGTCGGTTCAGCATGCCCGGTCTACCAGAAGCCTTGAGCGGACCGTAACAAGTATGAAGTTCTCGCCAGTCTATTAAAATTATGGGATTGTTATGCGCATACCAATAATTTCCCATTTTTTGAGTGTATAATTCCTTAAGGTTTGTAAAACCTCTATCTACAATTAAACAAGAGCACTAATTTTCCTTCTTGCATTCCAACGGTCTGCCTCCATCTTATTCGAAGCGAATAGTTTCTCAGATTGAGTTAGTTCCCCCTGGTTACCAAAATGGGACCGTTCACTGTGACCCTGATGTGGAGGTGTTGGAGTCCTCTGCCCCTGGGCCCCTCATTTAGAGGCTTCTGCCCCCTCGAGTGTCTTCTTCTTTAAAGGCATTGAACAATGTGGTAAATGAGCTTGCTTGTTTTGGGCTTTTTATTTTTGTTGCTTCGTGTCGTATTGACTTTTTTTCCACTTGTAGATTCAAGCTCATGCTCATATTACTTTTACGTGGAATGATCATTATATGAACTTGAAGGAATGATACTTAGCCATTCAGGAGAAGCTCCGGATGGCTGAGTGCTCACTTACTGCTCTGAGAGAGGATCATGATCGAGATGTCTCCCAAGTTCGACAGATCGGGTTGGGGATGAAGATAGAGCTGAAGGCTCAAGTGGCATTGGAGGCGGAGAAGTCTCTTCCGGATAAAATCACACAGTTGCTGAAGACCGCTCAAGAAAAGACTTCTTATTTGGATACAGAGCTTGGAGCTTCAAAAGCTTAGGTGGAGATGCTTTCTTTGATGACCAGGTGTTAGAGTTGAAGGACGCTGGACTTGCTGAGTATATGGACTCTTTGGACTACATGTGCGATCGTTGATTGATTGACGAAGAGATTCGTGAAGAGATCTGGACCAGAGAGGTAGAGCCTCAGATAGAAGATGCTCACGAGCTTGCATTTAGACGCGGAGTGTCGAAGGCTTTTCTCCTGGTCGTCAGGAACTTGAAGTGCAATGTGTCCGACCTCAGCTTCGATGATAACTCAGATGACGAGAACTCGAGCCCTGATTCTGATGCAGATGCAGTCGATGTGTAGTAGCTTGAGCCTTTTACTCTTATGTGTTTGTATTTTCTTTAGTTGAGTCTGCTACATGATTGTGTATGTTTGCTCTTGTTTTTTAGACCCACGGGCATTTTTTGTTACCCCGTTGAGGTCATTTGTTTTATGTCTTATGTTTGTTGTATGATATTTCTCTGGTTTTTCCTTATTTGCATGAATGCTAGTAGTTGATGAAACTTAGGTTCGTAGTGATGACAAAGATCTTATTTGCTCAATCTGGGTGCTTTTCCCTCTTAATTAAGTTTAGCTTGGCATTGATCATAAGAGGGGCATGCCCGGGCGATGACAAGGTGTAGAAAGGCAGGTTCGGTGAAGAGCTGTCTCATTCAAACCACATGTGCAGTCTTACCTAACGGAATCGTGGTTAATGTCGATCACGAGGGGGCAAGCCCGGGCGATGGCAAGGCGTAGAAAGGCAGGTTTGGTAAAGAGTTGTCTCATTCAAACCGCATGCACAGACTTACCGGAATCGTGGTTGGTGTCGATCACGTGGGGAGCAGGCCCGGGCGATGACGAGGCGTAAAAAGGCAGGTACAGTGAAGAGCTGTCTCATTCAAACCACACACGTAGTCATACCTAATGGAATCGTGGTTGGTGTCGATCCTGAGGGGGGCAGGCCCGGGCAATGACGATGCGTAGAAAGGCAGGTTCAGTGAAGAGCCATCTCATTCAAACCGCATGTGCAGTCTTACTTAATGGAGTTGTGATTGAAAGAAAACACAATACAACATTCATTTCTTAGGAATAGTTTGCGTAAGTCATGGATCACGACTTTTACAACATCAAAACATAGAATTCAAACAAGAAATAAACAGTAAACAAAAGAACAAGAAGTTAATGGTAAATCGGCGCAAGTTCTGCGCATTCCATGTGTGGGGAGGGTATTTCCTTCCGTAGTTCTAATCTTGAAGGTTATTGGCTTGATGGCTGCAGTGACAACAAATAGTGCCTCCCATGAAGGAGAGGGCTTGTCTCCCTGCAGTCCTTTGCCAGCTGTTTCTATGCTTCATAAGACCAGGTCCCCAACGTTGATAGGTTTGGGCTTTACTCTTCGGTTGTAGAGTCGTGCTACACATCCTTAATAGGCGTCGATGCGAAGGGCTGCCACATCCCTGACTTCTGGGACTAAGTCGAGATTTTCTCAAAGTGCCTTGTCATTCTTCTCTCAGTAGAAGTTCAAAACGCGGGCACTTGGGACTCTGATATTGACTGAGATGATGGCTTCGGTTCCGTAGCAGAAATTGTACAGGGTTTCTCTGGTAGGAGTTCTCTTTGTGATTCGATAAACCCATAATACATTCGGGAACGCATCAACCCACTGCCCCCAACTTCATGTAGTCGAGTCTTCAATCCCTTGAGGATGGTAAGATTTGTCACTTCCACTTGCCCGTTGGTCTGCGGGTGTGCCACGACAGTATATCGCAGGTTGATCTTCAAGTCTTCACACATCTTTGTAAAGGACTTCCCAGTGAATTGAGTACCGTTATCAGCAATGATGGTTGCGGAAATATCGAAGCGACGCACGATGTTCTTCCAAACAAACTGCTTGACATTCTCTTTCTTGATTTTGGCCCAGGGTTCTGATTCCACCCACTTAATAAAGTAATCAATGACTAATATAATTAATTTCCTCTGTCATGATGCCCGGGGGGAGGGGACCGAGAGGGTCGATGCCCTACTGCACAAAAGTCCAAGCTCCTTGCAACGTTGTAAGAGCGACCGGTGGCTGTCAGGGAACGCTCGAGTGCAGTTGGCAGCTCTTGCATTTTTAGACAAACTCAAACGCATCCCTTTTTATAGTAGGCCAGTAGAATCCTTGACACAAGATCTTCTGGACCAGTGCCTTGCCGCCCAAATGCTCTCCACAAATTCCTCCATGAACTTCTTGTAGCATGTATTATGCGTCTGATTCTAACCAACACTTCAGGTAGGGCCCGAAAAAGGATCGCTTGTATAACTCTCTATTAATGATGGTGAAGGTTGTTGCTCGCATCCGCAGACGCCGTACCTCTATCGGGTCTTCTGGCAGTTGGTGGTGTTCGAGGTAGGCTCGTAGCGGGCTGAAACATAATGATCCTTGGTCATCACTTTCCATAATCTCCCATGGTCCTTGAATACTGGGAATGATGATTTCTTTCATCTGACGCCTTCTAGACTGATATCAAGAGGGAGATGTGGCGAGCTTGGAGAGTGCTTATGCCCTGGAATTTTGTTCTTTAGGAATATGAAGAATCTGGTATTGCGGAATCTTAGCGAGGAGAGATCTTACAAGTGTGAGGTATTGGGCTAGTTGGTCATTCTTTGCTTCGTATTCTCCTTCAAATTGTGAGACTACAAGTTAAGAATCTGAGTAGATTGCCAAGTTTTTCACTTCGCAATCAATGACAAGTCTGAGTCCTATAATCAGAGACTCATACTTGGCAACATGTTTGTGGTTGGAAACTAAAATCTGATTCCATACTCAAGGGTAATTGCTTTTGGGCTTACTAAAAGTAATCCTTCCCCTTCCCTCTCGATCCCTGATGCACCATCAACATAAAGAGCCCATCGAGGGGCGAGGGTGTCCTGTGCGAAAGCAGCTTCTTGGGGAATGGTGTTCTTCACAATAAAATCTTTCAATGCTTGAGATTTGATGTTCGGTCGGGATAAGAAATGAATGTCAAACTCGCCAAGTTTGACTGCCCACTTTACTAATCTACCAGATGCTTCTGATTTCTAGAGGATCGCGCGAAGTGGGAGTTCGGTCATTACCTTTACCGTGTGAGCCTGAAAATAGGGCCGAAGTTTTTTGGCTGAGAAGACGAGAGCTAAAGTTGTCTTATCTGCAATAGGGTGCCAAGCCTCAGTATCTGAAAGGACCTTACTAAGATAGTAAATTGGGCGATGAACTCCTCCTCCATCTTTGACTAACACTGAACTTAATGGTGCTAGTGATATAGCCAAATATAGGTACAATATTTCTCCAGGGATTGGTTTTGATAGGAGCGTAGGCGAGGCTACACTACAAGAAAAAAAGCTTTTAGTGACGAAATATTTGTGACAAAATATTTTTTGTCACTAAAAATATACTTTTTGTGACGAAATTAGAGGTTGGTCACTAAATTATATTTTCACGTTTAAAACTGTCGTTCCAGTAATCTACGAGTGACGTTTAAAACTATCGTTCCAGCAGTATTGTAGTTCCAGCTGATCCAGTCGTTGATCCTGCAGCAACTCAAAATAAGCACCAGCAAACAGAAGTAGATACAAAGCCAGTAGCTTACCAAGAAGCCTACAGAGGGTGATGACTGAAATTGACATTATGTTTGGCTGCTGCAGTCCAATCTTTTGTGAGAGTCCGCCCTAAACTAGATAAATGTAATTGTTATTTTTTTTTATGTGAGTGAAAATTTGCTTTGGACTCCTTGCAGGATAATTTGGAGCCAACATCCACCTCTTGTGTTGAAACTTTTTACTTCGATCTCTTGGTATGATGATCAATTAGAGATGAGGTCTACCATTTCAGAGGCCTTGTTGGCACAGCAAGCGGCCATGTTTGGACAAGGTTTGATTGGGCAGGGAATGCCCATGAAAACAGCTTTACTGGCGACGCTCGCTGCAGCTGGACAGAACCCAGCCGCCTTCAGTATCAATCCGGCGATGCTCGCTGTAGCTGGACACTGCTATTGTAGGAGCATTGAGTGCTGGAGTTTCATCTACTGTGATCCTCAAGCATCAATGACACAACAGCACAGCGAGTCACCAATGTTTTCAAGGGACTACACCAGGAACACAAGCTAGTGGTGGCAGTGCCAGTTCTTACTAGTTCTCATTAGGTGAATCCTACATGTAATAAAGATATATAAATGTTAATGGCTAGCTTCTGGAATTGTTGATTTGATTAATCTTCAAGAGCATATTGTTTATTATACATTTTTTTAATGTAATTAGAGTACGTAATAAAGATAAATGTTATATATATAGTGTACAACCCCATATTCGCTGGGTAGGACCCAGAAGACCAAGACTTCAGTGGCCAGAGTTGGGCTAGTCCCGGGTTAGCCCTGGGGCAGACTGGCAGAGTTCTCGCCCTTAAGGAGCTCCCGCCCATCAGTAGGCGAGATCGCTCGCGCCGGGTCTCGGGTCTTCAGGTCAGCTTTAGGCTTCGGGACTCGGGCGAGATGGCGTTGAGTGAGCTTCACTCACTCAACGCCGCAGTCGGGCGAGAGGGTGCTGAGTGAGCTTCTCTCACTCAACGCTGCATCCGGCAAAAAAGGGCGTTGAGTGAGCTTCACTCACTCAACGCCGTGTTTCGGCAGCAAAGGGCGTTGAGTGAGCTTCACTCACTCAACGCCGCCTCCGGCAGAAAAGGGCGTTGAGTGAGCTTCATTCACTCAACGCCGTGATTAGCAGGGAATGCGTAGAGTGATCTTCACCCACTCAGCGCCACGTCCAACGGCAGTGATGTCAACCACCGAGAGCGAGAACCCTCTGGGCGGGAGATCTCGCCAAGGTGAGCCCAGCTAAGGCTCAGCGAAAGCCTTCTCGCCCGGGGTTCTCGCCAAGCAGGTCCAGGTGGTGGGGCCCGGCGCCCAGGAGTAGATTATTTTAATATTATTATCCCCGGGTAAAATTACCTGTATGCCCCCAGGATGACAGCGGGATCTGGCTATTGGCAGACCCTCTAGGGGTATTTCAGTATTTTCAGGTCAGGGGAAGACTATAAAAAGACCCATAGGGGCTCTTTGGAAAGCAGGCTTTTTCATTATTCTCCAACTCTAGTGCTTTCTGAAGAGCTCCCAGCCCGGCATTTGGCTTTGGAGGGGAAGCTCTCAGAGATCTTCCGGGTGTGAGGTGGGACCTCCCAGCTGAGGCTTTGGGTCAGTCTTAGAACCTTAGCAGCCAGTCAGGGGTCGAGATTTGGGAGAAGTAGGCGTTGGCTACAATTTGGTTCGTGAACATTCGTTGGGGTCAATTTTGGCTTCAACATATAGATTTGTATTGAGAGGTTTGGATTATATATCTCCCACTTTCTATTTATTATTAATAAAAAATTTGTTTGATTGAGATTCGCTTACAAAATAGATATTATATCTATTACTGTCTTTTATCTTGTATCAATTTGGATTCAATTTAATAGCAAAAAAATAAATTTATTTAAAATAGGTACATGTGATTAATTATAAAATATTAGTGATCAAATATTTTGTTATTAAATGTGACATTTAGTGACAAAAATTTGTTTTCTATTGCATTAAATAATTAGTGACTAAATTAATTTGATCACAAATTGTATGTTGTGACAAACAAGTTGGTCATTATTGCATTAAAAAAATTAGTGAGTAAATTAATTTGGTCACAAAAAAGTATCTTTTAGTGACAAGAAATTTAGTCACTAAAAAACAATTACAAACTGATGGGTTCCACCTTTATTTATAGGAGGGAAAGAGCCCCCCCCCATGATCTCCACCCAAGGAAAATCATGGGTAGGCCCCACCCCCCATAATCTCTCATAATGATGGGAGTTATGGGGGCGGGACCCGCTCCCTCCCCTCATGGGAGAAACTGCCACCGGAAAAACCACCGCCGGCGAGTGGCCTAGCCACCGTCGACGGCCGTCCCTCCCTCCTCCGCGGCCAACCCCGGCCATGGCCGGGGTTGGGCGGCCTCCGCCCGGCAAGGCCGACCCCGGCCATGGGCGGCCTTGCCTTGGCCGGCAACGGCCGCCCCACCGCGACAAGGCCATGGCCGGCCTGGTCATGGTCGGCCACGGCCGTCCCGGCCTAGCCAAGGCAAGGCCATGGCCGGTCGTGGCCGTCCCGGCCTAGCCGCGGCAAGGCCGTGGCCGGCCGTGGCCGGCCCGGCCTAGCCGCGGCAAGGCCGTGGCCGTCCCGGCCTAGCCGCGGCAAGGCCGTGGCCGGCCGTGGCCGGCCCGGCCTAGCCGCAGCAAGGCCAAGGCCGGCCCGGCCTAGCCGCGGCAAGGCCAAGGCCGGCTGACCGTCCCGGCCATGGCCGGCCGCGGCCGGTCCCGCCGCGGCAAGGCCATGGCCGGCCGCGGCCTCCCTAGCCGCGGCAAGGCCATGGCCGGTCGTGGTCGTCCCGGCCTAGCCGCGGCAAGGTCATGACCGGCCGGCCGTCCCGGCCATGGCCGGCAGCGGCCTCCCTAGCCGCGGCCGGTCCCGCCGCGGCAAGGCCATGGTCGGCCTTGCCGTGGCCGACCTTGTCGTGGCCGGCCGTGGTTGGCCTCGCCGTGGCCAGCCGTGGCTGGCCTCGCCATGGCCGGCCACGGCCTCCTTTGCCGCGGACGGCCCTCCGGAGGGCCACCACCGTAAGTCGCTTGTCCGGCCACTCCCGCCGCCGGCCGCCGGCCGCCGAGTCGCCGCCGCCGTCGTGGCGGCTCGCCATCATGGGAGGCCTCCCCACCATCCGATCAAGGGGGAGGCTCTCCTTGCCGTCCGATCGAAGGGGTAACAACCCATTATCCCACCACTTTAGTGGTGGGGCCCGCCATAATCCACCCCTGGAGGCTATAAAAAGACCCCCAGGGGATCCTTATTTTTCACCTTTTTCCTTCTCCAGTTCTTCTTCTTTTTCCTCAGGTGAGAGCTCTCCCGCCTCCTCCACCAAGTCGGCCTTCGCTCACAGCCAGCCACCAGCAGCCACCGACGGCCACCAGCGGCCACCAGCATCCACCGTCGGCTATAGGCACCCCGTCAGCGCACAGTTAGCAAGGAGACGCCCATTACCGCGAGAAAGTCGAACAAAGAAGACAGTCGAGGCCAGCAAGCCCGCACCGCCCCGAGCGCACTCGCCATAAGCATCCTGCACATTCTATCGTTTAAGTCACTTCCGCGGAGCAGCCTGTTGCCCACCGGAAGCTTCAGTCTTTCTCACTTCCCTCAAGTTGTAACAGGAGCGTCCTGTCGCCCCGATTCACCCAGTGTACTGTAATCACCGAGAGCTAGTGGAGTTTGACCTGCACAGACCCGGTCACGTGGTTTTTTACCCATTTAAGGGGTTTTTCCACGTCATCAATACTTGTGTCTACTATTTAATTTCATTGACTGTGTGCGCGCTCGACCGCTCCGCAAGCTAAGACGGTTCAAGTTTATCCGGCCCTACCGGGGCATCGAGTTAGTCCGCAACAGTTTGGCGTCGTCTGTGGGAACACGAGTCCCAACATCATTCAAAGTGCAAGATCACAAGCATGCCAAGTTCAGCCTTAATGGCGAAGAGAAGCACCTGTACCGCCGAAATCTTCGCCCTTGGCGGAAACCCTGAGCCCGCACGTTCACATTCTCTGGTGGACATGCCACTGACTTCTGAAGCCGCATTAACTCCCGATGCCACCCTGGAAGGACGCATCCGCCAGATGGAAGAACAACAAGTCAAATTGCTCGCCCTACTCCGAGATATGGGAGCACCAGTCGAGCTGCAACCTCCGACAATTCACGTCCCAACGCAAGAATTCCAGCAGAAAGAAGGACAAAACCTCAGGATACACGAAGAGTCGCGACAAGATGAGTCCCGCTAGCGTAACCCTTTAACGACTGGGGGGAAACACCAGCCCCAGGAATACTTCCCTATAAGTATTTCACGCGCTAACCCAAGGCATACAGTGCGAAGTGATTCAAAATCCCTCCGGCCAAGGAGTCCTCAGCCCTTCGAGCAAGCTGATTTGACGCCACTAGAAGTGCCTCTTCCTCAAACGACACATTGCCTGCACAAAGAATATAGCATAGAGAAGGAATTCTCAAGCACAAGCAGCTCCCCCGCACCCGCCGCATCACTCCAAGAAATGTATGATCATCACCTTGCCTGTTCGCATTATGAACAGAAGGTTGGGAACGTAACAGACCCTGACGCCTCGGCCACGGAGCAAAGACTGAATGAGTATCAGCCCAGCTACAACTCATTAGACTCCCAGGCAGCACCAGGCTCGGAGGATGGCTCCGAAATCTGTAGTTTCAGCGGGACAGGCGGCCCACTGGCACACCTAAAGTATTTCAAAACTATCATGCACACCCGCATCGCTTCAGATCAACTCATGATCCAAGCGTTTCTGACAACACTGAAAGGCAGAGATCGAGCCTAGTCTTACTCCCTACAAGGAGAAAAGATTGACAGCTACCTCGAACTCGCCGCCCTCTTCATCAGAAGATTCATAAAACCCTCATCAAAAAATCCAGGACCAAGCAGAATACAGAAAAGGAAGAAAGAGGAGGAACCAAAACAAGAAGAACGACCTCGCAACAGGCATTGTCTCGCTAGTCGCCAACGTGGCCCTCCAAGGAGTAGGGGCAACATCAATTTCAAAAATACAACCCCGTGAATACCACCCGCACTAATGTAATGTATGCGATTCAAAATGATCCAGTTTTCCAATGACAAAGGGCACCGCGGCCAAACCCCAAGGCTGACCGAACAAGATACTGCGAGTATCACCGGGGCCACGGACACAACACCAACGAATGCAATGGGCTAAAGGAGAAAATCCAATGACTGGCCAGCCTAGGAGCAGTTGATCAATTCCTATCAAGAAAAACATCACCTCCTAGTCAGAGTATAGCACCTACAACAATCATAATCGGAGAGCCATCTACCGAGTTGAACCAAGTTTTGGTGGACGCAGAGATCACCATCAATGTGTTGTTTTTATCAACACTGCTTCAGCTTAAGCTGACCACTGGCCACCTCAAGCTAATGTCTGCAAGCGCGCGCATTTCGGGGAATAACCCGGTACCAGTTATCGGCACCATCACTCTCCCAGTCACCCTCAAAGACGCGCACCAACAGAGATCCTATGACGTACAGTTCGTCATCATCCAAGCTGATTCCGACTACACAGCAATACTCCAACAATCGCTCCTGGATGTCTTCCAATCCCGCTCTCGCCACCTCCATCTTTAAGTTGTTTCGTTTGTTTGCTCATTTTGTTTATTAAATATTGTAAAAACCACTAGCACAGGCTTGTGAAGACTATCTTCTCATCATTTAATTTGGCAGCATGAGAATCAAGAAATGGCTTCTTCACGCTAAGTCACGCAATCAGATCAAACACATGGCGTTAATCAAGTCTACACCGTGGGGGCCTGCCCCCCTCACGAAGAAGCCGCGAGCATCCCTTGTGCAACCTAAGCCGCGAGCAACCCTCGCGCGACACCGTGGGGGCCTGCCCCCCTCACGAAAAAGCCGCGAGCATCCCTCGCGCAACCTAAGCCGCGAGCATCCCTCGCGCAACACTGTGGGGGCCTGCCCCCCTCACGAAGAAGCCGCGAGCATCCCTCGCGCAACCTAAGCCGTGAGCAACCCTCGCACAACACCGTGGGGGGTCTGCCCCCCTCACAAAGAAGCCGCGAGCATCCATCGCGCAACCTAAGCCGCGAGCAACCCTCGCGCAACACCGTGGGGGCCTGCCCCCCTCACGAAGAAGCCGCGAGCATCCCTCGCGCAACCTAAGCCGCGAGCAACCCTCGCGCAACACCGTGGGGGCCTTCCCCCCTCACAAAGAAGTCGTGAGCATCCCTCGCATAACCTAAGCCACGAGCAACCCTCACGCAACACCGTGGGGGCCTGCCTCCCTCACGAAGAAGCCGCGATCATCCCTCGCGAAACCTAAGCTGCGAGCAACCCTCGCGCAATACCGTGGGGGCCTACTGTAACGCCCCCGGTTTTTCCGTGTTTTGTTTGACCATTGCTTGGCGTTTCGATGACGCGTTGTCGGCGTTTTGCCATTGTTAGAGCGTGGTCATAGCTCTTTAGGTTCCTTTAGTGGTCCTCTAGTAGCCTATTGGCAAGATTCCCCAGCTAGCCGGAGTCTGTTTTGCGACTCGGTTGGGCCTCTCAGGGAATGCTTGTGTTTTGGCTTCGGGCAGTGTTACCCCAAGTTTTGATCGTCGGATGTTGTTTTCGACTTCGTCGTTGTGCTTGTAGCTGTGGTGCTTAGCTACGGTGCGAGTTTTGGTCGGAATCCGAGATCATTCGTTTTTCGCGTCATTTCGACGTGCGTTTTGTTAGCCGGTAGTGGCTACCCGTTTGTTGTGCGTGGCCTTGTGTGCTCGAGCTGGGTAAGGCCGATGCTTGTTTTAGGCTAAGTGTGGTTAGCCATTTTTTGTTGTAAAGGTATATGTATGTGTGTGTATATATATATATATATATATATATATATATATATAGTGTGTGTTGTGTGTGTGTCTATATATATATATATATATAGATATATATATCTGTTCATATATATATATATGTATATAAATATACATAAATATATATATTTAGTAGCTAGTAGGAGGGGGGCTCGGGTAGCTGCTTCTGTTGCTTAGGCTTAGCTTTATAATAGCAATAAAAGCTTAGTGGCTGTTAGAATAAACTTAGGTTTGGTTAGTGGCAGAATAGTTTATTATAGATTAAGTCTTAGTGGTAGCTAAGTATTATATTATATTAGCTTAGTGTTGCTAGATAATATTAAATTAATGCTAGTGGGCTGAGCAATTAAAGCTATCCCTTTTCTTCTTCCCCAAACCCGAGCAACAGCTTCCAGCGGAAGAGGCGGAGGCGGAAGGTTAGCTACTGCTTGGTTTGGTGATTTCCGGCGATCTAGAGCACGGTTTGCCCGGAAATTTGCGGATTTGAGCTGCTCTCGCCGAGATCTAGCTTTCTAGGTATGTTTATTAGCTGTTAGGGATGTTTTTAGAGACCCTAGAAATTCGGGTTTTTCTCCTTTTACCTCTCTAATAGCTCCAGCTCTCGGTTTTCTTTAGGAAGCTCGGTTGCTAGTCCAACCCGTGGATTTAAGTGCTCCAGCTTAGCTTCCTAGGTGGCCGATCTTGCCGCCGGAGCTGAAGAATGGAGGTTTTCGGATGTTTCCGAGAAGTAGAGGCAAGTGGCTCCTTTGCCCTTGCCCCCTTTGTGTTTGTAAAGCTTGCTCAACTCCTTTATTTCATTTTATTTTCTGTGCAATAGCTGAATCAGCCACTTTGGGGCTGTTTTGTTTTGGGCTTCTCTATCCTTTCTTTCAAGTATCTCGGTTAGTAGCTAGATTAGCAGCTTGTTTGGAATTTTAGCCTAAGGGTAATGGTGTCTTAAGGGTAGAGTAGTGCTGCTAGATCGGTTAAGAAAGAGCAGTATGAGCCTTGGAATTTATTTTCCAAGACTCTGTTTGCTGGCTTTGAGTAGAGTTTGGGCTTATTTGGGTTATAGTATAATTTATTAGGCTGTGGTCGGGTAGGAGAGATAGGAGTGAGAGCTGGAATTAAATCCCAGCTCTCGGGTTGTGTAAAGCCTAGTGGTAAGCTAGTTTGGAGTTGCTGTGGTCAAACTGGCCAAAGCAGGCTTGGCGTTGAGTGAGGTAGACTCACTCAACGCCATGGACAGGGCTTGCAGTTAATTCTCTGGCATTGAGCGAGGTAGACTCACTCAGCCCCGCCGTTTCTTTTTAGGCTAATGTTATAGCCTTGGGATGTGAGCTTCTTTAGGGCAGTTAGAAAAGTTTTACCTTCCTAAGGGGGATGTTGGGGGTGTTCGGCTAGTTTGTGCATGCCGACTCGTGGGCTATGACCAGAGGGGGTGTGGTTGTTTGGACTCTGAGGGGTGAATTGGGTGTGCTAAGCTGTGGCCACCACTAAGTTTGGATACTGTGGCCAACTTGTTGGGTGTGTGGACCCTGAAGCTGCCACCGGTTATGTTTTCACCCTTGAGTATTTTTGGGGTCTGGTTGTTGGTGTTGGACACTGTGGCCACCCACTCCAGTTCCCCTTATTTTTTTTTACACCCCGGTCATTTGCCCACAAACTTAAGACTGCTAGTTTCCTATTGTCTACTTTTGGTTTTTCCCTGCTTTTATGCTGATGCATTTCTTCTGCAGGTTGATTCTTTCCAGAGCAGGTAGATTTGTGCTCACACTCAGTGTATTTTACCTTTATTGCTCTTTAAGCAATGTTTCTTTCTTTTCCTGCTTTTGTAGTTTGGTACCTTGTTGCCGGGTTGGAAAACCCTTCTTTATTAAGTAATCTGATATTCTTTTCTTTTGATTATTTCCTTGCTGAGGCATTTCTTTTCTTGAATGCCTCAGGTCCAGGTTGTAGCCAATTGAGCGGCTGATTTCCTTTTAGTGGGACTTGCTGGTAGCCTCCAGGGTAGCAGAGTTGCAGATCACTCCCTTGTGAGGTAGTCATTTCTTTTTCTGTATGGACATGCACACTCACCGGTGGGTTCGTGTCGGGTTGTCGACGCCCACTGGTGGCTTACTTGTTTTGCTAAATATGAATTTAGACTGCTGTTTTTGCCCTCTTGGGGTTGTTTACTTGCTTCTGGGAAGGATTTATGCTAGGTTGCATGTTAGGTATTTTAAATCCCTAAACTATTATATGTACTCATGCATAACCTGTTTTCCAATTAAATTACTATTTTCCTAGCGCATAAAACACCTTTTAATATATATATTACTCACCGTAGGCGTCGTGCATTTTTAAGTGGTCTCTGGTGGACCCTTATGCTCATTTAGGGTGTCAAACTAACTGAACCAAAGTATTTTTCCGCTGTAGTATATATATGTTTTCTTAGCGTGGACTAGCCGATCCACGGTGCCGAGGGATACGGCCTTCTAACAAACTGGTTTTCTATTAAGTTAAAACTTGTGATCTATGATTTTGGTGTGTCGCCTGAGCGTCGGCAGTTATCCCCTGCTCGACGTGGCATCACAACGCGTATTTTCCCTTACTCTGATGCTTCTTAACCTCGGGGAAAATGCGGGTCGTGACAGTTGGTATCAGAGGGAGGTTGTCTTGACAATTGGTCGGGCAACCTGTCCTTTGATTGCATTAGATGTTTAGCTTCATAAGCATACACTCACCGATATGTCATCAGCACGTCTTGGCCGAAGCACGAACACTACACTTATAAGCATAAAGAAGTATACGGGGTATATTATGTAGTATGGGATGCATAATATGTGTTCGTATATGGATCCACCATAGGAGACAACATGTGAGGGTTATGTAGTATGGGATGCATAACCTCACCACATGAATGCGGCTAGCACGTTTTTTTCTTTTTCGTTACATGGGAATGTTATGTAGTATGGGATGCATAACATTTTCATGTGTACGCCGCCCATGGCATGCATTAAGGCTTTTTTTAAGAATGCATAGCACGGCATGCATAGCATAACATTTCGTAAGCACAACGTGTCAGGCTAAAGATTTGCATGATGACATATGTACACACATGGTTTTGAGTCAAAACGGATATAAAAAGCATGCATTCATGATTTAGGCACATGAGTTAGTGTGATGGTAGTGAGCCATCTTAGGGTAAGCATGACCTCATCATTCTAAACCAAATCCCAGAGCAAGATTTGCAGTTACAATTCATATTTAAGTATGCTTGTCTGTACCGGGTAGGCTTGTTTTAGTAGTTGGGATGGGTTTTAATTAGGATTGGTGCGATTATAGGATGGCAAAGCGTCCTGCGACGCGATCGACTCCCCAATCTGTGGGTGAGTCTTCGGGATCCCAGAGCGAGGCCCTGATCGAGAGCTTGCGGCTAAGTAATGAAGCCTTGGCAAGACAGATGGTGGACATGCAGAGCCAGATCCAGTCGTTGGTAGCAGTAGTGGCAGGGCAGGCTTAGAGAGCTCAGGACCCCGTTAGGGATGTGGCTGTTCCTCCTCCTCCTGCTCCTCTTGTGCCTCCAGTTGTAGTACCCCCAGAGATGGCCTTCATATCTCAATTTCAGCGACTTGGACCACCTACCTATGATGGAAAAGCGGATTTCATGGTTTTGGATGATTGGCTGATAGCAATTGAGGAGATGTTCTCTTATTCTAGAGTCACTGACGATCAGAGGGTGATGATTGCTGCTTATCAGCTCAAGGGTCTAGCAAAGACTTGGTGGTTGCGAGAAAAGGAAAGCTTGAAGGAAGGATGTTCTTGGGAGACCTTTAAGGAAATGCTACTGAGGAAGTTTCTGCCCTCGGTCGAGCGGGACCGGTTAATGAATGACTTCCTGCATTTGAAGCAAAGGAAACTCACGGTTAGTGAGTATGAGATTGAGTTTAGCAAACTGAGTCGGTTTGCTCCTGGACTTGTGAGTGTTGAAGCAGACCGGGTTAAGCGGTTTCTGGGTGGGTTAAGAAGCGACGTTCAGCAGTTAGCAAATGCCTACGGAGCAGTCAGTTATGCCGGAGCGGTGGAAGCTGCTTTAAAAGTTGAGGCCATTGAGAATGCTAAGAACAGAGGCCTGCAGGTGAGGCAAGACAAGCGGAAGTCTGTTGGGGGGGAAGGCTCCCAGGAACCTGATGCAGTTACAAGGAAGAAGACCAAGGGGACGTGTAGCTTCTGCGGCCGGCCAGGCCACCCCCTGGAGAAGTGCTTTAAGAGATTGACAGCGCAGAAGAAAGAGCAAGTCCATGCTATCCAGGGTGCTCCCAGAGGAGATGTGATGTGTTCCTTGTGCGGAAGGAAGGGGCATGATTTGGCCCGTTGTTGGTCGAAAGATAAAGCTTGCTTTCAGTGTGGGCAAAAGGGCCATCTCAAGTCGAGGTGCCCTCAGGCGCAGCCCGTTCTTCCAGTGGTTCCTTTGCAGGCATTGCCGCCACCCCCGCGGGCGGATAAAGGCAAAGGGAAGCTTAATGTTATCTCTTCAGAGGAAGCGTTGACCTCGACCCAGGTCATTTCAGGTTAGTTTTCTTCCTAACTTGATTTTTCTGCCTCTTGTGTAGTTTAGCTTTTGTTTTCCCCTTAGTTGTGTGGATTGCTATATAGGGAGATTTAAGGTAAAGAACCGTTAGGTACGCGTTCTTTTCGACTCTGGCGCCACCCACTCTTTTGTTGCTAGGGATTTTGTGGAGCGATTCCATTTGAGCCTAGATCGTGTTGGCGGAGCTTTCAGCGTCAAGTTTCCTTCGGGTGACTCTGTGGTTTCAGACTTGGGTATTCAGGGCTGCCCAATCTTGTTGGGAGACTTTCTAGCTAAGGCAGATCTGAAAGTGATTGATCTAGAAGACTTCGACGTTATCCTAGGCATGGATTGGTTATCCAGATATGATGCGGTTATCCAGTGCAAGGGTAAGCGCTTGGATTTCGTGAAGGACGATGGTCAGCCCGGGAGCGTTTTTGCCGACCCTCTCCAGGAGCCTCCGATTGTTTCTGCGGTACGTGCTTGCAATTTGCTTGTTCCGAGCTGTTTTGCCTGTTTGGTCTCTCTAGTAGGGGCAGATGTTCGTGTGCCGCAATTGGAAGAGATTCCTGTTGTTTGTGAGTTCCCTGATGTTTTTCCTGCTGATCTTCCCGGGCTTCCACCCGATAGAGACGTGGAGTTCGTTATAGATTTGGAGCCGGGTACGCATCCTATTGCTAAGGCGTCGTACCGCATAGCCCCACGAGAGCTGGAGGAGTTGCGGACCCAGCTAGATGAGATGTTGGCAAAGGGTTTTATCAGGCCGAGTTCGTCGCCCTGGGGTGCGCCTGTTCTGTTCGTAAAGAAGAAGGATGGGTCGATGAGGCTATGCATCGACTATAGAGAGCTGAACAAGGTTACAATTAAGAACATGTACCCATTGCCTCGGATTGATGATTTGTTTGACCAGCTGAGTGGTAGTGCTGTGTTTTCAAAGATAGACCTTCGTTCGGGCTATCATCAGTTGAGGATTCGGGAGTCTGATATTCCGCGGACGGCGTTCCGCTCTCGTCATGGACACTTTGAGTTTTTAGTCATGTCTTTTGGTTTGACTAATGCACCTTCGGCTTTCATGGATTTGATGAACCGCGTGTTCAAGGAGTACTTAGACAAGTTTGTGATTGTCTTCATTGATGATGTTTTGGTGTACTCCCGGAGTGCAGAAGAGCATGATCGGCATTTGCGTCTAGTTTTGGCGACTCTTAGAGATCATAAGCTTTATGCCAAGCTGAGCAAATGTGAGTTTTGGCTGCCTCAAGTATCTTTCCTAGGCCATGTGGTGAAAAAAGAGGGGATCTCAGTAGACCCAGAGAAGATCGCTGCAGTTATGGAGTGGGCGAGGCCTGTTACGCCTCGTGAGGTCAGGAGCTTCTTGGGTTTGGCAGGTTATTACAGAAGGTTTGTGAAAGGATTCTCGACTCTGTCCGCACCGTTGACCCGGTTGACACAAAAGAATGTAGCCTTTGTTTGGGATGGCAAGTGTGAGGAAGCTTTTGAGGAGCTAAAGAAGAGGCTATGTTCAGCCCCTATTTTATCTTTGCCTACTGAAGGTGTCGGGTATGAGGTATATGTGAATGCTTCCCATATTGGATTGGGATGCGTGCTGATGCAGGATGGAAAGGTGATTGCGTATGGGTCGAGACAGCTAAAGACTCATGAGAGGAATTACCCTACGCACGACCTGGAGTTTGCTGCTATGATTTATGCTTTGAAGTTGTGGAGGCATTTACTTTATGGTGTTCAGTGCAAGATTTTTACTGATCACAAGAGCTTGAAGTATGTCTTCACGCAGAAGGAGTTGAACCTGCGTCAACGACGATGGTTAGAGTACGTGGCCGACTATGATGTTGAGATTCAGTATCATCCGGGCAAGGCCAATGTGGTGGCCGACGCCTTGAGTCGGAAATCAGGAAAGATCTTTAGTCTCACAGCTGAATCTTTGGTAAAGGAGTTTCTGTTGATGGACATTTTCGTGGGTAGCTGTGATGGGCAGAGTAGTCTGGCAGTGGCAGAGCCTTCATGGATCGCGCTCACGAGATTACATCAGAAAGATGATCCGGACCTTCTGCGGTTGTATGTTCGAGCTGAGAAAGGCGAGCTGCCAGATTTTTCTATAGATGATTTGGGTACCTTGAGATACCGAGGAAGATTTTGCATTCCCAATGTTGGCAATATCAGGGCTATGGTGTGCAGGGAAGCCCATGGTTCTAGCGTTGCCTACCACCCAGGATCCACTAAGATGTACCGCGACTTAAAACAGATTGTCTGGTGGTATGGGATGAAGAGAGACATAGCCAAATTTGTTTCTGAATGCAACACTTGCAAGAAAGTAAAGGCTGATCATGGCAGACCAGGTGGCAAGCTGACTCCCTTGGAGATTCCTACTTGGAAGTAGGAAAGCATCTCGATGGATTTTATTACCGGCTTACCAAGGTCTCCGAGGGGGCATGATTCAGTATGGGTGATCGTGGACCGACTGACGAAGTGTGCCCACTTCGTGCCGTTCAAGATTGATTACCCGATGAGAAAGATAGTTGAGCTGTATATGGAAGAGGTTATCAGATTGCATGGCGTCCCCGTGAGCATCATTTCAGATCGAGACTCCAGGTTCACGTCTCGTTTTTGGAAGAGTCTTCAGCAAGGATTGGGGACAGATTTGAGGTATTCCACTGCTTACCACCCGCAGACTAATGGCCAAACAGAGCGGGTAAATCAGATTGTAGAAGATATGATTCGATGCTATATTCTGGAGCATGGTGGGGCGTGGGACGAGCGTTTGCGACTTATGGAGTTTGCTTATAACAATAGCTATCAGGAAAGCTTGCAAATGGCTCCGTTTGAGGCTTTATATGGGAGGCGCTGCAGGACTCCCTTGTTTTGGGCTGAGGTTGGCGAGAGACCATTGTTGGGTCCAGAGGCTCTCGAGGAGATGGAAATTTCAGTGAAGCTTATTCGGGAAAAGCTTCGAATAGCCCAAGAGAGATATGAAAAGAACGCCAATCGGCGTAGATCAGATTTGGAATTTGCTGTGGGGGACCAGGTGTTCTTAAAAGTTTCTCCGATGACTGGGGTCAAGAGATTTGGAAAAGACCGAAAGTTGGACCCAAGATATGTGGGCCCATTCAGGGTCGTTGAGCAGATTGGTGTGGCAGCATATAGGCTGGAGTTGCCCGCAAATTTTCCTGGCGTGCATGATGTTTTTCACGTCAGTCAGCTGCGGAAGTGTGTGCATAGTGACGGGCAGGTTTTGGATTTTGTGCCTCCGTTAGAGCCGAACCTTTCTTATGTGGAGGTGCCTGTCCGTATTTTGGATGCTCGGGATCGTGTGTTGTGGAAGAAGACGATTCCTATGGTGAAAGTTTTGTGGAAGAACTACGATGTTGAAAGCGCGACTTGGGAGCTGGAGTCAGCTATGAGGGAGGCTTACCCTCACCTTTTCCCCTGACTTGTGCCTGGTATGTTGCACCATTTCTTTTATGGCTTTTGATTAGCTTGTTTCTTTTCCCTTTTGTTAAAAAGGGTTGTGTGCAAAGTTTCGGGGCGAAACTTTCTTTTAGGGGGAGTGACAGTAACGCCCCCGGTTTTTCCGTGTTTTGTTTGACCATTGCTTGGCGTTTCGATGACGCGTTGTCGGCGTTTTGCCATTGTTAGAGCGTGGTCATAGCTCTTTAGGTTCCTTTAGTGGTCCTCTAGTAGCCTATTGGCAAGATTCCCCAGCTAGCCGGAGTCTGTTTTGCGACTCGGTTGGGCCTCTCAGGGAATGCTTGTGTTTTGGCTTCGGGCAGTGTTAGCCCAAGTTTTGATCGTCGGATGTTGTTTTCGACTTCGCCGTTGTGCTTGTAGTTGTGGTGCTTAGCTACGGTGCGAGTTTTGGTCGGAATCCGAGATCATTCGTTTTTCGCGTCATTTCGACGTGCGTTTTGTTAGCCGGTAGTGGCTACCCGTTTGTTGTGCGTGGCCTTGTGTGCTCGAGCTGGGTAAGGCCGATGTTTGTTTTAGGCTAAGTGTGGTTAGCCATTTTTTTGTTGTAAAGGTATATGTATGTGTGTGTGTGTATATATATATATATATATATCTGTTTATATATATATATGTATATAAATATACATAAATATATATATTTAGTAGCTAGCAGGAGGGGGGCTCGGGTAGCTGCTTCTGTTGCTTAGGCTTAGCTTTATAATAGCAATAAAAGCTTAATGGCTGTTAGAATAAACTTAGGTTTGGTTAGTGGCCGAATAGTTTATTATAGATTAAGCCTTAGTGGTAGCTAAGTATTATATTATATTAGCTTAGTGTTGCTAGATAATATTAAATTAATGCTAGTGGGCTGAGCAATTAAAGCTATCCCTTTTCTTCTTCCCCAAACCCGAGCAACAGCTTCCAGCGGAAGAGGCGGAGGCGGAAGGTTAGCTACTGCTTGGTTTGGTGATTTCCGGCGATCTAGAGCACGGTTTGCCCGGAAATTTGCGGATTTGAGCTGCTCTTGCCGAGATCTAGCTTTCTAGGTATGTTTATTAGCTGTTAGGGATGTTTTTAGAGACCCTAGAAATTCGGGTTTTTCTCCTTTTACCTCTCTAACAGCTCCAGCTCTCGGTTTTCTTTAGGAAGCTCGGCTGCTAGTCCAACCCGTGGATTTAAGTGCTCCAGCTTAGCTTCCTAGGTGGCCGATCTTGCCGCCGGAGCTGAAGAATGGAGGTTTTCGGCTGTTTCCGAGAAGTAGAGGCAAGTGGCTCCTTTGCCCTTGCCCCCTTTGTGTTTGTAAAGCTTGCTCAACTCCTTTATTTCATTTTATTTCCTGTGCAATAGCTGAATCAGCCACTTTGGGGCTGTTTTGTTTTGGGCTTCTCTATCCTTTCTTTCAAGTATCTCGGTTAGTAGTTAGATTGGCAGCTTGTTTGGAATTTTAGCCTAAGGGTAATGGTGTCTCAAGGGTAGAGTGGTGCTGCTAGATCGGTTAAGAAAGAGCAGCATGAGCCTTGGAATTTATTTTCCAAGACTCTATTTGCTGGCTTTGAGTAGAGTTTGGGCTTATTTGGGTTATAGTATAATTTATTAGGCTGTGGTCGGGTAGGAGAGATAGGAGTGAGAGCTGGAATTAAATCCCAGCTCTCGGGTTGTGTAAAGCCTAGTGGTAAGCTAGTTTGGAGCTGCTGTGGTCAAACTGGCCAAAGCAGGCTTGGCGTTGAGTGAGGTAGACTCACTCAATGCCATGGCCAGGGCTTGCAGTTAAGTCTCTGGCATTGAGCGAGGTAGACTCACTCAGCCCCGCCGTTTCTTTTTAGGCTAATGTTATAGCCTTGGGATGTGAGCTTCTTTAGGGCCGTTAGAAAAGTTTTACCTTCCTAAGGGGGATGTTGGGGGTGTTCGGCTAGTTTGTGCATGCCGACTCGTGGGCTATGACCAGAGGGGGTGTGGTTGTTTGGACTCTGAGGGGTGAATTGGGTGTGCTAAGCTGTGGCCACCACTAAGTTTGGACACTATGGCCAACTTGTTGGGTGTGTGGACCCTGAAGCTGCCACCGATTGTGTTTTCACCCTTGAGTATTTTTGGGGTCTGGTTGTTGGTGTTGGACACTGTGGCCACCCACTCCAGTTCCCCTTTTTTTTTTTACACCCCGGTCATTTGCCCACAAACTTAAGACTGTTAGTTTCCTATTGTCTACTTTTGGTTTTTCCCTGCTTTTATGCTGATGCATTTCTTCTGCAGGTTGATTCTTTCCAGAGCAGGTAGATTTGTGCTCACACTTAGTGTGTTTTACCTTTATTGCTCTTTAAGCAATGTTTCTTTCTTTTCCTGCTTTTGTAGTTTGGTACCTTGTTGCCGGGTTGGAAAACCCTTCTTTATTAAGTAATCTGATATTCTTTTCTTTTGATTATTTCCTTGCTGAGACATTTCTTTTCTTGAATGTCTCAGGTCCAGGTTGTAGCCGATTGAGCGGCTGATTTCCTTTTAGTGGGACTTGCTGGTAGCCTCCAGGGTAGCAGAGTTGCAGATCACTCCCTTGTGAGGTAGTCATTTCTTTTTCTGTATGGACATGCACACTCACCGGTGGGTTCGTGTCGGGTTGTCGACGCCCACTGGTGGCTTACTTGTTTTGCTAAATATGAATTTAGACTGCTGTTTTTGCCCTCTTGGGGTTGTTTACTTGCTTCTGGGAAGGATTTATGCTAGGTTGCATGTTAGGTATTTTAAATCCCTAAACTATTATATGTACTCATGCATAACCTGTTTTCCAATTAAATTACTATTTTCCTAGCGCGTAAAACACCTTTTAATATATATATTACTCACCGTAGGCGCCGTGCATTTTTAAGTGGTCTCTGGTGGACCCTTATGCTCATTTAGGGTGTCAAACTAACTGAACCAAAGTATTTTTCCGCTGTAGTATATATATGTTTTCTTAGCGTGTACTAGCCGATCCACGGTGCCGAGGGATACGGCCTTCTAACAAACTGGTTTTCTATTAAGTTAAAACTTGTGATCTATGATTTTGGTGTGTCGCCTGAGCGTCGGCAGTTATCCCCTGCTTGACGTGGCATCACAACGCGTATTTTCCCTTACTCTGATGCTTCTTAACCTCGGGGAAAATGCGGGTCGTGACACCTGCCCCTCTCACGAAGAAGCCGCGAGCATCCCTCGCGCAACCTAAGCCGCGAGCAAACCTCGCGCAACACCGTGGGGGCCTGCCCCCCTCACGAAGAAGCCGCGATCATCCCTCGCGCAACCTAAGCCGTGAGCAACCCTCGCGCAACACCGTGGGGGGCCTTCCCCCCTCACGAAGAAGCCGCGAGCATCCATCGCATAACCTAAGTCGCGAGCAACCCTCGCGCAACACCGTGGGGGCCTGCCACCCTCACGAAGAAGCCGCGAGCATCCCTCGCGCAACCTAAGCCGCGAGCAACCCTCGCATAATACCGTGGGGGTCTGCCCCCCTCACAAAGAAGTCGCGAGCATCCCTCGCGTAATTTAAGCCGCGAGCAACCCTCGCGCAACACCGTGGGTGCCTGCCTCCCTCACGAAGAAGCCGCGAGCATCCCTCGCGCAACCTAAGCCGCGAGCAACCCTCGCGCAATACCGTGAGGGCCTGCCCCCCTCACGAAGAAGCCGCGAGCATCCCTCGCGCAACCTAAGCCGCGAGCAACCCTCGCACAACACTGTGGGGGCCTGCCCCCCTTACGAGGAAGCCGCGAATATCCTTCGCGCGAACTAAGCATCCTACTCCCGGTCAAAGCCGCGCAGTCAATACCAATCAAATACAGACAAACGTTCAAAGAGGCATGGAGAGACAATAATGTCATAACAAAGCAAAAGCTCAAAATAAAACAGGTACAACTAGTGCCTAAAGGCAAGACGCTACATGCACAAGAAAACAATAAAACATATAACAACATGTAAACACTACAGATACTCTCCCTCAGCATCTGAATCAGAGCGCTCGTCCCTAGAAACATCCGCAAAGCTGAAATTAGAGGTGTCACACCCAAGGCGCTTGCCTACGAAGCGAAAGGCCTTCGAAATGCCGCGACGGAGCGCTAGCTCGCGTATATCGTCCATCTGAGGCTCCACCTCCTTGGACCAAATATCATCACAAACCTCCTCCGCAATCAAGTTGCGGTCTCGCAGGTAATCCAGCGATTCCAAGTACTCCGCAAGCCCTGCAGCCTTCAGCTCCGAGGCATGATCGTCAGAAGAAGCATCTCCACCTGCGCCTTCGCCGCCCGAAGCTGAGTCTCAAGGCCCGAGACCTCCTCTCGGGCCGCCTGCAGTTGGGTCCCTAAGCCAGATGTCTCCTCTTTTGCATGCTTCAGCATCTGGATGGTTATCTCCACCAGAGTCTTCTCCGCGTCCAAGGCCGCACGCGTATCTTCTAACTCAAACTTCAGCTCTAAACCGACCCGACGGAACCGTGCAATGCCCCAGTCATGTTCCTCCTTCAAGGATGTAACTCCCTCGATTTTTCTACAATTATTTAATTCTTGCTTGGCGTTACGTCGACGCATTTTCTTGGCTTGTGTCATCTGTGGAGTGTGTTCTTAACTCTTTAGAACTGAGTGGCCCATTTTGTAGTTTATTGGCAAGATCTCCCTAGTAAGCCGGGTCGTTTTGGGTGACCCGGTGTGGCCTCTCGGGAGATGCTTGTGTTTTGACTTCGGGTGGGTATAACTCGAGTTCTGTTCGTCGAAAATTAATTTCAACTTCGTCGTTGTGTTCGTAGCGTGGATATTTAGCTACGGTGCGAATTTCATCGAATTTCGAGGATGTTCGGTTTTCGCGTCGTTTTGTATTTTATGAAAAATAAAACTATTTAATAAATATTATATTAAATATTATTTTGAAAGGGTGCGGGTACTTGGCGGTTTTGGCATTGTCTTATTATGCCTTAATTAATTAATTAGCTAATTAAGATTAATAAGGGTGCTATATATTGAATAGTTTAGACTTAAGATAAAAGAAACCGTTCATGTTCACCTTCTTCCCCCGCCCGCAGCACCTGTTCGCGGAAAACAGAGAAACTGCCGAACCTGCTCCCCTTCAGACGCCTAGACCTTCATTCTCACGGTAAGAAATTCAGTTTTCATGGTGTTTCTAGGAGTCTCGAATTTCTTGGGTTGTCCGTTTCTGCCATTAAAGCCCCAGATTTCTGCTTTAGGTTTTGCTGCTGCTGGTGCCGAGTGAGAGTAAAGGAGGCCGACCGAGCTTCGCCGGAAATTTGAGGCAAGTGGAATTCTTGCCCTTGCCGTGTAATTCTTTTTGTCTATCTCCTTGTTACCATGTTAGCCCTAGGATAGAAACCATTGCTCGTTCTTCGGCTTCGATTTATGTTCAACATACCTGATATGAGTTTCCTGTTCAGTGGTACTCCTAGCCGCAGCCCTTTCTTTTTATTCTCCTCCAACTGTAAGTAGAGGAGGCCTTGTACTCGGGCTGAGTGAGGGTTGAGGGTTGGGTCGATTTTCCTGTGCAGTAGTTGTAGCCGGGTAGAGGAGAAAAGCTATAGTTTAATTTATATGCAAATCTATCTTGCTTAGGCTCGGGTTGGGATGTATGTGTGCTTGCCATTGTAGTGGCTGTAGCAGAAGCCTTCCCTGTGCTTAGACTTGTTGGAGTTAGCATTGGAGAATTCAGGGCTTGGCGTTGAGTGTGGTGCACACACTCAACGTCGGGTCTGCTTAGGCTTGGCGTTGAGTGTGGTGCACACACTCAACGCCGGGTCTGCCTTGGCTTGGAGTTGAGTGTAGTGCACACACTCAACGCCGGGTCTGCTTGGGCTTGGCGTTGAGTGTGGTGCACACACTCAACGTCGGGTCTGCCTTGGCTTGGCGTTGAGTGTGGTGCACACACTCAACGTCGGGTCTGCTTGGGCTTGGCGTTGAGTGTGGTGCACACACTCAACGCCGGGTCTGCCTTGGCTTGGCGTTGAGTGTGGTGCACACACTCAACGCCGGGTCTGCTTGGGCTTGGCGTTGAGTGTGGTGCACACACTCAACGCCGGGTCTGCTTGGCTTGTTTTCGCGGCTAAGTACTTTGGCGTTGAGTGAGTCGACCTCACTCAATGCCAAAGTTGTTTTGTCATTGAGAGTGGTGGACACACTCAACGTCGCAGGGTATTTTCGCGGTTAAGTACTTTGGCGTTGAGTGAGTCGACCTCACTCAACGCCAAAGCTGTTTTGTCGTTGAGAGTGGTGGACACACTCAACGCCACAATTGGTTTTTATTGCGGCTAAGTGCTAAGGCGTTGAGTGAGTGGACCTCACTCAACGCCGTAGCTGTTTTGGCGTTGAGTGAGGTTAGCTCACTCAATGCCACAGCCTTTGTTGCTGAAGGCGTTGAGGGAGTGGACCTCACTCAACGCGTAGCTGTTTTGGCATTGACTGAGGTTAGCTCACTCAACGTCACAGCCTGTGTTGCTGAAGGCGTTGAGGGAGTGGACATCACTCAACGTCGTAGCTGTTTTGGCGTTGAGTGAGGTTAGCTCACTCAACGCCACAGCCTGTTTTGCTGAAGGCGTTGAGGGAGTGGACCTCACTCAACGTCATAGCTGTTTTGGCATTGAGTGAGATTAGCTCACTCAACGCCACAGCCAGTGTTGCAGAAGGCGTTGAGTGAATGAACCTCACTCAACGCCATAGCTGTTTTGGAGTTGAGTGAGGTTAGCTCACTCAACGCCACCGTCTGTTTAGGCGTTGAGTGAGTGGGGCTCACTCAACGCCATGTCGTGTTGAGTCATCTCAACGCTTTTCCCTTACCTTGATATTCTCTCCCGAGTGAATTTCCTTTGGTTTTGAGGTTTCTTGTCGGCTATGTTTTTCCAAAGACCGAATCGTGGGTCGTGGTTAGTAGTGGTGGTTTGAAGCTCTTAATGGGGGTGGTGTTGTGTAATTTAGCCGTGGCCACCCTTTTCTTTTATCTTGCTCCAGGTACGGGCTAGACAAGGGGGTGAGAGGTCCCTAGTGCTTTCACATGTAGACCCTTGAGCTTTGTTTCTTGGAAATGGTGGTTGGGGGACTGAGTTTGCCTCCAATCCGGATCCACGTTGTTTTTGCTACTATCAACTCTCACAGCTTAGGGTGTTAGACGTTTCTTCCTTTGTAAATTTGCAACGTTTGGGCTCATGGTTGCCTGGTAAACTCTGCAGGATTTATTTTTGGGCAGGGTTGTTGTTGTTTCCTCGCACTTAGTGCTTTTCTTTTTGTCTTGCCTTGGACAGTGGTGCTTGTTTCGGTTTGCTTACTCTTCTTGCTTACCTTTTAACTTAACATTTCCGTACAGCTTACTTGTTTAGCTTGCTGAGGTATTCTTTTCTTCTTTGAATGCCTCAGGTTCTGGTTAGTAGCCGATTAGGAGGCTAGTTGTGTTGTGCTGTTGTTGGTGGTCTCTCGTACTGTAGAGATCAGTTCCTTGGTCTTGTGAGGTAGTTTTGTACTTCTTTCTTACAGACATACATACTTGTCAGTGGGTTCGTGTCAGTTTGTTGGCGCCCACTGGTAGTTTTATCTTGATTCTAGATATGTTAACTTTTTGCTGCTACCTTTTTCTGGAGATAGTCAACTTGCTCATGAGATGATTTATGCTAGGTTGCTAGTTACTTTTAAACCTAAAAACGCTATTATAAGCATATCTCATGATCAACATGTTTTATAAAACTCATCACTATTTTCCAAATAACGTAAAAAGATCGTTTTCTTATGTATAATATAAACTAAATGTAGGGTCCTGCATGGTATAAGATGTCCTCTAGGGGGCACTTATGCACTCTTTTAGGATGTCAAACCTGAATAAAATATTTTCCGTAGCGTATAAGTATAGTTTTTAAATTGTGGACTAGGTGATCCACCGAGCCGAGGGATACGGCCTTTAAAAATATAACAGATTTTCTAATCATATAACTTACGAATTTTCATAAAGTATTGTTAATAGTGGTTTGCCTGAGCGTCGGCAGTTATCCCCTGCTCGACGTGGCATCATGACACGTGTTTTCTCCTACTCTGATAATCCATTTTCCTCGAAGAAAATGCGGGTTGTGACAAAGGAGGCGAGCGAGCTCATCGACAACTGAAAATTCTCCTGTAGAGCAAGATATCCGTCCTTCAAGCTAACATAATGATCATTCCAGGTCACTGCAATCTGCGCCTGAGTCTCTATCTGCAAGAGAAAAACACACAATCAGCCTCCTTTAACGAAAAAGAAAAGAAGGAAAGAGCAAAAAGAGAAGGGAAGATATACCCTTACCGCATCCTCATCGCTCGTAAAGAAGAGGACATCCGCGGAGCCACTATATTGGCAGGCACATGAGGAATGGGGGAAGCAGGTATCTGCACCTCTGGGGCTGAATCGTCAGAAGCTACCACCACAACATCAAGGTCATCAGCAGGAGCCGTCCTGCTTTCCTCTTGCGGCCCCCTCCCTGAGAAGTCGCCACCACCTGAACTGTGCCCGCCGAGATACCACATCCCAGCAGTCGCTTTTCCTCCACATAGACATATATGTTAAAGAGACGGTTGGCCAGCTCACGAGGCTCAGAGAATCCCAGCACCGGGGAAAAGTCCCGCTCCTTCCCTTTCACATGGCGGCAATGGTCGCGAAGCGCATTCCACACCTCAAGAAGACCCCAGGAGTTCTTCATATATCCAAACAAAGTATTACCGTAGCGACGATCTTTACGAGCCTCGATCTCCAATGAAACCTTGTTGCTACGCACCTCCACCCGCTCGCCACCGTCAGAGCGCACGTCACACCAATCTCGAAACTGGTCCAAAGAAAGCAGGCTCCCATGCTCGCGGAAGAAGGCGACCAAGCCCATGATTCGGGCAACCCCAGTCGGAGCAAACTGGGAGATAGACACTCCGCAAAACTTCAAAATCTCAATCACCTCCTCGCAGGGCGGAAAGCGGAAGCCGGATCTGAGGGACACTTCACAGATCGTCAGCCAGCCACGGGGAGGATTTTGAACCCGCTCCTCGGGCCGCGGGATCCTCACTTCTAAATCAGCAGGAAGCTCATACTTCGCCCTCCAAATGTCCACGCCATCTTCAGTCAAGGAGGAGCGCAGGCGTATCGGGCCAGAGGAACGCTTCGTAACCTGCACATGACAAAAATAAAAAGTCAGCTCACAACTGCAAGATTGCACAACACAAACCACGTCGGGGCGCGCGCACGGCTGGGAGGCGCACGCGCACGGCCCGCACACGGCTGGGAGGCGCACGCGCACGGCCCGCGCACGCAACATAAGCGCAGACTATGCAGAAGGCCTGAGCGCGCGCGGCCTGTGCGTGCGCCCGGCCTGCACGCAAGGACTGCCCGTGCCGAGCCCGCGCGCGGCCCGCGCGCCTGGCCCGGGCGCCTGGCCCGGGCGCCCGGCACGCGCGCCCGGCCCGTGCGCCCGGCCAGCACGCCCGGCCAGCACGCCCGGCCAGCGCGCCCGGCCTGCGCGCGCGGCCTGTGTAACACCCCAAATTGTTGTAGGAGCGACGGGGATCGTTTTTGGCCAAGTCAGTTTTTGGTGCAGGTGACACGGGCCCCGACACGGGTGTGTCGGAGGCCGTGTCGGGCGTGTCGAGCTCGAAGTGTTGGGCTGGTCGTGTGGTCGGCGTGAGTCGACGATCGTTGAGAGGCTGAACACGGCCTGGGACACGGGCGTGTCCCAGGGCGTGTCAGTCCCTCAAAGCCCATACTCAACGATCGTTGAGTGAGGTGTACACGGGCCGTGACACGGGCCCGAACACGGGCGTGTCCGGTTTGACACGGGCGTGTCCGATGCCGTGTCACCAGGCCGTGTACCCCTCTGACTCCAATCTGGTGTTTTGTTGCACACGGGGGGGCGTGACACGGGTCCCTACACGGGCGTGTCACAGGCGACACGGGCGTGTCGGAGGCCGTATCACATGCCGTGTTGCTGGTTTTCAATCTTGGTCGAGACGGCGAATGAGCTACACGGCCAGGCACACGGCCGTGTGCCAACCCGTGTTCGGCCTAGATTTTATAATTTGAGGCTTAATCGTGGCCGTTCATTTCCTTGGCTTTGGATCCGACGGTGGGGGGCTGTTCCTGGATGGTTTTACCCGGGAATAGGGTTTAGAAACCCTCATTTTCTCTTGAGTGGTTCTCTTTCTAAAGCTAGAGAGAGGAGAGAGCAAGGAGGAGGAAGAAGGGCTAGATCCGGCCGCCGGAGGAGCTTCGGAGTTCCAAATCACGATCCGAGTCCAGATCCGCGGAGGCGACGCCGTTGCGGTGCTTTCCAACCATATAGTTTTCAATGGCGCCGCGGAAGAATGCAAGGGTAACGATTTCTCGTCCTTAGGAATGTGAAGCCCTCTTTTCCTTTGCATAGGAAGCCCGCTCTCGCGAGTGAGCGAAGAGTTGGAGCGTTCCTTGGGGTAGATATGTGAAGTCCCCCTTGTGTAGAGTCCGTATGCGAAAACGGACATAGGCATTGTGTGTGAAGCCTATCCGGACAAGTAGAGCCGGATCGGTGATGTTGCATTGCATACGAACCGGGGAAGACTCCGGGTGTTTGGGTGTTTTTCGGGTTTTCTACGTGGTAGATTGCATCAGGGAGCCTTGGAGATTAACTCCAAGGTGCACCCGGAAAACTGGGCAAAGGCGGGTTTTGCCAACACGGTGGCCGGGGAGCCAACGTGAACATAACCGGGTTATGTGATTGTTGTGGCGGAAACGGGACTCGGTGAGTCTTGACCTGCGCATATGGCTTAAATTATCGTTGCGGTATGAGCACGGGTCAGGCGGAACCGTACCTGGTCTATGTCGTTCGGTAGGACCGTTGGCATGGATGAGGGTCTTCGGCGGTCTATGGCTTAAATTGTCGTGACCAAGGCCAGGAAGGCAAAATGCTCATATGGACGACCGTACAAGAGGCGGTGGTGGATTGGGAACGTCTATGGCTTGAATTGACGTGACGTTGGCCGGTTCGCCGAGAATGTGCCCTGAGTGCACGGGGTGTGTGGCCGTGCGAGCCTACGCCTGTGTTGATGTGTGTTCACATTAATAGCATTGCCTATACTAATGAAGTGCAAGGAAAGAGCATCGCCGCCCCGATTTTGGGGGCGGGATCGTTATAATTTGGTCAGCATTGCTGACCGTTGCTATTGTTTGCCACCGGGCGGTGGTTTGTGGCTTGCAGGTGCTGCGGAGCAGAGCGGGAAATAGCGGGCTAAAGCCCTTGTTGCTGTGCCGGCCCTCGAAGGCCTAATTGCTTATGTATCTTTCCCGTTTTCATGTATGGCCGGCCTGCGTGCCGAAGTTTGGAAAACACTATTTTGTTAAGTGAACAATGTAAGGCCTTAAGGCCAGTTCTCTTTTGTGTTTGATTACATTCCTGAGTTGGTAGTGGACATTCATGCTTTGTAGCAGGGTTCTTATTTTCTTTTGCAACTTAATAATTTGCTTCTGCTAGGTGTTGTGTAGGACGACATAATTGGTTGAATGGTTTCAACGCGTAACCAACCGGTCTGTCCGTAGTATATGGCGTCGGGCCCCGGCCGGACCTACTGCTATATGCTATGCGACGGATAGGGGTGTTACAAATTGGTATCAAACTACTGGTTTCGGTCAAGCTTAAATGAATTCGTGGACGAATTCACTTTAAGGGGTGGTGAGCACATGTGTGCGTCATCGTTATAACATGAAAAGAACCCATGAATGTCCACTTAGGAATGAAAATATACATGTTTGAGGAACCTGCGTGTTCCTATAATTGCTGTTTGCAGTAATTTATGGGTCGCTTATCGGTGTGTTTCACGATTATAGGTGACCAGAAGTGGTGCTGGGCCGTCTGAACGGCCAGGTTCTGAGGCGAGCAGTGCGCCAAGCGATGCGCCTGCAACACCTCCGTCTGCCGAGACCATTAGGTTGGTGGCAGAAGCGGTCATGGCAATGATCAATGCGCAGCCTGCAAGGCAGGTGCAGCAGCCCGCTCCTGCTATGGAGCAGGTACCTCTTCAGACGGCAGAGCAAAGGAGGGTTGAGCAAGTAGTGTTGGAGCCAGAGTTGCCTAGGAGAGCAACGGAAAGACAACTGAAGCAGGTGATGGGCTTTCACCCACCTGTATTCACGGGCGCAGAAACCCCGACCCAAGCAGAGGATTGGCTCTCAAGGGTCAACAGGGTGATGACTGCGACGGAAACGGAAGAGTGGCAGAAGACCATTATAGCGACGTTCCTTTTGGATGGGGACGCAAGGTTATGGTGGGAAGGCCTAGAGCTACATCAGTTGCGGGGAAGGCCGTTGGCCGAAGTTTCGATGGAGGAGTTTGCGAGACTGTTCATGGCTCGATACCTCCCCTCGGCGCAAAGGATTGCGCTAGAAAGCGAATTTCAGAAGTTGGTGCAAGGGGATTGTACCGTTGATGAGTACCTCCACGAGTTTACTCGGTTGGGGAGATATGCCGGCGCTACCTTCGCAGACGAGGAGCGCAAGACGAGTCGCTTCTATGAAGGGCTAAGAGATGATTTAAGGTTGCTACTGTCGGGGCCCAAGGCGTAGGGTTTCATGACCCTGGTCAATTCGGCCCGGTCCTTGGAGAAGGACATGAAGAATGTCCAAGCAAAGAAGGAATCCGGTAGCAAGAAAGCGGAGTTCAAGGCACCGACTACGTCGAAGTCGGGCTACCGCAAATTCTATAAGAAAGCTAAGACGTCGGGTCCAGCTGCTTCAGGTGCCTCGGGGGCAACTACCAATCGAACCCCGGGCGCTTGTTTCACGTGTGGGAAGTCGGGGCATTTTGCCCGTGATTGCTGGAGTGGACGCTCAAAGTCCGAAAGGAAACAAGGAGCTACCTACGAGGAGAAGGGCAAAGCGGTGGAGTCGACCGCGTCCCACTATGCTCCGACTCAGCCTAGAGTCTATAACTTGGGCCAGCAGGAGGCCATCAAGCAAGCGGATATGGTGACAGGTATGAGTTAATTTATAGCAAGTTAGCTTTAATACCGTTATCTATTGCTTGTTAGCCTAATATTATTTGTATAGGCTTTGTTGTGATTAGCGATAGTCCGGCACGGGCACTGTTCGATACGGGAGCTTCACACTCCTTCTTGTCCGAAAGCTTTATATCGCGCATCGGAGTCCCTTCTTCGATGGAGAAGGACAAGTTGGATGTGCTGCTACCGAATGGGTGCTCGATGCGTGCGGACAGGGTGTGCGCCGTAAAGGTTCACATTGGGAGCCAAGAATTCGACTTGCTAGCGTCATTGCTGCCGCTAGTAGAGTTCGATGTGATCTTTGGAATGGATTGGCTGTCAGAGCAGAAAGCTTGGATCGACTGTGACCGAAAGGAGGTCAAGCTGGGTGTAGGGCGGGAGACTACATTCGAGGGGTTAAAGGGGTCGAGCAGGACACTGATGTCTGCTCTTCAGGTGGTGAAGGCAGTTCGTGCTGGTGCAGAGCTGTTCTTCGCAATAGTGGGGACGGTGGAGCCAAAGTCTCCGTTGGATAGCATCCCCGTGGTCTGCGAATACCCCGATGTGTTCCCGGATAGTCTTCCCGGGGCCCCACCGCAGCGGGAGATTGATTTCACCATCGAGCTCGTACCGGGGGCCAAACCGGTGTCACGTGCTCCGTATAGGTTGGCGCCTAAGGATATGGCAGAGTTGAAAGTTCAGCTAGAGGAGCTGATGGAGCAAGGATATGTGCGTCCAAGCTCGTCGCCTTGGAGCGCACCGGTCCTCTTTGTTAAGAAGAAGGACGGGAGTATGCGGCTGTGTATCGACTACAGAGAGTTGAACAAGCTGACGGAGAAGAATAAGTACCCGATCCCGAGGATTGATGATCTCTTTGATCAGTTAGTCGGATCGTCGGTATACTCCAAGTTGGACTTGAAGTCGGGGTACTATCAGCTGAGGATCAGGGAGTGTGATATCCCGAAGACGGCGTTCAGTACGAGGTATGGGCATTTCGAGTTCACGGTCATGCCGTTTGGACTGATGAATGCGCCATCGGTGTTTATGGATCTGATGAACAGGACGTTCAGAGATTTCCTGGATCGCTTTGTGATCGTCTTTATTGACGATATTTTGGTATACTCGCAGTGCGAAGAAGACCACTTCAAGCATTTGAATTTGGTGTTGGAGACTTTGAGGAGGAATGAGCTTTACGCAAAGTTCTCCAAGTGCGAGTTCTGGCTACCCTCGGTAGCGTTCCTTGGTCATATAGTGAGTGGGGAAGGTATAGCGGTGGATCCGGCGAACATTGTCGCGATACGGGAGTGGCCTGCGTTATCTTCTGTCGCGGAAGTCCGTAGTTTTCTCGGGCTTGCCGGATATTACAGGCGCTTCGTAGAGAACTTCTCGCGGGTAGCGTTACCTCTCACGAAGTTGACAAGGAAGGATCAGAAATTCTTGTGGACGCAAGAGTGCGTGCAAGCTTTTGAGGAGCTGAAGAGGCGGTTGACCACGGCGCCAGTGCTTAGTTCGCCGAGTGGGACCGAGGGCTTTGAGGTGTATAGCGACGCTTCGGGTAGTGGCTTGGGCTGCGTGTTGTTGCAGCATGGAAGTGTGATCGTGTATGGATCGCGTCAGCTGAAAGTGCATGAAAGAAATTATCCGGTGCACGACTTGGAGTTGGCGGCCGTGATTTTTGCACTCAAGTTGTGGAGGCACTACCTATACGGCGTAAGGGTCGATATATACACCGATCACAAGAGCCTAAAATACTTGTTGGATCAAAAGGACCTTAATATGAGGCAGAGGAGGTGGATGGAGTTCCTGGGGGACTACACCTTCAAGATACATTATGTACCCGGGAAGGGCAACGCAGTTGCGGATGCGCTGAGCCGCAGGGCTCCCGCCCGAGCCAACTGATTGTCGGTGCATGATGAGCGGCTAGTGCGGGAGTTGGAGGAGCTTGAGATCTGTTGCGTTGACAAGCAGACGAGCGCCAAAGCAATGTTAAACTGGACAGAGGTGCAGTATGACCTGGCTGACCGGGTTCGGCAGGCATTGGAGTTAGATGACTCCATGAAAGAGCTTATGGAGGCCGCTCTGGATGGGTCAAATTCCCAATTCTCGGTGGATGATGGTTTGTTAAGAAAGGATCATCGGTTGTGCGTCCCGAGTGGGGGTAACCTACGGGCGGAGTTGATGTACGAGGCTCATTATACCAAGTACTCAATCCACCCAGGGAGCACGAAGATGTATCGTGATCTCAAGAAGCTGTTTTGGTGGCCGGGGCTTAAGAAAGATGTGGCGTTGTACGTGGCTAAATGCCAAACGTGCGCCTTGGTGAAGGCGGAGTGCCAAAAGCCAGGAGGATTTCTGAAATCCTTGCCTATACCGGAGTGGAAATTCGATGATATATCTATGGACTTTGTGCACGGATTGCCAAGGTCGCAGAAGGGGAACGACGCCATCTGGGTGATCGTAGATCGACTAACCAAGGTGTCGCATTTCATTCCGCATAGGAAGGATGATCCAGTGGAGAGATTGGCAAAATTGTATGTCGACAATATTGTTAGGCTGCATGATGTGCCCCGTAGCATTGTGAGTGATCGCGATGGGCGGTTCACGTCAAATGATTGGAGGTTGGTGCAGCAGATGCTGGGAACAAAGTTAAAGTTCAACACAGCTTTCCATCCGCAGACGGATGGGCAGACCGAGAGGGTCAATAGAACGATGGAGGACATGCTCCGCATGTGTGTTCTAGACTTCGGGAAGCATTGGGAAGACCACCTTTATTTGGTGGAGTTCGCGTACAACAACAGCTACCAAGCGAGTATACAAATGGCGCCCTTCGAGGCCCTGTAAGGTAGGAAGTGTCGCACGCCGTTATCGTGGCTTGAAGCGGGTGAGGCAAGGTTGTACAAGAAGCAGGAGGTGGAGAGTGCTACCTCGTTAGTGCGGATCATTCGGGAGCGCTTGTTGATCGCACAGGACCGGCAGGCGAAGTATTACAATGCCAAGCACCGGAACGTGGAGTTCGCGGTAGGCGATTGGGTATATCTGAAAGTGAAGCCGTTCAAGGGGGTTTCGCGGGTGAGACGCTTGAAGAAGCTGAGCCCAAGATACCTTGGACCTTTTGAGGTTCTAGAGCGAGTCGGCGAAGCTGCATACCGTTTGAAGCTATCGGTGGAGTTGAGTGGATTACATGATGTGTTCCACATTTCTGTGTTGCGGAAGGCGGTGCAAGAGCCTTCGCAGGTGATCGCGGTTGACCAAGTGCCGGTGGACGAAGGGTTGACGACAAGGGTCAAGCCCGTTCGTATTGAAGATGTTGAGGTCAAGAGGCTTCGTAACAAGGAGATCCGGATGGTTAAGGTCCGGTGGGATAACTGCGGGCGTGAGGAGCTCTCTTGGGAACGGGAACAGACTATGCTCGAGGAGTACCCGGAATTATTCCGCTCAGGTACTGTTTTACGTTCAGTCCTGTTTTTCCTTTATTAATTTCGTGGACGAAATTCTTTAAGGGGGGTAGAATTGTAACACCCCAAATTGTTGTAGGAGCGACGGGGATCGTTTTTGGCCAAGTCAGTTTTTGGTGCAGGTGACACGGGCCCCGACACGGGCGTGTCGGAGGCCGTGTCGGGCGTGTCGAGCTCGAAGTGTTGGGCTGGCCGTGTGGTCGGAGTGAGTCGACGATCGTTGAGAGGCTGAACACGGCCTGGGACACGGGCGTGTCCCAGGGCGTGTTAGTCCCTCAAAGCCCATACTCAACGATCGTTGAGTGAGGTGTACACGGGCCGTGACATGGGCCCGAACACGGGCGTGTCCGGTTTGACACGGGCGTGTCCGATGCCGTGTCACCAGGCCGTGTACCCCTCTGACTCCAATCTGGTGTTTTGTTGCACACGGGGGGGCGTGACACGGGTCCCGACACGGGCGTGTCGCAGGCGACACGGGCGTGTCGGAGGCCGTGTCACATGCCGTGTTGCTGGTTTTCAATCTTGGTCGAGACGGCGAATGAGCTACACGGCCAGGCACACGGCCGTGTGCCAACCCGTGTTCGGCCCAGATTTTATAATTTGAGGCTTAATCGTGGCCGTTCATTTTCTTGGCTTTGGATCCGACGGTGGGGGGCTGTTCCTGGATGGTTTTACCCGGGAATAGGGTTTAGAAACCCTCATTTTCTCTTGAGTGGTTCTCTTTCTAAAGCTAGAGAGAGGAGAGAGCAAGGAGGAGGAAGAAGGGCTAGATCCGGCCGCCGGAGGAGCTTCGGAGTTCCGAATCACGATCCGAGTCCAGATCCGCGGAGGCGACGCCGTTGCGGTGCTTTCCAACCGTATAGTTTTCAATGGCGCCGCGGAAGAATGCAAGGGTAACGATTTCTCGTCCTTGGGAATGTGAAGCCCTCTTTTCCTTTGCATAGGAAGCCCGCTCTCGCGAGTGAGCGAAGAGTTGGAGCGTTCCTTGGGGTAGATATGTGAAGTCCCCCTTGTGTAGAGTCCGTATGCGAAAACGGACATAGGCATTGTGTGTGAAGCCTATCCGGACAAGTAGAGCCGGATCGGTGATGTTGCATTGCATACGAACCGGGGAAGACTCCGGGTGTTTGGGTGTTTTTCGGGTTTTCTACGTGGTAGATTGCATCAGGGAGCCTTGGAGATTAACTCCAAGGTGCACCCGGAAAACTGGGCAAAGACGGGTTTTGCCAACACGGTGGCCGGGGAGCCAACGTGAACATAACCGGGTTATGTGATTGTTGTGGCGGAAACGGGACTCGGTGAGTCTTGACCTGCGCATATGGCTTAAATTGTCGTTGCGGTATGAGCACGGGTCAGGCGGAACCGTACCCGGTCTATGTCGTTCGGTAGGACCGTTGGCATGGATGAGGGTCTTCGGCGGTCTATGGCTTAAATTGTCGTGACCAAGGCCAGGAAGGCAAAATGCTCATATGGACGACCGTACAAGAGGCGGTGGTGGATTGGGAACGTCTATGGCTTGAATTGACGTGACGTTGGTCGGTTCGCCGAGAATGTGCCCTGAGTGCACGGGGTGTGTGGCCGTGCGAGCCTACGCCTGTGTTGATGTGTGTTCACATTAATAGCATTGCCTATACTAATGAAGTGCAGGGAAAGAGCATCGCCGCCCCGAGTTTGGGGGCGGGATCATTATAATTTGGTCAGCATTGCTGACCGTTGCTATTGTTTGCCACCGGGCGGTGGTTTGTGGCTTGCAGGTGCTGCGGAGCAGAGCGGGAAATAGCGGGCTAAAGCCCTTGTTGCTGTGCCGGCCCTCGAAGGCCTAATTACTTATGTATCTTTCCCGTTTTCATGTATGGCCGGCCTGCGTGCCGAAGTTTGGAAAACACTATTTTGTTAAGTGAACAATGTAAGGCCTTAAGGCCAGTTCTCTTTTGTGTTTGATTACATTTCTGAGTTGGTAGTGGACATTCATGCTTTGTAGCAGGGTTCTTATTTTCTTTTGCAACTTAATAATTTGCTTCCGCTAGGTGTTGTGTAGGACGACATGATTGGTTGAATGGTTTCAACGCGTAACCAACCGGTCTGTCCGTAGTATATGGCGTCGGGCCCCGGCCGGACCTACTGCTATATGCTATGCGACGGATAGGGGTGTTACAGCCTGCGCGCGCACGGCCTGCGCACCCGGCCCGCCCGTGCCCGGCCTGCGCACGCGGCCAACGCATGCACCCCGACGGCTTCCGTCCGCATACACCCGACACGCGCTCGCCAACCCTCCACGTGTTATCGTACCATTGAACCACGATCCGTCGTCGCCGCCTCGGTTTTCTCACTAGCACTCACCATGACAACACGGAATGAGAAAAATCTCTCCTCTCACGCTCACTCCGCTCCCGGCCAGAAGAGATTTGGGGGGCATTTGATGGGTTCCACCTTCATTTATAGGAGGGAAAAAGCCCCCCCCCCCCCCCCATGATCTCCACCCAAGAAAAATCATGGGTGGGCCCCACCCCCCATAATCTCTCATAATGATGGGAGTTATGGGGTCGGGACCCGCTCCCTCTCCTCATGAGAGAAACCGCCACCGGAAAAACCACCGCCGGCGAGTGGCCTAGCCACCGTCGGTGGCCGGCCCTCCCTCCGTCGCGGCCAACCCCGGCCATGGCCGGGGTTAGGCAGCCTCCGCCCGGCAAGGCCGACCCCGGCCATGGCCGGCCTTGCCGTAGCCGGCCACGGCCGCCCCGCCGTGGCAAGGTCGTGGCCGGCCTGGTCATGGTCGGCCACGGCCGTACCGGCCTATCCGCGGCAAGGCCATGGCCAGTTGTGGCCGTCCCGGCCTAGCCGCGGCTGGTCCCGACGCGGCAAGGTCATGGCCAGCCGCGGCCGTCCCGGCCTAGCCGCGGCAAGGCCATGGCTGGCCGACCATCCCGTCCATGGCCGGCCGCGGCCTCCCTAGCCGCGGCCGGTCCCGCCGCGGCAAGGCCATGGCCGGTCGTGGCCGAACCGGCCTAGCCGCGGCAAGGCCATGGCTGGCCGGCCGCAGCAAGGCCATGGCCGGCCGGCCGCGGCCTCCCTAGCCGCGGCCGGTCACGCCACGGCAAGGCCATGGCCGGCCGTGGCCGTCTCGGCCTAGCCGCGGCAAGGCGATGGCCGGCCGGCCGGCCCGGCCATGGCCGGCCGCGGCCTCCCTAGCCGTGGCCGGTCCCGCCGCGGCAAGGCCATGGTCGGCTTTGCCGTGGCCGACCGTGTCGTGGCCGGCCGTGGATGGTCTCACCACGGCCGCCCCGGCCGCCCCGTGTCCGGCCACGGCCTCCTTTGCCGCGTCCGGCCCTCCGGAGGGCCATCACCGTAAGTCGCTCGGACGACCACTCCCGCCGCCGGCCGCCAAGTCGCCGCCGCCGCCGTTGAGGCTCGCCATCATGGGAGGCCTCCCCACCATCCGATAAAGGGGGAGGCTCTCCTTGCCGTCCGATCGAAGGGGTAACCACCCATTATCCCACCACTTTAGTGGTGGGGCCCGCCCTAATCCACCCCTGGAGGCTATAAAAAGACCCCCAGGGGATCCTTATTTCTCACCTTTTTCCTTCTCCGGTTCTTCTTCTTCCTCCTCAGGTGAGAGCTCTCCCGCCTCCTCCACCAAGTCGGCCTTCGCTCACCACCAGCCACCAGCAGCCACCAGCGGCCACCAGCATCCACCGTCGGCTACAGGCACCCCACCTGCGCGTAGTTAGCAAGGAGACGCCCAAGACCGCGAGGAAGTCGAACAAAGAAGACAGTCGAGGCCAGCAAGCGCGCGCCACCCCGAGCGCACGCGCTAGAAGCATCCTGCACATTCCATCTTTTAAGTCACTTCCGCGGAGCAGCCTGTTGCCCGCCGGAAGCTACAGTCTTTCTCTCTCCCCTCAAGTTGTAACGGGAGCGGTCTGTCGCCTCGATTCACCCAGTGTACTGTAATCACCGAGTGCTTGTGGAGTTTGACCGGCATCAACCCGGTCACGTGGTTTTTTACCCATTTAAGGGGTTTTTCCACGTCATCAAGACTTGTGTCTACTATTCAATTTCATTGACTGTGTGCGCGCTCGACCGCTCCGCAATCTAAGACGGTTCAAGTTTATCTGGCCCGACCGGAGCATCGAGTTAGTCCGCAACACCAACAAAGATTTATTTCGTCACTAGAAAATACATTTAGTGGCGAAAATTAATTTAGTCACAAAATATATTTAGTGACAAGCTTTTTGCAACCATCTTGTGATAGATTTTATTTGGTCACTAAATATCTTTAGTGACCATCCCGCAATATTTAGTAATCAAAATTTTCGTCACTAAAAGCTTGCTTTCTTGTAGTGAAGTCTCAAATGATTTTAGAATTTTTAGATCCGATCTGAATCGAACCGAAGCAAAATCGACCGTGACCAGTTTATTATTATTTGTATATAATATTTTTTTATTATCAATATTATTATTATTTTTTATTTTTTAAATATATATATATATATATAATATCTATACTTAGTATTAAATGTGAAACTGACTGCAATCGCACCAAATAGGGGCAGTTTTGAATTAAACACAATCACACAGCACCAAAAACATGCAGTGTGGTTTGATATTAGTGCGGTTTGGTGTCGATTTTTGCGGTGCGATTTCGGTTTTTATACAATTATATAATTTATTTTCAATTTTATTCACATGTTCATTTGAAATATTTTGTTTTAAAAATATAGAGATAATATATTAAATTAAATTAAATAATATATTATTCAAACAAAATTTTAATTATAAAATAAGATTTCAAGAGCAATAAATCGAAGTTCTTACTATATTATACAAAAAAATACTTCTTGGTATAATACAACATTCATGCGCTAGGTCCGAGGACTTCGAAGTCCCTCTCGCAAAAAATCGAACACGGTCACTTTTTCTCTCCAGTGTTTTATTTTTGACCTCCTTCATTCATTCCGTCAAGTATGATTTTGATTTTGATTGGAACTGATTGGAACCGGACCGAACCGCATAGAACCGAACTGAACCGTTAGTGGACGGTTTGATTTTGGTTCGTGTTGAACCGGAACCGGAACCGTTGACACGACGGTTTCAAAAGTTATGTTGTAACCAGAACCAGAACCGAAACTGGACAAATAAAATGTGATTTGATTCTAATTTGAAGAATCATTACTTTAGCGGTTCAGTTCACTGATTTTAATGGAACTGCAACCGTGACACCTCTAGGCCATAGAGAGCCTATAAAATAAAATAAAATAAAAATCTTCCAATTATAATAACATTACACAACTCCGTCTTCTTCTTCCCATTGAGAATGCAAGAAGTATCAGCGCGCGCATTTTAGTTTTCCAGTCTACAGTAAGAGTTGAAAGCATCCTTCGGGCTCATCCCCATTCCTTTCTCCGAGTAAATAAACTCCACGAATTCAGTGTAGTTGAAAGGCTTATAGAGCAGAGGACGGTCATCGTCCTCCCCGAGCTCCGCCGGACTCTTCACAATCGAGTTACGGCTCGGCCGAATTGAATAGTTTACAGAGAACCGCTTCTCCTTCCCGAGCATCCTGACCCGGTGCGTCGGAGCCCGCACCCTCATGTTACTCCATGCCTGAAAATTATTATTTTCGATCCAACATCTCAGCCCATTTAATTAATTTTATACACACGAATCCATTAAAATTCATTTTACCTGTAGTGATTGTCCGGCGATGACGGTGACGGAAGCGGGAGCCGGCGGGACGACGATCCAGTTGCCGTCATCCATGGCCTGAATTTCGAGCCCGCCGATCTTGTGCTGGCAGATCACGCTAAGCAAATGTGGATCCAGATGAGCGTCCAGAGCAATCTTGGTGTCTTGATTCAGCGGAACTCCGTACTCGGCTAGCCGGAGCGAATGTGTAATTGAACTCGCGAAGGAATCCTGCTGCTTCTGATCAACCCCCAAGCTCTGAAAAATCATCCTCTGCACCATCTCCACCAGCTCCCGCAATGGCTCCGCGAAGGCAGTCACATTGTTGCTGGCGCAGGAACGCGATTAGGATCATGGAAGCGTTACCCCCAAATTATGGATACGCGAAACCAAACAGCTTACCAGAAAGTGGAATTTCCTTCCGGGGGCCACATGAGGCGGGTGAAATCCTGGACGGCGATCGGGGAGTCCACGCCGTTGATGATGAGGCTCTCGAAGGAGAGGTGGGGTATCTGGCCGAAGTAGCCGTGGTAGGCATCGTCGGAGATCGATCGGAGTTTGGATTCCAAAGGTAAGGAGAAGAGCTCCGGCGCCGCGCTGCCGAACATTTCCTCCCTGAGATCCGTCGAGGGAGAGGGGAAAACGGCTTCGAAGCAGCCGTGAGAGTGCAGTGCCGCGGCCACGACCTCCCTTGCAGCTTCCCACCGATCTCCGCCGGGGAGAGATGATCGGAGGCCGGTGAGGTCAACCTTAGGGATTGAGTTCGAGCTCATTTTGTTTCTCTATGCGTTTCGGTTCTGTTGTAGTTTCTAGGAAGCATAAATAGGGGAAAAAATGGTGAGGGGAGGGGATTAATAAAATTAATTAATATTTTAAACCACGCTTTCATTTTATAAAAATAATTAATTTGACATAGATCAAGCGTGTAGTTTACTCCAGCATAAGTTGATTTTATGTGGTAAAATATGCGCACTCACATTATAGACGCATCTAAAAAATATTCAAAATAACATTCAAATCCTAACATTCTCACTTCTCATGCACATCCCTCGATACTTACCATTCACGGTTCTGACCTAAAAAATTTTCCCTTTTAAGGAGAAATTTTTTGGTATGTGTCCGGGACTTTTATGATTCTGACGCGTGTCCTTAAATTTTTTGTCTTTGTTATTAATTTTCCTTCCATCGTCAATTTCTCTTGAATAAAAATAGAGTAATTTTATGTGCAAACTCATTTTGGCTACGTGCAAATCACGGTTATGTGCAAATCGAAAAATTTAAGGTACATATATCTAAAATTGTTTTGCACTTAACAAAATTAGTTTACACTTATCTAAAATTGATTTGCACTTAACACCACTCTAAAAAAATGCAGGCATCTCAGATATTAAAAAAAAAGCTAAGAGATTATATTGTTACCTCAGATATTATAAAAAAATACATGAGATAATTTATACTTAAATCAGATAGTATGAGAAATAAATAAAGGCGATTGATATACGCACACCATTATTCGATATACGCAGCCCACTAAAAGAACTTAAAATAAAATACCTATTTTTCCTCCCCTTTAATAATCGCAGCCCCTCCTCTCTCCCGAAAACCTAAACCCACTGTTCCGGAAAAATCAAAAATCGCAGATATCCCGCCGCCGTTCGCCCGGAGTTCGCCTTCGCCCGCAGGTCGCCGTTCGCCCGGAGTTCGCCTTCGCCCGCAGGTCGCCGTTCGCTCGCCGTTCGCTCGCCGTTCGACGTTCGCACGCAGGTCGCCGTCCGCCGGAGTTTCTTTCGCCCCACTGCTACTTGCCGGAGTTTCGTCCGCCCGCTACTATTTGCCGGAGTTTCTTCCGCCCCACTGCCACTTGCTACTTGCCGGAGCTACTCCCAGCCTCCGCCTCCAACCCTTGAAGTTCCACCTCCATGAATGACCTAGGTTATCTCTTGCTCCATTTCTATTTTTTTTTTTGCTTTTTGGTTTGATTTTCCAAAAAACAGAAAGGTTATTTACATTGCCTTTATAAATGGAAATCATTTCATTTCATTGCGGATGAGTGAAGTTTGCCCACAACCACCAATTTTTTCTGTTTGGACAAGATATCACTATGAAGTCGCAGAACAATGGGACATTCCGTACATAACAAGTCTTGAAGGTTAATGAAAAGGTACGAATTTTGCGCAGTTTAAAATCATTTGAAAAATTTCGTACAAAGCAACTCTAATTTTTCTGAGTTTTCTTGATGTAGATGACATATTTTTGGGTTGAAATATTTTGGATCAATACTTGTTGGATGCATATTTTTACAACCATTACATTATATGTGGTAACAAGCTTAATTTTTGTGTTGCAATTTTTTGGGCCAATATTTTTAACAACCATTACCTAATTTGATCTTATTTTTGCAGGTGATATATTATGGATGAATTATTTTTGATCATTTTTGCAACATGAACCTTAGGGGTTCTGCGTATATTTATTTTGTACTCTCCGACAAATTTCTATTTTGTCTTGAAAACATGATTAATGGTGTTGGGTATTATATCCACAATGTACCTGATTTGAAGAAGCCCCTGAACAAGCTAAGGTGAATAGATAATGTATTTGATGATTTTCTTCAAGTTGTGCTTGCAGTTATTCCACGCTAATTACACACCAATGTCAGGGTGGAGTGGGTCAATATACATGGATCTGCGCAACGTAATCCCTCGTTGAGCAGATCAGTGTGTTGGCTCACATGTACTCTCTCTATTGGAGTGTACTTATTTTCAAGTACAGGGTTGAGATTGATCGAGAGCTGAAGAGGAGCAAGGATTGGTCAAAGACCAACTCATGGGAAGAAAGACGAAGATTCGTCCAAGTTAAATTCGACGGGAATCACTAAGTGATTCTCGCCGATTCGGCGGGAATCACTAGTGATTCTCGCCGAATCGTCGAGAATCACTCGCCAATTCCCGCCGACTGCATCCGGCTGACTCAACGCCTTCAAGAATTCTGTTAAGTCAGAATCGTCGAGAATCAATAAGTGATTCTCGCCGAATCGTCGAGAATGACTCTGCATTCTCGCCGATTCGTCGAGAATGGTTTTGATTCTCGCCGATTCACTCCGGATGGCAAGCTTTTCAGCTAAAATTCTACCAAGGATAATTCGACGGGAATCATAAGTGATTCTCGCCGATTCGGCGAGAATCACCAATAATTCCCGCCGAATTTGCCTTAGGCGATTTCTACTTGCTCGCTGGACCGAACCAAGATATCAGGCGTTGTTTGGACCGGGCTTAGGGTTTCTCCTTGTGGGACCCACAACGGTCTTTTAGGGTTGATCTACAGTATAAATACCCACGAATTCGAACTAACAAGGCAGCGACGAACACGAGAAAGGAACACGGCCGCCGAGCGTGACCTAGCCGATCACGGACTTCCTCCCGTCGCCGTCGCCGCTCGCAAGCCGTCGCCGCTCGCCAGATAGTCGTTGTCGCTGATCTTAGAGGTCATCTTTGATCGTCCGGCGACAGGACCGAGGCTAAGCTTAGTGTCTCACGTTTATATCTTGAGATCTTTTGTCTCTTGATTTGTTGAGCGGGAATATTTCTCCCCTGCGAATCGATTGAGACGATCGATCCAAGTAAGATTGTTGGTAGACCTTGCTAGCTTCGTCAAGAAGTTTGGATCTACAAAGCATCGCCGCCGCAATCCTTTGCCGCCGCCGATCTCGGGAAGATCCTCTCCAAGAGAGTGCTCCGATCGTGGACTCTTCGCCTTCATCAAGAAAGCTTCATTGAACGAAGAGGGACATCGGGTTCTCCAAACGTAGTTTGTATTTCTTGTACATTCTATTTAAACTTTGTTGTAAAGGAACTTTGATTCCTCATTGTAGGGTTGGGTGCAACCCTCGGTGGAGGAGTAGTGACTCCTTCGGGTGGAAGGGTTTCTTCCATAGTGTGAGGATTGGATTACAATCCGTTTGGTGAAGTGACCGAGTCGTCCCTTGTTGGGAGATAGGTCGAAGGGGGAGAGTGGACGTACCCAAATCGAGGAACCACTATAACTGCTTGTCTGTTTCTGTGTTGTGGTTTTTGTTTTCTTGTGCAGGTTAATTTTTAATTCCGTAAAAGACTGCAGATCACCTATTCCCCCCCCCCCCCATAGGTGAAGATAGATGACACTAGATAACTTTCAAATGGTATTTTGTATTGTTGAATTTTGAAAATCAAAATGCAATTTTGTTGGGCTACAAATAGCAAAATGATGTACAAATAGCGCTTTATGGGCTGCGTATATCGAGTAATGGTGTGCGTATATCAATCGCCTAAATAAATTTGTCTTACAATAATAAATAAATCTCAGATATTATGAAAAATAATCTATGTGGCATATTAAAATAAATAAACATATATTATTATAAGCTTTATCTAAATTATAGGTTTTAATTAAATTATAAGTTTTATAAACTATATATATTAACCCAAAAAACACTCATTATAGTCAAATGAAAAAAAATCTCAAATATTACAGAAAATAGGGGAGAAATTCAATTTTTATATCACATATTACATAAAATATTTGAGAGATTATATTTTTGTCTGAAATATTACAAAAAATAGCTGAGAAATTATATTTTTATCTCAAATATTATAGAGAATAGCTGAGTGATTATATTTTTATCTGAGATATAAAAAAATAGCTGAGATATTATTTTTTAATCTCATATATAATAAAAATTGGCTGAGATAATATATTTTTAACTCAGGCAGTGCATGAAATAGCTAAAATATTAGAAATTTCTCCGAGACATTACATTAAGTTATTAATTAAGTAAAACATATAATAACATTTGCTTATTTATTTTAACATATGTTATTGATTATTATATGTAGTATATAAGATTTATTTATTTATGTAACATAAATTTATTTATTTCTCGTATTATCATAAATAAAAATAAATTATCTTAATTTTTTCATGTAATATTTGAGATAAGAATATAATTTATCAACTATTTTCTGTAATATTTGAGATTAAATGTAATTTTTCGGTAATTTTTTCTAATATCTTAGAAAAAAATATAATGTCTGCACGGGCCTTCGGCCCTGGGGGCATTCGGCGGGGGTGCGACATTCGGCGGGGTGCGATATTCGCCGGGATGCGACATTTGCCGGTGGTGCGACATTTGTCGTGGGGACAACATTTGTCGTGGGCGGCGACATTTGTCGTGGGCGGTGACATTTGTCGTGAGCGGCGACATTTATCGTGGGCGGCAACATTTGTCGTGGACAGTACCCGCCCATATAGCCTCGCGCGATGTACCCGACCGACGACGGCGGGCTTTGCCCGCTCCCGGCGACAAACCTCCCGGCTTCAAGAAGATGGAGAGGACATAAACACCGTCCTTGATCGCGGACTAGAAGCGGGCAAGGATGTCGGATTCGAAGCACTTGCTGTGATTGACGGGTGGCCAGCAAACTCTGTAGGCGGCGACAAACCTTCCATGACAAGGGTGATGTAGGCTAAGAAGTTTATAAGGTGATTTAAGATAAAATTTGAGTTATTTTGGAGATTCAAAGTTTTTTATGTTAAACACTCGAGTTATAAGAAAGTTGGCTTTAAAACAACTAGCAAGACGGAAATGCAATTGTCAACAATTCCATATCGTGTGATGAGTAGCTGACGAATAATGCCTAATCTTAACACTCATGTAGAAGAATAATACTAAAGCTTTGAAAGAAAAATACCATAACCAAACTATTTTTTTGTTTTGGTTGAGGGGATAACTCGAGTTAGTATCGATCGGGCAGTCCTTCGCTGGATCGTTGCCTACTCCTTCCTTGAAAGTCTTTCTTCAAGGGCGTACACTCTCACTTTTAGTAGTCCTTCACTCAAAGGAAAAAAGTGCAAAGAAGAACAATCTAGCAACAACTAACAATTGCAATTTTCATTCATTCATAGAAAGATTACAACAAGAGCATTCATGCCTATTTATAGATCTTAAGAGTCATGAAAGGTGGGGATGGAATGGCTTTGGAGTCCATGTATTAGGTAGGAGGTTGGGTCATCATTATGGTGGTCGGTCTTTAGTCACATGTTTGCATGATGAAGAAAATAAGATAGCTTATGTATGAAAGGGGAGAACTTTGTGGTGATTATTAATGACATGAAGAAAATAAAGAGGTTTGTGCGTGAAAATGTGGTGGTTTATGGTCACTAATAATGACATGTAGAAAATAAAATTATTTATGCGTGAAAAGGTGGAGATTTATGGTGGTCATTCATGATATGTAGAAATTTAAATAGTTTATGTGTGAAAAGAGATGATTTATGGTGGTCATCATAATATAAGAAAAAATGGTTTATATGTGAAAGGGGGATGATTTAACATGTGGGCTAAGTTATGTTGGGTTTGAATGGTATTGAGCTTGACTTGCTCAAGATCTATAATATATCATACAATATGAAAAACACATATTACATAAGTAATAGCCCAAAATACATAAGGCTTAAAATACGAGTGAACTCGTAAGTATGCTCAAAATAAAATACATAATTAAATAGAAAAACATATTTAATTTGAAGGTTCGTTGGCATCATGTGTGTTGACGCCAACTTTTCTACTGTCTTGATTTAACTTATCCTGCATCATCTCCCCGGGCTTTAAAGGATTTGACTCCGTCGAATGTGAGTCTAGGTAAGCCTGTAGGAGCTCTAAATCTAACTATTATAGCTCTTCTATAGTAATCCATGAATCATTAATTTGGGATAGACCTTTCCAACAAACAAGGAAGCACTGAGTAACACCATCAATTGAACATATCACCTGCTCATCAAGTATTTGCACTGGCCGATGAGACCTCAGACATCTCGAGGAAGGGGTTGGCAGTTGACTACCAGCTAGTTCCTGCATGTTAGTACTAATAAGAGTATCCACATCGAAACCATAATACTTAGTTAGATCGGTAATATTGAATACTGATGAATAACCAACATCTACAGGTATATCTAATTCAAAAGCACTAATATTATTAATCTTCTTAATGATATTGTATGGACCAGCTCTTTTATTGGTTAGCTTCTTAAGAGTGTTTGAGGGCATTCTTAATGAAATTTGAGTTACTTTGGAGATTCAAAATTCTTTACGTTAAACGCTCGAGTTATAAGAAAGTTGGCTTTAAAACAACTAGCAAGACGAAAATGCAATCGTCAACAATTTTGTGTCGTGCGATGAGTTGCTAACCGAAAATGTTTAATCTTAACACTCATGTAGAAGAATAATACTAAAGCTTTGAAAGAGATATACCGTAGCCAAACTACTTTTATATTTTGGTTGAGGCGGTAACTCGAGCTAGTACTGATCGGGCAGTCCTTTATCGGGTCGTTGTCTACTCCTTCCTTGAAACTCCTTCTTCAATGGTCGTACACTCTCACTGTTAGTAGTCTTTCACTCAGAGAGAAAAAATACAAAGAAGAACAATATAATAACAGCTAAAAATTGCAATTTTCATTTATTCAAAAGATGATTACAATAAGAGCATTCATGTCTACTTATAAATCTTAAGAGGCATGAAAGGTGGGGATGAAATGACTTTGGAGCTCACGTATTTGGTAGGAGGTTGGGCCATCATTATAGTGATCTTTAGTCACATGTTTGCATGATGAAGAAAATAAGGTAGCTTATGTGTAAAAAGGGAGAATTTTGTGGTGACTATTAATGACATGAAAAAAAATAAAGTGGTTTGTGTGTGAAAAGAAGGTGGTTCATGATGAGCAATAATGACATGTAGGAAATAAAATGATTTATGTTTGAAAAGATGGAGGTTTATGGTAGTCATTCATGATATATAGAAATTTAAATGGTTTGTGTGAAAAAGAAGATGATTTAACATGTGAGCTAAGTTATGTTGAGTTTGGATGGTATTGAGCTTAACTTGCTTAAGATCTATAATATATCCTACAATATGAAAAACGCATATTACATAAGTAATATCACAAAATACATAAGACTTAAAATGTGAGTGAGCTCATAAGTATGTTCAAAATAAAATATATAATTAAATAAAAATACATATTTAATTTGAAGGTTCGTTGACATCATGTGTGTCAACGTCAACTTTTCTGTTGTCTTGATTTAACTTGTCATGCATCAAAGGGGACCTTTGGGATGATACACAGAGAGATGGCATAACACCTTCCACAAGGAGCTCCCCATTGATCCAGAGGAGCACCCCGTTCTTCTAGCCTAGGCACCTCTTAATCAACCCCAAGGCCAGCAGAGTAGATGACCGAGATCACGTCCAAGATCTTCAACTGCCCGGCAATGGACGTTGCGATTCAAGCGGTGCTTTCGCTCTATGCCAGCGGACGAACAACCGGGATTGAGCTTGATTCGGGAGACGGCGTCAGCCACAATGCGAAGCGAGAAATAGTAAGGAATGTGAAGGACAGGCTCGCCTAAGCGCGACAGGAAGAGAGTTTGATTCGCGAGATGCAGGAGAGAGTTCAATCCGTCAGCAGGTCTCAGGTGAGCCGTGAGTACATAATATCACTGATTTAATGGTGTTTATTTTTTGCTTTGAGTGTGCACATAGCCGGTTGTGATGTGCATGTAATATAGCACGGGGAGCCCATCAGTTATTGCATATTTTATGTTCGCTATTATATTGATGTTGGTAACTAAAAAAGTTCAAGATATTCAAAATCCTATAACCCCAAAGTTGCCATTTGGAGATCTCTGTATAAACATTAAAAAAATAATTAAAAAATTATGTACAAAAAGTACATTTGTTTTACCAAACACATACACTTAAATTATGTGAGGGCATCGGGTGATCCTAGACCTGTTAAGGTTCCGGTTCGGCTCCGGTTCTTCTAAAATAATGTATCAAATCGTTAAGATAGCAGTTCTTTGAATTAGAATTAAAATTTTATTTGATTTGATCGGTTCCGTTGTAATCGTCGTGCCTACACTTTCTATTCTGATTCAGCAAGAATCAAAATTAAATTATTCACCAGTGTTTTAGATTGAATCTGACTCGTGTATAATATGGTTGGGATTCCCGTTTCGAATAATATAACGAAGGAACCGCATCCCAACCATTATCATTCGCCGTTCCAAAATTTAACCATAATCCAATAATTAGTAAATGATTCAGATCGATTCTCCACAGTTCCGATTCAATTCACAATTTTCAGTTCTAAGTGATAGCAAACTACGTTGTACAACCCATATTCGCTGGGTAGGACCCGGAGGCATCAACGATCGGGGTTGGATTAGCCCCGGGTTAGCTTGGGCCTGAAGACCAGAAGAGCTCTCGCGCCGGAGGAGCTCCCGCCTAGGAGCAGGCGAGATCCCGCCCATGACCAGAAGCGGGCGAGAAGGCGCCGCGCTGAGAGAGCTCCACTCTCTCAGCGTCATGGTCAGCAGCAAGGGCGCTGAGAGAGCTTCACTCACTCAGCGTCATGGTCAGCAGCAAGGGCGCTGAGTGAGCTTCACTCACTCAACGCCATGGTCAGCAGCAAGGGCGCTGAGTGAGCTCCACTCACTCAGCGTCATGGTCAGCAGCAAGGGCGCTGAGTGAGCTCCACTCACTCAGCGCCATGGTCAGCAGCAAGGGCGTTGGGTGAGCTCCACTCACTCAACGTCTCGTCCAACAGCGACAGCGTCAAGGTTAGAGGAGCTCCCGCCTGGAGAGGGGCGAGAGCGTTCACCCTCGATCAACCAGGACCCGCTCTCGGCAGAGTCGGCGAGAAGGATTAAACTGGCGAGAAGGCGGGGGGGCTGGCTCAGCTTGAGACTTTTGACACTTCTTTTTAGCTCCCGCCAAAGGAAGACGAGAGGGTTCCCGGCATAGAGCTCTCGCCGAGTGGGGCCCAGGTTCAGGGTAAAATGTCTTAATTGCCCTCGGGTAAAATTACCCTTATACCCTCAGGGGCTGCTTTTAGTACTTTACAAACAGCGGGATTTGGCTATTGTCAGGCCCGCCAGGGATATTTCAGTAATTTCAGGTCAGCAAAAGGCTATAAATAGACCCATAAGGGATCCTTAGAAAGCAGACTCTCAATTTTCTCTGAATCTCTAGTGCTTTCTGAGGAGCTCCTAGCCCAGCTTTTGGCTTTGGAGGGGAAGCTCTCAGAGATCTTCCGGGTGTGAGGTGGGACCTCCCTGCTGAGGCTTTGGGTCAGTTCTAGGTCGTTGGCTACCAGTCAGGGGGGCGGGGCTTGAGAGAAGTAGGTGTTGGTTGCACCCCTGTTTTGAACATTGGTTGAGGTCAATTTTGGCTCCAACAGTTCTGGTGTGGCGAGCGTGGAAGACAGTTGGTACAAGAAAGACTTGAGTTTGGTCCCAAGACTGGAGGTGATGGTGAAGCGTCTGGCTCAGGGGGTATCCCCACCCCGGAGGAGGAAGTGACAAGGAAGATGTTGGAAGACTTTAGGCGAGAGGTCTTACAGACCATCAGCCTGGCCTTCTCGGCAAGGAGTGAGTGGGAGACGCCTCAGGTTCCGGTGGAGGCGGTCCCGCTTCTTGGTGAGAACGCCCCTGGGCAACGCCCCGGAAAGGAGGTTCCGGCAGAAGTTGGCGAGAGAGACGTGGCCGCGCGGGAACTCTTCCCAGGCCAGCGCCCTGGAAGGGAGGTTCCGGCAGAAGTTGGCGAGAGGGAGGCGGCGGTGCGAGATCTCTTCCCTGGGCACGGTACCGCGGATCAGGCAAGCCAGCCGAGGCCGCGAGACGTGCCCTCTCGCCAAGCAGGAGGCGAGAGCCCCTTATGCGAGCTTATCATCTCGGCTCCAGTGCCGGAAGGGTTCCGCGAGCCCGATATGTCTTACTACTCAGGGAAGGATGATCCGGTGCAGCACGTTCAGTGGTTCGAGGATGTAGTCTCGATCCGGCAGATGACTGATGCATTCAAGTATCGGCTGTTTGCCATCACGTTGAAAGAAAAGGCCCGGGACGTGTTCCACCAGTTGCCGGCGAGTTCCATATACAGCTTTGAAGATCTGCGCAGGGGGTTTCTGTTGAGGTTCTCAACGTCGAAGAAGCGGAAGAAGGAGACGGAGTGTCTGTTTGTGGTAAGGCAGGAGCAGGACGAGACGCTGGGTCATTACGTCGAGCGGTTTCAGGAAGAGATCCTCCTAGTCCAAGAAGTCCCGGGGTATGCGTTGATACTCGCCTTTACCCTGGGGCTAAGACCGGGTTTCTTTAGCATGGAGCTGAAGAGAGTTCCCCCTCTCTCGTTCGAAGAGCTAATGGAGAGGGCGGCAAAAGAGATCGATTTCGAAAGAGCCAACCCGTCTTTCACTAGGAAGTTGGCCCGGTTGGCGGAGGACGATGTGAAGGAACCAGCGTCAGGGAAGCAGAGGGAGCAGAGGGAGCCAAGAGAGCAGAGGGAGCAAAGGGAAGAAAGAATGAGAGAAGAACCCCGAGGGCAGGGGCAGCAGTAGGGATGGGGGGCCCGGGAGCCAAACAACCGATTGGGTTGGAGGCCTCAGGAGGGTCGCCCCCAGGGCCAAGGAGGAGGTTTTCAGGGAAGAGATAATCTTCGAGAACCGAGAAGGTTTAACCAGCAGGCGTGGAGGCAGGGGCCGAGGGGTCACTTCCCACCACCGCAAGAAGCGATGGAGGTCGGTAGAGGCAGAGGAGGAGGAGGAAGAAGAGTCCGGGGAGCTGGGAGAAGAGGAGGAGGAGAAGGAAGGGGGAGCAGGGTGGCGTTACCCTTTTGTGACTTCCATCAGGAGGAAGGTCACGCGATGGCCACCTGCCCGGAGTTCTTGGAGATGCGGGAAGCCAGAGGAATGGGAAGACAGGATCCGCCGGTAAGGATCGTGGAAGTGCAGCAGGGAGGGGAGGAAGATAGATGCGAGGACCGGGTAGACGTGGGGACCCGATGAGGGATCGGAGTGATCCACGGAGGGGTGGGGATTGAGGCAACCCGCAAGGGGAGACTTCAAACCATGTTCCGCAGAGGGGTCACCTCGACCTCCTTAGCTCCCCCTCCGGAATAAAAAATCATCTTTTCATCCGCGGATATGCCGGACGACGAAGATCCGTTCTGTGACGCCCTGGTGATTCAGACAGCGGTGGAGAACTTCACGGTCTCCAGGATACTGGTGGACAATGGGAGCTCGGTGAACGTCATCTTCAAGAGAGCCTTCGATGAGATGAAGGTTGAAAGGAAGAGGGTCCTAACCTCAGATGGACCGCTGTTCGGGTTTTCTGGAGAAAGGAAAGAAGTAGAGGGAGGAGTAGTACTGCATGTAAAGCTGAGCGGTGTGTCACAGAACTGTAGGTTCGTGATAGTGGACGCCCAAAGTAGTTACAACGCCATCTTTGGGCGTCCCCTCATCAGCGTCTTTCACTGCATCCCCTTCTCGTTTCATCAATGTCTCAAGTTCAATAACGGAGGGGTGCAGGTCAGGATCAGGGGGGATCCAAAGGTGGCAAGACAATGCTGCGTGACGGCAGTTAACGTTGTGTCTTGGATGGCGGTGGCAGAAGAGCTGGAGAGAGCTAGCAGAGCAAGAGGAGGTGAGTTCAGAGGTAGAGGAGCAAGTGGTGGGAGAAGCTGAGAAGGAGGCCCGGAGGGGGGAGGAAATCGAGCAGCAGCAGGAGGAGAGTCTGGAGGAAGTGATGGATGAAGAGGAGGGCCAAGTGGCGAGAGTTGAGCAGGAGGCCCCGAGGGATGTGGAGATTCATCAGCTCCAGGAGGAGAAGCCGGGGGAGGCAATGGAGGCTGAAGGAGGGGAGGAGTTGGAGTTTGAGGAAGAAGCAAGGGTAGGCTGGGAGCAATCGCGGTTGGAGACGGCCAAAGAGTGATGGAGATGGAGGTCTCCACCAGAGCAGGGCAGGTGCAGAGGGTACGGATCAGTGGGGGCCTAAGCCCCGAGGACCAGGAGCAGATGAGAGCTTACATCCAGAGCAATGTTGACATCTTCGCCTGGAGTGCGGCGGACATGTCGGGCATTGACGCGGATATGGCTTATCATCGCCTGAACCTGAACCCTCGGACTCGTCCCATACGCCAAAAGATGAGGACCATCGCCACCAAGCTGGAGGAGCCCATCCGCGAGGAGGTCAGAAAGCTCTTGGAGGCAGGCTTCATCTCGGAGGTCCAGTACCCAGGCTGGATCTCCAATGTGGTAATGGTTAAGAGAGGGGGAGGGAAGTGGCGCATGTGTATTGACTTCTCTTTATTAAATAAATCGTGCCCCAAGGATTGCTACCCTCTGCCTCGAATCGACGCGCTGGTTGACTCAGCCATCGGTTTTTTTGTTATGAGTTTTCTTGATGCTTTTTCATGTTATCACCAGATTCGCATGCACCCTCCCGACGTCAAAGACGTCTCCTTCATCACCAGGGAAGGGTGCTTCAGCTATAAGATGATGCTCTTTGGGCTGAAAAATGCAGGAGCCACATAACGCATGATGGATCGAGTCTTCCAGAGGCAGAGAGGGAGAAACTTGGAAGTCTATGTCGATGACCTGATCATGAAAAGCAAGTGTGTGAGCTCACACCTGCGGGGCCTAGGAGAGACCTTTACCACCCTCAGAAGGTTCAAGATGAGGCTGAATCCCTTGAAGTGTGTGACAGTTTTACTTTCAAGACAACCTAAACACCTAGAGGGGGGGTGAATAGGTTCTAATGCTTGTTAACATTTTTTGGCAGAATTCAATTACAGAATTAAAACACACAGCACAGCAGTCACAGAAATTTAACCATCACAGATTGCACACTGTTTTATAGTGGTTCCCCAAGGTCTGGGTACATCCACTTTCCCCCTTTACCTATCTAGCAGTATGCTAGATTCGGCCAAACTTCCTCTTTACTCAGATCCACAGATCCTACAGCTCAGAACTTGAAAAGGTTCCTACAACTCAGGCTCAACAGCCCTACCTCAGCCTTATCACAAAGCCTACAACTCAGAGAAGAACCTCCTCCTACACTCAGGCAAACAGCCCTACCACTCAGAGATCAACTCTCCTACACTCAGCCTTTATAACACAGGCTTACAACTCAGAACTCTTCTTAGACTGATCCTGAGAACGTCTTCTTAGATCTTCTGATGAAGATCTTCTTTAATGCCTTGCACTTTCTTGAAGAGAGGACTTGTCTCTTAACTGATGTGTTGATTAAGAAATAATTTCCTCTTGTGTGTGTTGTTTTTTTCTTCTTCTTCTGAATCTGTCTATTTATAGATCTTCTTCATGGTAACCGGCTGATCCGGTTTCTAACTGACTTCTGACAAGTCTGACAGCTTCAGTTAACCTGTCATAACCCACAGCTATCAAGTCTTCAAACAGATCATGTGCCTTAGTCTTGGACAGCAAAGTGTTGAGACAGACTGTCAGAAAGTGTCGAGACCAACTGTCTATATGTGTCGACACAAGTGACTTTGGTGTCGACACAGCCTTTGAAGATGTCGACTAGTTTGCCTTTAAGTCGACACTGCTTCTTCAGAACTTCATCTTGAGAATGAGTCGACACAGAGAATCTGTGTCGACTCAACACTTCATCTTTCTTCAGAAAATAACTTGGTCTTGACTTTGCAGTGTGTGTCGACACAAGTCCTGTGTGTCGACACAGTTGTTGTAGATTCAGAACTCAGTATGTGTCGACTCTGCCTTCAGGTGTCGGCATAATTGAGGTCGACTATCTTTCTGTGAGTCGACACTGCTTCCCAGTGTCGACACAAATATGGTCGACTATCTTTCTGTGAGTCGACACTGCTTCCCAGTGTTGACACAAGTGTGGTCGACTATCTTTCTGTGAGTCGACACTGCTTCCCAGTGTCGACACAAATGTGGTCGACTATCTTTCTGTGAGTCGACACTGCTTCCTTCAAGTGTCGACACAATTATTCTGAAGTGTCGACACAATTTCTTCAGGTGTCGACATATGGACTTAGAATAATTTCCTATATTCTTTAATACTTCTTCACCTGCACATGTCAACTTAAAACAACATCAAATACACCTTGATGTATATCATTAAGCTAAGTTAGGCTTCTTCAAATCAGGTACACATTTTCCAATGTACCCAACAATCTCCCCCTATTTGAAGAAGTCATAACCCTTTTAGTTAATGATATACACCTTTTATAACAAATATAATATGATGATGTATGACATTACAGGAATACTTAATATAAACAAAATATTAACAATTCATCACAGAGTGAACATGAATATATGATTCCAAACAAAATTTTGTTTATAACTTGATAATGTTTGATTACAGATGTTTACATTGAATGATTAAACAAAACATTTCAAAACACTTTTGAAAGAACTTAGAACTAAGACTGATCAGGCTCTTTTATGACAATTCCTTTGCCAGATTGGATTTGAGCCTTCACAGGAGCTTCAGCAACTTCAGCTGGCTTCTTGCCTTTTAGCTCAGCTTTCTTCTGTGCTTCTTCCTTGAGCCTTTGCCTTTCAAAATAATGAAAGGGCTTTGGAAAGTACTTGCTCGGCTCCTGAGCATCTGGTGGCAGCCTTCCCAGCTTGGCTTTTCTCCTGAACTGTACTATGGCTTCCTACCTAGCTTCATACTTTTGTCATTCCATTTCATTATACCACTTTCCTCTTTCATGTACTTTGTCCTTTACAGCCTTCCATGCAGTTAGTATAATATTTCTTGAAGTAGGGCTCCACTGCTCAAAATCTAGCTTAAGTTCAGCCTGCTCTCTAAATTTTTTCTTTGATAGTAGAGCATCTTGCTGTTCTTTCAAGTTGGCATCAGGCTTATCAACTATTTCAATAACAACCTTGGTAACCTCCTTTGGAGGACTATACATATCCTGAACTTGCTGATCAATCATATCAAAATCAGGAGCAGGGTAAATGACTTGAGCAATCTCAGGTTGATTGCCTTCAAGTAGACCTGTTTGAATTCCTGACTCAGCCACCATAGCATCATCACACAAAGGTGGATATCCCAATGTGGCTCGAATACTATTTGTCACCCATTTGGTGTGCTCTGAGCCAGCATGAACTAGCAACCTCTCCCCCTTTATGACTTCTCTGGTAATATGATCTCTTAAATCATCCTTCTGAAATCTGATCTGGCCATCTAGATAATTCACACCTTCTTTAAAATATGGTTTCAATTTTTGAAGTTTGTCAGATATTTCCTTCTGAGATGTAGTGATGGCAGATTGAACTGAAGTTATAGCCTCCTTTAGTTTCTGATCAAAAGCTTCCATCTCTTTTGCTCTTGCTGCAGTCATCCCTGCAGTAGCCTTTTGGAACTCTGCAAGAATTTCATGATGAAATTCAGTCAAATTATCATTCATCCTCAGCTGATTCTCCAAAATGTAAAAGTAGAGAAAAAGTGACTAGAAAACAAGCCGGAATTTTGAATAATGAAAATTTTATTATTCAAAAAGATATCATTTACAAAGGTATGGCCTCCCTTTTATAGAATGGAGGAGATAGAGGAGAGTACAAACTAACAATGTGGGACTAAATAAATGTACAAAGACTGGGCGGTTTGATATGTACAGACCGCACAGTCCGCGCGGTTAGATAACAGGCTAACCGCCCGGACAGGCCAGAGGGAGATGCAGAAGGAGACCGCCAGACTGCCAGACCGCCAGACCGCCAAATATCCAAGTCGTTGTAGACAAACCGCTAGACCGCACGGTCAACAACTCGCCAGATCCAAACCGCTAGACCGCACAGTCAACAATCCGCCAGGTCCAAACCGCAGACCGCCCGGTCTCATGCTTCAACACTCCCCCTCAAGCTGGAGCATAGATATCAATCATGCCCAGCTTGTCACAGATGTGGAAGAATGAAGTAGAAACCGGCTTGGTAAAGATATCCGCCAGCTCTTTGTCAGAGGTGACGAACGGAGTGCAAATCTGTCCCTTCAAGACTTCTTCCCGGATGAAATGGCAGTCAACTTCTATATGCTTCGTTCTCTCATGGAAGACCGGATTTTTAGATATGTATATAGCAGCCTTGTTATCACAGAACATAGGAAGAGGATAGTCGTAGACCTCTCCTAGGTCAAACATGAGAGCCCTCATCCATTTTAGTTCACACGTGGTTGACGCCATACTCCGATATTCAGCTTCTGCACTCGACCTTGAGACAACAGACTGCTTCTTGCTCTTCCAACTCACAAGATTACCTCCAATAAAGGTGCAAAACCCAGATGTAGACTTCCGATCACCTTTATCATCCGCATAGCTTGAGTCTGAATAGGCTTCAACTCTCAGATGACCATGCTTCTGAAAGAGTAACCCTTTTCCTGGTGCTGCTTTGACATACTCTAATATCTTTAAGGCAGATTGAAGATGACATTCCCTGGGAGCCTGCATGAACTGACTAACCTTGCCTACAGCATATGAGATGTCGGGTCTGGTCACTGTGAGATAAATGAGTTTGCCTACCAGACGTCTATACCTCGTGACATCAGATACAAGAGGTGAGTCATCTGTCCATGTCTTGTCTTCTCCAGTAGCCATGGGATACCGAGCTGGTTTGGCACCGGTCAGTCCTGCATCTTGTAGAAGATCAAGAGCATACTTCCGTTGAGAGAGGACCAGCGAGTCAGGCTTCCGAGAGATTTCTATCCCCAAAAAGTACTTTGGGGAGCCCATGTCCTTCGTAACAAGGTGTTGACGGAGGTGTTTCTTTGTTAAGTCCACCCCAGCTTGGTCATCGCCGGTCAGAAGAATATCGTCTACATAAACTGCCAAAACCACAAGGCCCGATGCGGTTTTGCGAATAAACAGAGAGTGATCAGTTGAACTTCTCGCAAAGCCAATAACAGCCACAATGCTACTGAACTTGTCGAACCATGCCCGAGGGCTCTGTTTTAGTCCGTAGATGGCCTTCTTTAACTGACATACACGTGTCTCCCCCTGAGCAACATACCCCGGAGGTTGCTCCATGTAAACATCCTCGTGAAGATCCCCATATAGAAAAGCATTTTTGACATCAAGCTGAGAAATAGGCCAATCCCGGTTGACGGCCACAGAGAGAAGAACACGGATGGTGCTGAGGCGAGCAACTGGGGAAAACGTATCAAAGTAGTCAACCCCATAAGTCTGAGTATAGCCTTTGGCCACCAGTCGGGCCTTGTAGCGTTCCACAGAGCCATCGGGGCGAAATTTCACAACAAACACCCAGCGACAGCCAACCACATCAGTGCCCACTGGTGGAGAAACAAGGGTCCAGGTACCTCGTTCAGTAAGAGTGGCGATTTCCTCATCCATGGCAGATTTCCAGTGAGGAATAGCAAGAGCCTCCTGGTAGGTGCGAGGAGTAGTAGTAGCCGAGATCGCCAAAGCAAAATGCCTGCGAGAAGGAGTAAGCTGATCATAGGAAACAACAGCCGCAAGCGGATGTTGGGTGCACGCCCGCACCCCTTTGCGAAGAGCAACAGGGAGATCTAGGTCGTCTTGAGCCTCAGGAACCGGAGCGTCCGTGGCGGAGAAAGCTGGCCCGGGACTTGAGAGAGACGGCGGTGGAGAAACGGGAGAAGGGGAAAGGGGTATAACAGGTAGAGGAGGCGGAGCAGACATGGGAGGGGAGACGTCGATATGCGTGGAAGGAACACAAGGTAATGGTGGAGAGGAAGAGAGGTCAGGAGGAGGAGGAGATGGAGATGAGAAGTAGGAAGCATTTTCAAAGAAGGTGACGTCCGCGGAAACAAACTGTTTTCGCAGAATGGGGTCAAAGCAACAATAGCCTTTTTGAGTGGTGGAGTAACCCAAAAAGACACATTTGGTGGAGCGGGGGGAAAGTTTATCCCGGGTAGCGGACGGAGCATGCACAAATGTCGTACACCCAAAGATACGAAGAGGGAGAGGAAAGGGTTCCTTGCCGGGGTAGAGAATGGAGAAGGGAGTCTTGCCATGAAGGACAGTAGAGGGAATACGATTGATGAGATAGCAGGCAAGAACAACAGCATAGCCCCAATAGGAGCGAGGCACATGCATCTGCGTCATAAGAGTGCGAGCGACGTCGAGGAGATGACGGTTTTTACGTTCCGCCACCCCATTTTGTTGGGAGGTGTAAACACAGCTGGTCTGATGGAGAAGACCATGTTGCAAACAAAAAGAGGAAAACTCATGACTAAGGTATTCTTTAGCATTGTCAGAGCGAAGAAATTTAATAGAAACCTCAAATTGAGTTTTAATCATATTATAAAAAGTTTGCCATACAGAAAAGAGTTCAGAGCGATCTTTTAACAGATACACCCAAGTACATCGAGAGAAATCATCAATAAAAGTTACAAAATAAGAGCTACCCCGACCAACGGTGAGAGTAGGAGCAGGTCCCCAGACATCAGAATGAATGAGATCAAAGGGGCGAGAGGAACCACGGCCTTGCTTTGGTGGGAAGGGGGAACGGTGATGTTTGCCCAACTGACACGCGTCACAGTCGAGCGGAGGACCCGTGGAAGGTAAGTGGGGAAGAAGCTGACGAAGAATCCGAGCTGGAGGATGGCCAAGGCGAAGATGCCATTGAAGCAGGTCGGTGGACGAGGAAGAGAAGGCGGACAGAGCAGAGACATTGTCGAGGAAGTAGAGGCCGCCGCTCTCAGTCCCAGTAGCAATCGTCCGCTGGGTCCTCGGGTCCTGAAAACAACAAGAAGAAGGAGTGAATAAGACGGAGCACTGAAGTTGCTTGCATAAGGTAGTAACAGAGAGTAAGTTGCAGGGAAATTTCGGGACATAGAGAGTGTCCATTAAACAAAGTGACGGGGTAACTTGCACCATGCCCGTCCCATGAACTGGGGAAGGAGAACCATCCGCAACAAGAACTGGGGGTAACCGATCATGTGTTTCAAGAAGAGAGAAACATTGAGGATTGCCGGTCATGTGATTTGTAGCACCAGAGTCAATCAGCCATTTACCTTGGGTAACGACGTGAGCACTACCTGAGGTCGTGGCCATAGAGGCAGAGGGCCGAGAGGAAGAATCAGCAGAGGGGCGAAGGTGAGGGTGTTTTTGCCAGCAGCGGTCAACAGTGTGGCCGGTACGACCACAATGAGAACAAAGAAACCTGGACAGACCGCGCGGCCCGGTGTGACTACGGCCACTAGTGCCGCCCCGCTGAGTTTGGAGAGCATAGGTCTCTGGTGGAGGAGGGGAGGCCAACAGAGGGCGCTGGAGAAGCGAAGTAACGGCGGCGATGCGAGCCGCGGTGGCATCCAAGGTGGGAGATTCGGCTTCACCCAAGATCTGCTGGCGGATCATATCAAAGGACTCGGGAAGCCGCAGAAGATAACAAACAACCAGGAGTTCCTGGAAGTGTTTGTGTTGGGTGGCCACGTCCGCGGAGAAGGGCCGATTTTGAAGAATCTCGGCGCCAAGAGCCTGAACTTGCTGATAGGCTGCTGCAGGAGTCATGGAAGGACGGGCGAAGAGGTCGGCATAAAGGGTGTAGATCCGGGACGTCTGGGTCCCCTTAGAGTAAAGAGCGGCAAGGTGAAGCCAAGCGGCCTTGACCGTCTCATCATGGCGGATGACGGGAAGGCATTCATCAGAGAGGCTGTTAGCCAGCCAAGTGCGGACAAGAGCATCACTCGCATCCCATTCGTCAAATTGAGCAGAATCTGGAGGGGGAGGGTCATCGGTAAGGTGATGACGTTTGCGCTGAGAGCGAAGGAGAAAGGTGAAAGAAACGCTCCAATCCGGATAATTGGAGCCAACAAGTTTAGAAACAGTGCCAAGATTTCCGGAAAGAGTAGGAGGAGGGGGGAAGCCGGATTGGCAACAGGAGTGGTGGCAGTAGAAGTCTCAGAGAGAGCCATAGAGGAAAACAAAGGGAAGCCGCGCGGTTAAGAAACAAGCCGCGGGAAGAAGAGATGCAGCGGTCAAGATGTCAGACACCAGCGGCCAGAGAGGCCACGACCAAGCCGCAGAACAAGCAGAGGGAGAGAGGTCGGGCGGTAAGAGAGCAGACCACGCGAACAGACGGGAAAGGCGATAAGGCAGGTCGCGGCGACTAAAGAAGAGAAGAAGAGCACAGCGACTAGAACAGGTCGCGGCAAAGGACAGGTCGCGGGCAGACAGAACAAGCCGCGCGGAAAGAGCGGACAGAATCAGGAGCCAGAAATCGAAGGCTCTGATACCATGTAAAAGTAGAGAAAAAGTGACTAGAAAACAAGCCGGAATTTTGAATAATGAAAATTTTATTATCCAAAAAGATATCATTTACAAAGGTATGGCCTCCCTTTTATAGAATGGAGGAGATAGAGGAGAGTACAAACTAACAATGTGGGACTAAATAAATGTACAAAGACTGGGCGGTTTGATATGTACAGACCGCACAGTCCGCGCGGTTAGATAACAGGCTAACCGCCCGGACAGGCCAGAGGGAGATGCAGAAGGAGACCGCCAGACTGCCAGACCGCCAGACCGCCAAATATCCAAGTCGTTGTAGACAAACCGCTAGACCGCACGGTCAACAACTCGCCAGATCCAAACCGCTAGACCGCACAGTCAACAATCCGCCAGGTCCAAACCGCAGACCGCCCGGTCTCATGCTTCAACACAAAACATAACCTTGCTTCAAAGCAATATCATCCACTTTAGTGAGGATAGACTGCTGTTGTTTAGCCAAAAACACTACAGCATTACCTCCCTTATGGAAGCAATCTGTCATCTCCTTCTTATTCATATTTACTTCAAATCTAATAGACTTAATATCTTGAGCCAAGTCAAATTGAAGGGATTTATTGCTCTCATCAACATACTTCTCCATTGTTAATCTCTGCTCATCCAACTTAACTTGCAAATCTACCATGAACTTGTTGTAGTTAAATTCAGATGTAGATTGATGAGTTGAAGTTTGGAGTGCCTGCTTATAACTTTGGGTCCTTCTCTTGAAGACTATGAGCTTTCTCTTCTTAGCCATTCTGGCTGCTTCAGTCTCAGAGTCTGATGAACTTTCTATTTGAACTCTTTCAGGAGTAGGAGGAATATTAGTTTTAGTGACATGTTGCTCAGCCTCAACATTCACAGGCTCCCCCTCAACTTCTTGTTCCTTCTCAGCTTCTTGCTCTATATCTATGTCTAGTGCCTTTTCATTGTCTTGCTCCTCCTCTACTCTATCAGTAGCAATTTCAATATTAGGAAATAACTCATCTAGAGTGTATTCCTTCTGAGCTTGAACAGATGTTGAATCATCCAGATCTGCAATATGCAAATCTTTTGATAAATCAATTTGTTCTTCCTCTTGCACTTGTACAGACATCTTCTCCCCCTGCACTTGATCAGTATTTGGAATATCCTGGGCAGGTGAATACACTTGTTCCCCCTGCACCTGTTCAGAAGTAGATACATTCTGGGCAGGAGAGTGAGCTTGCTCCCCCTGCATCTGTGCAGGAATGGTTTCTTTCTGAATTTGAGTAGACTCAAGCTGATCTTCAACCTGCTCTCTCACTTGCTCTTCTTGATGCTGGGCAGTGCCTAGATCATGTGTAGGGGATCTTACAGGGGTGTCCTGCCTGCTCTCATCAGGCACATCTTTAGACAGCACCCTATCCCATCTTGAAAATAATCTCATATCCATCTTCCTCATGTGATTAATCTTGGACCCAGGCAGTTGTTGCATAACCTCAGGAATCACTCCAGTCAGGTATAAACTAACAATTCTAGCCAGATTTGGCTTCTTGATTCCTTCCTTGATCTTATCAAATACTACAGCTGACCAGTCAGTTGGAATTGTAAACACAATTCTGGTCATTAGGCAGAACATATAGGCTGAAATCCTATCATGTCCACCTGGTTTGCACAAAATTACTTTCCCAACTACTTCTGACAGAAACTTGCCTTGTTGGTTCATCCCTTTTCTATTAAAAGCAGCTCCAATCTTTAAGGTTGGATCCAATCCACATCATTGGAGAGCCTCCCTAGACTTAGAGGCTGGGACCTCTTCTTCATTCTCAACTATAGGCAATTGTAGAATCTTTCTCAAACTTCTTGGTGTGATTTTCACCTTTGTCCCATGAACTGTGGATTTTATCTTGAGACCAGATGAATCCACTGATGCAGAGGTAAAGAATTCAAGCACCTCCTTCTTCCATATCTTTGAAGGTTCAGAAACTAGAAACTCTAATCCAGATTCGGAGATTAGAGTGATAACCATTTGAACATCTGTCGGGGCATTCGCAAAGGCATTGCGTACCAACTCATATCCTTCGTTGACGTTATCTTCAACCTTTGGCGTCATTGAGTAGACGAGAAATCTTGAGAGAGAAGAGAGAGAGAGATTGTCGACACGGGGTTTCAGTCTCCAAAACCCTGTAAGCGTGTCGACAGAATAAGTTCTTGACCTATTTATACCTTCTAGGGAAAGAAGATCAAAGGTCAGGCAAAAACAGTCTATATGTGTCGACACAGATGGAGTGTGTCGACACAAACTTCTATTGTCTTGACAGCAAGTCTGTCTACTATGTGTCGACAGTAGTTGTGGATATGTCGACACCTGAGAGACATAGTAGAGCATCAGAAATTCTGTGTTGACTCTTAGGATAAGTGTCGACACAAAATCTGTAAGTGTCGACACCACTATTCTGGTGAAGTCGACACTACATTCCTGGATGAGTCGACTATTTGATTCTTAAGTATCGACACAAATTCTCTGTGTCGACACACATTCTCTGACTAGTCGACATGACTTCACTGAGTCGACACATTATCATTGAATGTGTCGACACTATTTTACTTAGCCAATTTCTGTTTTTGTCAATACCACTTGATAATTTAATATCACTTGTAAGTTTGTTGATAAACTAATCAATGGTCAGCATGCTTAATTCAATTTTAAATTTATTGAATTTTGTTTCATTCAGTGGCTTAGTAAATACATCTGCTATTTGATAATCTGTTTTAACAAATTCCAATGAGATGTCTTTTCTTTCTACATGCTCTCTAAGAAAATGATATTTAATTTCTATATGCTTAGTTCTACTATGAGAAACAGGATTATTAGCAATAGAAATAGCACTTTTAGAATCACACAATAAAGGTGTTCTACTTACTTGAATACCATAGTCTTTCAACTGATGTTGTATCCACAATAGCTGTGCACAGCAGCTGCCAGCAGCAACATATTCTGACTCAGCTGTGGATATTACCACACTGGTCTGCTTCTTACTACTCCATGATATCAATCTTCCTCCCAAGAATTGACAAGTACCTATTGTACTCTTTCTATCCTCTCTACAGCCTGCAAAGTCTGCATCTGAATAACCTGTTAGTAGAAAATCTCTATTCCTAGGGTACCAAAGGCCTAGATTAGGTGTGCCCTTAAGATATTTCAGAATCCTTTTGACTGTAGTATAATGAGATTCTTTAGGGCAGACTTGGTACCTAGCACAGACACATGTAGCATACATAATATCTGGTCTACTAGCAGTGAGATATAGTAGAGAGTCAACTATTCCTCTATACAAAGATTCATCAACAGGTTTACCTGCATCATCTTTGCATATAGGCATACTTGTTCCCATAGGAGTTCTCATAGTGGAGGATGACTCCATACCATACTTCTTAATTAATTCTTTGGTGAACTTAGATTGGGATATGGACAGGCCATCATCAGTCTGTCTTACTTGAAGTCCCAAGAAGAACTTAAGTTCCCCCATACTGCTCATCTCAAACTTCCCTTGCATAAGTTTGGCAAACTTTTTACAAAGGTTGTTTTCAGTAGATCCAAAGATTATGTCATCAACATAGATCTGAACTAAGATGATCTTACCTTTGGATTCCCTAAGGAAAAGAGTTTTGTCTATTTTTACTCTTGAGAATTTATTTTCAATAAGGAAAGTAGACAGGGTTTCATACCAAGCCCTTGGGGCTTGCTTTAACCCATACAAAGCTTTCCTAAGCTTATAGACATAATCAGGTTTAAGAGGATCTACAAAACCTGATGGCTGCTCTACATAGACTTCCTCTTTTAAATCACCATTCAGGAATGCTGATTTCACATCCATCTGGTACACTTTGAAGTCTTGATAGGCTGCATAGGCAAGGAACATTCTGATTGCCTCCAGCCTTGCTACTGGGGCAAAAGTTTGATCAAAGTCAATCCCTTCTTCCTGCATGTATCCTTTTACAACCAATCTTGCTTTATTCTTCACTATTATTCCACTCTCATCCAATTTGTTCCTATAAATCCACTTTATGCCAATTATGTTGTGGCCTCTTGGTTTAGGAACAAGCTCCCAGACATTGCACCTTCTGAATTGATTCAGCTCCTCTTGCATAGCATCAATCCAGTGCTGGTCTTGGATGGCTTCTTCAAACTTCTTAGGCTCCACTTGAGACAGGAAACTTGAATGCAGATCTGTGCTTTGATTTCTGCTTCTAGTCTGCACTCCCTGTCTTGGATCACCTATAATCTGATCAGCTGGATGATCTCTTAAATGTCTTGTAGCTGGAGGAAGATTCCTTTCTGGTTGAACATCTCCAGCTCCTTCTTCATGCTGAACCTCTTGGTTTTCATCAGCATCTATTGAGTCTTGTACTCCCCCTGGACAGTAGTCTTCATTTTCCAATGCTCCATCTTCCTTTGATGCTTCAGCAATGGAGAGCTTGTCCATTCTTTTGCTTATACCTGTTGAATCATTTGATCTACAAGACAACTCACAGTTGATTAATCTTGTTTCATCAAACACAACATGTACAGATTCTTCAACAACTTGAGTAGTTAAGTTGTAGATTCTATAGGCCTTACTATTTATGCTGTACCCAACAAATATCCCATCTTGGGATTTGGCAGCAAACTTAGTTAGGTATGACTTGCCATTGTTAAGTATATAGCATTTACAACCAAAGATCCTGAAATAGGATAAATTTGATTTTCTACCTTTCATAATCTCATAGGGAGTCTTTTTGTGGTTCTTGGTGATAGAAGCCCTATTGATTACATGACATGTAGTGTTAACTGCCTCAGCCCAGAAATATTCTGGGAGAGAGGTGTCACTCAATAGAGTTCTGCCAGCTTCAATTAATGTTCTATTCTTTCTTTCAGCAATGTCATTTTGCTGTGGTGTTCTAGGTGAGGAGAACTCTTGGAAAATCCCAAAGTCTTCACATAATTTTGTCATGCTTTCAGATTGAAACTCAGTACCATGGTCACTTCTGATTTTGACCACTGTACTATTCAGTTCATTCTGAATTTGCTTTACAAAACTAAGTAATACACTTGGGGTTTCTGATTTCTGTCTCAGAAAGAACACCCATGTAAATCTAGAATAGTCATCTACCACCACAAAAGTATAGACTTTCCTACCTAGACTATGAACTGGCATAGGACCAAAAAGATCCATATGTAAGAGGTATAGGCACCTCACAGAATCCTTGTTTTCAAGGCTTTGAAAGGAGGATTTTGTCTGCTTGCCCTTTTGACAAGCTGAGCATATTTCTCCCTTTATACACTTAACTTGAGGACCATTCCTCACTAACTCTTTGCTAAAGAGTTGGTCAATTGTCTTGTAGTTAAGATGAGCCAATCTCTTGTGCCACTTGACACAATGAGAAGCATTATCATCAGCTACAAGACAGATGAAAGAAACCGTGTTCTCACATACAAAATTAAGACAATAGACATTTCTCTTCCTATACCCAGTCAATATGATCTTTTGATCACTTGACCTTTTGATATGACATCCATCCTTAACAAATGAAATATCATATCCTAAATCACTCAGCTGGCTTATGCTTATTAGATTGTGTTTCAAACCTTTTACATAAGCCACTTGAGTGATAGTAATTAGGTTAGTAGAAATGTTACCAAACCCTTTGGTGATTCCTTTTTCAGATCCATCAAAGATCACTTTAGGTTCATCTTTGACAGATGTATACTCCTTCAGCAGCCCCTTTGTTCCAGTCATGTGCCTGGAACAACCACTGTCCAAGTATCATATAGGGGCATGGCCACTTGGACTTTCCTGCAACACAGATTTACTTACCCTTAGAACCCAAGTAAGTCTTGGGTCCTTGGTTCAGGTTAGCATTAACAAAGCTACCATTATCTCTTCTAACAGGTAGACTATTGTTTTTTCTAACACTTGAGTTATGCCAGCAGTCTAATGCAAAATGGCCTCTCTTGCCACAGCACCAACATTCAAACTTATTGTATCTAGATCTAGATACACCCTTGACAGAAGAATTTCTGTCCATTGCTGGTGCTGCAGCAGCTTCACCCACTGATTTCTTATAATCATTGGGTTTATGAACATGGATAGACCTGTTGGCATTTACACCCTTATTTATCAGAACATTAGTCTTAAAATGACCATGTATATCTTCATGATCATATTGGTTAGAAAGCACTTGCACCTTTCTAAACTTAATAGGGACTGAAAGGTTCAGTGGCTTGACAAGAGCTTTGCCTCTCCTTTTGAATTGGGCTGCCCTGGGGTTACCTTTGAATCCTAGTCCTGCCTTACCCTTTTGAGTCACAAATTCATCTATCAAGGGTAAGAAAGACTTTGGCTTAAAGTAACTAGCCACTAACTCCTTTTCTATTCTTAGTCTGGCCTCCAGACTCTTCACTTGATCATTGGTATAATTGATTGTGCCCATCTGAATAATAGTTATATTCTTCAGTTTGGCAATTTCATTTAACTTCTGATCAATTACTTTTTCAAACTCAGTTGCAGCTACCTTTAGATCAGCAATTTCCTGAGCCTGAGATTTAACCAGGTTCTTGCTTTTCTTAAGGGCCTACAACAAGTCCCCATACTTATCTATCAATTGATAGACATCTCCTTCAGATTCAGATGCATCCACATCACTTGATGCAGATGTAGCTGATTCTGTACTTGTACTACAAACAGATTTTGTTGAAGGACATAGTACCTTACTAGGACCAGACTGATTCTGGCACATGTCTTCTTCCAATCCTGCCATCAGTCTCATGCACTGATGATCTTCTTGTTCATAGATGGAGTCTAGCAATTGCATGAACTCCTCTTCTTCAGTAGCAGCATACAGTCCAATATATGCTTCAGCTTCAGATTCTGATTCTGAAGTTGATTGATCTGTTAGGCTCTTTTCCTTCTTTGCAACAAAGGATTTTTCCTTCTTGCCTTTTTGATAAGTCTTCTTCTTGTCTGATGACTCCTTTCTCTTATCAGGACAGTCAGCCACTACATGTCCAGGCCTATTGCAACAATAGCAGACAATCTTTGAAGTAGTGGCCTTGCTGGGCTTTGTTCTGCTCTTCTCTTTCCTTGATGACTTTTTCTTCTAATAATAGTCATCAACTTGCTGTGTTGAGGAGGGCCTAGACTTCCACTGCTTCTTCTTTAAGAATCTCTGGAATTGCCTTGTAAATGCAGCAAAATCTGCATCTGACTCACAGCTTTCTGAACCCTGATTATCTGAATTTTCAGAACTAACTTCTGCAACTTCCTTAGGAGGAGATGATGATATCCTCCTATCCTTTCTAGTGGCTTCTGCCTTGAAGGCCACTGTCTTCTCTCTATGCTCTCCTTTTGAATTCTTTTCCTCCTCCTTCCTCACCATAAGTTGCATTTCATAGGACAGCAACTTTCCAAACAAGGTTGGAGGAGAAATCTCTGCCAGTTTAGTCACTTCTCTTATGGCACAGATCTTTGTGTCCCAATCCTTTGTCAAGGATCTTAAGAATTTGTCATTCAGTTCATAGGTACTGAAGACTCTTTCATAGGACTTTAACTCATTCACAATTCTATAGAATTTCTTATAGCATTCAATTATGCTATCAGTTTTTCCTTGTCTAAAACTTTCATATTCCTGGTTGAGCATAGACTTCCTATCCTGTCTTACTTCTTCAGATCCCTCCATGTAGACAATCAAGGTGTCCCACATTTCTTTGGAGGTCTTGTAGTGAATCAGATTCTGAAATGTAGAATCATCTATGACACTCACAATAATATTCTGAGCTCTCTTGTCCATGGTTGCCAAAATGATTTCATCCTTGGTCATTTCAGAATAACTCTTTGGAGTTTGAATATTAGCATCAAGAACTGATACCTTCATTGGAATGAAGGGTCCTTCCTGAACTGTGATGTATATCCTTGGGTCAGATGCTTCCATGAACAATCTGACTCTTTCTTTCCAAATTCCAAAGATTTCCTTCCTGCAGATGGGTAACTTCATTGACCCTAACTCCTTATGGTTTTCTCCAGAAGTCATCTTCTTGAATCTTGATTCTGCCTTTCAGATCTACCTCAGACTGTTAAGTCCTTTTTGAGGAACCTCTCTCTGATACCACTTGATAGTTTTACTTTCAAGACAACCTAAACACCTAGAGGGGGGGTGAATAGGTTCTAATGCTTGTTAACACTTTTTGGCAGAATTCAATTACAGAATTAAAACACACAGCACAGCAGTCACAGAAATTTAACCATCATAGATTGCACACTGTTTTATAGTGGTTCCCCAAGGTCTTGGTACATCCACTTTCCCCCTTCACCTATCTAGCAGTATGCTAGATTCGGCCAAACTTCCTCTTTACTCAGATCCACAGATCCTACAGCTCAGAACCTGAAAAGGTTCCTACAACTCAGGCTCAACAGCCCTACCTCAGCCTTATCACAAAGCCTACAACTCAGAGAAGAACCTCCTCCTACACTCAGGCAAACAGCCCTACCACTCAGAGATCAACTCTCCTACACTCGGCCTTTATAACACAGACTTACAACTCAGATCTGTATTGACAGATCCTACAGAAATTAAAAAAGAAGTTTTTAATGTCTTGCCTTTGTTGAGAGAGAAAAGAACAAGACAAATCTTGATCAGCTGATGAAATCAACTGAATCTGAGCTTTCTTCAAAGCTTCTTGAATCTGAACTTAGCTGAGTTGATTTCCAAACAGCTTCTTGAGAAACCAATGATGGCTTCCTTCTTCTTCTTCAAGTGGCTGGATCCCTCTCTATCCAACACCTTTGATGATACTTCTGAATTCTTGAAAGAACTCTTCTTAGACTGATCCTGAGAACGTCTTCTTAGATCTTCTGATGAAGATCTTCTTTAATGCCTTGCACTTTCTTGAAGAGAGGACTTGTCTCTTAACTGATGTGTTGATTAAGAATTAATTTCCTCTTGTGTGTGTTGTTTTTTTTTTCTTCTTCTGAATCTGTCTATTTATAGATCTTCTTCATGGTAACCGGTTGATCCGGTTTCTAACTGACTTCTGACAAGTCTGACAGCTTCAGTTAACCTGTCATAACCCACAGCTGTCAAGTCTTCAAACAGATCCTGTGCCTTAGTCTTGGACAGCAAAGTGTTGAGACAGACTGTCAGAAAGTGTCGAGACCAACTGTCTATATGTGTCGACACAAGTGACTTTGGTGTCGACACAGCCTTTGATGATGTCGACTAGTTTGCCTTTAAGTCGACACTGCTTCTTCAGAACTTCATCTTGAGAATGAGTCGACACAGAGAATCTGTGTCGACTCAACACTTCATCTTTCTTCAGAAAATAACTTGGTCTTGACTTTGCAGTGTGTGTCGACACAAGTCCTGTGTGTCGACACAAGTCCTGTGTGTCGACACAGTTGTTGTAGATTCAGAACTCAGTATGTGTCGACTCTGCCTTCAGGTGTCGACATAGTTGAGGTCGACTATCTTTCTGTGAGTCGACACTGCTTCCCAGTGTCGACATAAATATGGTCGACTATCTTTTTGTGAGTCGACACTGCTTCCCAGTGTCGACACAAGTGTGGTCGACTATCTTTCTGTGAGTCGACACTGCTTCCTAGTGTCGACACAAATGTGGTCGACTATCTTTCTGTGAGTCGACACTGCTTCCTTCAAGTGTCGATACAATTATTCTGAAGTGTCGACATAATTTCTTCAGGTGTCGACATATGAACTTAGAATAATTTCTTGTATTCTTTAATACTTCTTCACCTGCACATATCAACTTAAAACAACATCAAATACACCTTGATGTATATCATTAAGCTAAGTTAGGCTTCTTCAAATCAGGTACACATTTTCTAATGTACCCAACAGTGTGTCTTCGGGGCCAGCCGCGGGAAGTTCCTCGGACATCTCTTGACTCCGACAGGGGTGGAGCCTAACCCGGATAAGGTAAAGGTCATCCTAGACCTGGAATCACCTCGCAATGCCAAGGAGGTCCAACGCTTGACAGGCAAGCTGGCTGGACTAAACAGGTTCCTTTCGCGGTCTGGAGAAAAATGTTCATCGTTCTTCAAAGTGTTGAGGGGTAACCAGAGGTTTGAATGGACAGCCGAGTGTGAGGAAGCCTTCCAAGGACTGAAGAGACAGCTCTCTCAGGCTCCCCTACTTCAAAGCCCAAAAGAAGGGGAGGACCTAGCCCTGTATCTCGGGGTGGGGGCAGAAGCTGTGAGCTCTGTTCTAGTCAGGGAAGAGGAGAAGAAGCAGCTACCCATCTACTACGTAATTCGGATCTTAAGAAAGGCGGAGCTCCGTTACCACATCCTCGAAAAGCTAGCGTATGCTCTGATCGTTTCGGCAAGAAAGCTTCGGCCATATTTCCAAGCACACACGATTAGGGTGGTAACCGACCATCCTCTTCGCAAGATCTTTGAAGGGGTGGATCACTCGGGCAGGCTGGCCAAGTGGTCCATTGAGCTGAGCGAATTCAACATCTCTTTTGTCCCAAGGCTCTCCATTAAGGCGCAAGCAGTGGCAGACTTTCTGGCAGACTATGTTGTTGAAGTCGGGGAAGAGGAGCCGCGACAATAGGGGGCGTGGAAGGTGATGGTTGATGGGGCCTCGGGAAAGCATTCCATGGGGGGAGGAGTGGTGTTGGTAAGCCCCCAGGGGGTGGCTATAGAACAGGCGGTGGCCTATCACTTTCCGGTGACCAACAATCAAGCAGAGTACGAAGCCGTGATAGCCGGTCTTCGTTTGGCAAGGGAGCTAGAGATCCAGGGCGTAGAGGCCTTCACAGATTCAATGGTGGTGGCATCGCAGATCCGAGGGGAGTTTGAGGCTCGGGAGCCTACCCTCGTGAAATATCTATCCAAGATAAGGGCAATCATCGGAGGATTCTGGTCCTTCTCCATCCAGCATGTTCCCAGGGAAGAAAGTGTAGCGGCTGATCGATTGGCGAAGTTTGGGCCTCGGGGAGGAGGAACCGTAACTAAACTGTTCCGACCGGCAATTGTGGAAGGGGAGTTGATGGAGGTAGGACGACGATCCTCCTGGGTAGACCCATTGGTGACCTTCCTGACCACTGGCGAGCTGTCGGAGGAGGTTAAGGATGCAAAGAGCTTCAGGCGAAAGGCAGCTCACTATCTGATGCTGGAAGGGGGTCTGTATCGCAAGATGTTGTCAGGGCTCCTTGCGAGATGTGTGACAGAGGAGGAAATCCCGAGGATCCTGGAAGAGGTACATTGGGGAGAGTGCGGCAGCCACTCGGGAGGAAGGACGTTGGAGGCAAGAGTGGTAAGGCAAGGATATTTCTGGCAGTCCCTGAGGAAGGATGCGGTTGAGTTTGCGAAGAGATGCCTAAAATGTCAAGTATACGCACCCCTCCAGCTCCTGCCCGCTCAAAGGCTTCGTAGCATCACGGCGTCGTGGCCTTTCGCCATCTGGGGGATGGATCTAGTTGGACTTTTTCCCCCAACTAGCGGTCAGAGGAGGTTCCTCCTAGTTATGATCGATTACTTCTCTAAGTGGCTGGAGATCAAGGCTCTAGCCAAGGTCACTTCCCAGGTCATCAGGAACTTTGTTTGGGGAGAAATCGTATGCAAGCACGGGCTACCCCGAGCAATAGTAACAGACAATGGTCCTCAGTTTGCTAGTGAGGAGTTCATCAGCTTCTGCACCCAGCTGGGGATAGACCTCAGGTTCGCCTCTGTCCATCACCCCCAGAGCAATGGCCAAGTGGAAGCGGCAAATAAGATTATTGTGAACTTGCTCAAGAAGAAGGTGGAGAACCTGAGGGGGAACTGGGTAGAGCAGCTCCCCTCCGTCCTGTGGGCCTTGCGAACAAACCCGAACACAGCCACCGGTGAGACCCCCTTCAAGCTCTCTCATGGGTGTGAGGTTGTCCTCCCAGTAGAGTTCGAGGTTCGGTCCCCGCGGGTCACGACCGCGGGCGAAGGAGAGGAGCCATCAGGCAGGAATAGATCAAGCGGCGAATGGCTAAGTACTTCGATAAACATGTTAGAATCAAGCAATTCGCCGAAGGGGACCTAGTGCTGAAAAAGGTCGACGCGGCAGGGAGGTCGGCCCCTGTTGGCAAGCTGAACCCCAGCTGGGAAGGACCTTACATAGTAAAGGAGGTTCTGGCAAACGGAGGTTACTACCTCCAGGATGAAGAGGGAAGTACCTTGAGCCACAACTGGAGCGGTGATGGTCTAAAGCGCTTTTACTCGTAAGGGAAAAAGGGGATTGTACTGTTGTAGTCAAATATTATCATTTCGAAACATTATCATACCAAAATGCTATCAGGGTATTCTTCTTGCTTTGATCTGATATCTGCTTTCTCATCTTAATGATAGAATAGCTCTGGTTTGAGAAATCTTCATCAACACCCCGAGCTCGGCTCGGCCCCAGGTAGAACCGTTGCGCAGGCTCTCATCTAGCTGGCAGGTCCGAAAGCTCGCCTGTGGGGGAGAGGTTTGGTTTGAGAAATCTTCATCCAACACCCCGAGCTCGGCTCGGCCCCAGGTAGACCCGCTGAGCAGGCTCTCATCTAACTGGCAGGTCTGAAGGCTCGCCTGTGGGGGAGAGGTTTGGTTTGAGAAATCTTCATCAACACCCCGAGCTCGGCTCGGCCCCAGGTAGACCCGCTGCGCAGGCTCTCATCTAGCTGGCAGGTCCGAAGGCTCGCCTGTGGGGGAGAGGTTTGGTTTGAGAAATCTTCATCAACACCCCGAGCTCGGCTCGGCCCCAGGTATACCCGCTGCGCAGGCTCTCATCTAGCTGGTAGGTCTGAAGGCTCGCCTGTGGGGGAGAGGTTTGGTTTGAGAAATCTTCATCAACACCCCAAGCTCGGCTCGGCCCCAGGTAGACCCGCTATGTAGGCTCTCATCTAGCTGGCGGGTCCGAAGGCTCGCCTGTGGGGGAGAGGTTTGGTTTGAGAAATCTTCATCAACACCCCGAGCTCGGCTCGTCCCCAGGTAGACCCGCTGCGCAAGCTCTCATCTAGCTGACAGGTCCGAAGGCTCGCCTGTGGGGGAGAGCTTTGGTTTGAGAAATCTTCATCAACACCCCGAGCTCGGCTCGGCCCCAGGTAGACCCGCTGCGCAGGCTCTCATCTAGTTGGCGGGTCCGAAGGCTCGCCTGTGGGGGAGAGGTTTGGTTTGAGAAATCTTAATCAACACCCCGAGCTCGGCTCGGCCCCAGGTAGACCCGCTGCGCAGGCTCTCATCTAGCTGGCGGGTCCGAAGGCTCGCCTGTGGGGGAGAGGTTTGGTTTGAGAAATCTTCATCAACACCCCGAGCTCGACTCGGCCCCAGGTAGACCCGCTGCGCAGGCTCTCATCTAGCTGGCAGGTCCGAAAGCTCGCCTGTGGGGGGAGAGGTTTGGTTTGAGAAATCTTCATCAACACCCTGAGCTCGGCTCGACCCCAGGTAGACCCGCTGCGCAGGCTCTCATCTAGCTGGCAGGTCCGAAGGCTCACTTGTGGGGGAGAGGTTTGGTTTGAGAAATCTTCATCAACACCTCGAGCTCGGCTCGACCCCAGGTAGACCCGCTGCGCAGGCTCTCATCTAGCTGGCAGGTCCGAAGGCTCGCCTGTGGGGGAGAGGTTTGGTTTGAGAAATCTTCATCAACACCCCGAGCTCGGCTCGGCCCCAGGTAGACCCACTGCGAAGGCTCTCATCTAGCTGGCAGGTCCGAAGGCTCGCCTGTAGGGGAGAGGTTTGGTTTGAGAAATCTTCATCAACACCCCGAGCTCGGCTCGGCCCTAGGTAGACCCGCTGCGCAGGCTCTCATCTAGCTGGCAGGTCCGAAGGCTCGCCTGTGGGGGAGAGGTTTGGTTTGAGAAATCTTCATTAACACCCCGAGCTCGGCTCGGCCCTAGGTAGACCCGCTGCGCAGGCTCTCATCTAGCTGGCAGGTCCGAAGGCTCGCCTGTAGGGGAGAGGTTTGGTTTGAGAAATATTCATCAACACCCCGAGCTCGGCTCGGCCCCAGGTAGACCCGCTGCGCAGGCTCTCATCTAGCTGGCAGGTCCGGAGGCTCGCCTGTGGGGGAGAGGTTTGGTTTGAGAAATCTTCATCAACACCCCGAGCTCAGCTTGGCCCCAGGTAGACCCGCTGCGCAGGCTCTCATCTATCTGGCAGGTCTGAAGGCTCGCCTGTGGGGGATAGGTTTGGTTTGAGAAATCTTCATCAATACCCCGAGCTCGGCTCGGCCCCAGGTAGACCCGTTGCGCAGGCTCTCACCTAGCTGGCAGGTCCGAAGGCTCGCCTGAGGAGGATAGGTTTGGTATTTTCAAATATTGTGACACGAATGTTCTAGGCTTGAACCAAAGACACACCCAGAAGGCAGAACAGGAGGATTGAGGATCTCCTTGATCAGGAGGGGTCTCGGCCTGGAGAAATCTCGGCCGAGAGGTATAGGGTAAGGGGATCTCGACAAAAGAAGTTCCCGGCAGGGAGACTTAGGTAGTGGATCCTTAGTCAGACAAGGAGAGGGTCTAGGCGCGAAGTCCTGACCGACCGCGCAAGATAAGAAAGGGGGTCTTCCCTTAAAAAAGGGGGGCCGGGGGCAACGCCCTCGACAAATGGTTCTCAGTAGAGCGCGGGAACGATGCATTCGAGCCCTGAGCTCTCGGCAGATTCTCACCTATCGGCCGCTAAGAGAGACTATCCTAGAGGGGTCAGGGGCCTCGGGCAGAAACACTCTTGAACAGCATTCGTTTTTTAACAGTTAGAAAAAAGAGAGGGGAGCAAAGTTACATTTACATTATAAACTGCTCACAATATTACAAAAATCGGAGCGTCTCGCTCATTACAAAGGTAGAAGAAAAAGAAATCCCTCAGGGGGAAGCGCTATATCCGCTCGAGCTCCCGCTCGGGTTCCCACTTGGGCTTCTGCGGGAGCTCTCGCCCGAGCTCTCCCCAGAGGTCTCGCCAACAGCCGCGGGAGATCTCAGGACGTCCGGGGGCGGAGAGTCGGGCGCGCCTGGGGCTTCGGGATAGGCTCGAAGAGCCAGGGGACGAGCTGGGGAGCGATCAGGGTCTCGCCACCCTCATCCAGGCATCCCACGTCCCGCAACGTCTCGATCATCAATCTAGTCGTCGTCTGGGCATTGACCTGCAAGAGCTTGTCGATGTCGTACTCGGAATAATTTCGGCTCTTCAGCCTTTCATTGAGCGTGGGAGGGGGCGGGACCGCAGCTGCCGTCGTCTCCAGGCGCTTGACTTGGCCCTTCAGCATGGCGTTCTCGCACTCCACCCCGGCCAGCTGCGAGTGAAGCACCATGACCTGCGGAGAGTCCTGTGTAAAAGCGTTTTATCAGCGGCGAGAACGGAGGTGTGGATCTCATAGGCGAGAACGAAGGTCTGAAAGGGTCTCACTTACCTCCTCCGCCGGGCGCACGGACAGCAGGCGACGGGCGTCCTCTAGCTCGGTCTTTAGGGCCGCCGCCTGAGCCACCGCTTCCTCTCTCGCCTTGTACATATTGAGGAAGTTCCGGTCGATGGTGATGCTTCGGCGAGCACACATGTGCGCAAGCTCGAACACACGCATCAAGACCCGGATGGAGTTGAAAGCGAGGAGGCGAGTGGGCAGTTGGTCGTACAGGCCCGCGAACTCCCGGCTGTAGAGGCCGTATCCCAACGTGAAGGCCTCGTCGGTGACCTCGTCACCCTCTTCCCAGCTCGGGAGCAGCGTCGAGAGGGATACTCGGTTGGCCTCCGGGTCCCATTGCAGCAAGGGTTTCCCTTCCGCATCAAGGCTCTTCACACCTAAGCCAAAGTTCTTGTGCCCCTTCGGCATAGGCTTGGGCGGGAGCTGGGCAGAGCTATCGGCAGTCGCTGGCTCAGCGCCCATCTCTCCACCCGCCTCGATCGCCGGAGGGTTCTCGGCAGAGGCCCCAACACGGCTCCTTGAGACGTCCCTTATCTCGCTGACCGCCGCTAAAACCTCGGCGAAGGAACAGCCCGGCGGGAGAGATCGGGCGGGCGAGGGCACCTTGGACTTCCCCTTCTCGGCAGCGGACGGCTTCGACCTCTTCATCGGCTAAGACGAAAAGTCGTTGGGTTTCCGCTTCCCGGCACCAGATGGCGGAGGCGGAGCAGGCTCGTCCCGGCAAGCGTGAGCCATAGACCTCGCGAGAGCCAACGGATCTCCCGCAGTCTGGCCTTCAGCAGCTTGCGTCTCGGGGAAGGGCTGGCGCAAGGGGATCTCCCGCTCTCCTGCAAGGACAACACGGTAACATTCAGCATGAAGGAGAGACGTGATTACCGGGCAAGAGAAAGAAAAGGTGAGATCTCACCTTCGCTAGGAAGAACGGGGGGAAGAGAGTTGACGTCCCGCGTAAGGAAGGGAAAGTCGAACTCCTTGGTCCCAAAGAATTCGAGGAGCGCGCTCTCGCGGAACCCCAGGGATAGCGGCTTGTAGGCGGCATCCTCATACTGGATCGGCGCAAGCGGAACGTTCCCAAAGTCACCGGAGACGAAGACAAACTTCTCGCCCCAGTGATGGTGCTTGTTGGCGAGACCAGTTGTCTTGAGCAGTTGCCCGGAGAAGAAGACGACTCCTCCCTTCGCGCGGAAGACAAACAGCTTCCGGAAGATCGAGAGGTTGAACTCTATCCTCTCGGATCGCATGTAGCAGATGAACGCTACAAGGATGACGACCGAATTCGGATTCAGCTGCGCGGGAACGACTTCATAGTATTGAAGGACGAGACGCATCTCCGGCCAAAGAGGGAGGCGAAAGCCCACCTCGAAGTGTTCGAGGGGGATCGCGAGCTCCCCCTCTCGCGCAGTGTTCACCCTGTCGTTGTTTTCTGGGTTTCTCGCGGCGAAGCCGACAGGAACATACCGGGAGGTAATCAGCCGATACTCCTCCAGGGTCAGGCGGCACGACGAAAATCGATGCTTCTGGAAAGCTTCCGCGCAGTTAGAACGTCCCTCGTTCTCGCCTGGCATTATGTCTAACGAACTCGAGGGCGAAATCACAAGAGAGGAGGCGAGAGGTAGAGACCAACCGGAAGCAATGGAAGGGAGGCGAAAGCAGGATGTTCTCGACAGAACGCGAAAGCGAAAAGAAGAAAGGTGAAGGTTTCAGACCGGGGAAATAAATGTGGTGGGTGAATCCACCTATTTATAGGAAGCCGTGATAAATGATGATTTTCCCAGAAAGGGCGGCGGAGGTACAGCTGTCACGCCCTAGGTCAACGGCGCCTCAATCCCCCGCCCAAATCGACAGTGACTGCCAAGAAAGGTTCAGTGACCATTTCTCAAGAACAGCAGTCTGATAGTCGGCGAAACATACCCTCTACAGCAGAAGAGGGTCGGCCGCACGGCTTGGGTTTGAAGTTGGAGAGGCTCGATGCTCTCGCGAGGGGCCCCGATGGACCTTCTTCGCCTTCTTCTTCTTCTCTTTTGGCGGCGGCGGAGGCGCCACAGTGGGTGCCTCTCTCGCCAGCCAAGGAGCCACTAGCGCGCTATTGGCAAGGGCTCGCTCTTGCGCCGCCTTTATGCGGTCCTGAAGGTTCTGCGAGAGTGGCTTACCAGCTTGTTTGGGGCGCATCGCGAGGTCGCGCGAGATCTCAGGGGGGGCAACAACGGTCAGGGGCAGATTTACGATCGTCTATCATCGCATATATATAACCGCGGCAGGGCCCACCGATAGATTCTCTTTGCAGGAAGTGACATGTGCCCAGCGAATATTTATGGGTTGGACGTGTCTTTTCGAGCGCAGAGCTAGCTCAAAAAGAGCGGGGATTGTGTACAACCCATATTCGATTGGTAGGACCCGGAGGCATCAACGGTCAGGGTTGGACCAGCCCCGGGTTAGCTTGGGCTTGAAGACCAGAAGAGCTCTCGCGCCGGAGGAGCTCCCGCCTAGGAGCAGGCGAGATCCCTCCCATGACCAGAAGCGGGCGAGAAGGCGCCGCGCTGAGAGAGCTCCACTCTCTCAGCGTCATTGTCAGCAGCAAGGGCGCTGAGTGAGCTTCACTCACTCAGCGTCATGGTCAGCAGCAAGAGCGTTGAGTGAGCTTCACTCACTCAGCGCCATGGTCAGCAGCAAGGGCGTTGAGTGAGCTTCACTCACTCAGCGTCATGGTCAGCAACAAGGGCGTTGAGTGAGCTCCACTCACACAACGTCGTGGTCAGCAGCAAGGGCGTTGGGTGAGCTCCACTCACTCAACGTCGCGTCCAGCAGCGACAGCATCAAGGTTAGAGGAGCTCCCGCCTGGAGAGAGACGAGAGCGTTCACCCTCGGTCAGCCAGGACCCGCTCTCGACAGAGTCGACGAGAAGGATTAAACTGGCGAGAAGGCGGGGGCTGGCTCAGCTTGAGACTTTTGACACTTCTTTTTAGCTCCCGCCAAAGGAAGGCGAGAGGGTTCCCGGCATAGAGCTCTCGTCGAGTGGGGCTCATGTTCAGGGTAAAATGTCTTAATTGCCCTCGGGTAAAATTACCCTTATACCCTCAGGGGCTGCTTTTAGTACTTTACAAACAGCAGGATTTGGCTATTGACAGGCCCGCCAGGGGTATTTCAGTAATTTCAGGCCAGCAAAAAGCTATAAATAGACCCATAAGGGCTCCTTAAAAAGCAGACTCTCAATTTTCTCTGAATCTCTAGTGTTTTCTGAGGAGCTCCTAGCCCAGCTTTTGGCTTTGGAGGGGAAGCTCTCAGAGATCTTCCGGGTGTGAGGTGGGACCTCCCTAGTTCCTGCTGAGGCTTTGGGTCAGTCCTAGGTCGTTGGCTACCAGTCAGGGGGCGGGGCTTGAGAGAAGTAGGTGTTGGCTACACCCATGTTTTAAACATTGGTTGAGATCAATTTTGGCTCCCGCAGTCTGGCCTTCAGCAGCTTGCGTCTCGGGGAAGGGCTGGCGCAAGGGGATCTCCCGCTCTCCTACAAGGACAACACGGTAACATTCAGCATGAAGGAGAGACGTGATTACCGAGCAAGAGAAAGAAAAGGTGAGATCTCACCTTCGCCAGGAAGAACGGGGGGAAGAGAGTCGACGTCCCGCGTAAGGAAGGGAACGTCGAACTCCTTGGTCCCGAAGAATTCGAGGAGCGCGCTCTCGCGGAACCCCAGGGATAGCGGCTTGTAGGCGGCATCCTCATACTGGATCGGCGCAAGCGGAACGTTCCCAAAGTCACCGGAGACGAAGACAAACTTCTCGCCCCAGTGATGATGCTTGTTGGCGAGACCAGTTGTCTTGAGCAGTTGCCCGGAGAAGAAGACGACTCCTCCCTTCGCGCGGAAGACAAACAGCTTCCGGAAGATCGAGAGGTTGAACTCTATCCTCTCGGATCGCATGTAGCAGATGAACGCTACAAGGATGACGACCGAATTCGGATTCAGCTGCGCGGGAACGACTTCGTAGTATTGAAGGACGAGACGCATCTCCGGCCAAAGAGGGAGGCGAAAGCCCACCTCGAAGTGTTCGAGGGGGATCGCGAGCTCCCCCTCTCGCGCAGTGTTCACCCTGTCGTTGTTTTCTGGGTTTCTCGCGGCGAAGCCGGCAGGAACATACCGGGAGGTAATCAGCCGATACTCCTCCAGGGTCAGGCGGCACGACGGAAATCGATGCTTCTGGAAAGCTTCCGCGCAGTTAGAACGTCCCTCGTTCTCGCCTGGCATTATGTCTAACGAACTCGAGGGCGAAATCACAAGAGAGGAGGCGAGAGGTAGAGACCAACCGGAAGCAATGGAAGGGAGGCGAAAGCAGGATGTTCTCGACAGAACGCGAAAGCGAAAAGAAGAAAGGTGAAGGTTTCAGACCGGGGAAATAAATGTGGTGGGTGAATCCACCTATTTATAGGAAGCCGTGATAAATGATGATTTTCCCAGAAAGGGCGGCGGAGGTACAGCTGTCACGCCCTAGGTCAACGGCGCCTCAATCCCCCGCCCAAATCGACAGTGACTGCCAAGAAAGGTTCAGTGACCATTTCTCAAGAACAGCAGTCCGATAGTCGGCGAAACATACCCTCTACAGCAGAAGAGGGTCGGTCGCACGGCTTGGGTTTGAAGTTGGAGAGGCTCGATGCTCTCGCGAGGGGCCCCGATGGACCTTCTTCGCCTTCTTCTTCTTCTCTTTTGGCGGCGGCGGAGGCGCCACAGTGGGTGCCTCTCTCGCCAGCCAAGGAGCCACTAGCGCGCTATTGGCAAGGGCTCGCTCTTGCGCCGCCTTTATGCGGTCCTGAAGGTTCTGCGAGAGTGGCTTACCAGCTTATTTGGGGCGCATCGCGAGGTCGCGCGAGATCTCAGGGGGGGCAACAACGGTCAGGGGCAGATTTACGATCGTCTATCATCGCATATATATAACCGCGGCAGGGCCCACCGATAGATTCTCTTTGCAGGAAGTGACATGTGCCCAGCGAATATTTATGGGTTGGACGTGTCTTTTCGAGCGCAGAGCTAGCTCAAAAAGAGCGGGGATTGTGTACAACCCATATTCGATTGGTAGGACCCGGAGGCATCAACGGTCAGGGTTGGACCAGCCCCGGGTTAGCTTGGGCTTGAAGACCAGAAGAGCTCTCGCGCCGGAGGAGCTCCCGCCTAGGAGCAGGCGAGATCCCTCCCATGACCAGAAGCGGGCGAGAAGGCGCCGCGCTGAGAGAGCTCCACTCTCTCAGCGTCATGGTCAGCAGCAAGGGCGCTGAGTGAGCTTCACTCACTCAGCGTCATGGTCAGCAGCAAGAGCGTTGAGTGAGCTTCACTCACTCAGCGCCATGGTCAGCAACAAGGGCGTTGAGTGAGCTTCACTCACTCAGCGCCATGGTCAGCAACAAGGGCGTTGAGTGAGCTCCACTCACACAACGTCGTGGTCAGCAGCAAGGGCGTTGGGTGAGCTCCACTCACTCAACGTCGCGTCCAGCAGCGACAGCATCAAGGTTAGAGGAGCTCCCGCCTGGAGAGAGACGAGAGCGTTCACCCTCGGTCAGCCAGGACCCGCTCTCGACAGAGTCGACGAGAAGGATTAAACTGGCGAGAATGCGGGGGCTGGCTCAGCTTGAGACTTTTGACACTTCTTTTTAGCTCCCGCCAAAGGAAGGCGAGAGGGTTCCCGGCATAGAGCTCTCGTCGAGTGGAGCTCACGTTCAGGGTAAAATGTCTTAATTGCCCTCGGGTAAAATTACCCTTATACCCTCAGGGGCTGCTTTTAGTACTTTACAAACAGCAGGATTTGGCTATTGACAGGCCCGCCAGGGGTATTTCAGTAATTTCAGGCCAGCAAAAAGCTATAAATAGACCCATAAGGGCTCCTTAAAAAGCAGACTCTCAATTTTCTCTGAATCTCTAGTGTTTTCTGAGGAGCTCCTAGCCCAGCTTTTGGCTTTGGAGGGGAAGCTCTCAGAGATCTTCCGGGTGTGAGGTGGGACCTCCCTAGTCCCTGCTGAGGCTTTGGGTCAGTCCTAGGTCGTTGGCTACCAGTCAGGGGGCGGGGCTTGAGAGAAGTAGGTGTTGGCTACACCCATGTTTTAAACATTGGTTGAGATCAATTTTGGCTCCAACATACGTGACACCCCCCCCCCCCTCCCCCCGCCCAGCAGGGGAAACCCGAGCACATGGGCTAGTTGAATAATACAAATGCAAGAAAAAAATCATTGTTTGAAAATAAATGATATAAATTGGGTGAGATCACAGCCAAGGATTAACCAAACCTTCAACATTATTTGTTGCCAGTTTCCCCAAAATATATCAATTAGGGTCAGAAGAATTCACAGCAATTCCACAACAAAATCAGCTTCCATCAGATCTAAAAGCAGATTTTTTGTCACTTTGTATCCCAGAATTACTTTATTTTGTCACTTTATATCCTGAATTTTTAAAATTATCAGTTTGAACCTCTAGACTGAAATTTTAATAGTATTTAGGTCTGAGCATCACCCAAAATACTCATTTTGACACTTTGGAAATAGCCAAAATAAGATATTTTGGGATGCAAAAATTTCAAAATGAGCATTTTGGATGATGCACAGACCTAAATACTCTTGAAATTTCAGCGTTAGGGTGCAAAGTGCCAAAAATCTGTAATTAGAGGGTGCAAAGCGCCAATTTTAAAAATTTAGGGTGCAAAATGCCAAAATAGGATAATTGAAGCCTCTAAAAGCAGGAAGATTTATCCAATATACAAACCCTAATCTCTTAAAATTTGAAGAATCGAATGCCATCTCCAGGCATGGAAGCCATGGATCTCTAAATCAAATCTCTTTCAAAAGAGGCATCCAGTTCTTACAGTGGAGAAGCCATCTTATAAGAACGCATACCGAAGCACTCTTCAGCAAATTTCGAATGCATACAACCAGACAAATGAATCTTGAATCAGATCCTTGATACCAACAAAATGCCAAATTAATAACATAGATTCATGGCGATGGAGAAGATCTGCAAGATCAAAGTTCTACAAAGAGGAGAGATGGAAACCCTCAAATTCCTCATTATTCATAAGGGAGCAAAAAATGAAGAAAACGGCCTCCTCCCTCCACATCCCAGCTAGAAAGAAAAGACGAAGCGGAGCAATGAAATGCTTACTTGAGATGAGAATCGCTGCTCTGCAGCTCCGAATCTGCAGATTCGGCGGCTGACACGACATCGGATCCATGGCTGATCAAGCCGGCCTTCGCCTCATCGGAAACAGCCTTCTGCGACCCCGTTATTCTGGCTAACATGACGAAGGACATTCCGCCGAGTACATTGTTCAAGCACCGGAGCACCACCACCGACGCTTTGAAACCCGCCGGCGGCAGCGCCTTTTCCATCACAAACTCCACGCCGTTCAGCGTTTGGTACCTAACGTTGCTGCTCAATCCCATGTGCATCGCCCATGTGATCGCGTTCAGGACCGTCGGCGGGGGCTTGTTGGGTGTCTCGAACTCCGGATCCATCTTCTTCCTCAACGAGATCAATCCGTTAGAGATCGCCGTTCCCAGAAGCCCGGCGGCGAAGCCGACGGCGGCGAACGTTACACCTTTATAAGCGAAGGTTCCGATCCGGCTAAAGAGTGAAAAGGGCCCTGGCTCGAACATGTAGCTAGGGAGGGACGAGGCCGCGGAAGCCGAGACAGCTGCTGTGGGGGCGAGGAGATACATAAGCACGAAGTTGAGGATGGAGCCGACGACGAGAGTGCAGAAAACAAAATCGAGCTCGTTGAGACCAAAGTTTGGCCGGGAGGCCATATCGCCCAGTACGCATGAGCTGACGCCTACAAGCTCCTCCATCAGAACCTTGAAGGGGAACTGGGGGTCAGCGAAAACCCTAGCTCGCCATCCGTTGACGAAAAGCCCGATCGGACCCACCAGATCCGATCGCTCCGGCTCGTCCCTGGAATGCCCATCACCGCCATGATCGCCTCCCCCGCCGCTACCTCTGTGGCCTGGACCTCCCGAATCATTGCCTCCGCCTCCGGCGGTGAAGGCCTGCGAAGGAATCGATGCCCTGGGAAGGAGTGAGAGGGCCGGGGACCAGGAGAGAGAAGAGGTGGTAGGCAGCAAGCTCGACAGCCCGGAAATCTTTCCGGTTCGGGGACGGCAGTTCCCGGTGAAGATTTTAGAGTGGAAAAGCGGAGAGAAGCGGAGCTGGGCGGCCATGGTGTCGTCGCCGCCGGGGAGAAGGGATCGAATGGGATCGGATGATCGCAGGTGGAGAATAAAGATGATTTATGGCACCGAGAGGGATTGATGGGCAAACGACGAGTATAAAGGCAATCTATGTTGGGGGTGTGCATAAAAATCTATACTGCCTGAACTGTACAAATATTTTTTTTCAGAGCTGCTACCAGCTCCCAGAGGAAGGAGCGTGGGTAGCGCAGAAGCCGCTCCATGAAGGTTTGTAAATTGTGCATTGCATTAGTTTTTCTAATTTTTTTTTCCTTTGTTTTTTAGCAACCGTTGGATTAAAAAAATAAACAAACTGGACTTAACCCGCTCCCACTTTATGAAACGCTAGGCGTACGTAATTATTATTCGAACTGTACATAATAGATCCAACTGAACTCATTTTCAAAAGGAAACGACAGTTTCGATTTCTCTTTCAAATGGCTGAAAATCGATTTGCACATGATTTGCGTGAATGATTTGGGGTGCCTCATTTTACTAAGGCTTTGTTTGGCGCCGCGTTTTTACCGCTGCATGCCGCAGAATCTCGGAAATCTGCGCCTAACGAAAAACTGGCACCGGATTCTCGCGTCGCCGCCGCCCATGAATCGCGAAAAACCCGCAATCTGGAGTCGTGATTATTCCTTATGATTCCAGATCACGGACAGGCGCGATTTGTTCTGCCCTGCCCTCGCTCCTCTTCCTGCGGCGGAATTGATCTTCTTCCCTCATCATATTCCGGCGAGAGAAGCTTTCTTCCAGCGGATTTGCAACTGGCGACGAAGTAGAAGAAGCTTTCCTCCGGCGAGAGAAGCTTTCCTCCGGTGGCTTTGCTTTCCTCGCAAAATTTCACAAAATCCAGCGCAATATTGTTCTATCCTAACCCTCGATCCTCTTCCAGCGGCTATTTTTCAGCGGATGTCTTTCGGCGGCTGTTTTCCGGGTCTTTTCCTCTTCTTTCCTCGCAAAACAGGTCGTTCTTCTTCGTTCACGTGATTTTTCTTCCCTAACCCTCGTTCTTCTTTCCTCGCAAAATTTCACAGGTCTTTATAAACATTTTTCTGGCCGATTTCTGCATCTCATAGTTGAGGTAATCCTAGATCTTTTGATTGCTTTGTACTATATTTCTTTTGATTTGTGCATGATTAGTGTTTGAGTAATGCATGAATAGTGGTTCATAGTTGAGGTAATGCATGATTTGTGTTGTTTATATGGCTATGCAAATACACACGATTGAACCCTAAACTATACTGTTGAAGCCAGGAAAATTCTCACCTCAGAAATCAGATCAAAGCAGTCTAAGGCTACTGATTCCGCAGCAAGGCTAAACGGCTAAGGTGACTAAGACGGAGAAGGAAGCCAACAAACAGGACCCCGAATACTACGGCAGGAAGGTCTCACCACGTACCTGAATGCTTAGAAGAAGCAACCCCTCCACGACCAAAATTTATCGAGCGGATACGAGGGAGACTAGCTGGTACCAGTCGCGAGATCGCGACCTGATCTCTATGGAAAAAGAATCCAAAGGCTCAGCTGGTATCCAAGAGGAAGAGCTCGCGAGATCCTTTAGGGGGATTTCAAGTGTCTCTCCTCATACCCCTGAGATCTTATTTATAGAAAAATATTGGAGGGGGGATATTTATACCCCCACCCCTCGGCGACTAGGCGACTTCCTGGTGGAACTCGCACGACTGAGCGAGTAACTCGCCTAGTCGCCCACCTAGCGAGTATGCGAGGGGAGCTCGCCATACCCGCCCAGACCTACTGATGCTTGGCGCGCTGACTCTGACTTATGTCTTGACTTGTTGACCTTGACTTCTGCTAACCTGGCTGCGGTAGGACCCACTCTCATCGAATATGGGTTGTACATAATCCCCGCTCTTTTTGAGCGACGTAGGAACTCGAAAAGAATCATCCAACACTTATTCGGCGAGCTGCTTGGGCGAGCATCTGAGTTGCTCCCAACTGACGAAAGCCTGCCGAAATCTATAAATAGGGGGGTCTGGTTTTCGAGATACGCCAATTTGAACTCGGCCAACATGTCGAAAACCGACGAGGAACTTCTCAAAAAGAGTCTTGACGCGCTGACCGGCTTTATCCAGCCTTCCAAGCTAAAGAGGTCGTGGGAAGGTTGTTGAAAATTGTGAAGTGAAAGTGGAGGTTGATCAGGCAGACCGCGCGGCCTGGGCGGACTGATGGTGCAGCCTGGGCGGACTAATGGTGCAGCCTGGGCGGACTGATGGTGCAGCCTGGGCGGACTGATGGTGCAGCCTGGGCGGACTGATGGTGCGGTTTGGGCAACCTGTTTGTTGCAGTCTGATAGTGGTGTCCGTCAGTTCGGCAAAGTGGTCTTAGAGTTGGTTGTTCCTAGTGTAGCGTTGCAGATAGGTAGAGTATCCACGGAAGTGCGGACTTGCTCTGAGTCCGTGGTGTTCGCTTTATGCGGACTGCTTTTGGAGCTTGCGAGTTCGGCTGTTTGCCTTGCTTTCGTGGAGCATTTTTGGCGGTCTGACTTGGGAGCTGACGGACTGGATTCTTGTCCGCCGAGCTCGCGTCAGGTTCTTGGTTGGTTGCTGGACTTGGTCACAATCTGTGACAAGTCCAGGGTGACCGCAGAGCCCGTAATGTCTGCTGGTTGACCGAGCGGTTTGTGCATGTTGGTCGTGGACTTGTGTTGCGGGCTGGTGCGGTATTCGCGGCCTGTGCGGACTGTTGCAGTGCGTGGGCTATTATTATGTCCGCGTGTTATGCAGCGTGCGGACTGGTGCGGTGTCCGCCAGGTTGCGGACTGGCTTCTAGCCTTAGTGTTAGGCATTTTTGGTTGGCTTGTCCGGCCTTATCCTTGCGGACTCGACAGACTGACTTGTGCTAGCTGCGGGCTGGGGTGGTGATTCTATCTACTAGGGCGGTGACCACACTCCTCTTCGCGCCTATAAATAGGACCCTTCGTCACATCAACAGTAACGAAGGAATAGTAAGTTGAGCATTGGTTAATTATTGCGGCCTCGGTTTTCTTGTCCGCCCGGTTTGAGGAGATTAACCGATTGTTGTTTGCAGGTTGTGCGGCGAGCACTGTGAAGCCAGGATTCTTGTTCTGACTGCGATCAGGAATCAGTGGAGCTTGCGGTTAACAATCTGCGATTTCAATAGTGCGCATTTGCGGCCAGTCAGTCTTCTCTCCTTCAGCAATTTCCAAGTTCAATAACCTGTCTGCCGGTCTCGGCGGACTAGGCGGCTTGTTCTTTCAGTTCGGCGGCGGCTTGCAGAGCAGTAGTTCAGCAAAATAACGGGTAGTCTGCGGACTTCGCGGGCTCCGTAGTTCAGTTAGTACAACAGTGGCTTGGCGGTCTCGGCGGACTCAGCGGACTCAGCGATCTCTGAGGCAGTCTGCCCTGCTTGTTTCTTCTTGTTTGCTTGTTTGCTTCTCCCTTGTACTTGGTGAATTCATGTATCGTCATGTATGTCTTGTCTTATAATGAAGATAGTTGATATTACAAGATTTGTGTTTGCTCTCTGTTGTCTCTGATTTACATAGCTCAGTTTATGGTTGGAGTGTTCTTGAGCCTAGTTTCCGTTTCCGTTTGATCAAGTAGTCAGCTTGATAGCTCTGAAAGTTTTTCTTTGTATCAGAGCTATCTTCTGATCAGTTTATGGTTGGAGTCTTGTCGCGCTGATTGGCCTTATCCAACATTCCAAGCTGAAGAGGTCGCGGGAAGGTAAAACTGTTGCTGACCTGCCTCCGAGTAAGAAGAAGAAGACGAAGAAGTCGCACACCACCAAGAGCGACAATTCGCCGCCGCCAAAAGATTTCGTCGCGACGGCCAAGGATCTCTCATCCCCTATAGATACCCAGCGACTTCTTGACGAGCTCGGGTTGGACGATATTCCCGACATATCCGTCTATGACGCCGACCTCCTCAGATCGTCGATCACCCCCCTGCTCCCTAAGTCGCTGATACTCAGACATAGAAGCAGGTCGACCAGGCTGGCTCGCAAGGTCGTCATCTTGCCAATGTCATCAAAAATATTATCAGTTGCCGAAGTTTTGCTGACTCGATTTTCACTGACATGCAGATCCTTCGCCAGATGATGCCGTCGTGGTGCTCGACGCTACTCCTCTGCGGACGGTACCGTTGATCGCTCTCAAAGCCGGGAAGTGAGTTCAAACTGCGCGCACTGTGCGGATCAGCATCAGCTCCAAGAAGGCGACTGAAGTACCGGCCTCCTCGGCGGAGAAGGTTCTTTCTGCGAGTAAGGATGTTCCTGCGAGAAAGATCTCGCGACGGCCAAGAACCCTCAGCCCGGGACGGGCAAAACTCCTCCCATCCCAGCGACCGCCCAACAGATGTCGTCGACGAGTATCCCTTTGCCGTCGCCACCTGCTGTCTTCAAGCCGGCACAGGAGGCGAGTATCCCAGCGCCTCCGCCACCTCCTACTGCCCCTTCAACCTCGTGATAGCTCACGAGTACGCCTCTGCCTCCACCGCCTCCCCTGACGAGTTTGCGAACATCGTTGCCAAGCACGGTACTGCCACTGCCTCCTCCGCTGGACGGCTCGGCTCAAAGTTCGGATAGACAACGGCCAAACTACTTCCCGCTGAGGAACAGGGATCGCGACCATGGAGGTCGCGAGCAAGGGAGTTCCGTCGAATGTATGGGTGGCTCTTCTTTAGGACAGCGAGAACCTTCATGCTGCGAGCATTCTCCGCGGCGGTCTCGATCCCCTCGCCCAGGTAACTCGCACCGCCGTTGCGCTGTCTTGTCTATTGATGTTGATTTCTAACTTGATGACGTTCCTTCTGTTTTGATAGATCACCCTGCAACTCCTGGAGCGTCTTTCCTCGATGCCATCAGGCTGTCTGGGAGCGCATATCGCCATGTTACTGCCCGCGCCTACCTGGAGCTGGAGACCAAGTTCGACCAACTTACCCTTTGTGAGCCTCATCGCCGAATTTCGGCCTTGGAGGTGAGGATGGCGAGGATGGAAGAACTTTAGTTCAGTCTGGAGAACTACGAGGCCCGCTTCCATATGATCGACGAGATTGATCGGCGGATGACGATGAACGACCACCGTCTTCAGCTTGCTCTCGACGAGCTAGCCGATATACGCGCGAGTATGGTGTTGAAGCCAGGAAAATTCACAACCTCAGAAAATAGGATCAAAACAACCTAAGGTTACTGATTCTACGATCCGTCGTCACAATTCAAATGGCTAGCGAGAGAGGGAGAGAGGAAACTATCTATAAGCACACCTCAAGTGCTCCAGCAGATAGGTCTCACCACGTACCCGGAAGCTTAGAAGAAGCTTCCCCTCCGCAACCAAAAGGCTGGGCGAGGTACTAGGCAGACATGGACTTGACGAGTATCCACTTGGGGGGACCTCAACCTCTTCCAAAGGTTCTATTTCCAGTACCCGTGGGGGGCTATTTATAGAGAAATCCTGTGGGGGATAGACGAGCATCCAGCCTCTGCGAGCGAGTATCTAGGGCTACTCGCCCATACTCGCGAGTTACTCGCCTCTGTTCGCCCAAGCTCGCCTCTGCTCGCCCAAGCTCGCCTCTGCTCGCCCAATGGTCTACGACTAGCCGTTTGCCGAGGTACTTCTGATCTCGACGAATAACGGGTTATACACAAGTAATATGAGTGATGAAATAAATGGACTCAAAAGTCTAATTTTGAAGGAAAATCCATCAGCTTATTACATTAATTGTTTTGTTCATCAGCTTCAGGTAACTATAGTTGCAGTTGTTAAAATAAATGATGATTGTCAATAGTTTTTTGAAGCAATTTCGATGTTATTAAATGTGGTTGGAGTTTTTTGCAAGCGAAATGAGATGCTTAGAGAAAGTCAAGTGCAAAAGGTTGCTCATGCACTAGAAGATTATGGACTAAAAATTGGGTCGGGTTTAAATCAAACACTTTCTTTGGGTCGGCCGGGGGATACTCGTTGGGGCTCACATCACAAGACATTAATGCATACTATTTTCTTATATTCTGATATGGTTGCTACACTTTTGAAGATTGGTAAGAGTAAGACAAATGATCGGGTGAAGGCACACGGTGTATTGTTTGCATTAGAATCATTTGACTTTGTTTTGATGATTTATGTGATGGCAACTATATTTTGTTATACACATGAATTAAATCTTGTTTTGCAAAGAAAATATCAGGATATTATTAATGCTATGTCTTTTGTTAGTTTGACAAAAAGACAATTGCAAAACTTGCGTGATGATGGTTGAGACACTTAGTTAAATAAGGTCTTACTATTTTGTGGTAAATATAGTATTCATATTTCTAAAATGGATGATCTGTATGTTCTGTGGGGAAGATCAGGAAGATCAAGACGATTTGTTGAAGACTACACATATTTGCATCATTATCGGATGTCAATTTTCTTAAAAGTGATTGATTTACAATTGCATGAGCTTAATAACATGTTTGATGTGTTGAGTATGGAATTGCTCCATTGTAAGACTTGTTTGAATCCCATTAACTCCTTTGATTGTTTTGACAAACAAAATGTGTTCAGACTTGCAGAGTTTTATCATAATAATTTTCCAAATTTGAAGTTGTTCAATCTTGACTTTCAGCTAGACAATTTCATTGTGGATATAAAAAGCGACGAGAGGTTTTTTGATTTGAACGATCTTGGTCATCTCTCTATGAAACTTGTTGAAATTGAGAAATATATTGCTTATCAACAACTATACAAGCTATTGAAGTTCGTACTGATTCTTCATGTGGCCACTGCAAGTGTTGAAAAAGTCTTTTCGGACATGAATTATGTCAAGAACAGATTACGCAATAATTTGAGCGATCAAATATTGAATGACTGTTTGGTTACGTTCATTGAAAGAGACACATTTTTGAAAGTTTCAGATGATGATGTGATTGATCGTTTTCAAAAAATGAAGACTCGTCGTGGACAATTGTAATTTCTTCTGGTATTTGATAATTTTCAATTAAGATTTAATACATTTATATTTAATTGTATATGACTTTATAATATAAAACATTTTTCATTTTCTATATTATGTCAATAAAAATTTTTTTGCACCCCCATTTCTAAATTCCTGGATCCGCCACTGGTAATTGTGTTGGGCTAAGTCTTAAGTTGGTGAATGACATCACTCCGTTTCGGTCTCTCGGATCACCAATTTTCACGAAATGCCGAACATGCCCCCCCGACGGGTTGCCCAACGACAGCGGTGGATGGAGGCAGGTGGAGGCAGCGGTGGCCGCCGACGCACGCACTGTCTACACACGCGTTAGTGGCAAGCGCACTGTCCGCGGGCACGTTAGCCGCACGCGCGCTGTCTGCACACGCATTATCCCCTCGTATTGTTTGCGTGCGCGTTAGGCGAGTGCACGATCTGCTCGCGCACGTGCGATTCTCGCACAGTGCCCGTGCATGCTTGGTTTCTCTCCCTTTTAGGGTGATTTCGGACTCTTCGAGTGGACGCAACTTACTTTATTGGGTTGGCTTGCTTTCACGTTTCAACCTGATTTGACTCAGAAATCTATGTGTAATCCCAACAACACTATTTTTTTATTTTTTAAAAAAATTAAAAATGGGTTGGTTTTCATTGCTACTTTTCAAATCAATTTAAATGTCCTACTCTTCACATTATTTTTAATTTAAAAATATGATATAATAATTTAAGTGAAATTATATATTTTTAATAGATTATAATATATATTAAGTGATTAGATACAAATAAAAAAACTATAAAAGAATATTTAACAATATTGAATGACACAAAAGTAAAGTTTTTAATATATTGTAAAAATACATTTTGTGTCGGCATTTTAAAATGGAAGTCAATAAATTTGCTTAAGAGTAATAAAGTATTTGATTATACCCCGTAATTAAGCATTTAATTAATGGTAACGCCTGAGTACTCCGGTCATTGCACTGTTGCAGTCCCCACCGTCCCACTCCGCTCCCCTCCTCTCCCCCAAAATCGCCGGTCAGTTAATTCGTCTCCTTCGTTCTCCCACCACTTCTGCTCCGGTGGGTGGCCGCAGCGCACAGCATCGCATCTAAACTCTTCCTTCCTTCTCAAGCTCGTTCTCGCAGGTATTTCTTCATCATCGCCCTCACCAGTTGTAGGAACTATTGTGCCCTCAGATGAGCAGAAGTTATGGCTTCCGCATTCTCTCTATAGGATGAGCGATCTTCTAATACCTGATGTTGTGACTGTTAGAATTCAACTGATATCAGCGATTTTCTTGGTGGCGAATGTGATGCGATCCTTGACAGTGGATGGAAGGATTAGACCCTGGGCGGCAGGAGTCATGGAGAAATCCGGCGGCGGCGGAGGAAATCTCCGAGGATGAAAACTGAGAGACCAAGAGAGATAAAAGAGATGGAGAAAACGATCCAATATTTCTTGATGTTGTGATGCGATCTTGATGGTGTTCCATGTGAAGGGGAGTGTTTTTGAGAAGGGAGACTGGGATGAATTTCGTGTGTTGTTTCTGTTTCCTCTAATTTTTCTTTTCTGTTGGGTAGGGGTGGTTTGGCTTTTGTTGGTTGGCTTGGTTTCAGCTATGAGAGCATTCAGCGTGGTCATGGTCGGTTTGTAGAGCAATGACGTGTGGCTTGTGCCAACCACCATTATCTCTCTTTTTATGATGTGCCCAAGCTGAAGGTTTTCCCTCTAGCTTGAGGGGGAGTGTTGAAAATATTAATTTTTTTAATATTTTAGTATGTGTGAATTTAATCCCATATTGGCAGTCTTGTTTAAGAATCCCTTGTAACTCCTATATATTTTGCCTTTGTGGATGAATAAAATGCTCTCGTTATTTTCTTTCATTTTTTTCTGCACTAATGAAGAAATTTATAAACATCAAACACTACTTTTCCATAGGATAATCTCAAATATTACTGATAATAGAGGAGATAATACAGTACTTTAGGTGGGGTTTTTTAAATATTCATGGGATGGTTAGCTAGCATCTTCAAAATAGAAAAGAAGAAGAAGATTTCAGTACATAGCCTGCACATACTTACAAATTCGACATATAAACAACCAATCTGAGCCTCCTTATATCATGTTTTCTTGTTCATCTGGCATAATTGATCTCGGTAATTATTCATTCTTCCCATCATACTTCAGCTATATAACCATTTTTGCCTTCTATTTTAAGCTATTAACTTCAATAGTTTTCAATTTTTTAATATAATGACATACTTTGTGATTTCTGTACTCTTTGATTTGTAACTTATCTTGTTCTTCAGTGTCTTAATGTAGCATTTTGTAAATCAGCAGGTGGACACCCAGCTACTTGAAGATTGAATCTACTTCTAAATTTGAGAAGCTTGTGAGCTCTACTTTCTTAAAGTTTGCTCTTCACAATAAGGATGAGGAAGTTCTTTTCGTTTAGATCTTCTTCATCAAGTAATGGAAATGACAGTTTTGCTCCTTCAGACCAGAATAGGAGCAAGAAGAAGGTTCATTCAGGGAAAACAGACGTGATCAACACGAAAACTTCAAATCAGGAAAAGTTTCATATTGGTTTTCGGACTCCAGAAGAATACGTTCTCAAGCCTCTAAATCAAAATTTGAAAGATGTGGCTTCATCTAATGCATATTTGCGAAGGAGCCTTTCCTTTTCCTCTGCAGATGTTTGCAGAAATTTAAACGATGAAAGTTTTGATTCTTTAAGTGACCAGAGAAGAATGACTTCTTGTCATGATAATGATCTACGCGTGAGCCAATATCCTCTTCCGTGAGCACCACGATCCTCTAAAACCTACATTACATTAGTCTAACTTTTCTTTCTTCAACATAAGTTCTTTCCCTCTCTCTATATCTGTTTTTTAGCTATATTCCGGCTCTATATGCAGTAATCATTCACTCATTATTATAATTTTCTTATAAGAGTGGAGACCTCATGTCTTATTCATTGTGCCAACCATTTACCCTTAGGATAGGATTGTCAATAAGCGAGAGTCGTGTTTCTTTTTATAATGCATTATTTTTTTGTCACAGATACCAAAGCTCATTTATTCCAGATAGATGTGCTAGATTAGAAAGAGATAATTTGCTGTTAAATTCTATCGAGATGCCAAGTTCCCCTGGTTCCATCGGCGCTCATCAACAACCATCAGACTTTAACTCAGCTTCCAATTCTCCAATTCTTCAAAAATCTTTAACTACTCGCTCATCCCTGATTTCTTCTCAGAGCAATGTTGTTGACCGCTACATAGATGAAGAGCATGAGTATATGAAAGCAAAACATGATTCTCCACAATGTCCTTCTGAAGCTGGAGAAGGTGGTATAGTTGAATATAATAAAGTTCCTATTATAGGAAGGCCACCTCGGGCATTGTGTAAAGCATCGTCATCATCACCTCATTATAGTATACATAATGTTCGATCACACTCATTTAGGGAGATCAGAGATAGAGGTTATGACCATTCTAGCAGTAAATGGACAAGTGATGATCTTAAGCCCGCAGCACAACAGAAATTCTTGGAGAACAATATTGAGAGTATGTCATGCACATTCCGTGATAAATCCAGTTCTAGCATTCGGGAGTGTGGCACTCGGATAAATACTCCAGCTCAAGATATATGCGAGGACTCATCGGATGGGAATGCAGCTCTGCATTTAGCTGGTACAGCTCAAGGTTGCTCCTATGATCTCATTCCAATCAATAAGAAGTTTGATGGCCTTTTATATTATGAATCTTTTGACCTTCAAAAGAAGGTTCCCTTCTCAAGGAGAGGACACAATGAGCTGGTTGACTCTAAAGTGCATGAGCATGACACTGATGAAGGGTTGGTTGAAAAGTTGAAAGAGTTGGAGGAAAGGTACTGTTTACCTCATGAAGAAAATTGTGAATCCGAGAAAATCCGTCATTGCAGTTTAAGCTCAGCAGCATTGCAGCACAACATAAGTAAGGTCAAAGAAGATAGGAGGTATTTGGCCACTGAACTCTCTTTGCAAATAAGGAATCGACTTGCAGAGAGGTCTTTAGCAAATGAGCGTTTGACGCAATCAAAGTTGGAGCTGAATACCCGAACAAGAAGGCTCGAGAAGGAAAAGAATGACCTCAAGTTGAGCCTGGAGAATGAGCTCGATAAAAGAACAGATGAATGGTCATTAAAGCTTTCTAAGTTACAAGCTGAAGAGCAAAGGCTGCGAGAGCGAGTGAGAGAACTTGCAGAGCAAAATGTGTCACTTCAAAGGGAAATTTCTTGGTTTCAAGGGAGTGAACTGGAGACCAGAAATAGTGTAGTGAATATAGAGAGGCAGTTGAATGAGAGCATAGTCAGCCAAAATGAGCTAAAAGCTGACAAGTGCAATCTTCATCAAGCCTTATTGGAGCTGCAAGTGCGCTGCAATAGGGCAGAGGAACAACGCGACCATCATAGAAGCAGCTTCAAGGAAAGAGAGAGGGAGAACACGGATTTGCAGAAGTTGGTGGGAAGATTACAAAAAACATGCAGCGAGCAAGATAAAACAATTAGTGGTCTCAGACAGAGTTGTAGCCGCGAAATCGAAAAGTTATTCTCGGAGGGAGATAATGATGTTGTTCAGTTACAGACAGAAAAAATGAGGTTGGCTGGTGTAGAGCAAAATCTCAGGAGGGAGCTGGAGTCTTGGAGAATTGAAGTGGAATCGCTGCGGAATGAGAATTTCAACCTCTTGAATCGCTTACAAGGAACTGTAAATGGATATGGATTCTCCTCGGTAAGGCTGAATCTGGAGCTTCATTCTTGGGTCGAAAGCTTAAAAATGCGGAGCTTGTCACTACTAGATGATAGTAGCCATTTATGCTGCCAGTTACTAGATTTTAATGCATGCAAGCGCTATGAGAATTTCAAAGATGATGCCAGTGATGCTGTTGAGTATTCTGTTGCTGAACTGACTCTTAAATTTCAGAATTTAACCAGAGCAATTGGAAGTTTCAGAAGAAGTTTACAAATATTGTCAACAATATTGGATGAAAGATCAAGCATCCAAGCATCAAAAGGCACAACAGAAACTGATTCATCAAACCATCAGAAGGGACAAAGATCTCAGGTAGGATTTATCTCTATAGATGATGTTAACCATAGTAGTCTTTTGTTGGGTTACACATGATCTAATTGTTTAAAAAAATTATTATATAATTATAACTCTGATATTATTACATTTCTCAAGTACAAATTAGCCTTTCTATGATGTTTATTTTCTTTCTATTCTTGATTACATGAAATCTACCCTTGTATTACTTAGAATCTAGTCTGCACTTGATCTTATGCCCAATCATTGTTGGTCTTTTGGAATATTAAACATTCAGTCTAATTCTCTGGTCCAAATATTATGACACTTTACAAACAGCTCATAGATGTATGTCCTTGGATTCACCTCACTTTCACTGTGCAAATTTTCTTTCCTTCTGTTATTATCTTGACATTTGGAATAATTTCTTCAGGATGACATGGAAATGGAACTGAAAGCAGAAGTGATTCTAACTAAACTATTGAGGGAGAAGGTTTGTTCCAAAGAATTGGAAAATGAGCAATTACATGGAGATTTGGCATCGTCAATTAGGAGATGTGATTTTCTGCAAACTGATATCCATAGGCTACAGGATGAAGTCTCCTGCCTCAACCACAAGAAAATGGATATGGAGATCGAGGTGAATATTTTCAACGATATTTAGACAGTAATATTTTATTGTGATAAGGTTATAATTACACCAAGAAATGTACAATTTTTGACTCTTCAAAGTCTTTGATATTACTAAAGACTATAAAAGAGTTGCATTCATTTATGATATCACCAAGCGTAATTTGGTTATGTTCTCCATTATTTACAGGGTTTTCTTATTTGCTGCTTTTAGTTTGGAGGACTTGAACAGAAAGTAATGTCAATTGACCTTGTAATTAAATCATGATGGTTTGGGTTCTGGGTAATTCACAGAAAACTAATTTCACCGAGGAAATTTCAGCCTACTTTATTTCACATGAAATTAATTTCACAATGCAAGAAATTACAACTTGTAATTACATCCTTACATGGAAGATATCTTGGACTATTTTAGTGATGTCATCACATAGAAGATCCACGAGTAGAAACTTGGCAAGGATTTACGCCCACGAGGCTTTTGCCGAGGTGTTTACCATCCAATGGAATACTCGACGAGTCTATTCCCCAAATAGCTCTATTGAGTAATTTTTTCGAAATGGCTTGTAGAGGCCTCAAGCAGCAAACACTGTTGAGACCTCAAGTAATGAACCCCTTGCCAAGATGATGTAATGATCATTCCTCCCAAAAAATTTCTGATGAAGGAATCCCCTTTTCACAAGATCAAAAACACATGAAGACTGGTTTCTCTAGGGAAGTTCATCAATCATTAGTTTTTGTTTTATTAAGGATGTGTGGTTGTGCATGAGTTTTCCATGCGAAGTGTGGGGCGGCAACAATACCCCACCATCGCCCAATGCCCACACACATTATGGTTATTACTTATTATTGAGCAATAACCGAGTACTGTCGCTCCATACTTTCTACTGAGAACTCATGCAAATCACTAATTTTTAATATAATATAATATATCAATTATATTATATTAATTATGAAATTTATTTGATAATAAGTTTATTTCTTTCTTAATATGTATATTTTATAATTATAGCATCTATGTAATTTCTTTCCTAATATTCATTATCTTATCATATTCTAAATAATAATTGTAGATAGAAAGTGTAATTAAGAGAAAATAATAATGCTAGAATATAGAAAAAAATTAAAAATGATGGATTTGTATAATATGTAGTATAAATGAGCAGTCATTTGTTAGAATTTATTGTCTAATTACTGTCATGTAATACGAGGAGCTCCATTAAACTAGAAATATCTCTTAGTAATAATTAGAAGAATGCCTTAGTTGTAGTCTCAACACTTGTAATTTATGGCATAGCTTCCTTAAGTATTTATAATTGAATCTATATTACCTGCCATGGTTCCTTAGCGGGTCGAGCTGTTTTTCTGTTTACACTCCCCCTCAATTTTAGTATGGGTGTTGACCATGTTCATCTTTCCAATATTGAAATGGAAAGATGCTTTGCTCAACCCTCTCGTAAACAAGTCCTTCAGTTGATCTTTGGATTGAGCAAAAGAGATGCAATTTGTACCATATTCTGATGCAAAACGAATCTATAGACGACAAACACGTGATTCCCTAACCCTAAATGCAATATAAGCAAGCACACGACAAACACAAATTATTGACCCTAGAATGAGATGTAAGCAACCACGATGAATAGAAAGGTACCAATGAAAAACCCTAAAATGTAGATGCAAATGAACACACACACAATCACGCAAATATTTCTGACATATAATTATTGAAATAATGAAACATAAAACTTATTGATCACAAGATCACTTGATCAGTGTTTCTGTCAAGAGCCTCAAATATCTCCTTAGAGTCCGTGGCCATAATCCTTCACAAGTGCCTTGTTCCATCAATCTAAACTTTACTTCCACACTTGAACTAGTTGCGATATTTTGAAGGAGCAATATCCTGTAGTAGATTGCCAATTAGTGGTGGAGCTTGCCCAGTCAACATCAATGTATACCTTCAAATTCAACCGAGTGTGATCATCAGTCCAACCTTTGGAGAACAAAATCCCTTTCTTTCGATAAGTTCTCAAGTATCATAGTATCCCATAAGCAAGGGCTTTTGGAGCATGCATGATCCTGACTCTAATACCAAGTTAAAAGAACACCAACTTAGAAGAGCACTTGTGATTTAGGGTAGAGTCTCCTTAAGTATTTATACCTGAATCTGTATTTGCGGCTTAACCCGTTTTTTCTTTGCAGTAATACCCAGCAAGGAACACACATTATTAACCTGAAGCCCCCGCGCTTTGTGAGTCGCGACTAGGTTTCCTAGCCTAGTTCATATGTGAGTTCTTGGTTCTCAACTGCCATTTTTTTCTTCCTACATCAATTGGTATTAGAGCTTTGATGAGCTTGAATCATTTCCCGAACCAGTTATTGAAGGGAATCAATAACATTGGCATAAATGAACGTGTTGATGGACTATTTTCCTTAACGAGATCTCTCCGAGGAAACCGAGTATTTACGCCATGCCAATAGGGTACTAACCCGTTATGAAATCTTGAAATGGCAGCATGGGCAAACGTAGTTACGATCAGATGTGCAAATAAAGTCCGATTCCAAAAGCCCGACCCGAATCTGCCTTGTTAGGTTTGGGATCAGGTTGAACCTAGGGGCCTCAGTAGGCCCCCTTTTCTTGCATGGGCTCAGCCTAATCTCCAGGCTGGGCCTAGACCTGCTCGAGCACCAGGTAGGTGCCTGCCCAGTTGTAATGTAAGTGTTGGGCACTGGCTGCCCAGCTTAGCTGCTGCCAAATGGCAATAGCTGCTGCCATTTACTGCTAAGCCCGGGCCTGACCACTGGACGAATGAGACAATAGTGTAGGCCGACTATATGCCTTGATGAACTTGACAATTTTCCGGCCATTGAACTTGCTACAATGAACGTTATAAATAATACGCCACAATAATCACAATCTAGATAAAGCTTCTAGAAAGGTAACAAATATTGTAATACATATTCAAAAGTGTTAGAAATAAATATTTGAATGTACAAAACCCCATCAAGTCACGGGATTATATTGGCACAAATATTTCAAACTAATATTTTCCAAAAATCAGTGAATACACACAACGTTCAACACAAAAGAAATAATAACCAAGCAATAAACTCACAATATTTATGGGATAGAAGGTTTAGTGGATATCATGGGAGTTTATCAGAGGCCGGGGTTGAAGACTGGATTAGCGCCTTTGGGGAAACTCAGCTTGCTGAACTGGGCTGCTGCAGGGCTGGAAGACTGGGAACAGCAGCAGGGATAGGTTTTAGGGGCTGTTTGAGGAACTGCGGGGCTGAAGAACTGAGAACTGAGTGCTGGATTTAACTCCAGTGACTGGAATCTGGAGTGTGAGGGAGAGGAATAGGGAAATCGAGTTCCTGAAATTTCTTCCAATGGATGGAATTTGAGGTTGGGAGGAATCTGTTGTGGATCTAGCCGTCAGTTATCTGGTCATATTATTATTATAATATTATTAATGTATTGAGTTGAGTTGAGTGTTTTATTAGTGTTATATGAATCTAATTGTAGTCGTCGTTATATTTTAATATTTTTGCGTCTATTGATGTATTTACAATTGTGTCATTGGGGGTCCTATATATTGACCCTTTGAATCTTATATCAAGTTATCAATGAATGAATTCAGTCTATTTCCTATTCAGCCTATTTCTTATTCAGTCTATTTCCTATCAATGAAAAATTGAGTTTTTTTCTTCTTATGTGACACGACTCAACGATGGTCATTATGATACATACCTCAATAACTTCTTTTGGTACTTTTTTACCAAGGCTGAGTAGGAAGTTTTCAGTAAAAGAAAATGCATTTGTTCATATCTCCTGGGAAAATCCAGTACCTATTATTTATTTTGGATCCAAAACATTATATCAAATTGTCAAGCAAACTGCAGTTGCATTCCCTTCAATTCCTTCATATAAAGTATAAAGCAATTGGTTCATACAGATGGTGAAGAAAGATGAGAATGCACTGATGCTGCAGCAAGATCTTCAAGAATGTACAAAAGAGTTGACTGCTACAAGGAACCTGTTGGCAAATGTCTCCATGGAACGTGACTACATGTGGGAAGAAATGAAGCATCTGCGCGAGAACAACATGCTAACGGATTGTGAGATTAAATCTCTTCACAAGAAGATAGAAATGCTTGATGAAGATATACTCTATAAAGAAGGTCAAATTTCCATTTTGAAGGACAGCCTGACAAACAAGGCGTTTGACATCTGCAGTCCCAACTCAACGAAACAATTTAATGTTCAGTGAACAACGTATAAAATCATAATCTGTGAGTAATTTACACTTTTTTTTACAATTTTATGTTCCATTTAGTTGTCTTTTTCTTTTCATTTTTCATACCTTAACTCTTGTATACAATTTTAGATGTGTTATAGTTTGATTAACTACTTCCTTTAATGCTTTCCAAACTTACTTTTGTTAAAATATTTTGAAATGTTTGGATCTCAATTTGAAAAGCACAACTTTTAAATGAGTTGCAATAATTTATTTCATTGTTTCTTTTAGGATTAAAGCGTGCTTAGTAGTATTTGTATCTCAGTTTGGGAAGTTACCTTGAAGTGAGTTACTACTTACAATGCCAATTTTTTGTGCTTATAGGTACCCATTTCTTGCAGATTCGGCTTTATGTTTATTTTTCCTAGTGGTTTCTTCATGTTATTTTGTTATCTATATTTATTATTGTTAGCAAATAGTAGAAAACATGTTGTATTGGCCCATTAATAAGGTCCATATAGAATTTAGTATTTAGTCCCACATTGCTTGTATAGCTATTTTTTCTTGTCCTCTCTCCTATATATTTGTACTCATACTTGTATTCTGGTATTCAAGAAGTATATACAAGGTTCAGACTTCTCTTTACATGGTATCAGAGGTGTATGATCCGGCCTGTTTTTTCTCAAACCGCCCAGTTCCTTTGTTAACCGGGCGGCCTGCCGTTCTGCCTAACCACTCGAATTTGCGGTCTCTCTCTTTTCTATCCGCCTCCACCCTCTCTCCCGTGGATCCACCTCCTCATTCTCTTCTCTGCTCTTTTATAGCCGTTTCTCTCCCTGGCCCGTGGACCCCACTCCCGTACGGATAGGCTATCTTCCCTGTCACGGGCTGCTCTCTACCCGCTGCGGATTCGCCTCTCCTCCCGCGACTAGTCTCTTCCCGCGGCTAGCTCTACCCGCTGCGACCTGTTTTCTATCTGCTGCGGCCTCTTCCCGGTGCTCTCGCGGTGGCCTCTTTTCTTGTCGCGCGAGCCTCTTGTCGCGCGAGCTCCTTCCTTGCCGCGCGGGCTCTTTATCGCACGGGTCCTATTGCTCCTGTCGCGCGGTCTTCGGTTCTGTCCTTCTCGCGTGGTTTCTTTCTTGTCGCGCGGAGGTCGCTCTTCTCTTGCCGATTGCCTTGACGCTTCTCGCTTCTCGGATTACTCCGCTATTCGCGCGGTCTTTCTCTTCCGGTTCTATTGCGGTTTCCTTCTAACCGCACGGTCTGGTGATTGTTCGCCGTGGTTGCCCTTGGTGCGGTCTGCTCCTAGCCGCCCGACCTAGTCCTTATTCGTCGTGGGTGTCCTTGGTGCGGTCTTCTTCTAGCCGCTCGACCTGTTCCTGCTCGTTGTGCCTTGGCTTGTTGCGGTCTTCCTCTAACCGCACGGTCTAGTGCTTGCTCCCAGCCTTTGCCTCTTCTACCCGTTGCGGTCTCATGGCGTCAGAGAATTCTAATGCCTCCTCTGTTCTCCCTGATCGTACTGCGGCTCCAGTCCCTGAGCTTCGCGATGAACTTCGAATTACTACCATCTCTCTCAGTGGGAAGCACAACTTTGTGGAGTGGGTTCACTCGGTTCGTCGTGTCCTGCAGACGAAAGGTCTTCTTCATCACCTAACCCGGGTCATCCCGACCGCTTCCACTGATGAGTGGCTTCGCGATGATGGTCGCGTCCAATCTTGGCTCCTCAACTCCATAGACACCGAGCCCTATCGAATGGCTATGTATCATGACACGACGAAGGCCATGTGGGAGGAACTCCATTCCTTTTACTCCGGACAGAATAGTTTGCAACATCTGTTCGACATCATCCCGGATCTTCAGAACCTTGAGCCCGGGGGTCCTGGCGATATGATCTCCTTTGTGGCTAAAGCTAAGACCCTGGTGGAGGCCTGGATCCAGCATCAGGCTCCCACTACAGATCTGACTACTCAACGGGCCCAGAAAGAGGCTGTCGGGATTGCGATAATGATGTCCCGGGTTCCCTCTCACCTCCACAGTGTTCGGGCCCAGATTCTCTCCTCTACTACTACCCCATCTTTATCTGATTTGTGCTCCATGCTCCTGAAGGTCACCCCGCCTCCGGATACTCCTGTTACTCTCTCCCCAACACTTCTCGAGCACTCTTCACCAGCTCCACCTGCTCGGGGGTCCTCCGCCCTTGGGGGCCGTCACACCTCTCGGGGACGAGGTCGGTCTGGCAAACCTCCATTTAAATGCACCTATTGCGGACGAGATGGCTATCTTGAGGCTACCTGCTATCGCAAACATGGTCTGCCATCACATCTTGCTGCCCCTGCTCTGGCTGAACCTCCTGCTGCTCCTGTCGTTCCTGCCCCGGACTCTGCTGCCTCTCCTCGGGCCGACATTGATGCTCTACGCACTCAGCTCCAACAATTGCAAGGGGTGATCTATCGCTCGTCTGGCTCGGTCGCCTCTATTTCCAATGAAGGTATTTCTTGTCTCTCGCAAGGCTCTCATTGGATTGTGGATTCGGGTGCCACGCATCACATTACTTCGCAACGCCCTCTGCAATATTCAAGAATTGCCCACCTCAAGTTCATCACTGTGGCAAATGGTGATACCACCCCCGTCTCTAGTGCTGCTGATATACCCCTCACACTTACTTTGTCTTTGACTTCTGCTCTTCATGTTCCCGGTTCCCCATTTAACTTACTCTCCGTTAGTCGCCTCTCACAGGACCTCAATTGCTGTGTTACTTTCTCACCTTCTGTCTTTGTTGTGCAGGATCGGAACACGCAGAATATTATTGGTAAAGGACGGCTGTCAAATGAGCTCTATCTCCTCGATGTTCCTCCTTCCGCTCTTTCCGTTGTCTCTACTGCCGACTGGCATCATCGTCTCGGGCATGCTCCCTTCCAGGTTCTCAAGAAGGCTCTTCCAGATGTCTCTCTGCATGAGTTTTCATGTGAGTCGTGTATCTTTGACAAACAACATCGTATTTCTTTTTCTCCTACTTGTACTCGGAGTGATACTCCACTTTCTTTAGTGCATTCTGATATTTGAGACCCTTATAAAACCCCTAGTATGTTTGACTATCGTTATTTTGTCACTTTTATTGATGATTATTCACGCTTAACCTGGTTATACTTACTTCGGGATCGTGCTGAACTAACCACCACATTTAGTGCCTTCCTTAGCGAAATACGTACACAGTTCTCCTCTCCTTTAAAGGTTATTCGCACGGATAACGCCAGAGAATACACTTGTCGGACATTTGCGAACTTATGCACCGAGTTCGGTATTATACATCAAACATCATGTGCATATACGCTTCAACAAAATGGTGTGTCCGAGCTAAAGAATCGTCATCTCTTCGATGTTGTTCAGTCCCTCATGCTTCAAATGCATGTTCCTACTCATTTTTGGAACTTTGCTGTCTCTACGGCGTGTCACCTCATCAATCGCATGCCTTCTTCCGTGCTTCACCATGCCACTCCGTTTAGTCTCCTCTTTCCATCCAAATCCCCGTTTCCTCTCACGCCTCGTGTGTTTGGTTGTACATGTTACGTTCACACTCTCGGTCCGATCACGGATAAGTTTGCTCCCCGGGCCCGCAAGTGTATGTTTCTCGGGTACTCTCGGACCTAGAAAGGCTTTGTGTGTTATTCTCCGACTCATGACAAAGTCGTTGTCTCTGCCGATGTCACGTTTCAGGAGGCTCAACCATTCTACGACTCATTGTCGGTCACCACTTCTCCTTTCTCCCCTTCCATTCCTCAACCGACTGTTCCCGTCACGACTTCTTTGCCCCCGCTCCTTCCAACCCCCCCTCCGACACCTGCTCCACCTGTACCATCCAGACCACCCTTTATTCGTGTCTACACTCGTCGTACCCCGGGCTCTGGAGCTCAACAACAACCTTCTTCTACCAGTGATATCCCACGGACTGACGATCCAGCACCAACATCTACCGCTCACCCCATGACGAACTATGTCTCTATGCATCACCTGGCTCCACCTCTCCACAAGTTTGCTCTCTCCTTCTCCTCCATTTCTATTCCTAACTCAGTGCATAAGGCTCTTCTACATCCAGGGTGGCACGCAGACATGAATGAGAAAATGTCTGCTCTTTGGTCTAATCAGACTTGGGATCTGGTTCCTCCTCCTCCCGACCACTCGTGTGTCAGTTGCAAGTGAGTGTTTACTATAAAACATGCTCCGGATGGGACAATTGACCGACTCAAGGCCCGGCTTGTGGCACGTTGGTTTACTCAACAGCAGGGACTTGATTATGAGGAAACCTTCTCTCCCGTTGCCAAGTTGAACTCTGTTCGGGTACTAATCTCCTTGGCTGTACATCGACACTTGCCTCTCCATCAACTAGATATTAAAAATGTCTTTTTGAATGACGACCTTTAAGAGACAGTGTGCATGCATCAACCTCCCGGGTTTGAGACCACGAGGGAGTCTCGTGTGTGCCTTCTTCGGAAATCTATTTATGATCTCAAACAGTCTCTTCGGGCTTGGTTTGAAAAGTTTAGTAAGGCTGTTCGCGATGTTGGATTCAAGCGGAGCTCGGCGGACTTCTCTCTCTTCACTCATCATCAATCAACTGAGACTGTCATTCTCTTGGTATATGTGGATGATATCTTGATTACTGGCGATGACACCGCATGGATACAGAAAATCAAGCAGCACTTGAACTCCGTTTTCAGACAAAAGATCTGGGAGGTTTAAGGTACTTTCTTGGACTTGAGGTTGCGAGACGACCCGATGGTCTTGTACTGTCACAACGAAAGTATTGCCTTGATCTCCTCCACAATGCTAGCTATTCTGGTTGTAAACCTGTAGAAACTCCGATGGATGCCAACCACAAGTTATGTGCTCATAGGTCAGACTCCAATTCCCTTCTTACGAACCCTGAGTATTATCGGCGTCTTGTGGGAAAATTGATTTACCTAACAGTCACAAGACCTGATATTTCCTTTGTTGTTGGAGTTGTCAGCCGATTTATGCATGCTCTTCGGACTTCTCATCTCCAGGCAGTGGAACGCATCCTCAGATATTTGAAGAGCTCCTGGACAAGGATTGGTATATAAATCATCTTCCTCCCTATCTCTTGTTGCATACTCAGATGCGGACTATGCGGGTTCCCTGGATGATCGACGTTCTACTACAGGCTTCTGTACCTACTTTGGGGGGAATCTTATTACTTGGCGTAGCAAAAAGCAGTCTGTAGTTGCTCGGTCATCAGCTGAAGCCGAGTATCGTGCAATGACAGCTGTTGTATCTGAACTCACTTGGCTTAAAGGTCTACTTGGTGATTTGGGGTCACTTTATCCTCACCGACAACCTTGTTTTGCGACAGTCAGGCTGCAATTCACATTGCGAAGAATCCTATGTTTCATGAGCAGACCAAGCACATCGAAGTTGACTGTCATTTCGTTCGTGAAAAGGTTCAACTAGAAGCTAGAGCTGAAGCATGTTCCTGCGTCAGGGCAAGTTGCCGACAATCTCACCAAGGCATTACCACGACAAATGCACCGTCAATTCTTATCAAAGCTGGGTGCCTATGACTTGTACGCTCCAGCTTGCGGGGGAGTGTTAGCAAATAGTGGAAAACATGTTGTATTGACCCATTAATAAGGCCCATATAGGATTTAGTGTTTAGTCCCACATTGCTTGTATAGCTATTTTTTCCTCTCCTCTCTCCTATATATATTTGTACTCATACTTGTATTCTGGTATTCAAGAAGTATATATAAGGTTCGGACCTCTCCTTACAATTATTATTATTATAAAAAGTAATATTTTACTCAATATCTTATTAGTTCATTATTATATGTTATTAGTAGTTAAGTAAAGCTGAAGTTGACTTCCTAGCTCAAGATCAATTCACTCCGCACCTTGTTTTAAGGTGATCTTCAAGAATCCGAACTTAGTTTCGTCCAATTAAAGTAATCAAATGCTTGAACTCCTAAAAGAGTGATCCAATATCATTTTGGATACTTACAATGAAGCTGGTTTTCAACTATTTGTTGCTTTTTGTTATCAATAGGAAAATAACGCTGCAAATTACCAAATAAATCTGATACAATAACGAGGTATGCTCGTGCTCAACTTCAGGAGGTTGGTTTCTCCTAGAAGCCTCTCTCCCAAAAGAGAATTCTCAAACTAGAAGATAAAAGATAAAGCTAACACTCCCATGCCATCTCCTTATATAAGGAGGAGGGACTCACATACCATAGTTACCCGATTCGTGAAGATTCGCGTATATAATATTCGAAAAAATGGGAATTCCGAAAAAAATACTAATAATAGTACGCATGTGTAACAATACATCCCACCTGAAAATCGACCTTGACCCCAAGGTCGAAGTGTCGCCCGCCATCTAGTAAATATATGGGCCGCATGCGGGGTCGGTGTTGCCATAGAAGTGCCCAGAGCTCCGTTCGACGGTACATCCGTGATCATAAGGGCGTCAAAGTCAGTCATGCCGATCTCGTTCAAGTCATCCCCGATGAGGGCCCAGAATTCCTAGTAAGGACAATTATGATTAGGCGAGTAGGGTTGCTTGCATCGGTAGCACAGAGCCTTGCTCCGCGAGTTATTGTATTCTTGGTTGGAAAGTCTAAGTATGGATATGATGGTTGTTCCGTGGGCCCGTAATGGTTGGCCGAGGTAGTGATTTAGACGGGGGAGGAAAATATGGTTTGTATGGGGGTTTGGAAGGAGGTCATGGGAAAGGAGGGTCCACAAACGACGCCAGGAATTTTGCTTCCACCAGTAAGTAGAAGTCCATGACTTGGTTGACAGTTAACGATTGCAGGGTGCGGAGGCGGGCTCGGATGTGGGGTTGTAAGTCGTGCATGAAGTAGGCCAAGTAATGGTCGGGCAAGAGACCTGGAACATGGGTGAACAACTCGATAAATGCATCAACGTACGAGTCAATGGAGTCGGTCTGACAAACTCCGCAAAGGCGCTCAATCATGAAACCAGAGTAGTGGCAATCATAGCACTGAATGAGGGCCTCCGTGAGAGTTGTCTAGGTGAGGCCGAGAGAGGACTGGCGGAGCCAGCAGACCTAATGGAGGGTGGACTCTTGCACGCTGATAATTGTTGTGGTGACCTGCTGCGCCTGAGTCTGATGAATGTAAAAAAATTGCTCGGCACAGGCAATCCAACCGAGGGAGTCAGCCCCGTTGAATGTGGGAATGTTGATGTGTGGGAGTTGCGGAGGAGGCAATCCCGCCAGTGTGGGTTTTGCAGGGGATAATGTGTCGGGGGATCCTAAGGCAGAGGCGGCAGGGGGGGGGGGCAGAACTTTGGTCGGATTGCAAATTGTGGAGTATGGCCATGATCGAAGTGAACTGCTTGTCTTGGGTCTCGAGACGAGAGTTGATGGTGGTGAGGGCGTGTTCGAGGTCCTCTACGCGGGATTCCATCGATTGCCGACTCTTTATCATAAGAAGAAGAGGACACAAGAGCTAGAGGGTTGAGGGAGAGCGCAAGAGCTGCTAACCAATCTCTGATACCAACAATGTAAGTCATGTCAGGACGAGTGTGAGATAGATATATGAGTCTGCCAACCAATCTCTGATAGCTTGAAGTATCCGTGCGATCACCATCACCGTCCTCATCTATCATGTGATTCTCCTCTATAGGAGTGTTTGTAGGGACACAACCTAGCATTCCAGCCTCTTTTAAAAGATCCAGAACATACTTCCATTGAGAGTTAAAGATACCTTGGTTTGACCGGGTCACCTCAATACCCAGGAAATACCGTAATCTTCCTAAGTATTTCACTTCAAACTTAGCAGATAGAAGAGCCTTAAGGTTACTAATCTCCTCAGTGTCATTATCTGTAATCACAATATCATCCACATAGACAATAAAGATCATAATCTTTTGGTCGTTTTTGCGGATAAACATGGTGTGATCAGATTGTCCCTGCTTGTAACCGAATTTGATCATTTTGCTTCGAGAAATCTGTCAAACCATGCCCTTGGAGACTGTTTCAGCCCATATAGGGATTTTCTCAAGCGACAGACAAGACCTTCTGTTCCCTGTTTTACAAATTCAGGGGAATATTTCATGTACACTTTCTCATCAAGTTCACCATGGAGGAAGACATTTTTAACATCCAGTTGATGATGATCCCATCCTAAGCAAGCAACACATGATAGAAGAACCCGTATAGAGTCTATCTTTGCCACGGGAGCAAACGTCTCCTGATAGTACACTCTTTGAGTTTGATTGTATCCTTGAGCAACTAACCAAGCCTTGTATCGTTCAATCTGACCATCCTGATTATGCTTAACCAAGAATACCCATCATGATCTAATAGATTTCTTTCCGGGGGGGGGGGGGGGAGGAGACGTCCCATATATTATTTTTGTCCAAGGCTGACATTTCTTCTTTCATAGCCCGTGTCTAAACTGGTATCTCCAATTCTTCTTTCCACGTCTTGGGAATGGAAACCAAAAATAATACAAAAATAAAGGCCTGATGGGCCGGGGTAAGATGATGATAAACAACATGATTGGAAATAGGGTGTTGAGTGCTTGTATCTTTACCTTTCAGCAAAGTAGGAGGATCATCACTAGAATCTGAGCCTGAAGCGGGCACTGGTAGAGGTGTAACACTAGCAATCTGTTTCTTGGGTTGACGACAGTGGTATACGTGCGAAAAAGAAGAGATGGAAGTAGGAATCTGAAGAACTTGGATGCGGGGTGGGGGGGGGGGTCAGAGGTATCTGAATAGCAGGAACATGGGTAGAAGACTGAGCGGGAATGAGAGGAGGAATAAGAGGAAGAGGGAGAGTAGGAGGAACACAAGAGTCACCCAACTCCCCCTGACGATGAGAGTGAGTCGAAGCTGGATAATAAGGTTCCTTCTCCCGAAAAGTAACATCCATGGTACAAAAGAAACGTCTGGAAGGAGGGTGATAACACTGATATCCTTTCGTAGTGGACGAATAACTAATAAAGATGCAACGTTGAGCCCGAAGGTCAAGTTTGTCCCTATGAGGCTGATGAATATGCACAAAACATACACACCCAAATACACGGGGTGGAAGATGAGAGGTATGGACAACCGACATAGAAGAGCGGCGAGCTATGGGAGTAGCATAATCTAAAACACGGGAGGGAAGATGATTGATAAGATGAGAGGCTGTGAGGACATCATCACCCTAATAGGATTTGAGAAGATGCATAAAGTGAAGAAGACAACGTGCCACCTCAAGAAGATGGCGATTCTTCCATTCAACAACCCCATTTTGTGTGAAGGTGTGAACACATGTGGTTTGATATAAGATACCATGATTGGAGAGGTATGAGCCAAACTGACCACGATCATCGTATTCCCCTCCATTATCACTACGAAGAACGCAAATTTTGCCATCAAATTGGGTCTGAATCATCTTATGGAAAGTTTGGAAATAAGAAAACACATCGCTTTTTTTCTTTAGCAAATAGACCCAAGTGGTTCTCGAGAAACAGTCAATGAAGGTAACAAACCAACGAAAACCAGATAAAGAAACCACAGGGGAAGGACCCCAAACATCAGAGTGTATAATAGAAAAAGGAATGTCAGTAGGAGAAGATAAATGCATAGAGGTGTGCCATCATCGGACATCAACATCAGTGACCGAGCACAGACATCACACGACAAATTTTTAATAAACAGAGAGAAAGCTGGAAACAATTTGGAAAGATAAATGGGAGAAGGATGTTCGCGACGCAGATGCCATCATCGGACATCAACATCAGTGACAGTTGTCGATGTGAGAACTCGAGATGGAAGTTGGGTATCCAGGTAGTACAAGCCACCATGGTTCCTACCACTTCCAATTGTCGGCTTTGTACCCAGTTCCTGAAAAACACAGGAGTCGGGAAAAAAGTTACAGAGTAGTTAAGAGATTTAATAATATTTCTGATAAAAAGAAACTTGCGGGGAAAAGAGGGGACACGAAGAATGGAGGAAAGAGAAATATATGGAGAGCACGAGATATGTCCTTTGCCCCCAATGGAGGACAAGGTGCCATTAGCGGAGATAATCTTATCTTTGCCAGATAAAGGTGTGTAGGAGTCAAAACCTGTGGAAGATTCAGTCATATGATCAGTGGCGCCTGAATCAATGATTCATGCAGTGGGAGCAATAGTAGCAGTGTGCACACTGGGTGATGTCGCAGTAGCAAAAGAAGTGGAGGCACAAAAAGCAGAGTCAGACTGAGAATGAAGAAGGCGCCGAAGAACATCCAATTCCTGGGTGGAGAACTGTCCAAAAGGAGGATATGGAGGGGCATCATAGACCTTGGTTGCATACGCAACATCAGTCACACGAGAACACCCCCTGCGAGTTCCTCTACGGCTGGGACCCCGACCACGGCCATGACCACGCCCACGGCTAGCAGGAGCCAAATAAGAATGAGTACGCGGAGGGTCAGCCATTTGTAGCATCGACACACACGACGAAGACTGGGAGCAGCACGTCAGCAGAGAATCAAAGACGGCACAGGAGCAACAACATTACAACAATAATGACAAGAGCAATCAGTGGTGGCATCAGCACAGAGAAATCGGGCGGCGACATCAGCAAGGCAGCTGCGGCGGCATCATCACATCAACACAGAGAAATCAGGCGACGACATCAGCAAGGCATCACAAAAAAACAACAGAAGGATGAGCAGCGACACATCACTGAGTAGCAGAGCAGCATTAGTGGAAGGATTAACGGCGATGGCACGATCGGCGGCGGCATCACGGGAGAACAACGGAAGTCTCCTCTGCAACCGTCGACAGCATCGAGCACGCCAGGAGACCGCAAACGCAGGTCTAGCACTGGCAGACGCTCATAACGACAAAGTGGGAGGCATACAAGAGGCGAGCGGGAGGCGTGCGGAAGACGAGCTTGGCAGAGGCTGGGGTTTGCGAGTTCGGCTCTGATACCAAGTTGAGACAAATCGAGAACAATAATAATTACTTTTTTACATAATCCACTACTCTTACATATATATGAGTAGGGAACAAAGACACTATGACCAAATTACCCCACAGTGGGATAAAGAAATAAGAAAGACGTGACTCATTACAACTACAACATCAGTCTCCCATGATGGATCTTGTTGCGCAACGGGTACAGAAAGAAGCAGTTGGGATTGCCATGATGACCCATGTTACACCCCATTTTCACAGTGTTCGGGCTCAAATTGTCTATTCATCTACAACTCCTCTGTCGGATATTTGTTCTATGCTCTTGAAGGTTACACCGCCACCTGATGTTCTTGGGAATCTATCACCGACTCTTCTCTAGCAGCCTCTCACAATTCCTGCTCATTTGTCTCGTGGAGGTCGTACCGCTTCTCGGGAACGGGGACGTACTGGAAGACCCTATTTTAAATGTTCTCATTGCGGTCGGGATTGTCACCTTGAGTCCACCCTCTATCGTAAGCATGGTCTGCCTCCACATCTCACCGCTTCCAATAGCTGATCCTCATTCCACCCGTAATGACATCGATGATTTGCACACCCAGTTCCAATAACTTCAATGGGTGATTAGTCGCTCATCTGGATCGGTCGCGTCGGTCTCCAATGAAGGTATATCCAGTCTCTCCCATAGCTCCCACTGGATTGTGGGCTCAGGTGTCACACACCATATTACTCCGCAGAAATCACCTCAGTACTTGCACTCCGCATATCCCAAGTTCATCACCGTGGCCAATGGTGACACCATCCCAGTTTCTGGTGCTGCTGACCTGCCTCTCACTCCAACCCTCTATCTATCCTCGGTTCTTCATGTTTCAGTATCACCTTTTAGCCTGCTTTTTGTTAGTCACCTTACTCAGGAACTTTATTGCCGTGTAACCTTCTCACCTTCCTCCTTTGCTGTGCAGGATTGACAGACGTAGAATATCATTGGTAAGAGACGGCTGTCCAATGAGCTCTATCTCTTGGATGTTCCACCTACTGTTCTCTCCACGGTCACGTCTGTTGATTGACATCGACGTCTTGAGCATGCTTCCCTCCAGATTCTCAAGAAAGCTTTTCCTGATGTCTCCCTTCACGAATTTACTTGTGAATCATGTATCTTTGGCAAACAACATCGTACATCTTTTATCTCTAATTGTACTCGGAGTGATGCTCCTTTTTCTTTAATACATTCTGATATTTGGGGACCATATAAAACTCCTAGTGTTTATGGTTAACGTTACTTTGCTACATTTTCACCTTTTAGCTCTCACTCGGAGTGTTTATGGTTAACGTTACTTTGCTACATCGTACATCTTTTACCTCTCACTCAAACCCTCTCTCTATCCTCGATTTTTCATGTTTCAGTATCACCTTTTAGTCTGCTTTCTGTTAGCCGTCTTACTCAGGAACTTTATTGTTGTGTAACCTTCTCACCTTCCTCCTTTGTTGTGCAGGATTGACAGACGTATAATATCATTAGTAAGTGGCGGCTGTCCAATGAGCTCTATCTCTTGGATATTCCACCTACTGTTCTCTCCACGGTCACGTCTGTTGATTGACATCGACGTCTTGAGCATGCTTCCCTCTTAAGAAAGCTCTTCCCGATGTCTCCCGTCACAAATTTACTTGTGAATCATGTATCTTTGGCAAACAACATCGTACATCTTTTATCTCTAGTTGTACCCGGAGTGATGCTCCTTTTTCTTTAATATATTCTGATATTTGTGGACCATATAAAGTTGAGAGAATAAACCTAACCAAAAATTACATTATGAGCTCCCTTTACTCATACATATAGAGTTAGGGAGAAACCATACAAAACCCCAAAATACCCTTATGTGGGTAAAAATAAAAAAAAATACATAAAAGAGGACTTGATTTCAACTCTCCCCCTCAAGTCAAATGGTAAATATCTGTCATTCCGAGTCTATGGATATCATCAATAAAGACATCACACCCTAAGCTCTTGGTGAAGACATCGGCCAACTGATCTCTGGAGTGAACGAAAGGAGTGACTAAGTTTCCTTTTTTCAAGATGATCTTTGATGAAATGACGATCAACCTCAACATGCTTAGTTCTGGCATGCTGGACCGGATTGTGAGCTATACTGATCGCAACTTTGTTGTCACAGAACAGAGAAATGAGAGCATCCTCCTGAAGGTTCAGGTCTTGCAATAAAGTGCGCAACCATAGAACTTCACAGAGGCCTTGAGACATCGACCGGTACTCGACTTCAGCACTAGATCTTGCCACCACATTTTGCTTCTTGCTATGCCACGTGACCAAATTTCCACCAACGAAGGTGCAATACCCCGTTGTAGATTTCCTATCATCACGGCTTCCGACCCAATCTGCATCAGTAAAAACGCCAATCTTTAAATGATTGTTCTTTGAAAACATCAGCCCCCCGACCCGGAGCCTTCTTTAAGTACCGTAGTACGTGGTATGTATCATCCTAATGTCTGATCCTTGGGGCATGCATATACCTACCCAAGATTCCAACTGCATATGTGATGTCAGGACGAGTGTGTGAGAGGTATAAAAGCTTTCCAACCAATCTCTGATAGCTTGAAGCATCCGTGCGATCTCCATTGTTGTCTTCATCGATCCTATGATTCTCCTCCATAGGGGTGTTCCCAGGAACACAACCCAACATCCCAGTCTCTGTTAACAATTCTAATACATACTTACGTTGCGAGACGAAGATACCTCGATCAGAACGAGTCATTTCAATACCTAGGAAGTAGCGAAGCCTTCCCAAATCTTTTACTTCAAACTCAGCTTACAGAAGAGTCTTCAGCTTTGAGATCTCCTCTAAGTCATCTCCGGTGATCACAATGCCATCAACGTAAACAATAAGAACAACATTTTTTTTTCTGATTCTTCATGACAAACAAAGTATGATCAGAATGACCCTGTTTGTAGCTAAACTTGAACATGGCCTTGTGGAATTTGCCAAACCAAGCCCTGAGAGACTGCTTCAGCCCGTACAAAGACTTCCTTAAGCGATAGACCAGTCTTTCTTGTTCCATCTTCACAAAACCTGGGGTAAAAGTCATGTACACCTCTTCATCGAGGTCACCATGTAGGAACGCATTTTTGACATCCAGCTGATGTAGATCCCAACCCAAACACGCAACACAAGATAGGATCACACGAACAGAGTCCATCTTTGCTACCGGGGCAAAGGTCTCCTGGTAGTCGACTCCCTGAGTCTGGGCATAACCCCGAGCCACCAGACGGGATTTATATTGCTCAACTTTACCATCCTGATTTTGCTTAATGGAGAAGATCCACCTAGAACCGATGACTTTCTTATCAGGAAGAAGGGAAGTGACATCCATGTGTGATTCTTATCCAATGCGGACATTTCCTCCTGCATTGCTTGAGTCCATGCTGGAATGTAACCGTCTCCTGCCACGTCTTTGGAATAGTAATGACGAACATGGAAGATATAAAACCTTAATGAAGCTGAGAAAGATGATCATAAGCAACATGATTAGATATAGGGTGTTCCGTACACACAACCTTACCTCTTAACACCGCAATGGGAACATGTAGATCAACATCAGAATCTGAGTTCAAAGACGGCACCGACAACGACGGAACAACGGAGGACTGTTTACCTGTTTCGCGACGATGATATATATGAGGAAACATCGAGATGAGGGATGGCTTGTGGTATATGGGAGAAGGCGACGTATGTGTATGTGACGAAGGGGGTGTTGTAGGTGAAGCTACAGTGGAAGGCATGATAGGTGTAGAAGTGATCAGAGGGAGTGACACTGACACGATGACATCATTCTCCCCCTGACAAGTGGAGTGAGTCAAATCTAAGTAATAAGATTCCTCCTCCCGGAAGGTCACGTCCAAGGTACAGAAAAAACATCTGGAAGGGGGTTATAACACCGATACCCTTTTGTAGTGGTAGAATAGCCAAGAGAAACACAACGGAGAGCCCGAGGATCAAGCTTGTCACGATGGGACAGATGGACGTGAACAAAACATACGCACCCAAAAATGCGAGGTTGAAAATAAGTGGTATGCACCTCAGTAGTAGTGGAAAGACGAACGAGAGGAGTAGTATAGTCAAGAGCCCGTGAAGGAAGACGATTGATAAGATGAGTAGCAGTTAGGATGACATCACCCCAATATGATTTAGAGAGATGCATGGTAGTGAGAAGGCACCGGGCAACATCAAGGAGATGCCAGTTTTTCCGTTCAACAACACCATTTTGGGTGGAAGTGTAAACACAAGTGGTTTGGTGAATGATTCCATGATTAGCAAGTTAGGAGCTAAATGCTCCACGATCATTATATCCCCCCCCATTATCACTACGGAGAACACGGATATCATCATTGAATTGAGTTTGCACCATTTTATGAAAGGTTTGAAAAACAGGAAACACTTCATTTTTTTTCTTTAAGAGATAAACTCAAGCAGTGCGAGAAAAACAATCGATAATTGTAACATACCAAGGATAACCAGTTAAAGAAACAACAGGGGAAGGACCCCAAACATCAGAATGTATGAGAGCAAAATGAGTAGCGTTAGGGGAAGATAAATGCGATGAAAAAAATCGAACATGTTTAGATTTTTCACAAACATCACATTTTAAAGCTTTCACAAATGGAGATAAAGTAGGAAATAGTTTCTGAAGATAGACTGGAGAGGGATGACTAAGACGCAAGTGCCAGCATCGAGCATCAGCAGTAGTAATAGCGGTAGAAGTGAGGGCAAGGGTCGAGGAAGTAGTATCCAGATAGTACAGGCCACCACGATTCCTACCATTGCCAATGATCCGCTTCGTACCCAGTTCCTAAAAAACACAAGAATTAGGGAAGAAGGTTACAGAACAATTAAGTGATCGCGTGAGATTGCTAATTGAAAGAAGACTGCGAGGAAATGAAGGGACATGCAAAACAGAAGAAAGTGAAAGACAAGAGGAACATGAAATGTTGCCCTTGCCCGCAATAGGGGACAAGGTTCCATTTGCAGAGATAACCTTATCCTTACCAGACAAGGGAGTGTAGGAAGAGAAACCTGAGGATGAGCCGGTCATGTGATCAGTAGCTCCCGAGTCAATGATCCACTCAGACGAGGGAGTAACAGTAGCATTATCACTGGGTATAGCAGCAGTAGCAAAGGAATTAGAAGTATCGCTCTAGGGAGTGGCTGACTGGGAGTGCAGGAGGCGACAGAGAGCATCCAATTCCGAGGTAGTAAAATGTCCTGGGAGCAGACCATGAGAGTCGTCGTGAACCTCAGTGGAGTAAGCAACATTATAAGGGCCGCGACCACATCCTCGTCCCGGGCCACGACCACGTCCTCGACCACGGCTGGATCCAGGTGGAGCAAGGTGAGGATGGAGCTTGAAGCACACGTCCCTAGTGTGGCCCTTACAACCACAGTAATCACAGGTAGGAATCATGTTGGTAGGGTTGGAGCCACCTCGACCAACACTAGTAAGGGCAGAGCGATCAGAGTGAGGAGGAGCAGCCGTGCTGAGGGACCTCCGACGATCTTCATCACCAAGGACCATGCTAAAGCCCTCCCGAAGAGATGAAAGAGGAGATCAGTGTAGAATATTTGTTCGAACCAAATCCATTTTCATGTTCAAGCCCATCAGAAACACATGAAGACAAAATCGTTCGTCCCTTTTCTGTAACAACACTGCATCGGCAGTACAGGCGTGAGTAAATTGCTCAAAATAATCCAATTCCTGAGAGATACGCTCGAACTCAGAGAAGTAAGAAGACACTGTCATGGTTCCCTGACGTAACTCCAGCATCCGACGCGTCAACTCATAAATCTGAGTGGAGTTTCTAATCTGGGAATACGTCTCACGTGCCCGAGTCCAGATCTCATAGGCAGAATCCATCAACATGCACCTTCGGGGACATAGAATGCAGGAGCCAAGATATTACCAGAGAATTTTTCGAATCCCAACGCCTCGAAGAAAGATCACCCAGAGAGGGCGCCACAATGGTCCCATCAATATATCCAAATAGCTGATGATTGCGGATGACATGTTGTGCTGCTCGAGACCACTCAAGGTAATTCGTCCCATCTAGGGGCACTGCGGTGATCTTCAGGGAGTTTGTGTGGCCAGAGGACCGCTGAGGGTCACCCATCCGGGGTGCATCAGCACTCGGCGATGTAGAATCAACGGCCGCCGAAGAATCATCCATGAAGGGCAACTGACGGGATCAACCCAAAAAAACTTCGCCATGCAGGCAAAAAGAAAAAAACGCAGATCTGGAGTGACATCAACTGGAAGCACATGATGCCAAGAGGGAGTGACATCAACTAGAAGCACAGGAAGCAGAGCACAAGTCGGAGGATCTGCGATGTCAAGTGAGAAGCAAAGCCGACGAATCTGGGAATGCAGGCAACACACGCAGGCAACACACGCAGGCAGGCACAACAACTGGGAGAGGCTCGCATCAACTGGGTCTGGATGAAGCCGACATGTGATCGACTGGAAGCAAGGAACCAGCAGGAGAAGACGATCTCGACGGGATTGACGACATCGCGACACGCATCGAGAGGAGAGGAGCGGTCTCCTTCAACGCGCACCACCGCCGGTACGGACGCCGCGGTTCATCCTGAGAACGACTACAAAATAGCGGAGAGGTGGGGCGACGGGATGAGAAGCGAGTGGCGGCGACGGGATGAGAGGCGAACGAGATGAGATCTGCGGCAGAAGAGCAGGATTAGGGTTCGGTCGGTTTTCCTCTGATACCAAGTTGAGAGAATAAACCTAACAAAAAATTACATTATGAGCTCCCTTTACTCATACATATTGAGTTAGGGAGAAACCATACAAAATCCCAAAATACCTTTATGTGGGTAAAAACCAAAAAATACATAAAAGAGGACTTGATTTCAACTTATAAATGTTTATCGTTAACGTTGCTTTGCTACATTTATTGATGATTACTTGTGCATGATCTGGTTGTATTTACTTCGCAATCGTGCTGAAATCATCTTTACCTTTTGTGCCTTTATTACCGAGACTCGTACTCAGTTCTCCACTACCTTAAAAGTACTTCAACAAATAATGCGTGTTAATATACAAGCCATACTTTTCAAATTTGTGCACTGACTTCGGGATCATACATCAAACTTCATGCGCTTATACTCTCTAACAAAATGGTGTGGTTGAGCGAAAAAATCGTCATCTTCTTGACGTCGCCTGATCACTCATGTTTCAAATGCAGGTACCCACACTATATTGAAACTTCGCGGTTTCTACTGCCCGTCATCTCATAAATCACATGTCCTCCTCCATGCTCAACTTTGCGACACCATTTAGTCTTCTTTTTTTCTTCAAAGTCACATTTTTCCATCACACATCGTGTTTTTGGATGTACATGTTATGTCCATAATCATGGTCCGTCCACTGACAAGTTTGCTTCTCGTTCTACCAAATTTATGTTCGTTGGATGCTCCCGCACTCAGAAAGGATATGCATGTTACTCTTCTAACAATTGCAAATGGTTGTTTCGGCAAATGTAACCTTTCTTGAGCACTAACCGTTTTACTGCTCTCCCACGGAACCTCTTATACCTCCCCCTCTACCTCGTCCTACCATTCCTGTCACGTCTCACCTTCCGCCACTTCTTCCCACACCAACTCCAACACCAGTGCTCCCCAAACCACCTATTCGTATGTACACTCGCCGTCCTCCCAAATCTGATGCCCTACAACAGTTACCCTTTACCAGTGAAGTCTTGAGGCCTGCCGATTCGGCATCATCCTCTACGACTCATCCTTTTGCGAATTATGTATCCTTACATCGCCTCTCCCCGCCTCTTCTCAAATTCGCGTTGTCTTTATCTTTCATTTCTGTATCTAACTCTTTGCAGTAGGATTTCCAACATCCGGGGTGGCGTGCGGCTATGAATGAGGAAATGACTGCCCTTTGGGCTAACCAGACTTGGGATCTTGTTCCACTTCCTCCTAGACAGACCTGTGTCGGCTGTCAGTGGGTCTTTCACTCTTTCCCATCAAACATGCTCTAGACGGGACAGTTGAACGCCTAAAAGCACGACTTATGACTCAAGGGTTTACTCAGTAACATGGCCTCAACTATGGTGAAACTTTTTCTCCATTCACCAAGTTAAATATTGTTCGGGTCCTGATCTCCTTAGCTGTTCATCGACAGTGGCCCTTACATAAGTTGGGTATCAAAAATGCATTTCTCAATGACGACCTTCTAGAAACCTACATGCACTAACCTCCCGAGTTTGAGACCACATGTGAGTCTCATGTTTGTAACTTCAAAAAATCTATTTATGGTCTCAAACAGTTTCCTCGAGCTTGGTTTGACAAATTTAGTAAGGTTGTTCATGAAGTTGGATTCACTCGAAGCTTGGCTGACTTCTCTCTCTTTACTCATCATCAACTGACTGACACAGTAATTCTCTTAGTTTACGTTGATGATATTCTGATTACTGGTAATGACTCCACATGATTACAAATGGTTAAGCAACACTTAAACTCGATTTTTCATACTAAATATCTGAGAAATGTTTGGTACTTCCTCAGACTTGTGGTTGCGAGACGATCTGATGGCCTTGTCCTATCTCAATGGAAGTACTGTCTTGACCTTCCTCAGAATGCTGGCTATTCAGGGTGCAACTCTGCTAACACTCCTATGGATGTCAACCATAAGCTCTGTGCTTATGCCTCTGACTCTGATTTACTACTTTCGAACCCGAAGTATCATTAACGTCTTGTAGGAAAGCTGATATATTTTACTGTTACAAGACCTGATATCTCGTGTGATGTTGGAGTTATCAGTCAATTTATGCATGCTCCACGGACCTTTCATCTCCAGCCCGTCAAGTGCATCCTCAGATATTTGAAGACTGTTCCTGGACAAGGGCTCGTTTACAAACCATCTTTCTCTCTATCTCTGATTGCCTACTCTGATGCTGATTATGCTGACTCTCTAGATGATCGACACTCCGCAATTGGTTTTTGTACTTACTTTGGAGGAAACCTTATTACATGGGATAGCGAAAAACAATCTGTTGTTGCTCGGTCATCTGCTGAAGCCGAATATCGTGCAATGACTGTTGTTGTGTCTGAACTTACTTGACTGAAAAGTCTACTTGGTGATTTGGGAGTCAAAAGTTTCTCACCAGCAACTCTATTTTGTGACAGTGAAGCTGCTATACACATTGCTAAGAATCTTTTATTTCATAAGTGAACCAAAAACATTGAAGTTGATTGTCACTTCATTCGGGAGAAGGTTCAATTGAAGAAGTTGGAATTAGAACATGTTCCTGCTACCCGGCAAGTTGCTGGCATTCTCATCAAAGTCTTACCCCGACCGTTGTATCATGAGTTTTTGTCTAACTTGTGAGGGAATGTTAAATAAAAACATGTAAAAGGCCCACAATTAAAGCCCAAATGTTGGCCCACTTGTAATCTTATTTAGTCCCACATCTTAGGATTGAGAGTCCTCTCATCTTTCTCTTTTTATATGAGTGTACAATGGATGACATTTTGAGAAAATTAATAAAATCCTTTTATTTTTTCTCTTGCCCGTGAATTCCTACGAAAATAAAATTATTGTTCTTTAAATATATTTTACAATGTATCATTTTGTATATGCTAATAATATTTTATCTTAGATACTATTCGATTTTATTTTGTAATTTAAATGTCTCATTTTTTATCTACTTGTTATATTATTTTTTTATTTTTATAATATATAATTATAGTTAGTATACATAAAAATAAAAATTTTACTTTTAAGACTTGCAAATTTGATACTTTAAAATATCCCCAACATGTCTCCGACTTCCGATATCTGATATTTAAATGCTCAATCTGATATGTCGCCGACACCCGGTATTTACAACGTTGGAGGTCAAAGGGGCAAATCACTTGCATACGTATCCATTGTTGCCGAGCCAACCATATTTAAACAACTTATTATCAAAAATATGGGTTCTCGCAACACCCGACAAACCCTCCTCACCACTCCTCTCCTGTGGTGTACGCTTCCAGCATGTCCCACTCAGACATTGATGCAGTCGATTCTTCACCACAAAAGAAGAGGAGGAAAAAATGATGGAATAATCATGATCATAGGTAAATCGACTAACAGAGAGAAGTTTAAATTATGAGTCAGGAACATGAAACATAGATCGTAGAGAAATAGAGGGAGTAGGATGTACATCTCCAGATCTGCTAATCGGAGTAGTACCTCCTTTTGCGATAGTGATAAACTAACAATGCCCATGTATCGAGAATGTTTCTGCGGAGTAGTGTGATTCGTGGCCGCATAGTCCACTATCTAAAAGGAGTTTTTTAGAAAAAAAGTAGAAGCGATGGACTCAGAAGTACAAGTAACCAGCCCCTTAAATGCTGGAGTTCCTCCCTCAAGATGCCAATCTATGTTGTTAAATGCCCGTCTTAAGCGCGCTTAAGACTCAAGGATCACCAAACTCGGAGGTTTGCGTGTTTGTGCGCCCTATTTTCGCCTTTGAAACATAAAAGACGTTGAGTGAGATTTTTATTGTAATTTTTTTTCCAAATAACAAAAGTAATTTTGCATGATTTAATGTTTGTAAAACATAATCATGCGTTGAGATTTAGATATGATGCAAGTGAACACATTGATTCGATTTTTTTAATAGATATAAATGATAGTAATAAATAATTAATTCATAGAATAGATGAACAATCTGATCAAAACGATGAAATGATGTTTGATGTTAATTATTTAAAATGGATGCGATTGCGTCTTGCCCTCGTCAGACGTGTGCTTGCGCCCTGCTTAGGCTCCATGTCCCCTTTACACCTTGAGCCTTTAATTACTAAGACAATTAGATAAGTACATATAGGTAATACTCATTGATTTGGCAGACGAAAGGGTAGAACTAACAACTAAGTAACAAGGATGACACTTGTTTAAGATGATTTTTATAATATAAGTTTAATGCCTCAGGCATCACTCATCTGGAACCGATGAAAAATGTGGACTCTACAAGTTAAACATTCAGTACTCTTAAAACAAATCTGAAATATTTTGATAAGACTGGTAGCGATAAACTATAGATTATGACTCCGTTTAGGGGGACTTATTTTCACCTGTCAAGCGGTTACGACCGCATGAACCGGACCTTAATAAGTCCCCCCAAACGGAGTCTATGTGTGCATCCACATCAAATGTTTGACTATTCAGCAACCAAATACATTGATTCTATTTTTTAAGAGATATAAATTATAGTAATGAATGATTAACTCGTAAAATAGATGAACAATTTGATTAAAAAATGCATTGATGTTTGATGTTGATTATTTAAAATGAATGTAGTTGTGTGCACATCAAATGCATGACTAATTCAGCAACGAAACATGATTAAATCTAAGGTAATATTTATGAAAATTGTTCAAGATGATTCCGTAGATTTGTTTTATTCAGGATCATGAATTTTGTGGCTTCAGTGAGCAACTATCTACTACTGCCCCAAATCTGAAGTTTTTTCCGCCCTCATTTTTGCAGGATGCTGTGATAAGGTTCATGGATGCTGCTGTCTTTTTCTGCAGTCCTGTAAGTGTACCTGGGATGAACAGGAAAATGAATTGTTAATCATTTTTTTGGCTGTGTTCATAGTCTTTACATCATTTTGTTGTTATTTTATTTTATTTATATGATTCTAAAGATGTAATTGTTGATATGTTACAGTCTTTCAGACTATTTTTCCTTTCTTTTTCTAAAGAATGGAATTTACCTTTTTACCCTTATAATAATAGTGAAGTAGAGGTCAGCAGAGTAAATGCAAATAATTGTGATAATAGTAACTCAAATTTTAGCTTGATTAGCTCCCAACCGTTGGATCTCATCTAGGGTCTGACCATGGCTTTATAATTTCGGCCTCGGCTGTAGTTTTAACCTGAAAATCCATTGATCTCTGTTGTTTGCAGGGAATTGAGTTTATGGAGATTGGATAGAAAGGGCGGAGAGAGTGCGGGAGGTGGGCGCAGTCCATGTGATCGGGCTCGTATCCAAAGTTGGTGCAGTCGGGCGAGTATGTTCGCCCCCAAGAGCAATATTGCACATGCGGTCGCCCACGACTGCTGGTTGTATATTAAGAAAATACTCATATTTGTTGTGCAATTCATTTATTTTGTATTCTCCTAATTTAAAATCAAAATAAAACAAATAGAAACTATAAGGTAAAATATAAAAACAACAACAACATTCAAGCCTTTATCCCACTATAATGGGGTCGGCTATGTGGATCCTTTGTCGTCATTATGTTCTATTTTTTGTCATAATCTCACTAATGTCGAAGTACATCATGCCTTTCCTTACGGTTTCATTCCAAGTCTTTATTGAGTTACCCCTCCCTCGTTTATCATGCCTAGTGATTAGACTCTCCCTCGTTTAAAGTAAAATATAAACAATTTAAAATAATAATAATAATAGAATTTATAAAAGATAAAATATTATTTTTGTTTGATAATATTAAGTCATCTTTATCGACCAGGTGTTATTATTACTGTAAACTCAAATAATATAAGTGGGAAAAATGGAAATAAAAAATAAAATTGTATTAGAAATGACAATGCGAGCAGAAATATCAAATTTTTGACATCACTCCCCTTTTTTATTATATATCTATATTTATAAAATTTTGTATTAATTTATTTATTTGGCATGATTGTATTATCTACTACTACTTAATATTCATTTGAATACTATATGCATTAGTATGAACTCTGAAGGGCAAAAATAGACATGGGCGTGACGTTCAAATACAATGCGCTAGAGATTTCAGTGTTCATTCCGACCCAAGTAAATTTTCGACGGCTTTGCCAAACCGCATGAAAAATCAGACTTTTAATTGGTCTGATACTTGGGTTTAGGCAAAATTTTTGGAACCAGACTCTGAATATAAATTTTCTTCTGGGCAAGAGATTATTTTGATCTCTTAGGAGATCACACACAAAAGATGGGGAAGAGAGTGAATTTGGAGATGGAAATGGTCTCCTTGGAGATCGAAATGACCTCCTAGGCAGGAGAAATTTTTCTGTCCGGATTCCCAGATAGAACCAGAACCAATAGAAAGGCATGAATGCATGAGCCCCACGCAAAAATGTAGGTCACAATTCCAAAATGCGCGGGCCCCTCAAACAAGCATCTTCCGCCTTTACATTCGTCCCGGACCGTCCGGAACCCGGACCGAAAAATCTATTCATGAATTCACAATGAGGGTGCATGAAAAATCTAAACATAATAATACATAAGATATTTCATTACTTGCTATTTTACGAATCGAAGGCTTTACCCTAATTCCTGGACCGTGATCTATTTTGCAACTGAGCCGGTATGAATAGCTAGGCTACGGGTTCGAAATAAAATTTGGAGTGCAATTAGCCGAGCCTGGTCTGCGAAAAGCTAAAGTTGATCTACGAATAATCAACTTTGGTCTGCAAATAGCTAAAATTTGGTCTGCTTGCAACAAAATTCAAAAAGTAGAGGCGTCTGTGTCCCTTTGCCCCCCTCTAAGGCTCTGTTTGGTTGGGCTGTTGCTAATGGTAAGCTGCTGATGGTAAGCTGCTGATAGAAAAAGTGCTGATTACGGAAAATGGAGTTTTGTTAAAAAATTGTTTGGGTGAAATGGAATTTGCAAAACGGAGTTTCAAAAAGTTGTTTGGAAACAAAACGGTGTTTTAAGTGAATTTTTTTTTCCTATTTTGTAATTACGAACATACACATACAGCTCACACATACAACATACAAAAACACACAACACACATTGTCATCCCCAAATAATGAAAACAACATATGTTTCAAAAACCAAAGATCCTTCTGACACCAAAATCCAATTAACATTCAGATAAGAACCTGGGACGGGAAATATTTTCTCCCGCAAAAGAATTTCGTGGAATATTTGAAGCGGAAAGCAGATGACAAGGCATTAAACTAAAGAAATGGGAGGAGACAATCGAGATTTACCGCCGATTGCCGAGCGCGGAGAACTTGGAGGGATCGACGAGCTAAAATCCCCGCCATCAATGAAGAGTCGAGAGAGATTGATCGATTCGAGGAGGTGGAAGAAGAGAGCGTAGAAAACTCAGCTGCAGTTACTGCAGAGTAGTACCAGTCGTTTTCTTATATGGAAACCCAAATGCCCTAAAGATAGGATTTGTTGAACGGAGGAAAGCAATTAAGTGAGGCGCGGCCATGGCGATGCGTATGGACAATCTGAGCGTCGGAGAAGCGAAGGAGAAGGAGAAGTCTTTTTCAAAGGGGACGAGGGAGCTATCATCAACGATCACAAGCTTCCGCCTTCCGCATCGAGCATAAACCCTTTCACCTTCCACCGCACGCGTCTGGACGCAGGAAAAGCGGGTTTTTTTTGCGGATCGGGATAAGTATAAAACAGCAGAACAAAAAAAACGGAATTTTAAAATTAAGCCGATGGCGCAGCTTATTCCCAAAATATCGATGCATTTTCACCGCACCGCGGGCAAAAAGCTCAACCAAACGCCACCTAAATCTGCCACTACTTCTAGAAAGATTGAAATGATCTTCTACCGGAACTAAAATTTGGATCTGATTCCAAAAATCCCGCTAAACCCCGCTAGGCTTAGGGTGCCACATTCAATTTTAAATTTTTACCCAAAATTATGAATTTCTAACATTTTTTTCTTTTCAAAATAGATTTTTAAAATTTATTAAAAAATCTTATTAGCATCGTTTACAATTATATACTTTATTTTTGAAATAAAATATGAGAAATAAAAACCGTTGGTAAATTTATCTGCTAATTTCCCCTGATGGGCTATGGCCGTCTTCAATGAGTCCACTTCCACTCGTTCTTTATAGCTCACTAGTCGACAGAGAAGGGTTCGGGCTGCCCCAGCCGGACAAAGAAAGAGAGGAGATACAGAGCGCGAGGGAGCCGGAAAAGGGGAAGGCCGACGAGGTTTGCGCGGCGGGTTCTGCAGCGGAGGACTTCGTCAGTTCCGTTCTAGAGCTGAGGCCAGCTACGGTTGCCGGTGGGCCGGGAAACAGAAGTTGGAGGAGCTTTTTTAGATGTCGATGTCATATTCATTTCCATCCCTTTCAACGATGAATGCTATGATCTTTATCACCTAAAAGGTATTATGACGGGTTCCATGCTTGATTCTGCTGTATGTTTTTTGTGCCTACATCTTATGCCCTAATTTGGTAAGGCTTGAATTATTATCACAATGCTCCCATGTTTTCTTGAGTAATTCTGCACATTCTATGTGATTGATATTGAGTTCGATGGGATACTTGTAAATTCGCTCATCAGTGCTGTTTTTCTTGGCTTGCTTTCTCCGGCGATTGAGTGCACGATTAATCTCCGGCGATTGAGTGCACGATTACTTTCCGGCTTGTGTGATGGAGCCATCGTCAAAGATGAACAAAATCAGCATAATTTCGTTGCCCAACCTCATCTGTAGTCTGTAATAATGTCCAAAACGACAAGGTATTTTAGAGAATGTAAACAACAGTTATGAACGTTATCTGTTTCGGGAAGAAGAACAAAAAAATATTCGACATATTTATGTTATCTCAGCTAGTACTACAATATTTTGGAGATAACTGAAATATTTGAGATGCTTATGTAATATCTGAGATACTTATGTAATATTCAATATCTTGGTCTTTGAGATACTTATGTGATATCTGTGATACTTATGTAATATTAATTATTTGGGATAACTAAAATATCATAGATAACTGCAATATCTGAGATGCTTGCACCTTCATAACCATGCACTTGCCAATGCAAAAAATGAACATCTATTTTTATCTCATAGGGTCATTAGTGAGCTAACGACAAGAACAACAATAAGTAGTTTAACTGATGTGTAAGAAAATTAATATTAGCATATAAAACTAACCACTAGATACAATTATATTATACCAGGCACATATCAATTCTCTCAGATACAAATAAATTCTCATATATACAAGGGTAATAGCTAGGATACAATAATTTGGAGGAGAGAAAGCGAAAAATATAAAACAGGACAGGTGCAATAAAGAGCCACGGGTCATAATCACGTGGGCTCCGGACACAAATTTCGCTCGATTTTAACTCTATTTCGGCGCTAGGTTTTTCTCTTCCGTCTCCCATGCAATCCGCCTCTGCCGATCCCGCCCTTCTGCTCCCGTTCTCGCAAAGTCGCAGGGGCCGCTCTCGTTTGCTGCCTCGCTGCCCTCTGCCAACTTCGCCTGCCCCTGCTCTTCCTCTTGCCCTAACCGCATGTTTTTCCTCCCCAAAGCCGCAACAGGAGTTTCTTCTCCTCTCCTTCTTCGATCAGCAAGACAACCCTTCTTCTTCCTCCTAGGGGGTCGACAACAACAGTCTCCCCCCTTCTCTTCCTCAAGGTCAGCATCCATCATCTCCTACAAGGGTCGACAACCCTAATTTTCCGATTTCTCTTCGTTTAGGGTGGCAATTGCAAGAAGAACACCTAGGGTTTTGCTAGTTTCCTCCTCTACTCGGTTTTTTAAGCCCGAATTTGGTTTTCTTGGGTAAGAAACTCCTCCAATCTCCTTTATTCAGATTTTTCTAATTTTTCTTTGAATTGTTTTTTTCCAATTTGCGTACAACTTGTGGTAATCTCCGATTTAAGGTTTCTCCTAGCCAAACGCCGCCAAGTCTCCGACATCGATCAACGAAGCTACCGACGAGATCTCTTCAAAACCCTCTCCGATTTAAGGTTTCTCCTAGCCAAACGCCGCCAAGTCTCCGACATCGATCAACGAAGCTACCGGCGAGATCTCTTCAAAACCCTCTCCGATTTAAGGTTTCTCCTAGCCAAACGCCGCCAAGTCTCCGTTTCCTCGTGGTAATCTCTTCGCCCCTCACTTTTGCGGTAGGTAAATCGCAAAACCCTCTTGTGTTTTAGGTTTTATAAAATAAATATCATGTGTTTGCGTTAAGCATCTTTCTAGGTCAAATATCAATTTCGTTGTTTTTAAACAGGTTCAAAATAAGATTGTTAGCTTTTCTTGCACCGCTTAGCCATCGTCGTCAGTTTCAACTTACTTAAGGCAAGTAAAGATCACTCTCTTTTGCAAATATTGAGCTTAATTTAATGCGTCTATTCTTATGATTGACTTCATTCTTGAATATATTGATCTGTCAAATAAATTGAAATCTTGAATGCTTAATCTGACAAATTAATAATTTAGGGTTTAATACGTTTGAAATGACATGATTTTGTGATCCCGAATAATATTTTATTTGGATATTCGCTAGATGAATGATTTGCTCATTTGACATATAATTGGAAGAACAATAGATTTTTGGGCATGCAAAAAAGTGTCATAATGATAATTATTAAGGATTTCCCTTTTGCAAATAAATGATTTGTTTTTTTTATAATGTTAGGATGGTACACATATTTATTTGGAAGATAATCGTGCATAAAATGATTTAATATAAATAAGTATTTGTTATCCCCAAAGCGATACATAGTAATCTTACAACTCACGAATACTTGAACCCGCAAAAATATAAAGCTAACTATCTAGTTTTTGGTGTCATCAAATCTTGTTTCTTATGCCTATCTGGTTGTAAGATTTAAGTAAAATTTGTTTCATGATCTGATTTTTTTCCTTTGACATATTTCGTGTCTGTTAGAATCACAATCAATGAATCTCTTAATTAATTAATGTCATAAACAATCATTGAAAAATAGTGTTTAATTGATGTAACTTCTTAACTTGAATTATCGCTAGACTCCATAATGGGAACGAATGAATGACTATAGTGAGCACAAATTTTCTTATAAGCCTTGTATCTGAACTTGAAGACTCTGGTGCATCAAATAAAATCACCTACATATTTTATTGATTACAACTTATGTCATTACCCTTGAACAATTTATGTTATATTCTGAAGTAGGCTAATAATTCTAGTTATTTCTGTTTGTTTCACTTTTTTGTCTGTCTTGATAGTTTTGTTTCATGAAAACTGGTACTCGTACATTTCTTTTTTTCCTGCTTGTACTTTATTTTACTTTGCTAACTTTCTGTTTCTTTGTTCTGAGCATTTTTTCTTTCTTCGTTTGAAATTTGTCTTAGCGTCCTCAACTACGTTGTCTGCTACCTGAGCCTTATCTACGTCAAACTCTTACTTCTGGAAGTTTATCTTCTTGCCGTATCAGGTTTTATGTTCTTTATGTTTCATTTCTTTTACTATTATATATATTTTTTATGTAATAATTATGATCAACTATTTTCTCTGTTATTATGAACAACTGCTATGTTAAATGAACTACATACTGAAATTTGACATTATTTGCATGTTCATTTCTCTGAGATTGCCATTGCATAAAATCTGTATTAGAACTGTGTGTCATGAGATTTATTAAAAATATATGTGCATTTATTTTTTCACTGATAAACTCAGGCTTCCGCATAAAATTAAACTATTTTTCTCAAAATTAATTAGTTTAAATCTAATAACGGTAAATCAGCTCCCGCCTAACAGACATGAATTTTCTTCTGCCTATGCCTGTATCATTACGACCCACCCAAAGCGCACTCTAATTTTTGTTTCGACGGGTCGTGATAGTTGGTATCCGAGTTAGGTTGAGCTTTTAAAGATAAGGTATTTTATAAATTTTTACATAATTTGAATTTCATTATATAAATATGTATGCATGCATCATTTCTTCACTCACCTTGTCGTTATCTGTTGTTCTCAGCTGAAATACTCACACATTACACTCATAAACATGAGTAGTATGTACACGAATGTTAAGGGGTTATGGGCAAATTTAATATTTATGTGCATATGAATTTCCACTTGTATATACACCGCTTCAAATATTAAATAGTTATGGACAGTTTAATATTTTCAAGTGCGGTAACATTAGCATCATAGTACACATGACATGTCAAGCAATACAAGCACTTTGCATGACATGTGCATTCATTTATTTACATTTATATCATAAATTATTGCACAAATGTCATGCTAAGAACAACAATAATGATTGTACACACATAAATTTACTATTTGTTTGATATCGCACATGATCTCATTGTTGCATTTGTATAATCATTATCTAGAGTTATCCAATGAAAATGCTATAATTATTATATGATTTATGTACCCGACGATATGGAAAGTGTTAGAATCTCTAGTTTCGAATCACTGGTATTCGTATTCAGTCATTTCTGTTTTATTTGACTATCAATCTTATTCGGTCATCTTGTATCCCCTTCTAGTTAGCTCCTAAATGCCAGCTTCACTAGTAGACTGCCTCTTTTGAAGGGGGGAAATTAAAATTTGATAGGAGGGTAAATTTTTAGGAGATTATAGACAAATAAGTTGATCTTATTATCATCACCATAATGACTTCTGTCGACACTCAATCGTCATTCTGTTTCTTTTCTTCCTTGGTATTCTATCTCCCTTCGTGCAAAGGTTTCTCGCTCTCAAATTTTCGAGTCTTATCTCTTAATTTCGAGTTAATTGATTTTTTTTTTGTGATTTTTAAGCCAATTTTTCATGTCCAATTGAACTATTTAAGATCGTGGAGTATCAAACACGCAAACTTCGAAAGAGAATCCATTCCTATGATAATTGTGTTTTGAATGCATGAAAAATCCGAGGCAAGGCTGTCAGGATCGAGATCCTAAGTTGGATTGTTTTGAGGTTGGATCAGATCGGATCGTAGAATCAGATCGAAGATTGCAAGATTCTACAACATTCATAAATTAAGGCTAAAAAAATAAAATTAAATTTTGTATCATTAAATTATATGCTCAATCAATAAAATAAATAAATAAATTGTGAATAATTAAATCAAAATTATAATATCATATTATAATTCAATTTCAATTTCAAGTAAGACACCAAATGTTTACTAACAATAAAAACAAATCTGGACTGGGCGCGACTGAAGAAGTCGCTCTTGGCCTCAGTTTGCAGTCGGCAATCGACACTTGGGATACAGTAAAGCAACATGATATGATTCTGTGATGGGGTAGAGGGCGGGATTGGGATATGGGCAATGGACAATGGGTTGTGGGCGTTGGACTGGTTGAATGAGATCGGGATATGGTTGGACATGTTTCTAGTTAGCTTTGGTCAGACCGGTAGAATCAGGTCAGGATCGCGATCCTAAAGATCCTAAGATCCGGATCGTGATCCCAGTCGTAGATGTGATGATTTAGATCCTAGTTAAGATTCGGATCGATTTACAAAACTTGAATCTGACATACGTAACAAGTATTCATAGATTTTCTCTTGATCTTGATAAGTCTTTGAACCTATTCTCCTTTCTATTTCATCATATTCATAGTTAGCTTTTTTGCCTTGATTTGAAAATCTTGTTGAAATGAATAACATCTGAATCTTCACCATAAGAGATTTCAATTAGAGAATTCTCAAAAAGTTTCGGAACAAAACTTTCTATGTAGAGTAGAAAGTAACAACTCCAAAATAAAATTTAAAACAAAAGAGTTTAATTTGATTTAATTAAAATTGAGTGGCATACTTGTAAATAAATAATTAGGTTTTTTCTATTATTAGCCGCATCAAACCGATCCCCCCCCATTTTAACTCTATTTCAGCGCTAGGTTTTTCTCTTCCGTCTCCCACGCAGCCCTCCTTTGCCGATCCTGCGCCTTCCACTCCCATTTTCGCAAAGTCGCGGGCGCCGCTCCCGTTCACTGCCTCCCTGCCCTCTGTCGACTTCGCCCGCCCCTCCTCTTCCTCTTGCCCAAGCCGCCAGTTTTTCCTTCTCCCCAAGCCGCAACAGGAGTTTCTTCTCCTCTCCTTCTTCGATCAGCAAGACCACCCTTCTTCTTCTTCCTAGGGGGTTGACAATAACAGTCTCCCCCCTTCTCTTCCTCAAGGTCAGCATCCATCATCTCCTCCAAGGGTTGGCAACCCTAATTTTTTGGATTCCTCTTCGCTTTGGCTGGCAATTACAAGAAGAGCACCTAAGGTTTTGCTCGTTTCCTCCTCTACTCAGATTTTTAAGCCCGAATTTGGTTTCCTTGGGTAAGAAACTCTTCCAATTTCCTTTATTCAGATTTTCCTAATTTTTTTTGGAAATTTTTCTCTCCAATTTGCGTACAACTTATGATTCATGATTTTTGCTCCATTATAATTAACTAATTCTTATTTATTTGTGATTTCCAACATCAATCGACGAAGCTACCAGTGGGATCTCTTGAAAGCCCTCTCTGATTTAGGGTTTCTCTTAGCCAAGTGCCGTCAAGTTTCCGTTTCCGCGTGGTAATCTCTTTTCTCTCACTTTTGAGAGAGGTAAATCGCAAAATCATATCGTGTTTTAGGTTTTGTAAAATAAATATCACGTGCTAGCATTGTGCATCTTGCTAAGTCAAATATCAATTTCGTTGTTCTTAAATAGGTTCAAAGTAGGATTGTTAACTTTGCTTGCCCCGCTTAGCCACCGCCGTCAGTTTCAGCTTACTTAAGACAAGTAAAGATCACTATTTCTTGCAAATATTAAGCTTAATTTAATGTGTCTGTTCTTATGATTTCATGACTTCATTCTTGAATATATTAACTGTCAAATGAATTAAAATCTTGAATATAGCTGTAACGGTTCTAGTTCGGTTCTGGTTCTACTAAAACTGTGAACCGAACTGCTATGGTATCTGTTCTTTAAATTAGAACCAAAAACTTATTTGGTTTGACCGGTTCCGGTTCTGGTTTCGGTTGTAGAATAATTTTTAGAACCGTTATGTCAATGGTCCCGGTTACGGTTCAACAAGAACAAAAACCAAACCGGCCACTAACTGTTCGGTCCTGTTCTATGCGGTTCGGTCTGGTTCTAATTGGTTCCAAGGAGAACCAAAATTAAATTTGGCGAAATGAATGAGGGAGGTCAAAAATAAAAAATCGGAGGAGAAATGTAAATCCGTTAGGTTTTTTTGCAAGAACTTCAAAGTCTGGGGTTCGGACGCAAAAATTTTGCATTACTCCAGAAGTCCAAGGGGATTATTTTTTTGTATAATATAGTAAGTAGCGTTGAAAGTTAAAAACTAAAATTGCAAAACCACAAACTTGCACCAGTCCGCATCGATTTTAATCACACCGATTTTAAACCACGGTGAAACTTCACTGATTGGTTTGGTTGTAGAGTGACTTTGTTGGTTGCAAAACAACATAGTTTGCAGTGCTGTTTTTAGCGGTGCAAAATCGACAAAACCGCGCCGCATCGTCTTCTTAGAGAGGGCTTGATATTCCAATCATCTCCAATGAGTACAAGTTACTTTAATTATTTCAAAAAAATGTATGAGTAAAATTGAAAATACATTATATAATAGTTTAAAAACCGAAACTGAACCGCAAAAACCAACTCGAAACCGCACCAATGTCAAACCACACCGCATGGTTTTGGTGTAGTGCGGTTTTGTTCGGTCCAAAACCGACCTCTTTTAGTGAGATTGCGGTTGCGGTTTGGGTCAAACCGCGTTAGTTTCACTCATAATAGTAAGTATAAATATTATAGATAAATTATAAAAAATAAATATATAATAATAATATTATTAATAATAAACAGGTTACGGTTCGATTTTGCTTCGGTCCGGTCTGGATCGGGTCCAAAAATCTTTCAACCGCTTGAGTCTTGTATGTTGCAGTTCCAGTCCTGATTCCGGTCCAGATAATTAAATGGAAGAACCACACCCGGACCAATGTTTTTCACGGTTCCAAATTCAAACCGGAACCCGAATAAATTGCGAACGGTTCGGTTCTTTGCGGTTCCGGTTCGATTCCGATTCAGTTTATGTTTTTTGGTTTTAAGTGACGTCTCTAATCTTGAATGCCCAATCTGACAAGTTAATAATTTATGGTTTAATACGTTTGAAATGACATGAATATGTCATAAATAATTTTTTATTTGGATATTCGCTATGTGAATGATTTGCTCATTTGACGTATAATTGAAAGAACAATAGATTTTTGGGTATACACAATAAGTGTCATAATGATAATTGTTAAGGATTTCCCTTTTGTAAATAAATGATTTGTGTTTTTATAATGTTCGGATCGTACACATGTTTACTTGGAAGATAATCGTGCATAAAATGATTTAATATAGATGAGTATTTATTATCCCCAAAGCGATGCATAGTAATCTTACCACTCACGAATACTTGAACCCGCAAAAATATAAAGCTAACTATCTAGTTTTGGGTGTCATTGAATCTTGTTTCTTATGTCTATCTAGTTGTAAGACATGGGTAAAATTTGTTTCATGATCTGATTTTTTCCCTTTGACATAATTCGTGTCTGTTAGAATCACAATCTATGAATCTCTTAATTCGTTAATTTCATAAGCAATCATTGAAAAGTAATGTTTAATTGATGCAACTTCTTGTCTTGAATTCCCGCTAGACTGCGTAACAGGAACGAATGAATAGTCATAGCAAGCACGAATTTTCTAATAAGCCTTGCATCTGAATTTGAATACTCTTGTGCATCAAATAAAAACACATACACATTTCATTGATTACAGCTTATGTCATTACCCCTGAACAATTTATGTTATAATTCAGAGTAGACTAATAATTCTAGTTTTTTCTGCTTATTTCACTTACTTGCCTAACTTGCTAGCTTTGTTTCATGAAAATTAGTACTCGTATATTTCTGATTTCTCAGCTTGAACTTTATTTTACTTTGCTCATTTTTTATTTCAATGTTCTTAGCATTTTTCCTTCTTGTTTTGGAATTTATATTAGCGTCCGTGGCTACGCCGTCTGCTACCTGAGCCTGATCTGCGTTAAATTTTACTTCTTGAAGTTTATCTTCTTGCCGTGCCAGGTTCTATATTCTTTATTTTTCATTTCTTTTACTGTCAGATATTTATTTTATGTAATAATTATTATTAGTTATTTTCTCTGTTATCATGGACAACTGCTAGCTATGTTGCACCGACACCGACACGGGACATGCGATACGACACAACACGCGACTTGTCAATTCTCAAAAAATATCATATTCCGACGCGCTGGGACACGCATATTAAATATTCATTTTTTATAATTATGAAAATCCTAAAATATTTAACCAAAATAAAAAATTAACAATTAACAAATATTTAAATAAATTAAGTCGTGTTTAAATATTACTCATCAAACATTCAAATGCAAAATTTAAAAAATGATCAAAAAATAATAGAACATTAACACATTAACATTATATAACATCAGTAAAAATAATGAATTTTCAAGCAAACTTTTTTCTCACATTCAATCTTCCCTTTTTCTAGAGAAAATATCTACGTCACTAGTAGATCCACTTTCACTACTTGAAATGGGTAAAGTCACTTCCAAGACAAATTGTCATCCGCCTCACCATGAGTAGCTAACTTGACATTATTTGCATAAAAACACATGTGCATGTTCATTTCTCTGAAATTGTCATTACATAAAATCTGTATTTGAACCGTATGTCATGAAATTTATTAAAAATACATGTGCATTTAATTTTTCACTGATAAACTCTAAAGGTTCTGCATAAAAACAAACTATTTTCCTCCAAATTAATTATTTTAAATCTAATAACGTTAAATCAGCTCCCGTCTAACAAACATGAATTTTCTTCCGCCTATGCCTGTGTCATCACGACTCGCCCAAAACGCACTCTAATTTTTGTTTAGATGGGTCGTGACGACATGCTATTCTTGCCCGCCTGGACGCCCGACCCACCTCTTTTGCGTTCGCAGCCAACGGTGGCTGCGCCTCCTCTACTGACGGGGGCTTGCTCCTTGACCTACCCCCAGCCTGTCGCTGTCGTCCCTCTCTTGGGTCGCTCGTCCCTTGCCCTCGGCGTTCTACATTTCTTCGGCACCGATCCCATGAGGTGGATCGCCAAGGCAGAACAATACTTTGACATCCACCTCACACCCAAGGAGGACAAGGTCTGCACCGCCGTGGTTGGCCTTGACGGATCCGTTCTGCATCGGGCACGTTGGCTACGCCAATCCCAACCCCACATCTCTTGGGGTGAATTGAAACAGAAAATGGTCCAATGGTACGAGCCCCGTTACGTCGGTTCCGCCTTTGAGCGTCTTTACAGCTCCCGCCAGTCGACCGCCCTCGACGCCTACATCGACGAATTCATTGCCATGGTGACGCATGTTTTGGGTCTTCCGCCAAACCACTATTTGGATCTTCATGCAAGGGCTCCTTCCGTCAATTCACTCTTGTCTTTGCACCCACCATCTGCGGACGGTCTCTGAAGCACTCAATCTAGCATGTGCCGTGGAAGCGGATCTCTTTTCCCGTCCGCCGACCTCCACCGGGTCTCCTTCTCCTCATCCGCCACCGTCGCGGGATTTTGGTCCGCGACCACCTCCCCTGGGCGGGCCTCACCCGGGCCGTGCCTCGGCCACCCGTCGTTTTTCTAACTGAGACTACAATGTGCTCAGGAAAATAGGGCTATGATTCAAATGTTTACAACCCTATTCTCCCAATCACGAGTGCACCGTGAAAGAGTTTCGTGCAATTATTGGGGATTTGTGCCCCAAAATCACATTGGAGGATTTTGAGGCGCTCGAGATATCCGACGAGCTGTCACCCCCGAAGGTCGACGGAGCCACCTTCCACTGCTTGGATCTCTCCTGGTTCTCGGTGGGCGGCATCATCGGAACTCAGACGATGAAGTTGGTCGGCTTCGTCCAGGGCCACCCAGTTCTTATTATAATCGATAGCGGCGCCAACCACAATTTTATTTCTCATCGTTTGGTCCGACACCTCTCCATCCATGCACTCCATCGCCGGATTTCACTGTCTGTTTGGGAGACGGCCGCCGACGCCCGATCGCGGGCTCGTGCACCGCCGTGCATAGAGCTTTAGGACCTTGCTCGGTGACGACAAATTTCTATGTCTTTGAGTTGGGCGGCGTGGACATCATCCTGGGTGTGGCATGACTCGCGACGTTGGGTGACGTTCGGGTCAATTGGGCTGAGTTGTCTATGCAGTTTTCATTGGAGGGGTCCCTTTGCAACCTTGTGGGCGATTCCACTCTTCTTCGCATGCTGGTTTCCTTTTGAGCCATCCTTCTGGGCGGCTCCATTGTCCGCACCGATCACCGCAGTTTACGATACCTCCTCCAACAGAAGATCGCCACGCCGACGCAACAACTTTGGGTGGCTAAGCTCCTTGGATACGATTTCTCCATCAAGTTTCGACCGGGGCGCACCAACCAAGCGACGAATGCTCTCTCCAGGCAAGTGCAGTCCCAAAACTCTGAGCCACCTCCCGTCCAGTCTGGGAAGATGTCGCCTCTATTCAACATGACGTTGAAAAGGACCGACTCTTTTACCGCGGCCGCTTAGTGCTCTCCGCGGCCTCTCCTCTCATTCCACGCCTTCTAGCAGAGTTCCATGCTACACTATTCGGGGGCCACGTCGACGCGCCTTCCGCACCTACTGACGCCTAGAGGCGTCCCTCTATTGGCCGCACATGTTCAAGCAGGTTAAATCCCACGCGTCCGCCTGCCTTTTATACCAGAAAGCGAAGTACGAGACTATGTTTTCGGACGGGTTACTGCAGCCCTTGCCGATTCCGGACCGCATTTGGAAGGACATTGCTATGAATTTCATTACCCGTCTGCCTCGGTCCAACGGGTTCGATTGCATCCTGGTCGTAGTGGACCGGCTCTCCAAGTAAGCGCACTTTCTCCCTCTCCGGCATTCGTACATAGCCGCTGGAGTGGCCGACAGTTTCATCTCCGGAGGTTTACGAATCCATGGATTCCGCGATCAATTGTGAGCGATTGCGATCCCTTCTTCTCGAGCAGTTTCTGGACGTCCCTTTTTCGCCTTCAAGGCATGCACCTCCGCATGAGCTCCGCCTACCATCCGCAAATGGATAGTCAATCAAAGGTTCTCAACCGTTGTTTGGAGACATACTTATGCTATTTTATTGGCGAGAGACCGGGCACTTGGGCTAAGTGGTTGGGCTGAGCCGAGTACTCATACAACATCGTCTACCACCATGCCGCGGGAACGACTCCATTTGAATCCGTATACGGCCGACCACCATCGGATGTCGCACGACATCTTCCGGGGGAGTGCCTCATGCAAAGTCTAGCGCATCACCTCCAAGACCGGGGCAGTATTTTGGACAGCCTCAGGCACCATCTACGCCGGACCCAGGCAAAGATGATGTCTTTCTCCAACCGCAAGCATCAGGATCTGTCCTTCCAAGTCGGCAAGAAGGTCTTCGTCAAGCTGTATCCTTACCGTCAACTCTTTGTCGCCAAGCGGCCGTGCCCTAAGCTCGCACCACGCTTCTTTGGACCATTCATCGTCCTGTCCCGGATCAGGGCCGTTTCCTACAAGATCCAACTTCCTGAGGGGAGCCGCGTCTCACCCGGTCTTCCACGTCTCTCAGCTTCTCCGCGTCGTTGGTGACCACCCGACATTTGATCACATCTCGAGCGATCTGGAGTACTCCTACTTCGCCCCCATTTATCCGCACAACATACTAGATCGTCGTCACCCATCTACCCGGCGACGCAAACCTGGAGGAGCTCCTTGTGGCGTGGCGCCACCGCGCCCTGTCTGTGGCCATTTGTCTACTACGAGATGATTTTCGCCGTCAGTTGCCCAACTTCTGCCTTGAGGACAAGACGAATTTTCCAGACGGCGGCATTGTTACGGATATTCATGACGATGAACGGCCATGGAGGGTCTACAGGCGACAGGAACCGCGTCAGGCGGTTGCGGCGGACGTGGCGTGGACCGATGAAGATGAACCGGGCATGTTAGGAGCGGCTCAAACTGACGAGTACGACCTAGGCGGGGTCGACGCGAAGGACAATTAATATTCAGTTTTATGTTTTGGAATTTTTGTTATTGGCACCCCCCAACTATAAGAGGGGCTGGTTTGGACTTGTTGTGTTTATCTCGTTAGTAAAATGAAAAAGGGTTGTTCTTGGAATTCCTCTAAACCTTAGCCTCCTTCTCTCCCCTACCGTTGACTCTTCCCCCTTGTCCAGATTTTCTCTCTGAACTGTAATAAAAAGGACTATCCCAAATCTCCCCAGAACCTCCTACAACTTTTCTGGAATTTCCTCCTCTTGCTCCAAGGGCTCTCCTCCTGTCAGCACCCAAGCCATGAGGTAGTTCTGCTCGACCCATTTTTCAAGAGACAAGATAGTTGTCTCCTTCACAAACGAGCCCGTATTACTCTGCAGTTTGTGCTTCTTCCCACCATGAGTGAATTTTATGGTTATATTTTCCCAGTCATTCGTAAGTAGTTTCAACTGTATCAACCACTGCACCCCCAATACTACATTTGACCCTCGAATCGATAACACATGCAAATCCACATGACATCTAAATCCTTGTATCGTAAGCCACACCTTTTTCAAGGCTCCTGTACACAACAGTAAATTTCCGTCTGCCACAAGTATTTAGATATCCTTTGTCGATGCGATAGCTAGTTTCTTAGCTATCTTGGCGTTGATGAAGTCGTGGGTGCTCCCACTATCTTACTAATATCGAAACCATCTGATTTGTCACCCTTCTCATCATCCTCATCCTGGAAGGTTTCCCTCCTCTCTCCAAAGCATGAACGAAAACTTTAATGTCTTACAATTCCAGAACCTCCCCCTCCTCGAGTGTGTTGTCCTCCTCCACCTTCCCCACTGATTCTTCCTCGTCCTGTAACATGTATACCTGTACTACCTTATAGTTGTGTCCGGGAACAAATTTCTCGTCACAAGTATAGCACAACCCCTTGATTCGCTGATCCTGCATTTCCTGCAACAACAATCGCTTCACCGTCACTGCCTTCCTTGTTGAGGGACTGTTAGTTCCTTTAGACGCACTTTGTACTCCTTTCTTACTGTTCCATCGGAAGATCGCCGCCGCCCTGCTTCTTCCTAGTTTTTCCTCCTGTAATCGTGTCATCCCGATAACATGAGCTATGTTCCTGGGTTGGAATGCTTGTACTTCATCACTGATGCTTTCCTTGAGCCCGACCAAGAAACACCCCAGAAGCGCCTTCTCTGACCACTGCACCCGGTTAGCCAACCTTTCAAACTCTTTTATGTACTCGTTTGCTCCCCCTATCTGTCTCAGTTTATTCAACATCATGTCGAAGTTCTCGTACTCAGCCGGTCCAAATCTCGAGTTAAGTCCCTCGCAGAATTCCTCCCACGTGGGGTAGGGTCAATGCTTCCTCCACCAGCTAAACCACTGATAGGTATCCCCTTCCAGGTGAAAAGAAGCGATGTGTACCCACTACTGCTTGGGGAGCTCTTGGTACTCAACAAACATCTCTACTCTCTCGATCCGTTCCAGCTGGTCTCCTTTTTGTACTTAGGAAATTCCATCCTCGTCAGTCGGGGTTGCAATGGGGGGGGGGGGGCGATGTTACTGCGATGCCCGTATTTTTGGATAATCTGGAAGTTGTCGCCACAATTGATTCCACATTCCCCCATTCTCCTCTGGCCTCCCTTTGCTTTGTATGATGGCCCCCCTGCCCCAGTAGTACTCTACTTGAGCTTCTCTATGCAGATTTCGTCCCCCGTACTAATTTATTGGCCCTTCTAGAAGCTCCCCTTCCCATCTGTGTTGAGCTCGTGCGCCCCCACGCCCTCCTTGTTCATTTCCATTGCTTTCTTCTTCTTCTTTCTCCAATCCACATGAGGCTGCCGCAGATGTTGATCGCCTCCCTGACCAAAGTCCGCCATGCTTTGGCTCCTTTCCTCCTCCCGCCAGGCCATTTACGGTTGCCGCTGCCCGCTGCTGGCGATTACCTCCCAGGTCCCTGGTGAAGCCGCCGACTCCCCCAGATTCCTATCCTGGCCTCCAACTGCCCCGCTGCCCTTGCACCCACTACCCCGAGTCAACTGCACCTTTGGAGCCGCTGGAAGCGTCGACCCGTCTACCAGATGTGTCGCTGCACCCTCAGGCAGTCAGGCCCCTTCGACAACGCTTCTTTCGCTATCCTCTACTCGACCGGGGGTTCGTCAGTGCCACTGAGATCGACGACACCCTCCGATTCTACCCCTTTGCCGCGATCTGTTGTCCTCTCCATGTGACTCAACTGTTCCCCCAGTGCCTTCGTCGCTTCCAGGATAGCAACACACGATCTTTCTTCCCTTTCGCTGATCCTTTGTGCCAGTTCCTGCTTCATCGCCTTTACTTGATCGCGTATTCCTTGTTGCCCTTCCTCCAGGGCCGTCACCGAGTCCCGTGCATGGCCGTGGTCGGAGAGTCGGCGCTTCTGATACCAATTGATAGAAACTACAACTACTCTAGGGTTTCTACCTGAGAGAGTTCTCTTCGATACCCCCAAGGGTTGCAGCTGCAACCCCCATATACCTAGCCGTCTTAACTGGCTGGGCCTCGCCTAGAATTGTTTAGGAGGAGGGAGAGACTGAACCGGTTGGTTCAGTCTTTTGGGCCTTTGATCCGTTCCGATGATAAACCAGTCCAAACCGACCCGGAGTCATATCAGATTCACATAGTTTCTATACTTTATTGGATTTAAGTTCATTTCTTATTATGTTATGACATGGTTAAATTTTAGTCAACTTAGAATTGAGGGTTCACATGAATTGTAAATGGCTGTCAAACTTCACATCTTAATGACATTGATTAAATTTATTTAAAAGCCGTGTAATAATTTGTTCCACTTAAATGACAGTACTAGCACTTTGGGATATCGTATTCTAATTGCCATATGCCTCATCTCTCTAAACTCACCAGCTTTATTGACTCATTATATAGAAGCACCTAATATCATTTATTTTAGGACAGTTTCTATTCCTAATTAAGTACAAATTTATCACTTGACGATAGCATATTTTCTTAACATACCTGTGGGTGTGACTGAGTGGTTACCCTATCCTAATTGTAAATTGTTAGTGAATGACTTTATCAACTTCAACACCAAATTTTCTCAGGATATCCTTCAACTCTTTAAGCTTATTGATGATAGAAGTGCTGCAGTAACTTAGGTTAGCTTTTCAAATATTTGAGGCATCTTGAAGTAGCATATCAAAAAAGGAGAAAAATTCGCTACAGAACTTGTACATTCATTTAAAGCACCAAACAGAATTCCTCTTAAATCATTTTTTGGTTCATTTTCAGAAATTAATCTTTGTAAATATTCATTCTCTTAGCTTTAACTGTTGTAAAGTTTCTCTAGTGAATCATCTTGTTGTTTGTTTGTATTGGGAAGTCCATTATGTACAAATAAATCAAGCAAATTAACTGCATGTAGAAATAGTTTACTCCATGAGAATAATGATCATGCTCAAGTAAAAATGCCAGAATATTGCGTGAAAAATGATATTAAACTTGTATATGCATATCATGGCATGTAGGAGAAAGAGAAAAGGTGGAAATGTCATAAATGAGAAATGGCTGGAAAGCAATTGAAGTACAATTAACATCTTTATAGACTTTTCTTTCATTATGTTTTATCCATACAACCATTTTTTTATCTATTAAATTATTGACTTCAGAAGGGGAGCCTTGGCAATTGGCACCGGTTAAGGTGTTTGTTGAAACCAAAACTTGGTCTCTCGTGGAGTTCGGGGTCCCAAAAGAGGGGTGACCTCACACCAACTACACTCGGGGGAACGTCACGGACCAAAGACTTGGGAAACTAGGAACAGATCCTCGGCTCTAGCGTGGAGGTTCCACCACACACCCGAAAAGTCACAAGAGCACTTCCCCTCCCTCACCAATGGCTGAGCCGGGTACCTTTGAGAGCTCTTTCAACTCAACCAAGAAGAAGAAACCAAGGGAGGAGGAAGCCAAAAACTCATGCCTCCAAAGGTACCCAAGGGAGTCTATTTATAGTTTTTCCAAGCATGGGGGCCAAAATGTCCAAAATACCCCTACGACCAATTGACCTTGAGCTAATAGCAAACCTCCACGCCGGGGGGTAACGAGGTAACTCCACCCCAAGGGCACAATGGTAAGAGCATGGCCAAAAGAAGACCCGGGCGAGCCTGCGGCCTAGGGGGCGAGCTTGCGGCCTGGGGAGCTCGGCGGCCTGGGGAGCTCAGCGGCCTGGTGAGCTCGACGGCCTGGGAAGCTCGGCGGCCTGGTGAGCTCGGCGGCCTGGGGAGCTCGGCGGCCTGGGGAGCTCTGCGGCCTGGGGAGCTCGGCGGCCTGGGGAGCTCGGCGGCCTGGTGACCCCCCGTGGGGGCCGGGGAGGAGAAAATATTTCATCCTCCTACTAGTATAAAACGCAGATTCACACTAAATTGGCCTCCAAGAGTGCAAAGTCCTCAAAAAAGCTTAAAACTACACAACAAGCCTTGCGTCTGCCGAGGGACCCCCACTCCGCGAATACAGGGTTGTACACAATTCTGGCTCTTTTCGAGGTTGGCACAAGCTCGGAAAGAAACATCCAACCCAACGTATTCGCTGAGTGTAGCCTTTTCTCGCGGTTTTGAAAAAACACAAGGCTTCTCCAAGGGCCCAACCTGCCATGCCAACTAGTGGGAGCCTGATCAGCGGAATCATCCCGGAGCTGAAAGGACTTAGCCTCCACGAGAGATCAACCTGCCCTGCCAGCTAGTGGGAGCCTGGTCAGCGGAATCATCCCGGAGCTGAAAGGACTTAGCCTCCACGAGAGATCAACCTGCCCTGCTAGCTAGTGAGAGTCTGACAGCGGAATCATCCCGGAGCTAAAAGGACTTAGCCTCCACGAGAGATTAACCTGTTCTGCCAGCTGGTGAGAGCCTGGTCAGCGGAATCATCCCGGAGCTGAAAGACCTTAGCCTCCACGAGAGATCAACCTGCCATGCCAGCTAGTGAGAGCCTGACAGCGGAATCATCCCGGAGCTGAAAGGACTCAGCCTCCACGAGAGATCAACCTGTCATGCCAGCTAGTGGGAGTCTGGTCAGCGGAATCATCCCGGAGCTGAAAGGACTTAGCCTCCAAGAGAGATCAACCTGCCCTGCCAGCTAGTGAGAGTCTGACAGCGGAATCATCCCGGAGCAAAAAGGACTTAGCGATCAACCTGCCCTGTCAGCTAGTGAGAGTCTGACAGCGGAATCATCCCGGAGCAAAAAGGACTTAGCCTCCACGAGAGATCAACCTGCCCTGCCAGCTAGTGGGAGCCTGGTCAGCGGAATCATCTCAGAGTTAAAAGGACTTAGCCTCCACGAGAGATCAACCTACCCTGCCAGCTAGTGAGAGCCTGACAGCAGAATCATCCCAGAGCTAAAAGGACTTAGCCTCCACGAGAGATCAACCTCCCCTGCCAGCTAGTGAGAGCCTGGTCAGCGGAATCATTCCCGAGCTGAAAGGACTTAGCCTCCACGAGAGATCAACCTGCCCTGCCAGCTAGCGAGAGCCTGACAGCGGAATCATCCCGGAGCTGAAAGGACTTAGCCTCCACGAGAGATCAACCTGCCCTGCCAGCTAGTGGGAGCCTGGTCAGCGGAATCATCCCGGAGCTAAAAGGACTTAGCCTCCACGAGAGATCAACCTGCCCTGCCAGCTAGTGAGAGCCTGACAACAGAATCATCCCGGAGCTAAAAGGACTTAGCCTCAACGAGAGATCAACCTACCCTGCCAGCTAGTGAGAGCCTGGTCAGCGGAATCATCCCGAAGCTGAAAGAACTTAGCCTCCACGAGAGATCAACCTGCCCTGTCAGCTAGTGAGAGCCTGACAGCGGAATCATCTCGGAGCTGAAAGGACTTAGCCTCCACGAGAGATCAATCTGCCCTGCCAGCTAGTGAGAGCCTGGTCAGCGGAATCATCCCGGAGCTGAAAGTACTTAGCCTCCACGAGAGATCAACCTGCCCTGCCAGCTAGTGAGAGCCTGACAGCGGAATCATCCCGGAGCAAAAAAGGACTTAGCCTCCACGAGAGATCAACCTGCTCTGCCAGCTAGTGAGAGCCTGACAGCCGAATCATCCCGGAGCAAAAAGGACTTAGCCTCCACGAGAGATCAACCTGCCCTGCCAGCTAGTGGGATCCTGGTCAGCGGAATCATCTCAGAGCTAAAAGGACTTAGCCTCCACGAGAGATCAACCTGCCATGCCAGCTAGTGAGAGCCTGACATCGGAATCATTCCGGAGCTAAAAGGACTTAGCCTCCACGAGAGATCAACCTCCCCTGCCAGCTAGTGAGAGCCTGGTCAGCGGAATCATCCCGGAGCTGAAAGGACTTAGCCTCCACGAGAGATCAACCTGTCCTGCCAGCTAGCGAGAGCCTGACAATGGAATCATCCCGGAGCTGAAAGGACTTAGCCTCCACGAGAGATCAACCTGCCCTGCCAGCTAGTGGGAGCCTGGTCAGCGGAATCATCCCGGAGCTAAAAGGACTTAGCCTCCACGAGAGATCAACCTGCCCTGCCAGCTAGTGAGAGCCTGATAGCAGAATCATCCCGGAGCTAAAAGGACTTAGCCTCAACGAGAGATCAACCTACCCTGTCAGCTAGTGAGAGTCTGGTCAGCGGAATTATCCCGAAGCTGAAAGGACTTAGCCTCCACGAGAGATCAACCTGCCCTGCCAGCTAGTGAGAGCCTGACAGCGGAATCATCCCTGAGCTGAAAGGACTTAGCCTCCACGAGAGATCAACCTGCCCTGCCAGCTAGTGAGATCCTGGTTAGTGGAATCATCCCGGAGCTGAAAGGACTTAGCCTCCTTGAGAGATCAACCTGCCCTGCCAGCTAGTGGGAGCCTGGTCAGTGGAATCATCCCGGAGCTGAAAGGACTTAGCCTCCACGAGAGATCAACCTGCCATGCCAGCTAGTGAGAGCCTGACAGCGGAATCATCCCGGAGCAAAAAGGACTTAGCCTTCACGAGAGATCAACTTGCCTTGCCAGCTAGTGAGAGCCTGACAGCGGAATCATCCCGAAGCAAAAAGGACTTAGCCTCCACGAGAGATCAGCCTGCCCTGCCAGCTAGTGAGAGTGGTTAGCGGAATCATCTCGAATCTAAAAGGACAGCCTCCACGAGAGATCAACCTGCCCTGCTAGCTAGTGAGAGCCTGACAGCGGAATCATCCCCGAGCTAGAAGGACTTAGCCTTCACGAGAGATCAACCTGCCCTGCCAGCTAGTGAGAGCCTGGTCAGCGAAATCATTCCGGAGCTGAAAGGACTTAGCCTCCACGAGAGATCAATCTGCCCTGCCAGCTAGTGAGAGTTTGACAGCGGAATCATCCCGGAGCTGAAAGGACTTAGCCTCCACGAGAGATCAACCTGCCCTGTCTGCTAGTGGGAGACTGGTCAGCAGAATCATCCCAGAGCTGAAAGGACTTAGCCTTCACGAGAGATCAACCTTCCCGACAGCGGAATCATCCCGGAGCTAAAAAGACTTAGCCTCCACGAGAGATCAACCTGCCCTGCCAGCTAGTGAGAGCCTGGTCAGCGGAATCATCCCGGAGCTGAAAGGACTTAGCCTCCACGAGAGATCAACCTGCCCTGCCAGCTAGTGAGAGTCTGACAGCGGAATCATCCCGGAGCTAAAAGGACTTAGCCTCCACGAGAGATCAACCTGCCCTACCAGCTAGTGAGAGCCTGGTCAGCGGAATCATCTCGGAGCTGAAAATACTTAGCCTCCACGAGAGATTTACCTGCCCTGCCAGCTAGTGGTAGCCTGGTCAGCGGAATCATCTCGGAGCTGAAAGGTCTTAGCCTCCACGAGAGATCAACCTGCCCTGCCAGCTAGTGAGAGCCTGGCAGCAGAATCATCTCGAAGCAAAAAGGACTTAGCCTCCACGAGAGATCAACCTGCCCTGCCAGCTAGTGAGAGCCTGACAGCCGAATCATCCCGGAGCAAAAAGGACTTAGCCTCCACGAGAGATCAACCTGCCCTGCCAGCTAGAGCTGTCACTTAAAACCAAAAACCGTAAACCGAATCGGAACCGAACTGGAACCGCAAAGAACCGGACCGAACCGTTTGTAAATTATTCGGGTTCTGGTTTGAATTTTGGAACCGTTAACAACTTTTGTTCGGGTGTGGTTCTTACATTTTATTATCCGGACCGGAACCGGAACCGCAACATACAAGTCTCAAGCGGTTTCAAGATTTGTGGACCCGATCCGAACCGGACCGAAGTAGAACCGAACCGCAATCCGTTTATTATTATTAATTTTATTATAATATTGTTATAATTTTATAATCTATTTATAATATTTATGTTAACAAAATTAAGGTGCGTCGCTACGCAATTGTATTATAAAAAATTTAGGATAATTACAAAACGATGAATATAGCGATGACGGATGAAAAATCGTCTTATTTAAAATCTAATAATCTCTATTGGAGTAATATGTAAGATTAATTTTTCTAATTAGTTAAATTAATTTAAGAACACACAAATGAAATAGAGCTCAAATAAACGGTAACTGAAGTGCCGAAAATTTATACTGTCATTTGTTCTGAGCTCATACTTCGTGATAGCGGATGTTCGCAACAGTTGACATGTATTTTCTTTATGAACTCTACGGCGCTAGCATATCCCGTTAGCATACAAAATTATATGCTGTTTAGATTACTACAACAAGAGATAATTACTATAATGTATGCATATAAAATAATCTCTCCACCCGAGTCAGTAATTTATGAATATGCTAATAAAACTCTTGATCAAACATTAATAGTTGCAATTTAATGAATGATAGTATTCAGAGCTTGCACACCCTTAAGAAGCTATTACAAAAAACTAAATAACAGTGAACATAATGTCTGGAATTTCGGATCATTGTGATCTGTAGTTTTCTGCTACTGTGTATGTATATCCATATCAATTCAAAGCCTAGATTTTGGTCAAAAATTGAAGACGTGTATATGTGTATAGGTGTGTATACCTTTTTATGGTCAAAAACCTCCACCAATGAAAAGGCAACATATACTAGCCCTCTGATCGTGGAAAAGACCGTCGAGGAGTGTGCAACTTAATTATTTCTATTTTGAAGGTGTTTGAGTTTTTTGCAGACCGCTTTTATTTCATTCTGTCAAATTTGGTTTTAGTTGGAACCGATTGGAACCAGACCGAAACGCATATAACCGGACCGAACCGTTAGTGACCGGTTTGGTTTTGGTTCTCATTAAACCGGAACCGGAACCGGAACCGTTGACACGACGGTTCCAAAATTTATGATGGAACCGGAACCCGTCAAACCAAATAAGGTTTTGGTTCTAACTTGAAGAACTGTTACCTTAGCGGTTCGGTTAATGATTTTAGTAGAACCGGAACTGAACCGGAATCGTGACAGCTCTACTGCCAGCTAGTGGGAGCCTGGTCAGCGGAATCATCTCGGAGCTAAAAGGACTTAGCCTCCACGTGAGATCAACCTGCCCTGCCAGCTAGTGAGAGCCTGACTGCGGAATCATCCCGGAGCTAAAAGGACTTAGCCTCCACGAGAGATCAACCTGCCCTGCCAGCTAGTGAGAGCCTGGTCAGTGGAATCATCCCGGAGCTGAATGAGCTTATCCTCCACGAGAGATCAACCTGCCCTGCCCGCTAGTGGGAGCCTGGTCAGCGGAATCATCTCGGAGCTAAAAGGACTTAGCGTCCACGAGATCAACCTGCCCTGCCAGCTAGTGAGAGCCTGACAGCGGAGTCATCTCGGAGCTAAAAGAACTGGGCATGTTACCTGAACACTACTAGAATTCAACATCCTCCAACGGGGAAAAAGAGTTAGGTTACATGACCCCCCCCCCCCCCCCCCCCCGACTCTACTGGTCGGGGGCTGGACTCATTACAACATAAGAAAAGGATAAATGACTCCGCCGAGGCGAGGCTTCTTCAGGGGGTCTGGGCATGATTGTCATCCTCCGACTCCATCTCAGTGGACACCTCCATCCCGCTCAGGCTCTCCATGATCTTCTCTATCTCCTCCGCCTTGGCCAACCAAGAGATGGTGTTGACAGCCGTGATGTAACACTGCCTCGCCATCCTGGAGTCTCTCTTGATCCTGACCTGGATCCCTTCTGAGCTGAACTTGAGGCACTGGTGAAGGGAAGACGACACACAACGGAAGGCACTGATGAAGGGCCTCCCGAAGATGACGTTGTAACTGCTTGGGGCGTCAACAATGACGAACCTGCAGTTTCTTGAGGTCCCCCCTAACTTCACCTGGAGTCCGACTCCGCCTTCGACTTCCTTCCTCTTCCCTGAAAATCCAAACAGGGGTCCGTCCGAGGCCAGCACCCTCCTTGGCTCTACCTTCATTCCGTCAAATGCTTTATTGAAAATGACATTGACAGAGCTTCCGTTGTCGACCAAGATTCGGGAGAGGGTAAAACCTTCGATGGCGGCCTGGATGACCAGGGCATCGCAGAATGGATCCTCATGCTCTGGCATGTCCTTTGACGAGAAGGTGATTTTTCTTCCGGGGGAGGGGTCTGGGATGTCGAGGCAACGCTCCGTCGGTACATCACATGGAGACTTGCCTTCCGAGCGGCTTCCATCCACACCCCCCCGTGGATCACTGCTATTCCTCCTCGGTGTCCTACGTCGACCCGGTCCTCGCATACATCATCTCCTCCCCCTCATTGGGGCAGAACTTCAATCCGCTCCGACGGCTGCTGCTGGGCTGGAGCTCCCGTTCCCCTCACTTCCAGGAACTCAGGGTAGGTAGCCGTGACGTGACCCTCCAACTGGTGGAAGTCATAGTACAGTAACTCTACTCTGTCTCTCCCTCTTCCCCTGCGATTCTTCCTCTCCCTTCGACCAATCATCATCGCTTGCTGCAGTGGGGGTAGGAGCTGCCTAGGGGTTTGCCTTTGGAAGTTGAACCTCCCTTGGCCTCTATGAAAGTTCCCCCCACCCTGGATGAGAGCCCTTCCTGGACCCTGAGCAGGTCCTCCTTGCTGCCTCCAGCCTAGTTCCGGACCCTCCTATCCCTGGAACCCCTGAGCTCTCTGCTCTTCTCTCCGTCTTCCCTTTTGATGTATCGAGCCAACTTGCTCCTTCGACTCCGCCTCTGTCAACCTTGCCAACTTCTTGACAAACGTCGGGTTGGCCGCCTTCATGGCTATCTCCTCTGCTGCCCTTTCCATCAGCTCCTCGAAGGAAAGGGGGGCCTTTCGGGTCAGGCTCATCTTGAAGAACCCCTCGCGCAACCCCACCGTGAATGTCATCTGGAGGGAATACCCTGGCATCTCCTGGATATCCAGGATCTCCTCCTGGAACCTGTCAACATAGTGGGCCAGCGACTCCTCGGCCCTCTGCCTTATCACAAAGATGGACTCATGACTCCTCTTCCTCTTCTTGGAGGTGGAGAAGCGGAGCTGGAAGCTCCGGCTCAAGTCCTCGAACCCATAGATTGATCTCGGAGGGAGTTGATGAAACCAGTCCCTTGCCTTCTCCTTCAATGTGATCGCAAAGAGGCGACACTTGAAGGCATCCGTCATCGGCCTGTTGGAGACGGCATCCTCGAACCACTGCAGGTGCTGGACGGGATCATCCTTCCCGATATAGTAAGCCATGTCTGGCTCTCTGAACCCCTCGGGAATGGGAGCTGAGATGATCAGCTAGCTGAAGGGTGACCCCCTAAGGGGTGCTCTCGCCACCTCTACTCGCGCGACCTGCTCGCCTGGAGGGCTAGCACTCGCCGGGTTGGGGAACAGTCCCGGCTGGGGAGGTCTCGCTCGACCCCCTCTCCCATCCTCTCTTTCCCAGGTCGCCTACCTGGTGCACTTCCTTCTCTCCCTGCTGGGGTCATCTCGCCTGTGCCCCTGGGAGGCAGCTCGCCGAGACCGCTCTGGGTCAGCTCACCGAGACCCCTAGGAGCCAGTACCTGGGGGGTGGGGGTTGAGCTGTCAGCCCGAGGGGAAATGCCTCTCAGCATCTCCATGATGTCTTGGATGGAAGCCATGAACTCCTCCCTTCCTATGAAGGGTCCGGGGTTTGGGAGCTTGCCGAGATCATCATCACCTCCCTGATCTCCAGCCATGGCACTATCCCGAGATCTTCTGTGCTGGTCACTCTCCACGCTCACCGCACTAAAATGTTAAAACCAAAACTTGGTCTCTCGTGGAGTTCGGGGTCCCAAAAGAGGGGTGACCTCACACCTACTACACTCGGGGGAACGTCACGGACCAAAGACTTGGGAAACTAGGAACAGACCCTCGGCTCTAGCGTGGAGGTCCCACCACACACCCGGAAGGTCATAAGAGCACTTCCCCTCCCTCATCAATGGCTGAGCCGGGTACCTTGGAGAGCTCTCTCAACTCAACCAAGAAGAAGAAACCAAGGGAGGAGGAAGCCAAAAACTCATGCCTCCAAAGGTACCCAAGGAGGTCTATTTATAGTTTTTCCAAGCATGGGGGCCAAAATGTCCAAAATACCCCTACGACCAATTGGCCTTGAGCCAATAGCAAACCTCCACGCCGGGGGGGGTAACGAGGTAACTCCACCCCAAGGGCACAATGGTAAGAGCATGGCCAAAAGAAGACCCGGGCGAGCCTGCGGCCTAGGGGGCGAGCTGGCGGCCTGGGGAGCTCGGCGGCCTGGTGAGCTCGGCGGCCTGGGGAGCTCGGCGGCCTGGGGAGCTCGGCGGCCTGGGGGGCTCGGCGGCATGGGGAGCTCGGCGGCATGGGGAGCTCGGCGGCCTGGGGAGCTCGGCGGCCTGGTGACCCCCGAGGGGGCCGGGGGGGAGAAAAATATTTCATCCCTCTACTAGTATAAAACACAGATTCACACTAAATTGGCCTCCAAGAGTGCAAAGTCCTCAAAAAAGCTTAAAACTGCACAGCAAGCCTTGCGTCTGCCGAGGGACCCCCTGTAACGCCCCGAAACTCAAAAGTGAAACGGGCGGCGTTTGAACCAAGTTCGGGTCTTGGTAGGGTGAACACGGCCTGTGACACAGGCGTGTCACATGGCCGTGTCGTGCTCGGGTCGTCGAGTTGAGGTCGACAAGTGCTGAGTGCTCGAACACGGCCTGGGACACGGGCGTGTCCCAGGGCGTGTCAGGCACACGGCATGGGACACGAGCGTGTCACATGGCCGTGTACTTCTCTGGAAAGTTTGGTCCTTTGTCGACTGAGGGACACGGCCCGGAACACGGGCGTGCACTAGTTGACACGGGCGTGTCAAGTATGACACGGGCGTGTCAAGTATGACACGGGCGTGTCGCCACCCGTGTCCATTATGGGACGTGACGGTTGGTGTGGCGGTTTTTTGCGATACGGCCCCTGGTCACGGGCCTGTCGAGGACCTGACACAGGCGTGTCAGGTTGGGACACGGGCGTGTCCCAACCCGTGTTCTTTTCTGTGCTCGATATTCGTGGCTGGATCGAGGCACACGGCCTGGGACACGACCGTGTGCAAAGCCGTGTTCGGCCCAGGATTAAGAAATTTTAGGCTAATCTGAGCCGTTCGTTTTCTTTAAATACGATCTGACGGCCCAGATGAGATCCTGCTGTGTTAAGTTCGGGAATAAAGGATTAATCCCTCATTTTCCTCCTAAATTTACTCTTTCTAAGAAGTTAGAGAGAGAAGAGAGCAAGGATGAAGGAAGGGAGGAATCCGGCCCCCGGCGGAGCATCGGAGCACCAAATCGAGAACCGAGACCAGATCCGTGGAGAGAATTCCCTTGCGAAGCCTTCCATCCGGCTAGTTTCTCATGGCGCCAAAGCGGACTTCAAGGGTAACGATTCTCCACTTGGACATGTGAAGTCCTTTTCTTTTCTGCATAGGAAACCCGCTCCCGCGAGTGTGCGGTGAGTGCGTGGTGTTCCTTGAGGTAGATGTGAATAGTCCCCCTTGTGTTGCATGTAGAATCCGGAATCAAAGTACGGACTTAGACATTGTGTATGAAGCCTACCCGGACATGGTTGTCTGGATCGGTGATGTTGCATATTGTATGGATTGCCGGAGAAGACTCCGTGCTTTGTGTTTTCGGGTTTCTACGCGGTAGATTGCATCAGGGATCCTTGGGGATTAACTCCAAGGCGCACCCGGAAAACTGGGCGGAAACGTAATTCTGCTAACTTGGCGACCGGGGAGCCAGCCTTGAACATAACTGAGTTATGTGATGTTTGGAAATTAATTAGGATCCGGGTGAAGCTTGGCCCGCGCGTACGTCTTAAAGTGACTAGGCGGAGTGAACAACGGGCAAGTGGAAACGGACCTGGGATGTGCGGTTCGGTGCTAGAGGCCCTAAAGTGGAACTGGCCGTTGGCATAGTCGGGAGTCTTGGACTGCGGTCGGAAAGACTAAAAAAAAATGCTCACAATGTTTGCCGTCCCGAGGATGGTGGTGAAGCCACAGAATTGACCGGATTCACCGAGAATGTGCCCTGAGTGCACGGAGTGTTTGGCCGGGCGAGCCTACACCTGTGGCTAAAATACTTATGCACTTAATTGTTTAGCTGGGCTAATGAAATGCAGGGAAGGAGCACCGCCGTCCCGAATAAGGGACGGGGTCGTTATATTTTGGTCAGCTTTAGCTGACCGTTGCTTTGTTTGCCACCGTGCGGTGAAATATTGCTTGTAGGTGCTGGGGAACCAAGTACCAAATAGCGGGCTGAAGCCCAAACTGTTGTGCTGGCCCTCGAAGGCCAAAGCGAACTGTTATTTTATTTCTATCATGTATGGCCGGCCTGCGAGCCGATGTATGTAAAACACTATGTTGTTAAGTGAACATTTGTAAGGCTATAAGACCAAGTACTCTATTGTGTATTTGTTATATTTCATTCCTGTGCTGAATAGTGGACATTCATGCTGTTGTTGTGCAATTTTGAGTTCTCTTAAACTGTTTAAAAGTTTCCACTAGAATGCTCTGTGTTAGAGCGAGTAGTTGAGTATTTGGTATTATTATGTAACCCTTCCGACTGTCCGTGGTATATGGCGTCGGGTTCCAGCTGGACCTTCTGTTATATGTCATATGACGGATGGGGGTGTTACACCCCCACTCCGCGAATACGGGGCTGTACAGTGTTACCATGTGACCTAGAGGACATGGGTTCAAGTCCTCAAAGCAGCCCTTTGCAAAAATGCAGGGTAAGGTTTGTGATGTAGGGTAGGCTATGGGGGTGCACAAAACCAAGGATACTAGGGGAGAAATGCAATTGCGACACACGAGCCTCAGTCTAAATGCAATGCAACCGTCGGCAATGAATAATTCAAAACAATGAAAATATTAATACCATGCCAAATAATTAAAGAACAAATAACAATATTCAATTTGACAATTACGTAATGGCTTTCCTTCGCTCGGAGGGCCAAAGTTAAGCGTGCGGCGAATAAATCTCACCTGCAATTATTAGTGTATCGCAACAAAGTTCTACAATTATGAATCCAAGCAAAGCACAATAATGAATCCCATAATAATGAAGAATCAAATGTTCCCACAACGAGAGGCTCACTAAAGTAGCGGGCTGACCGAGACACTGAAAATTCCGGAGCCGGATGTGTAGATCGGCGATCGAAGGTGGAACCGGCGACGTGAAAATGATGGCGATGGCTTTCCTCTATGGTAGATGATGAGATCAGACAAGAAATGGGTAGATCCGGCCACGTACGAGTAGATCCGTGCCGGGGAAGGGTAGATCCGCTGTTTGGGGTCGGATTTGGGCTAGTGGGTGGTGTACAGGTGGTGGAAATAACGGATCGGGGGTGGAAATTCTCAGATCTGGACCGATCTTGAGAATAGGGGGTGTAGGGTGGTGGATTCACGTGAGGGGGGTAATTTAGGGGCGGTCGGCCTGGACTATGGATGGCCGGTGTGCTGCTGGCTGGTGGAGGACTGCGCGACAGAGGTGCTGGAAGGTGGAGGAAGGGCGGCGGGTGTGCTGGAAGGTGGAGGAAGGGCGGCGGGTGTGCTGGAAGGTGGTGGGAGGCGGAAGTGAGAGGGAGGAGCATGCGGTTCCACGGTGGAGGCTGGCGGCTACGCCGGCTAGGTTCTGCAACAAACAAGGGAGGGAAAAACTATACGCAAAGAATGGTAAATTTCATGGAAAACAGGAGTTATGGACAACATTCTAGTGGTTGTGTTTGGGAGGGATTGGGTGGTTGTGGAGAGGATTTGGGAGGAGGAAAACAAGGCTATTGATAGGTGGTACCTCGGGAAGGAGTTTGAGCACCTAGGAGTCGTCATCTAGGGTTTCACGATGTCGGCACCGAGGGGTGATCGCTGGAATCCGGGAAGAAAACTCCAAATTTCTGCCATGCACTGGATCAGCCCCTAACACCTCTATTCATAATAACATGAAGACTAGGGAATTCCCAATCAACGACCATGATTTGCTGGGGGGAAAACCACTTAAATATAACAATAATAAACCAAAATATATAAAGTAATATATGATCTCGACTCGTGACGCGGATCCGGACACATCTGCGGAGTCTGATCGTCGATCCGGGCACGACATATATGGTAAGTCGCCAAATCAGCCCCGAGCGGGCCCAAAGCTCGTCCTCGTCTCTGCTCCGCATCAGCTTGCCTATATTTCACCCTTGTGGTGGGACCATTCCACGAACCCTTGCTGCGCAAGGATGGTTTGTGCAATGGGCTGCCTTTTTTTTTAAATTAAATTATTGACTTCAATGATTTTCAATCTTATAGTAATATAACAACATACTATGTAGTTTCTGGACTCTTTTGAATAGCATCTTATCTTGCTCTTAGTGTCTTAATGTAGCATTTTCTAATTAACAGGTTGATTCTATGAATAAGTATGAGAAGTTTGTGTGTTCCACATTTCGGCATTTGATAAGAATATAAAATAAATCAAGGATGAGGAAGTTTTTTTTCTTTTAGATCTTCACACGTCAGTGGAAATGACAATTCTGCTCCTTTGGACCTAAATAGAAGCAAGATGAAGGTCCTTTCAGGGGAAACAGAGGAGATCAACACAAAAACTCCCAATCAGGAGAAGGTTTATGCTGGTGTCTGGAATTCAGAAGATTCTGTTCTCAAGCCTCTAAATCAAAATTTGATAGGTGAGTCTTCTTCAAATCAATATTTGCGTAGGAACCTTTCTTTTTCATCCGCAGCCATTTGCAGTCATTTAGACGAAGAAAGTTTTGGTGCTTTAACTGAACAGAGCAGAAAGTTTTCCTCCCCTGATACTGGTCAACATGCTAGCCAATATCCTCTTCAGTGAGCACTCTGATCCTCTAAAATCTGCATAATATTAGCTAATCTTTTATTATTTTGTCACTGTATCTTTCCCCTTTCTTTTTCCGCCATTTAGCCAATGATGGCTCTCCATGCAGTTATCATTCTCCTTATTTCATTTTTTCCACTGTAAGATCTTTATATATTATGAATATTCACGAACTATTTCTTGAGTCTCGTGCTCCTTCCATTGCTAAAATTTGTATATGATTTCTCTAACATTTCTGCATCAAATTTTCTCTAAATTCTCTCAAAATTCACTAAGACTATCCTATTTGTTTCTTATATGTGCCAAACATTTCTCCTTGAGATTGAATTGTTTAATAAAGCTGGATCTGGTCATTGTGATTTCTTCTAACGCATTATTTTTATCTCACAGATACAACAGTTCAAATACTCCAGATAGATATACCCGATTAGAAAGAAATAATATACGGTTAAATATTATTGAGAAACCAGCTTCTCCAAGTTCTTTCGGCCTCCATCAACATTCATCAGAATCCAACTCAGATTCAAGTACTCCAATTCCTCTAAGATGTAGAAGAACATCTCACTCATCTCTGATTTCTTCTCAGTGCAATGTTCTTGACCTCTTCATTGATGGAGAACATGATGTTAAGCAAGGAAAAAATGCCTCTCGAAAATGTTCTTCTGAAACTGGAGAAGATGGTAAAGTAGCTGAAAATAATAAAATTCCGATTATAGGAAAGCCACCAAGAGCTTTGTGTCTAGCATCATCATCACCTCATAATAGTATAGATGAACTTCGATCATACTCATTTAGAGAGATCAGTGATAAATGCTATGACCACTCTAGCAGAGAATGGACAAATAATGACATCAAGCAAGTATCACAACAGAGATACTTGGAAAACAATATTGAAAGGACGTCTTGTGCATTCTTGGGCAAATCCAGTTCTGGAGTTCCGGGGAGTGATTCCCGAATTAATGCTTCATTTGAAGCTTTATATCAGGACTCATCAGGTGGGAACACAACTCTGGACTCAGTCAGTAGTACAGCTCAAGATTACTTCTCTGATCTCATTCCAAATAAGAAGTTTGATGGACATTTGTTGTATGAAACTTCTGACCTCCAAAGGAAGGTTCCTTTCTCTACGAAAGGGCATGACACTGATGAAGGGTTGCTTCAAAAGTTAAAAGAGTTGGAGGAAATGTACCATTTATCATGCGAAGAGAATTCAGTGCCTGAAAAACTTTGTCATGGCATTTTAAACTCAGCACAATTGCTTCAGGACTTGAGCAAGGTCACGGATGATAGAAGCTTTTTGGCCACTGAACTCTCTTTGCAAATAAGGAGTCGACTTGCGGAGAGGTCTTTAGCAAATAAATGCTTGAAGCAATCTAAATTGGAGCTGAAAACACAAACAAGGAGGCTCGAACAGGAAAAGAATGAGCTGCAGTTGAGTCTGGAGAATGAGCTCGATAGAAGGACAAACGAATGGTCATTAAAGCTTTCTAAGTTCCAGGCTGAAGAGCAGAGATTGCGTGAGCGGGTAAGAGAATTGGCAGAGCAGAATGTGTCGCTTCAACGAGAAATTTCTTGGTTTCAAGGGAGTGAACTGGAGACTAAAAATAGTGTTTTGAATATAGAGAGGCAGTTGAATGAGAATAGAACCAGCCAAGAAGAGTTAAAAGCGGAAAACTACAATCTTCACAAAGCCTTGTTGGATCTGCAAGAATGCTATAATAGGATGGAGGAAGAACGGGACCATCTTCGAAGCAGCTCCAAGGAAAGAGGGAGGGAGAACATGGAGTTGCAGAAGTTAGTGGGGAGATTGCAAAGAACATGCATTGAACAAGATAAAACAATTAGTGGCCTTAGACAGAGTTATAGCAGTGAAATTGAAAATAAAATCGTAGAGAAAGATAATGTTATTCAGCTACAAACCGAGAAGATCCGGTTGACTGGTGTGGAGCAAAATCTCCGCAGGGAGATCGACTCTTGCAGAATTGAAGCAGAATTACTGCGGAACGAGAATATCCACCTCCTGAACCATTTGCAAGAAACTGGAAATGAATATGGCTTCTCCATGGTAAGGCTGAAACTGGAGCTTCATGCCTGGGTAGAAAACCTAAAGGTGCAAAGTTTGTCATTACTTGATGATAGCAGTGAATTCTGTGGTCAGTTACTAGATCTTAATGCATGCAAACACTTTGAGAATTTTAAAGATGCTTGCAGTGATACTAATGAATATTCCGTTGTTGATCTGACTCATAAGTATCAGAATTTAACAAGCGCAATTGGAAGTTTCAGAAGAAATTTGCAAATATTGTCAACAACATTTGAAGAAATATCAAGCATCCAAGCATCAAAATGCATGTGCCAGACAACAGAAACTGATTCATCAAAGTATCATAAGAGTTGCATGTCTCAGGTAGGATTTATACTCAATAGATGAAGATAATCACGATAATTTCTTGTTTGGTTACACTGTGAAGACGACCTAATTGTTACATAACTAATTACAAGACAATTATTGTAGTATTATTTCATTTTTCAAATACAAAATAACTTTTCTATTGGAGGTGCGCAATAAGAACAATAGAACTGACCAGAACCATTCCGGTCAATTTGTATTGGTTCCAATGGTCTCTGTTAGGTACAATTCTTAAAATCTGCAAACCAGTTATATGGTGTTGGTTCTCGGTTTTCAAATCGAGGTACCCAAGATCTGAACTTAGAATCAAGTGAAAGTTAGGGGAATTGTGGAATTGTGTGTGTTGGTTGCAGTATTTGGTCTACTGCTGAATATTGATACTCTCCATTATTAGTCATCTAATGCACAGAAGTAGAGAAATATTAAAATTTAAATATTTGTTAGAAACTATTTTATTAGTCATTCCGGTGACGTGACATTTTGAATCTGAGAACCACGTTGAACCATATGATTCTGATTAGTTATTGTCCTTGGTTGCATGGTCACTTCCAATTGCAATAAATGGAACAAATTTATAGGTTCAGGTATTAGTTTGAGTGGAATTGATCTGAACTGATCTAAATGACACCCTACTTTCTATACCTTACCTTTTCTTGCTATCCTTCAATATATGGAATTGACCACTAATATTACTTGAGATTTAGCTAATATTCAGTTTCTTGCCCACTAATTGTTTGTTAGATAATAAAATTTTCAAATATGAAACCTCCATCCGAATTCTCTGGTCTAAAACTGGTTGATTTTGAACAATATAGATGATATCCTACATTACTCAACAGTTGACACATAGTAGAGATGTGTAAGTGGATCTTTAGACCATGCAAACCATATGCCGAAAGTTTTCATCTAATAATAAAGACATAAAACTTCAACAATTAACACAAGCGATTTGCAGATTGTAAGAGTGAGCAAGTTCAGTTCTTCTCTGATTGGACTGTTGTAATTTAATATGCAATAAGAAAGGGTTGTATATGAACTGGATAAGGTGGAGGGCTCTACTGTAATACTCCTACCTAGTTTAACAACAATTCAAAAAGCCCAACGGACACTCATGATATGAAGTAAACCAAACAACAATAGTAAAGTTGGTACATAGTATGAAATAACTGGAGTACATATCGAGAAATTAAAGACTAAAGTTAAGGTTAAAGAAATACCTTAAATTTTGATTCACAGAGTCACCTAGAAATGTAAAGTACTAGAGTCTGATCAACTGAATATTGTAAAATAGTCTGATACATTTGATTTCACTCATAATTGATACATCAAACTGAAATGAAAGACAAATAAAATGTAAAAAAAACCTCAGAAGTTTATCCTAAGCGAATAACATGAGCTCCCTGAAAAGAAATATCTGAAGACAGGGTGATGCAGAATGATGACGCAGACATGGGGGACAAATTTTAGGCCTATTCGGGGTCAATTGTCTACCTGTTATATATAGCATTTCCGGATCGACGATCCGACTCCATGGATACGTCTGGATTTTCGTTTATTTACATTTCTATATATTATTTTGTATTTTCAGTTATTATTTAGTGTAATATGCTCTGTTACATTAACAGACAATCATAGTTGTTGACGTAAGTGATTCCCCAATGTTGTTTTAATATAAACAAGAGTAGGGTGACTGCTTGGAGGCTATTGCAAATTTTGGTGAAGATTATTCTTGGAATCCGGCGATCCCCTCATGGTGACAATTCTGTGAAGCTCTAGGTGACTCCTAGGTGGTTTCCTTCATCTCCAAGGCATCCACTATCCCTAACTTTCATTTTCCCTCTCGCAAACCCTAAACCGAAGTCCTTTTCCAGTCGCCAGCCTGTTGTCTTCTCCATCCCGCTAGATTAAAAAAACCCACCACTGACGCCTGTGTTCTCCATCCAGCCCTCACACATACTAATTTTCTCTATTCCTGAAGCCACATCCCTCCCATAACTCATTTTCCTGGACCAGAACCTCCCGCCAACACATCCTTCATCCTTACACCATCCCCTCCCTCTCAGATCTGCTTTAAACCTCTCAGATCTGCCCATATCTTAGCTATCCTGTCCATATCCAGCCACCTACACCCTTACTGACCTACCCCCCCCCCCCCCATTTCATCCACATAACTCCGCTGTAGTCCGCCACTAATGCGTCATTCATCATCGGATCTTCTTCCCGACGGAAGCCCCCACGCTTTGTGAGTTGTTATTTTATTATATGAAACTTTAATTCTCCATATTAATATATGGTATTGTGATTTCATCTTCGCTTGGATCTATAGTATCATTCTTGTTTGTTCTGGATTATTATTGTAATTTGTAGGATCAATTTGCCGCGTGCTTTTGTTTTGGCCCTCCATGCCGAGGAAAGCATAAGCCTGTTTGGCCTAAAAGAAATAATTTTGCCTTGCTTTAGAATTTATCTACTTGTGACTTAATGTTTTATTTCTCGACTTGATTACTCTGCCGGTCATTGCATGTGTTGCATTTATTCATAAGGATTTGAGTTATCCTACCACATGCTACATTAAGTTTGTAAGTTTAGTTGTGCTCTCACGTACCCAACCCTACTTCAGATGGGGTTCAGGTCTCATTGCATTCTTGTATGAGTTTTTAAGTCGTATAAGGGTTAGGGTTTCATTTTTTGCCACCTATGGATTCATCCCGCGTCACAGGATCAACCCAACTAGTGAGTAAAAAACTCTTTCCCTTAGTGACACTAAAATAACTTAAAAAATATGTATGCACGTTTAAAATAATAATTTATGCTAAAGAAAAGTATATTATAGTTTTATGAATGATTTTCTATGAAAGTATTTTTTGAACATAAATCTCTTTTCTATGAAAGTATTTTTCGAACATAAATCTCTTTTCTATGAAAGTATTTTTCGAACATAAATCTTTTTTCTATAACTTGATCTTACACTAATTTTTTTCTAAATTCAGAATCATTAAAGTGTAGGATTCTAGATTTCGACTTTGTATTACTTTAAATTTTCTCTTTCTTCTTATTCTTGGTAGTGTAAATTCTTATGCGCATTCTAAATATTTGAGTCTCTAATGATGAATATAGGCGCTCTAGTGTGTCTCGATCACAGACACGAACTCGCATCTAATAATATTACATTACATGGGGGGTGTTTACTCCCCCATTTGAGGCTCATGCAATCTACTATACCCTATGAATATGATAGTGTGCCTCTATCAATCACGAGAGAAAATACTTGATTGTGCCCCTATTAACTTCATATAGTGGTCGACATGGTTAACATAAAAGAAGCATCCACATAAGTCCACTCTTCTTAAATGTTCCATTAATCTTTTAACTTCATATTAGAGGTCGGCATGAATAATCTTAACTAAACATCCGCATAAAACCACAATCGTATGTTTATATTTCATCACCCTTTTGTCTTATGATTTGTCTTAGTGTTAGTGGTATTAACACGATAAATTAACTATAATATAACTTTCCACTTTTAATAGTTTCTAATTATGTAATACTTAATTTCTTATTCGTATTTCTTTACATGTGTCGTAGAAAAGGTATATCTTTGCAGCTGGGTGATATACTTAAATCTTAATGAAATTTCATATATTCTTACATACATTATTTCACTTTAACGTGATAAGATAATTAAATTATGATCTTCTAATATCATCCATACATAATGCATGATATATTAAATTTCGCATTTCTAATCATGTTCCTCCATATCTATCTATAATGCATAAGGGAATTACATAAATTAATTTGATTACGTGATATGTCTAACCAAAAAAGAAATCAAAATTTTTACCTCGGTGTTGCAGCGTTCATAGACGCGGTGAGGAGGCATAGTTTCTCGAGGTTGAAAATTGCAAACCACTGATTACTCTCTAAAATCCATCTTTACCATTGCTGTGATTTTCTTGAAATTTATGGGAAATCATTTCCGAAGATAAAGAGAGAAATTTGATTCAAAATTAACAAGGGGAGAAGTTCTTACCTTGCCCTAACCCGACAGAACCACGGAAGAAATGCTAGCAAAACATAGTTGATGGATGAATTTAGGAGAATCAGGATTCTCTGATACCTGTGATTGAACACACATTGTTGTAGACCAGAAAGAATTGATGGCTGAAGAGGATAAGGGAACAACTAAGAAGCTAACTGGAACCCACTGTGAGGAGGATGGTGTGCGGCCTTCTGAATAGAAGTCGCGAGTCCACGACGATAGCAGATGATGTGTCGTCGAGCCTTCACACACGATTAGCATGTGTCATCGACAACTTGCAGCGAGAGGGAAAGATTTGATGCCTACAATCAACGAAATAAGTTGATTTGGAGTGCGCACAAGTTGATCGGAAAGGAAATGATCAATGATAATTGCAATACTTGAATCGTTAGCTAAGGCTGGAGAAAGAAGCGGCTCCCTCCCGACAAACTAGAGGAGTCGACGATGTTGCTGCTATCCAAGGTTTCAGATGTCGTATGTTGAACTCATGTCGGTTTGAGTTTTTTTATGTCAGATGTCAGATTGTGGGGGATATACTGGGGACATTTCAAAATATCGGATTGTAATATTATAATTATAATTATATATATATATATTTCATATTATTTTCATTTATTAATAGATGATAATTATTTTATCTAATAGTTGATAATTATTTTACCCTAAACCCTTAAACCAGCCTATGCCGGTCCCAAGCCTAGATGAAAAATAGTGAGGGTTGTGTTAGGTAGACGGTCAACGAAAAATTTAGTCACCCTTATGAATATGGATCATTTGAGAATTTGTTGTGAAGTGTAAACTAAAATGCTTATGAGAAAATTAAACTACTAACAAGTGTTTAATCGTATCTGATTGGTGTTATTTGGAGTCACCTTCTCACCAATTGCCCAACACTAATCTCGGCCTACTATGGAAGAAGTGATAGGAATCTTGCTAGAAACTTCTGATGAATTCATTTTATACAAAAAAAAAAATTATAAAAAAATTATGAACAAATAAAAAAAATCCGCAATATTGGGCCGCCATTAGTCGCAATATTGAGCCGGCATGTCAGACATGTCGGCCGCAATACTGGAAAATACCAGAATTGTCGAATGTGGTGAAAACGTGTCGATTCCCCCTCAAAATTGACACATCGGATATGTCGACCGAAATTTACAAGCTTGTTGCTATCGGAAGGAAGCATCGTCGATCTATTGGAACGGGAGAAGGAACCCATTGAGGAAGACATCCGCGAAAGGAGCGAGAGCAGCTGTTTTGGTAAAGAGGTAAGCGGTGCATATAAAATCTCGTGGAAATGGACAGTTGTTGCATGTATTATTAATTGGGATTGTGGAGTGGCACTTTTGTTTCGTGCGCTCGGCTGGGAGACCGGGGAGTGATATAGGTGGGGAGAGTGGACTGGTTCCTTAATTAAAAGGGGAATAAAATTTAGGTCTTATTCTTAATTACACATACTCCACTGCGCACTAAAACTCACTACAAGAAAAACTTGTTTTCACGATGTTGTTATGCACTTTTAGCAACGTTTTGCAAATGCAACCAATGTTATGGCGACGTTTTTATAAACATTGTTAAGACATCGTAGAAGAAATCTTCGCCAATTACATCCGCGACGCTTGTTAAAAAACGTGGCGAACGTTGGACAGCTTGTAAAAAAATGTGGACACGTTTTTCAACAAACGTGGCCATGTTTTTCAATAAACTGTTGCCACTTTTTTCAACAAACCGTGGCCACCTTTTGTTGGAACACCTTATTACTAATTTGGGTAAGGATCACTATGTTTGTCTTAGGAAACCAGGTTGACCTAGTTGTATAGTTGTAAAGGTCAACATTAGAATGAGTCTAGGGCTTAAAACTTAGGTTTGAAGCTGCCCCCAGGACCGTTCCAAGATCAAGGTTGAAGAGCTAAGTCTAAGGCAATTCTCGTCGAGCTCAGGTTGACGAAACGTCGAACTCGGTTCGACGCTCTCTGAGCTCAACTTGATAAAGCGTCGAACTCCGGTCGACGTTCGAGCTCAGATCGACGATCTCTCTTCAGTTATCCTTCAGGTCGCTGAGCTCGGGTCGACGATCTTCGAGCTCAGGTCGACGTTTTCTGTCTGCTTGATCTCATTCTATCTCTGAGCTCAGTTCGACGATCGTGGAGCTCAGATCGACGATTCTTCTGAGAGATCGACGTTTTTAAGGATTCAAATGTTGTTATTCTTTGGAATGTTTTTGAATATTATCAGCATTTATGATAAGAAGATCTGCCAACCGTTTGTCTTTATTCTGGAGCAAGTTTCAAGGTATTATTCAGAGAATGTTTGCTGGACTTTCCTCTAGAAGACAAGACTCTTTATGGAAGACATTTATGACTGCCAATGGCTACTTTGGACAAAGAATTCTTCTCAGAGAATAATAAGAAAAAGCTGTGACAGATAACAAGTAGTCAAGAATTAGAAGAACAATCTTCTTGCTTACTAACAAGCATTCACAACTTCATCTAAAGAACTCCAGACACCTCATCTCTCAGTCTTCTTGCTGAAACAATCTTTTGCTGGAGATCAAAGTTCTGAAGACCTATCACCCTAGAGCAAAGCTTCCCTTCCTGAACCAGTCTACATCTCAGGGGGAGCTTTGACAACAAAGATCCACTAGTCTTCTCTCATTTGATTTGAGAACATAGAAGACAACTTCATTTCCTTTTCCTTTTTATTTTCCTGCTGTAAAAGGGTTCTTGAACTCCCTTCAAAAGTTCTGTCTGGTTCTGAGAACCTTGTCAAAACTCAGTAGTGGCAAGACACCTTATCAAAAAATCCAGTCTTGGTTTTTGAGCACCTTAACAAAAGCTCATTGGTGTCAGGACACCTGATCAACTCATCCTGAGTGGATTCCTACCAAGGGTGGTAGAAGAGTGAATGTACCCAGGTTTTTGGGGAACCACTATATTTCCTTGTGTCTTCTGGATTGTTTGTTTGATTGTTGCTGTGTGCTGTGCTCTTAGTTTCTTGCTTCTTTAATTATTTTCTAGCACTCTACACTATAGTGTAAATTAAATTTTATATGTGCTAATATTTTCAAAACTGTGAAACTTATTTGAATAAACTCTATTCACCCCCCTCTAGAGTTGAGATAGATCTTACCCTCACTTTCAATTGGTATCAGAGCCAGGTTGGTTGCTCATACAGGCTAACACCTGAACCAAGTGATCCTTGGTAAAATCTATCTTTTAAGAGGGTTATTTCTTCTTATATATATATATAATTCTAAGACATAGCACAGAACAAGGATTATGCAAGCACCAGACCTCCAGTGTGCAATCTATCTAAGTTTGCACTTTGGAAGGCAAGGATTAAATTATACATGAACTCTATTGATGAAGATATTTTCAATTCTGTCTTGACAGTTTGTCCAAGTCCACCAACAAGCTCAAGCACAAATGCTGTTCCACCTCCCTCAGGAACAGATGCAGACATAAAGAAATGAAAAACTGCAGATGCAAAGGCCATGAACATCTTAGCTCAGACAATGTCTGATGAGATATTTCAGAAAGTAGCAGACTGCAACTCAGCCAAAGGAATTTGGGACAAGCTTTCTGAAATTGTCTCAGGGTCTGCTGATGAAAGAAAAGACAGGAGATCTCACCTCATAACCCAATATGAGAATTTCAAGAAAGGAGAGACTGAGTCAGTAGCAGATATGTACAACAGATTGAGTCTGATTGTCAATGAGCTAAGGACCTTGGATAAAGAAATCTCATTGACTGAGCTTAATGACAAGATCCTAATGTGCTTCCCCAGTACTTGAGATTCAAGAATCTGGCCAATCAAAGATGCCAGAAGTCTAAATGAAATCACTACTGAAACTCTCCTAGGCAAGCTCAAATCTTATGAGCTGCTTATCAAGAACAGAGAGGAAGAACAGAAGGCTGCTTCACCAGCCTCAAGGAAAGAGAAATCAATAGCTTTCAAAGCTATTGATGATCAGCCTGAAGAAAAACTCACAGGCAATGAGGAATTGGTCAGCCTACTGGCCAAAAGATTTTACAAGCTAGCCAGAAAGGATTTCAGAAAAAGGCCATACAAAGGACATGACAAACCAAGGTATGATAAGTCAAATAATAATAACAAAGAAATCATATGCTTTGGTTGCAGGAAACCAGGCCACATTGTGCTTGACTGTCCAGAGAACAAGAACAAGGACAGAAAGGATAGAAGAGAAAGAAGAAAAGAAAGAGATGTCAAAAAGAACAGCTCAGACAAAGCCTCCTCTAGCAGGAACAAAAATACAAGGAAGGGTTTTGTTGCTGAGACATGGAGTGAGACAGAAGAAGATTCTGAAACTTCATCTAGCTCCAGTGATGATGAAGATGATGCTGATGAGAAAGAATTCTGCATGATGGCTATCAATGCCTCACAGCAAAACTCTGATGAAGAATCAGATTCAGATTCAGAAAATCAACCAGAGGAAGATCAGGTAATTAACTCTTTTGATTTTAATTCTGAGGACTTCAAAAATGAATTTAAGTCATTGTGCTTGGATTTATTAAGATCTGAAAAAGAGATAATCTCTCTCAGAAATAAATTATCTGAATACAGTGTCATAAACTCAAGTAACCTCAAACTCTCTGAGGAGTTAGAATGCTGTAGGGAGGAGATAGCTTCACTGAAAAGTGAACTGTCAAGAGCTAAAAAGTTTGAAAAATCTCTAAATGGGAGAAGTATCAGACTGATGGACATTACAAGCACAGTGAACTCTAGATTCAACAGTACACTGGGCTTGGGTGCCTCATCCAGCCAACCTATAATATTAACAACTCCAATCAAATTTGTCTCTGACAAAGGAAAGGGAGTAATAGAGGTAGCTAGGAAAAATGCAGATCTGTCAGAGAAAAATTCAGTTCAACAGATTGCGTCGAGCAGAGCTCGACGATCTAACCACAGATCGTCGACCTCAGCTCGACGATATCCAAACTCTGAACTTCGCCATAATCGATCTTCGAACAGAGATCGACGATCTGACCCAAGATCGTCGACCTCAGCTCGACGATGGTCGAACAGAGATCAGGTCTGTGAACATTCCTTCAATGACACATCTAGATTCAATCCTAGTGGTCCCACATCCCAAGGCTTTAACCCCTATACTGAATGGATAGTACCTCCTAGGAGATACCATCCTGAAGGTTATAAGGATCAACCTGGAATGTCTTTTATTTCAGAATTTAAGGGATATCAACCTAGGCCCAAGGTTAACTGGGTCAAAAACAAATAAGCTGTTTATGTGCAGGTGAAGACCTATCCAGTATCTAACCAACAATGGTATCTGGATAGTGGGTGCTCAAAGCACATGACAGGGAACAGGGAGAACCTATCATCCTTCATAACCAAACTTGGACCCAAGGTGATTTTTGGTGATTCAAATTTTGGTCAAACCAAAGGATATGGTGCTGCTCAGATAGGCTCAGTCACTTTTAAGAAGGTGGCATATGTAGAAGGACTGAAGCACAATCTGATAAGTATCAGTCAACTATGTGATGAAGGATACAAGGTGACCTTCAACAAATCCCTGTGTAAGATCAAGTCAGAGAATAACACAACTGTGTTAACAGGTAAAAGGACAGGTAACATTTATTTAGTAGATTTTCTTTCTTCTAAAGTAGATATCTGTTTATTCAATTCCATTTCAAAACCTAATATTTTATGGCATAAGAGACTAGGGCATATTAACCTTAGAACCATTGCTAGGCTATTCAAAGACAACCTTGTTAGAGGACTACCTTCTGGTCCCTACAAGAAGGAAGGACTTTGCAAGGCTTGTCAATTAGGCAAGCAAACTAAAAGTAGTTTTAAATCAATTAATAAGAGTGATTCACCTAGGATTCTGTACCTGTTGCACATGAAACTTTTTGGACCCATATCAGTACAAAGCCTAGGAGGGAAGTCCTATACATTAGTAGTTGTAGATGACTTCTCAAGATTCACATGGGTATTCTTTCTGAGGAAGAAGTCTGATAACTTTAAATGTTTGACAGAGTTTCTCAAATGCATTCAGATTGAGTTCAACACTCACATTGCCCTGATCAGAAGTGATCATGGGACAGAGTTTGATTCTCTTCTCATGCAAGAGTTCTGTCAAAGTGAAGGGATCATGCATACTTTCTCAGTTCCCAGAACTCCTCAACAAAATGGGGTAGCTGAAAGGAAAAATAGAACCCTAATTGAATCTGCTACTACACTGTTGACAGATGCTCACCTACCTCTATCCTTTTGGGCTGAGGCAGTGAACACCTCCAACTATGTATTAAATAGAAGCCTGATACATAAACTAAAGGGCAAAACTCCCTATGAATTGCTCAAAGGGAAGAAACCTAAGATAAATTTTTTTTAAAATTTTTGGCTGTATTTGTTATATTCATAATAATGACAAGAAATATCTAGCTAAATTCCAAGCTAAAGCTGATGAAGGAGTGTTTCTGGGATACTCCATGATCAGCAAGGCCTATAGGGTATATAATAAATCATCTTGTAAAATTGAAGAATCTGTTCACATTACTTTTGATGAGACTAACATGTGTCATAAGGAGAAGTCTACTTCTACCAAAGAACCCTTGCAGGTACAATCTATATCAGAAAGTATGGACAGATTACAGGTTAAAGAAGAGGACACAACCTCTCAACCTATTCAGCAAAAGAATGAAAGCAGTGATGATGAAGAAGTGCAACATCTTGAAGAAAATCATCCTGAAGAGCCAGTTGTTGTTCCACTAGAGGAGACAACAACACAGGCTGGTGAACAATCAACACCCCCTGTTGATTTAGTAACAACAAGAGATCATCCAATCACCCAAGTAATTGGAGAGATCTCAGCTGGTGTGCAAACCAGAAATCAGGTCAACCAGAACCTGATGCACACTTGCTTCCTATCTCAAGTTGAGCCTCAATCCATTCAAGATGCAGAGCAAGATCCACACTGGATCATTGCAATGCAAGAGGAGCTGCATCAATTTGAAAGGAACAAGGTTTGGGAACTAGTGCCTAAGCCAAAAGATCATCCCATTGTTGGAACAAAGTGGGTCTTCAGAAATAAGCTGGATGATCAAGGAGTCATAGTCAGAAACAAGGCAAGGTTAGTTGCTCAAGGGTACTCTCAACAAGAAGGAATAGACTATGATCAGACCTTTGCACCAGTTGCAAGGTTAGAGGCCATCAGAATATTCCTAGCTTATGCTGCCCACAAAAGTTTCAAAGTATACCAGATGGATGTAAAGAGTGCATTTCTCAATGGGGACATCAAAGAGGAAGTCTATGTTAGACAACCTCCAGGTTTTATCTCTCTAACTCACCCTGATTATGTTTTCAAATTGCATAAAGCATTATATGGTCTCAAGCAAGCTCCTAGAGCATGGTATGAGACCCTAGCATGCTTTCTTCTGGAAAATGATTTTGTTAGGGGGAGAGTAGACCAAACTCTTTTTATTAGAACCCATAAGTCCCATACCCTACTAGTGCAAATTTATGTAGATGACATTATTTTTGGTTCTACTGATTCAAACTTGTGCAAAAAATTTTCCAAGCTTATGCATTCTAAATTTGAAATGAGTAGCATGGGTGAGCTGTCCTTTTTCTTAGGATTGCAAGTAAAACAACATGCTGAGGGCATATTTATTTCCCAAACCAAGTATGCTAAAGAATTGGTTAAGAGATTTGGTATGTCTGAGGCATCTTGTATGAAAACACTCATGCCTACCAATGCTGTATTGGATGCTGATGAACATGGGAAACCAGTTGATCAGACAACATATAGAGCAATGATTGGCTCTCTATTGTACCTTACAGCCAGTAGGCCTGATATAATGTTTGCTACATGCATATGTGCTAGATTTCAAGTTAGCCCTAGAGAGTCACACCTAACTCTAGTTAAACGGATTCTTAGGTATGTTAAAAGTTGTTCAAATCTAGGTCTCTGGTATCCAAAAGATTCAGCATTTGATTTAACTGGATTTTCAGATGCTGATTATGCTGGATGCAGAATAGACAGGAAAATCACCAGTGGAACATGCCAGTTCCTTGGTGACAGACTTGTCTCCTGGTTTTGTAAGAAGCAAACATCTGTGTCAACCTCAACTGCTGAAGCTGAGTATATGGCTGCAGACAGTTGCTGTTCACAAATATTGTGGATACAAAATCAGCTCTTAGACTATGGCTACAACTTAGAGAAGTCTAAAATTTTCTGTGATAATACTAGTGCTATCTCTATAGCACAAAATCCAGTCCTCCATAGTAGGACAAAACACATAGAAATTAGGCATCACTTTCTAAGAGATAATGTAGAGAAAAATAAAATTGAACTTCAATATATTCCTACTGATTTGCAAAGGGGAGATATTTTCACCAAACCTTTGGATGAAAAGAAACACAGTTTCTTCCTAAATCAGTTAGGCATGTTAGATGGAGGAAGCCTAAATTAAATTACAAGATTTTGAAAAGATAAAACAGACCAAGACTAGACTTAAAAATCAATTCTTTTTGTGTCTGTAGAATAAGTTCTGTCTCTGAACTAAGCTCGACGTTTTCCCAGAAAACGTCGAACGGAGATCGACGATTTCCCATAAATCGTCGACCGGAGATCGACGGTTCTTGAAGCGTCGATCTGAGTTCAGCGCCGCCGTTAGATCTAGGCTTTCCTTCTGTCTGCTCCTTGGTCGTCGAGCGGAGCTCGGCGCTCTCAATAACGTCGAACGGAGTTCGACGCTATTGGCGTCTCTTCAAATTCCCTCTGTAGCCCAAATCGTCGAGCTGAGATCGACGTACTGTCGAACTGAGCACTACGATTTTCCTTTTTCGCTTCGAACCCTAATATAAAATCATTTTTTGGCCGCCGCTCGTCGTTTACGCCTTCATACTCTCTGCAAATTCTCTTTCCCTCCAAAACCTTCTACACTTGGTTGTGTTTGTTCAATCTTTGCAGGTACAGATGGCTTCAACTGTTGCCGCCCTTTCGAAAATGAAATTTGACACCGGTTTTGATATCGATATAAGCTCGTTTGATGGAAGCGATCAACGCTTCAAGGATATTCTCAATCTGTTCAGAGATCAGCAGCTGTTGGAAATAATGACTACCAGAATGAAAATTGCTTCAGATGAAATAAAAGAATGGTGCTATTCAGCGACAGATGAGAATGAGAATTCTGTCATCGGCTTCATAAGAGGGACCCAGGTACAACTGTCCCCGGCTCTCTTAACTGAAGTGTTTCATCTCAGTTCTGGAGAAGATTCTATTGAATTATCTGGAGAAGATTATGATTCAATGCTTGATAGAATGGGTCACAATGCTGTGAACCCTAACAAACTTTTAAAGAAGAATCTGTCGTTGGAATTTCAGTTTTTGGCTGATATAGTTGGGAAAGTGCTGCTGGCCAAGCACTTTGCCCATGATACAATATCAAGATATCAGTTTTGTCTGATGGGAGCTCTGCTGGATAAGAAACACCTTGATTGGGGATCAATCTTCTTCAACTTAATTAAGAAGAAGATCAATAAGACTGCTGTGAGTTTTGGGAGAATCTTAGGGGTCTATCTGCACTACAGATGCCCTGAGCTGTTAACCTCCTCTGGGATGTTCATCAATGCATCCAAGAGGCTCTCCTGTGCCCTATTCAGCAAATGGGACAGGCAAATCATCAACCCTACAAGAGCTACTGCATCACTTCCTTCAGGCACAAGGACTGCTTCAGTCACTCCACCAGCAGAAGTGTTGCCTGCCTCTCTTCCTCCTCCAGCTGTATCTACCCTAGCCATTTCCTCCTCTCCTCCAGTCACAACCATAACCACATCATCCCCAATTATCATTTCCTCACCAGTTTCATCCCCTCCAGTATCCACCTCAGAGGAATTCCATCCTCTCTTCTCTTATTCAACCTTCACCCTACCATCCTTTTTCCTTGTAGATGATTCCTTCATGGATGATTCTCCTTCCTCTCCTCCTGAGCCACCCTCTACCTCCTCTTTTCAACAAATGCTTCATGACATCCTCTCCCAACCATCCTTCACACCCTCTCTTGCTTCACCTATCTCCACCTCAACCTCTTCTATCTCCACAATTCCATCCTCAGAGCCATCCATTCCTACCTCCACACCTTCAGCTCCAGCCAACATCCCTCCATCTACCTTTACTCCTACCTCTGCTCAAGCCCCACTTGAGCATGTAGATCTTCCAAGGTTGGCAGACAGACTTTATGAGTTGCTAGCTCCCAGGCTGACATCTCTGTTGGAGACTTCCCTGGCTCCACTCCTGAAACAAGTTCAGGAGTTGTCTACCAAGCTTTCCTCCTTTTCCTCCTCTCAGGCAATCCCTTCTACTGGGTGCCTTGGTTCAGCTCTCCTTGAACCAAGGCAGGGGGAGATGCTTTATGAAGAAGTGGATGTGCCAGTGGATGCTCATGTTTTTGCTCCAGCTCCTGCTCACTCAGAAAGCAGTGGATGTGCTTTTGCATTAAATCTTCAGAGCCTGCTATCTCAATTTGATACAGTTCATTTCAGCTTTCTGCTAGTACCTCTCACTGAAGATCTGTCTAAGGCCATTGTGCCTGTATATGTCTGTGATCCCAGCCACATTGAATCCTATATCAAATCCTGGAAGGCTGTGGATATTCCTGATGCTGCTACTAAGGCCATTGTGCCTCCTGCTGCTGCTGCTGAAGATATAGAGATGATTCCAGTAACTGCTGCTGATGAAGAACTTGCTTCCTACCTAGAAGATCCCACACCTGCTGCTATGCCTGCTCCTGCTCAAGTGTCTGCTGCTGCTGTTGCTCTTGCTCTAACTTCTGATCAGTTAAAGCTTCAAGAAAAGTACTTGAAAAGCATTGATGATCTGTATGACAGACCACAAAGCTCAGATAGTGACCAATTCCAGACTGAATCAGATGACTCTGCCAATACCATTGCCAAGAAGAGGAAAGCTAGAAGCAAAGCCATGATGTCAGTTCCTCCAGCTAAAGCAAAAGACTCCAATGATATTCCCTACTACATTCTGTATGATTGCCCCATTTCTGAGCCATGGATGCAATACTCCAAGAATCAACTGAAAGCTATAAGGAAGAGAAGGAAGCTTGATAAATATGAAAAAGGATCTTCACAATATCAGCCTCCTCCTCCTCCTCCTCCAGATTCTGGATCAGGCTCAGCCCCTCAAGCTTCAGCTTCAAGGCAAAGCTCCTCCCAATCTTATCCAAGATACTATCAAAGGGGACAACTTCAAAGAGGATATCAATCCAGAAGGGGTCATTACAGAGGAAATCAGAGAGGACAAAGATCTTATCAAAGGGAAGGACAAGGCCACACTGACTCTACTTCAGGTCCTTTCCCCTACAGGCTGAAAGACACAGTTGTTTCCAGGACTCCTCCTGCTTCTGAATCTCTCAACAGGTATGAACCTCCTGTTCCTTTTGAGGATCCTGAGAACAATCCTCTATCCTGGACAGCAAGAATGAAAGAGCTAGCTGCTCTTGATCAACTAAAGAAAGCCAGAGAGCAAGGCATGGACATCTCCAATATAACAACTTTATCAGATCAAAGGAAGAAAGAATTGGAAAGATATGCTTCAAGAAAGTTTTTCAACCCAGAAGACTACATGAAGCTGCACCCAGAGGCTGTAGTTCCAAGGCCAAGATCTCAAACTTCTCTAGGTGCAGAGGATGACAGAAGATCAAAGAAAGAAACCCTGAATCCTAACAGAGAAATTTTGTTTAAAAAGGGAACTGAGAAGAAGTAAATTGTGTAAGCTAAACCTTCATCCACCTCTGGATAATTGCTGCTATTTTATCTGTGATCTGCTTGCTGCTATATCTTTGCTTGGTTAGCTTTTGTTTTGAATGTATGCTTATTCTTTTCCTGATCTTGTTTGTAAATAGTAATCCTAACCCAAATAGGGGGAGATTGTTGGAATACCCTATTACTAATTTGGGTAAGGATCACTATGTTTGTCTTAGGAAACCAGGTTGACCTAGTTGTATAGTTGTAAAGGTCAACATTAGAATGAGTCTAGGGCTTAGAACTTAGGTTTGAAGCTGCCCCCAGGACCGTTCCAAGATCAAGGTTGAAGAGCTAAGTCTAAGGCAATTCTCGTCGAGCTCAGGTCGACGAAACGTCGAACTCGGTTCGACGCTCTCTGAGCTCAACTTGATAAAGCGTCGAACTCCGGTCGACGATCTTCGAGCTCAGATCGACGATCTCTCTTCAGTTATCCTTCAGGTCGCTGAGCTCGGGTCGACGATCTTCGAGCTCAGGTCGACGTTTTCTGTCTGCTTGATCTCATTCTATCTCTGAGCTCAGTTCGACGATCGTGGAGCTCAGATCGACGATTCTTCTGAGAGATCGACGTTTTTAAGGATTCAAATGCTGTTATTCTTTGGAATGTTTTTGAATATTATCAGCATTTATGATAAGAAGATCTGCCAGCCGTTTGTCTTTATTCTGGAGCAAGTTTCAAGGTATTATTCAGAGAATGTTTGCTGGACTTTCCTCTAGAAGACAAGACTCTTTATGGAAGACATTTATGACTGCCAACGGCTACTTTGGACAAAGAATTCTTCTCAGAGAATAATAAGAAAAAGCTGTGACAGATAACAAGTAGTCAAGAATTAGAAGAACAATCTTCTTGCTTACTAACAAGCATTCACAACTTCATCTAAAGAACTCCAGACACCTCATCTCTCAGTCTTCTTGCTGAAACAATCTTTTGCTGGAGATCAAAGTTCTGAAGACCTATCACCTTAGAGCAAAGCTTCCCTTCCTGAACTAGTCTTCTCTGTTCTCAAATCAAATGAGAGAAGACTAGTGGATCTTTGTTGGGAGCTTTGACAACAAAGATCCACTAGTCTTCTCTCATTTGATTTGAGAACAGAGAAGACAACTTCATTTCCTTTTCCTTTTTATTTTCCTGCTGTAAAAGGGTTCTTGAACTCCCTTCAAAAGTTCTGTCTGGTTCTGAGAACCTTGTCAAAACTCAGTGGTGGCAAGACACCTTATCAAAAAATCCAGTCTTGGTTTTTGAGCACCTTAACAAAAGCTCATTGGTGTCAGGACACCTGATCAACTCATCCTGAGTGGATTCCTACCAAGGGTGGTAGAAGAGTGGATGTACCCAGGTTTTTGGGGAACCACTATATTTCCTTGTGTCTTCTGGATTGTTTGTTTGATTGTTGCTGTGTGCTGTGCTCTTAGTTTCTTGCTTCTTTAATTATTTTCTAGCACTCTACACTATAGTGTAAATTAAATTTTATATGTGCTAATATTTTCAAAACTGTGAAACTTATTTGAATAAACTCTATTCACCCCCCCTCTAGAGTTGAGATAGATCTTACCCTCACTTTCACCTTTTTCAACAAAATGTTGCCAATGTGGCCAACATCGGCAACATTTATTAAAGTAAACGTGGTCAACATTGGCCACATTTTAATATAAACCGCCACCAATTTTATTCTTGTAAAGAGAAGTAGAATTTGAGAAAATAATTTAAATTTTATTAATTTTCTTCACTTGTACAATCTGGTTATGTATACATACACTTATATAGGAAGAGAAAAGAGGAGAGAACTTCAATCCTATGATGTGGGACTAAAGAGAGATTTACATGGGCCCCAAGAGTGAGCTTTTATATTGAGCTTTTATCATTTTTCCTTAACACTCCTCCGCAAGCTGGAGCATACAAGTCGCAAGCACCTAGTTGGATAAGAACTGGTAATATAACGGCTGAGAGAGGGCTTTAGTCATGATGTCAGCAACTTGTCCTGTAGCGGGAACATGCTCCAACTCTAACTTCTTTGACTAAACTTTTTCTCGAACGAAGTGACAGTCAACTTCAATATACTTTGTTCGTTCATGAAATACGAGATTCTTGACAATATGTATAACGGCTTGACTGTCACAAAATAAGGTCGTCAAAGATGAGAGTTTGAGTCCCAAATCATTTAGAAGACTTTCAATCCAGGTTAGATCAGAAACAACTGTTGTCATAGCACGATACTCGGCCTCAGCAGATGAGCGAGCAACAACAGTCTGCTTCTTGCTACGCTAGGTAATAAGGTGTTCGCCAAAGTTTGTACAAAAACCAATTGTGGAACGCATATCATCAAGAGAACCTATGTAGTCAGCCTCAAAATACGCAACAAGAGATAAAGAGGTAGATGGTTTGTAAATGAGTCTTTGTCCCAGAGCAGTCTTCAAATATCGGAGAATGTGCTCGACTGCTTGGAGATGAAATGTCCGAGAAGCATGCATAAATCGACTCACAACCCCCACAACAAATTAAGTCGTGTAACTGTATGATAAATCAACTTTCCCACCAAGCATCGATAGTACTCTGGATTTGTAAGTAGTGGGTCAGAATCAAAACCATTTGCATAAAGCTTAAGATTTTCATCCATAGGGGTGTCTGCAGGTTTGCACCCTGAGTAGCCGGCATCATGAAAAAGATTAGTGTAGTACTTCCGTTGGGACAGGTCAAGGTCATCGGGTTGTCTTGCGACCTCAAGCCCAAGGAAGTATTGAAGATTTCCTAAGTCTTTTGTCTGAAATGCTGAGTTTAAATGTTACTTTATTTTTTGTATCCCCATAGAGTCGTCGCCCGTAATCAGAATATCATCATCATACACAAGGAGAATCACAGTGTCTGTTGGTTGATGACGAGTGAAGAGGGAGAAGTCTGCCGAGCTCCGTGTAAAACCAACATTGCGAACAACCTTACTGAATTTCTCAAACCAAGCACGAGGCGAATGTTTGAGACCATATATAGACTTTCAAAAAAGACATACCCGAGACTCTCCCGTGGTCTCAAACCCCGGAGATTGGTGCATATAAACAGTCTCCTTGAGATCGTCATTGAGAAAGACATTTTTAATATCCAACTGATGTAAGGGCCACTGACAATGCACGACTAAAGAGATTAGGACTCGAACAGTATTTAGCTTGGAGACCTGGGAGAAGGTTTCATCATAATCAAGTCCTTGTTGTTGAGTGAAGCCCCGGACCATGAGGCGAGCCTTTAAGTGGTCAACAGTCCCATATGGAGCATGTTCGATAACAAAGACCCACTTGCAACTGACACGGGATTGGCCGAGAGGAAGAGGAACCAGATCCCAAGTCTGGTTAGCCCAGAGGGCAGTCATTTCGTCATCCATAACTGCACACCACCCCGGGTATTGAATAGCTTCCTACACAGAGTTAGGAATAGAAATGGAGGAAAGAAAGGTGGAAAATTTTAGAAGTGACGGAGAGAGGCGATGCAGAGATACATAATTCACCAAGGGATGAGCTATAAAAGTTGATGTTGAATCGTCTGACCTTGGAATGATATTGGTAGAAGGGAGCTGTTGTAGGGGACCGACTTGGACGAATGACGAGTATAGACACGAAGAAGTGGTGGTGGTGAAGCGGGCACCGGGAGCGGTCAAGGAAGAAGTGGGAGAGACAGAGTTGTGATAGGGACAGCAGGACGAGTGGCAGGGATAGGTAAAGACGGTGTCGAAGGGGAGGAGTGGAATGGTTGATCCTCAAGAAAAGGTCACATCAGCCAAAACGATCAGCTTGACATCAGTAGGAGAATGACTGACATAGTCCTTCTAAGTATGGGAGTAGCCAACGAACATACACTTGGTAGCGCGAGTGGCCAGCTTTTCAGTGGGTGGACCAAGAATGTGAACATAACCTACACGGTCGAAGATACAAGGTGTGAGGGAGAATTGGGATTTGGAAGGAAAAAGGAGACTAAACGGATAAGTGAAGTCGAGCACAAAGGTCATGCAATTGATGAGATGACAGACAGTAGAAACAACGAAATTCCAGTATTTTGTAGGCACCTTCATTTGAAACATGAGTGACCGGGCTACATCTAGGAGGTGACGATTTTTCCGTTCGGCCACACCGTTTTGCTGGGGGGTATACGCACACGAAGTTTGATGTAGAATGCCGAACTCGGTGCATGAATTTGAGAAGGTGCGACTAGTATTTTCACAAGCATTGTCGGTGCGAATTACTTTTAACGTAGTAGAGAATTACTTACGCGCCTCAGTACTAAAAGTACGGAACACAGATGTTAGTTTGGTACGATCATGGAGTAGATATGACCAGTGAGACGCGAGTAATCATCAATAAAAGTTATAAAATAACGATATCCAAAGATACTAGGGATTTTATAGGGGTCCCAGATATCAGAATGCACTAAAGAGAAAGGAGTATCACTCCGAGTACATGTAGGAGAGAAAAAAGTACGATGATGTTTGTCATAGATACAAGACTCACAAGTAAACTATTGTAACGAAACATCATGGAGGGCCTTCTTGAGAATCGGGAGGGGAGCATGCTCAAGGAGACGATGCCAATCAACATTGGTGATAACCGAGAGAACGGTAGGAGGAATATCCAAGAGATAGAGCTCATTTGACAGCTGCCTTTTACCAATGATATTCCGCGTTCGACGATCCTGCACAACAAAAGAGGAGGGAGAAAAAGTTATACAACAGTCAAGTTTCTGAGTAAGACGACTAACTGATAGTAGATTGAAAGGGGACCTCAGAACATGAAGAACCGAGGAGAGAGAGGGAGTTGGGGTAAGCCGACGGTCAGCAACACCAAAAACCGAAGTTTGTGTCGTCATTTTCTACAGTGATGAACTTGGGATATGGTGGGTAGCTCCTAAGTCCACAATCCAGTGAGGGCTATGGGAGAGACAGAATATACCTTCAGTGGAGAAAGATGCAACCGAGCCAGACGAGCGACTGATAACCCCTTGGAGCTCTGAAGCTGGGTGCGAAGAGCGTTGATGTCTTGCCGAGTGGTAGAGCCATAACCCGGTGTAGCAGCATCAGTAGGAGGAGAGGAAACCACCGTGGTGTCCATGCCAGCAAGAAGGGAGGGCAACCTGGTAAAGTAGCAGGTAGTAAGGCAGGAGCCCGCAACAGATAGAAGAGAAGCACAGTGGGTAGAGGAGAACAGTCCGCGCGGCAAGCAGAGAAACATTCCACGCTACATTAGCGGTTAGAGAAGAACCAGTCCGCGTGACAACACAACGGTAAGAGGAGAAGCATCCCACGACGAACAGTTCGCAGGACAAGGTCGCAGAGAACAGTCACCAGTAGTCCGCGCGACAACACAACGACAAGTCTACAGGAGCCCGCAGCAACTAGAAGAGAAACCGTCAATTCGCGGCGAACAACAGAGGGGGGGGGGTGTGCACCGTGCACGCAGCGGGCAGAACGCGCGATAAGAGCAGGTCGGCAAGAACAGTCCGTGTGACAAGAAGGGCAGACCGCGCGACAAGAGGGGCAGACCGCGCGACAAGAGCAGTCCGCGTGACAAGAGAGGCAGTCCGCGTGACAAGACAATTCTTCGTGATAGGCGGATCACGAAGAGAGCGGTGCGGTCTCGCTAGCGGCGAGAAGAGGAGATCGCTGGGAGACCGCGAATAGCAGCGGAAAGAGACCGGAGCGGGTTGAAGAGGAGTGGGGCCCAGAGAAATCCCTATAAAGGGAGAGAGTCGGGGAGGAGAGGGGGGAAAGGGAGAAAGGAAGGGGGGTGCGGTTAGGAAAACCGTAACTGCACAAGTAAGTGAGCTGGTTGAGCGAAGGTGGAACCACGGAAGAAGAGTTACGGGTAGAGAAGAGAGACCGCAGGGTGCGGGTAGACAGGATGCTGGCGGTTAGAGAAAAACTATCCGCAGAGAGCAGAGAAGAACCGGACCGATGACTCTGATATCATATAAAGAGAAGTAGAATTTGAGAAAAATAATTCAAATTTTATTAATTTTCTCCAACCTGTACAACCTGGTTACATGTATACATACACTTATATAGGAAGAGAAAAGAGAAGAGAACTCCAATCCTATGATATGGGACTAAAGAGAGATTTACATGGGCCCCAAGAGTTGGCTTTTATATTGGGCTTTTTTCATTTTTCCTTAACAATTCTAAATAAAAAAAATATTTCTTTATTCCGTGCAACCTCCAACTGAACATTAAATCTTCTATTTTGATTTTAGATTGAAGGCATATACAACAACTAAAACACCTAAACTAATAAAAGATTATTTCATATAAGTTATAACACCAAAATGAAAAAAATGGCACATTTAGAGAGCAAAAAAATTATGATTTAATTTCAACCATATCAACAAGAGAATACAAAGCTTGGAAGCTAAAGTAATTGCAACCAAAAGTTTAATTGAGAAAAAGGCATACAAGTTTTTTTTATTCTTATGGCAACCTGACACTTCTTCATATACAAACATGTATAACCATTGCATGTAGCTAAGAACTTCCAGCAAGAAATCAGTACAAAGGAAATTAAACTTCTAAATTAAAACTTACACAAATAAAGGAAATCAAACAAAAATTTCTGTTGCAGTTTTGGACTTCAGGCCGCAATTTTTTTGATGAACCTGTGACTGGATTCTGGAATTTCGGCACCGATTTGGACTTCCGAAAGTAGTGGATGCTGAAAGTGAACTGCCAGGAGGAACACCGCTGGAAGACCTCTGACAAAGTCTTGGAGGGATAGAAGCAGAGGACTGATCGGTCACGGGTGCAGCCTACTTGAGGAATCTTCTTTGTACTATTCATGTTATGCTGTTTACGTTTCCTCGAGACGTGATTAAATTGTTTTCATTGTTTTCAAGTCATCTTAACTTTCCGCACACAACATATATTATCATTTTTGTATATGCCCCAAAATAATGAACAATCATCTTCACAAGCATCAATCAATATAATTGTGATCTCCTTTAAACTTATTTTTTTTGGCCTCATGATAGTTTGCGTGAATGAGAATGTATAGGTGGATGTGTGGACACACAACACTGGATAAAAGTAGGAATGAATGTATCAGGGATAAGACAGACGTGGCATCAATTGCCGAGAAGATGCGGGAAGCTCAACTAAGATGGTTTGGGCACGTACAAAGGATACCATTAGAGGCACCGGTTAGGCGTTGTGAGAGTCTAGTCACCAAGCATGTTAAACGAGGGAGGGGTAGACTTATAAAGACTTGAAATGAAAATATAAGGAAAGACGTGATGTACTTGGGAATTAGTGAGATTATGACAAAAGATAGGGCACAATGGCGACAACTGATCCATATAGCCGACCCCACTATAGTGGGATAAAGGCTTGAGTGTCGTTGTTGTTGATAGTTTGCGTGGTTCATTTCATATCCACCTAGCACCGCACCCTGTAGAGCTTTCAACAACATACTAAAATGTGTATTACTCCAATTACTTAGAGTCTTAATATGACAACTTTAAAAAAATGGTAGTTTTGTGTATTCTTTGCATTTCTCCCACAATTGTTTGTTTTTCTCTAAAAGAGATGTATAAATCATTAACATTCATATCAATAGGAGCGTGGGGACAGTCAAAAGTCTCATCTTCATCATGATAATCATTCAATAATTCGTGTTCATCCACGTTCTCCTCATGTGTCATGTTAGGAATAGCTGCACACAACCTTCTTCCATGGGATCAACATAGTTGTCAGTGTAAATTGAGTTTGTAGTAAAAGAAGATATGTTATTAGGTCGGTTTTATGAAATCTCATAACGACCTGATCGCGGGATAATAATACCAAAGACGGCGGAAAGATGCGGCATTAAGCAGGGCTAAACCATTCAGTTCAACCCCCCTAATTAAAACAAGAAGACGATTGGGGGATGAACTGGATGGGTTCATCCCCTATGGGAGGGGTCGGCCGACCCCTCCATGGCCTGAGGGGTATAAATACCCCTAGGGTTTCCTGGCGATGGACAAGCAAGTATTCCAAGGTATTACGTCTTCTCTCTCTCAAACCTTAGTTTTCTCCTCTCTCTCAAATCCCTTTTTGTTCCTAACATTTGATATCAGAGGACACTTCCTTCAACTGCGCCACTATATCCCGACGCCACTTCGTCCGACTTCATTCGCGACTGACGGCCTGATCGCTGCTTCGCCCGACTTCGTTCGCAGCCCGATGGCCCGACGTCTCCAGCGCTCGTAGACGCTGCTTCGTCTCCAGCGCCCATCGACCTCGATCGCTGCTTCGTCTCCAGCGCCCGTAGACGCAGCTTCGTCTCCAGCGCCCGTAGACGCGACTTCGTCTCCAGCGCCCATCGGCCTCGATCGTTGCTTTGTCTCCAGCGCCTGTCGACCCGACTTCTCTGTGCAAATCTCCAGCGTCTGACTTCTCCTAGGGGCCTTACCGTCGGTGGATTTGCGGTCTTTGCTTTTTCCAGGCCATCATGTGAGAATAAGGGGAGGCAAGATGATTCATAGAAGAAGAAATTTTTTCCTTGGATGACTGCCTCGTTTGACTTTTGCAACTCCCAACATGGTGACTCATTCCCAGGAAAAATCCAATCGATTGACAACTCTAGAAGAGAACTACACCGAGCTATCCAATACGGTGGCAGCCATCGAAAAAAAGTTGAGGGCATCGGAGAAACGACTGGAAGAAAAGTTGGATGCACTCATGGAAGAGATCAAAAATTTGTTGACTCAACACATCAAGGGTAAGGTTGTTGTCGAAGAGACCAACGTTGTCCCGATCCCCCTTCTGTCCCCAGCAGTGGGACACAAAGACTGTATGGGTAGGGAGGGCAACTATCGGGCCTCCAGTGTTAATAGGGGGACTTGGAATCGATGGTGGAAGGGCAAGAGGCTCACGATGACCACCGGTATGGCCCGATGCAACCCAAATATGCGGAATCGACACATCGACCTTGGAATTTCCTCCTTACGACAAAGACGCACGCTCTCGGGGGTTCGACTGGGATTGGGAAGGGCACCAGGAGGGCCGACAACCCAGAGGGATGGGGTACCCCCATCGAGATGGACTCCTTCCTATTCCGGGGATGCTGGGACATGCTGATGGAGGCAGATGGGAGTTTAGGCCGCCATTGGCGGTTGGAAACCTCTACGAGGAGGAATGGGGGTACCCACACATGGCCGCCAATCGACGATGACTGCAAGGACTCGGACAAGAGTATGAGGGACGCGGGCAGCCGCAACCGAGGACCTACATGCCGTCAAAGGTGACACGCATGAACCAACTCAAATTCAAAGGAGACACATTGGAATGGATCCATAAGGCAGAGTTATTCTACAATTATCAGGAGATACCGGAAGAACACTGGGTAAAGTTAGCGTTCTTTCACCTTGAAGAGGACGCGTTCCAGTGGACCCAGTGGTTTCTTCGAGAACATAAACACATGCCATGGCACGAATTTGTTGGCGGATTTACAGCCCGTTTTGGCCCACTAGAGTATGAATATTTTGAGCCTCTTATCCAGAAACGAAGGCAGAAAGGGACGGTGATGGAATACCGAGCAGAGTTTGAATGGTTAGCCAACAGGTTGCGTGGGGATAAAAGACATTAATGAATTGCTTTATTTCAGGGTTGAAGGAGCGCATCTAGGATGAGGTGCATATTGTGTAGTTCGACCACGCTATTAGCTTGGCCCGGATTCAGGAGAAGCGACTCAACTGACAAAAGTCCAGATGAGGGAATACGAAGAACACCACAAACCCTTTAGACGCTAAGAAAGATCAAGGAGCCATGGAAAGGGCGATGGTGAAGAATTGACATGGTCAGAGCTACAGGCAAGAAAGGAAAAGGGATTGTGCTACAATTGTGATGAGAAATTCACCCCATGCCATAAATGTCAGATGATCTAGATGTACATGTTGCGGGAAGAAGACAAGATGTCGGATACAGAAGGAGGGGAACAGGAGCATATCCTAGATACAATCAAGTTTGGGGTATCTATCCTGACCATGGAGGGAGGATCCACACCGCCCACTATGAGTATTGCGGGGCGGATTTGCCAACAGAAGGTAACTATTTTGGTTGATAGCGGAAGTACACATAACTTCATCAACCCGCTGTGGCGCAAAAGTTGAGGCAAGAGATCACCAAGGAAGCCTCTTCCCAGGTCATGGTGGCAGACATAAGTAAGCTGCAGTGCGAAGGGGTACTGAAGGAAGTGGGGGTCAGTGTGCAAGGATACACATGCAGGATGGATGTCTACTTGTTTCCCATCCAGGGGTCAGACATGGTTCTGGGGGTCCAGTGGTTGGGATAGCTGGGTAAAGTAACCCTGGACTGGGACAACTTGACCATGGAGTTTGCTCAAGATGGGAGAGAGCACTGCCTGCACGGGATCATAACCTCACCGGTGAAAGAGGTCTCTCTTCGCTGCTTGGAGGGACCGTGAGAACAAGAGAACGACATGGCTGTGATTATAGAGATCGTGCCTCAGGCTACGCCCATGCAAGAAGTCCCATAGTAGATGAAGGCACTACTCCATTATTCTGATGTCTTACAGGAACCCCGATCGTCACCCCCTCGACGATTCCGAGAGCACCAGATTAGCCTGCAAGAAGGGACTGAGCCGGACAACAGTCGACCCTTCCGTTACACAGATTTCCACCTTAGGGAGAAACTGGTTCTTGAAGGAGAAGAGAATGTTATGAATTCTCATAACGACCTGGACGCGGGACAGCAATACCAAATATGGCAGAAGGATGCAGCGTCAAGCGGGGTTGAACCATCCGGTTCAGCCCTCCTTAATTAAAACAAGAAGGCAGTTGGTGGCTGAATCAGACAGGTCAGCCTCTATGGGAGGTGTTGGCTGGCCCCTCCATGGCCCGAGGGGTATAAATATCTCTAGGGTTTTCTGACGATGGACAACAAGTATTCCAAGGTATTAGTTTTCTCCTTTCTCTCCCAACCCTTCTTGTTCCTAACAGTCGGTCCTCATTATTGGATAGTCATCCATCATGATGAATCCATTTTGTGCAGTTTCCCATAATACCGTTCTGTACAAGATATCCTCAACCTCATCTCGATCATCTTTATATTTACACAATTTTTACAAGGAGATGAACATCTTTCCCAAGTTGATGTATATGCATAAAATGGATATAACAAATATTTCATGTCTTCTACAAAAGTCTTAAAATGTCGTGGCTCTCTCATCCATCATTTGACTTTTGTCAATTGCTAAATTGTTTGTATGCGTACCTATACTTATAAGAGTCAATAATAAAATTGCTTCAAATATCATGTTTTTCACAAATTCATACATATTGTTTGATTTTGAGATGATCATCTAACTAGAAAATAATGAGCTAATAACTACGAAATCAATGAGCTTAATCACTTGAAAATAGCGAGCTAATAGGTATAAAATCTGCAATTCAATTAAGACTTCCAAATTAAATTAACTAATCTGATCAACGAGTTTCATGATCTCTTGTCAACCTAACATCAACCTACAAACTATATCATTCAGTCTATCATCCGACAATGAATTTTGTATTCCTTTCTTTCCACCAAATCAACTTTAATTTTCTAATGAATGTTCCTGAACATAATTTAAAACAAACTAGTCATGACAACGTTTGTAATTATTAAAAGAAATTTTCCATGCCTCAGTAAACATTTATTTCTAGTAGTACACCTCATACTTGTTTTATTTAATTGAATTAATGTTGAAAATTTTATTAATTACAGAGAAATTAAATTAATAAGTCATATCATGAAACTATGAAAACGGGTAATAGAAAGAAAAGCAAGATGAGAGACTAGCATCTAGGAGAATCAATTTGGATTCATGTCAGGACGGTCGAACATGGAAGCTATACATCTCTTGAGGAGACTCATTGACAACTATAAAAAAACAAGATTTGCGCATGTTGTTTATCGATCTTGAGATGACTTATGTTAGAGTTCTAAGAGAGATCTTATGAAGTGTCTTAGAAAAGAAAAATGTAAATGTATCATACATTGACATAATCAAAAATATGTATACAAATTCAGTGACGAGGGTTAGGACATCTGGAGGATTAATACAAGAATTCTCTATCACTGTTGGCTTACATCAATGTTCAACTTTAAGTCATTATCTCGTTACCCTTACCTTAGATGAGCTCACCGGACATATCCAACAAGCAATACCTTGGTGTTTATTGTTTGCGGATGATATCGTTTTAGTCGATGAGACGCGCAAGGGTGTAAACACGAAACTTGAATCTTGGCGAGACACTTTAGAAAAGAAGGGCTTTAGATTGAGCAGAGAAAATATGGAGAATATAGAGCTTAAATTTAGCAGTGCAAAAATGAAGGATGACTTTGTTATTATGTTGGGTGATAAAAATATTTCTCGCAGTTAGTGCTTTAAATTTCTTGGATTGATAGTTCAAAAAGGAGGTGTTGATAAAGATGTGATACATAGAATCCAAACAGGTTGGTTGAAGTGGAGAGGCACGTTAGGGATCTTATGTGATAATAAAGTACCATTAAAACATAAAGACAAGTTTTATCGTACTGCAATTAGGCCAGCGATGCTCTATGGTTCTGATTGTTGGGCAGTAAATTGTGTACACAAGAAAAAAAATGGGAGTTGTGGAGATGATCATGCTTAGGTGGATGTGTGGATACATGAGACTGGATAAAATTAGGAATGAATGTATCAGGAATAAAACAGGAGTGACACCAATTGCAGAGAAGATGCGAGAAGCTCAACTAAGATGATTTGGATATGTACAAAGGAGACCATTAGAGGCACATGTTAGGCATTGTGAGAGTTTAGTCACTAGGCATGTTAAATGGGAGAGGGGTAGATCAATAAAGACTTGGAATGAAACTATAAGGAAAGACATGATGTACTAGGCATTAGTGAGATTATGACTAAAGATAGGGCACAATGGCGACAAATGATCCATACCGATCCCACTATAGTGAAATAAAGGCTTTGAGTGTTATTGTAATACTGAAAAATAGATCTGACATTAATTATTTGTTTCATGTACAATTTTGTTCAAATGGTTTTGTTATCTATTTCAATTTTGATCTAATTTAAAGTCCTGAAATTCATTTGATGTAAATGCTGTAACATAAGAGCCATATTCATTTGTGCCCACTATCGACAATCATGATGAGCAGGTTTCTATGAGAAAGAAATATACTATTTAAAACTTGAAATCATTGATTTCTTTTAAATTTCTTAACTAAAACTATCATCAACTCCACGCTTGTTCTATTTCTAGCGGCAAAGTTGTGCTCCATTGGAATGGAAGCAACGCACTTTGCCACTTGAATGTCTATTTCAAATGGAGGAAGCATGCTCGGAAGTTTGATGGTTGTCGGTCTCACTCGAACTCTAACAATTTCAGAAAATTTAGAGTGCATATCTATGTATTGCTGCAAAAACCACCGAAACCGTTAGATTGATGAGTTCTTACTATTGACGTTCTTGCTGAGTTCTTGTGGTGCAATGCAGAAAGGTTATCGTCGAACTGGATGGAGCAGGTCATCAGCAGAAACTATCGCCGATCGGCGGAACTTGAGCAGGTCATCGGCGAAAACAATCCTTGATCGAAAGAATTGGAGCAGGTCATCGACGAAAAAACTGGAGTAGGCTCGTCGGCAGAAACAAATTGGAACTGGAGCAGATAATCGGTAAAGTGGCACATATTGTCAATCGACAGAAGGTAGGAAACTAGGTTAGAATGGACTATGTTATTAAAGGCGCGCCTGAGGCTCCAGGCTCACCGGGCTCATAGGTTTGCGCCTCTGTGCACCTTATTTGCACCTTTAGAATATAAAAGGCGCGTCTGAGTGAAATTTTTGTTATAAATTTTTTTCTTCAAAAATTAAGAAAAAAAATTTTAAGAACTCAATAATTTTTTATTGATTTAGTGTTCGTGAAAATTGTGCAAAGCCAATGCTCTGGATGCTGAATGAAGGAAGCATGATTATGTGCACATAAATCAAAGTGGATCCTTGGGTCTACCCTCTCTGATGTCTTTGGCTTTGATTTGAGGGCATGATTCCGCAGCAAACGTGACAGTATAGGGGGACACTATTTCAGTGGTATCTGTGAGCAGGCACTTTGTGCATTTATTGTCAAAGGTTAGGTCTTTCTCCTCTGAGAGAAACCACTTTGTGCATAATGCCAAAGGTTAGGTCTGTTTCCAATCTTCCCCCGCCCATACCCCCAATGATTGGGGACTATATGGGTTATGTTGTTGTTGTTGTTAGTGTTCATGAAAGATAATTCTGCGTTGAGACTTAGATATGATGCAAGTGATCACATTGATTCTATTTTTTAAGAGATACAAATTATAATAATGAATGATTAATTAGTAGACTAGATGAAGAATTTAATCGAGAAGCTGAAATAATGTTTGATGCTAATTATTTAAAATGAATGTGGTTGGGTCTTGCCTTCGTCAGGCGCGCGTCTGCGTCTTGAGCCATGCGCCTAGGCTCCAAGACCTCTTTGCATCTTGGTGCGCCTTGCGCCTTTAATAACTAAGGAATGCAGGGGCGAGCGCGAGTTAATGTCAAAAACCTAATTATTTGATCTGCAGCGTAGGGTTTTAAAATCGTGGTTATTGTTAAAATTAGCTGTTGTTATAAGTAAAATGCTGCAATAGGTCTCCTGCATTTTATTTCCCCCGCAAAATGGCTTTTCTGATTGCCACCAAGTGAAAAAAAAATCATTACCAAAACTGTTTGACACGTTTTTAAACAGAGCGTCCCCGATAACAATTTATATTGCCACGTTTATGCAAACGTTGTGGAAAAAAACATCGCTATAGAACGTAAATGTTGTAGTGAATATAGTATTTCGATAATGAGCGTTCCTGCGAATTCCTTAATCGTTCCGAAATAAAATAACAGAATTTCTTATTAAATTAACTTATTTAATTCACCGATTGCGCGTAAAATTAACCATAACTGGAATAAATACCTCGATTCATCACCGACGCCGATCACAATCATTCACAATCGGACCCTAATATAAAAAATGAGACGATGCGTATATTTGGATGTTACATCTGCTAAGGCTTATGAAGGCTGAGTGGTGCTTGGCTGGGTGTATATGGGCCGAGAGAGGGCCGGCTAGGTGGATTGGGGGGAAGGCGGAGGAGGGTTGGGTGAGGGGAGTCAAGGTGGCTTGTGGCTGTTTAGGTACTAGGCGGCTGCTGGAGGTGGCTAGCAGATTGCGGTCTCGTACAGGAGGTTTGGAGGTAGGGGAGGGGGTGGCTACCGCCGGGAGGTGGGTTTTGAGGGTTGGATGCTGCGGGGAGGTGGTCGTCTGGTGGGGATTAGGGCAAGAGAAGGGTGGCAATGTATGGAAACACAAGGAAACAGGAAGGATGCCACCTAGAAGACAATATAGAGTTTCACCGAGTTGGCACAAGGAGAATACCACCGGATTCCAGTTAAAAGTTCTTCAAAATTTGGGATGAAACCTAAAGCCAGCTCTTACACTTGTTTAAATAGACAAACACTGTCAGGTAAACCATCTTGAATGGCTTAGATCCTTCGTTGATGATGTTTGTTCGATCTCTCAAACTAAAAATGCAAAAATAAAACAAAAATACATAAAAATATAAAATTCATCCTGAACGCGACTGCAGACTCCGATTGTCCAGATAACGACCCTATTATTCATGCATGAATGAACTCATGCGGGTCACAATGGGTGCCGGTCTGCATTTGAAGTGTGGTCCCATCAACAGTTTACCAACGGCTTATAGATGTGCGGCTCTGAATTCGCCGAGTTTTTCCTTTGCAAAACTTGTTCTTTCTGTTAATTTGATACTTGCAATAATTTCCTCAGGATGACATGGAAGTGGAACTGAAGGCAGAAGCTATACTAACTAGACTATTGAGAGAAAAGATCTGTTTCAGGGAACTGGAAAATGAACAATTACACGGAGATTTGGCTTCTTCAATTAGGAGATGTGATTTGCTGCGAACTGATATCCAGAGGTTACAGGATGAAGTCTCCTGCCTCAAACACATGAAAAGTGATATGGAGATCCAGGTGAAAATTTTCTGCCGTATTCATAGCTCAATTCTAATCATGATTATCTGATATTTACACCTAGGGATTTATAGTTATAGTTTACCTTTGCATACTATTGTAATTTTGTCATGTTCTCCATAATTGCAGGAGAGGGGCTGTGATGCGGGGACAGGAGTCCACCTGCCCCGCCACCTTGGCATCACCACCAAGGGGCCCACCTGGAGTCAGCACCAGACGGCTTTATCAGGCCCGCGGGCCATACACCCCAACCAGCTCTCCGCCACGGCATCAGCACCGCGCGGCAGGTTGTTGAGGCCAGGGCTCGATCCCCTAACCTCCTAGATAAGAGGCCCTCACGCAACCTCTCATCACCAACTGACCCGCGGATCAGTTGGTGATGAGAGGTTGCGTGAGAGCCTCTTATCTAGGAGGTTAGGGGATCGAGCCCTGGCCTCAACAACCTGCCGCGCGGTGCTGATGCCGTGGCGGAGAGCTGGTTGGGGTGTATGGCCCGCGGGCCTGATAAAGCCGTCTGGTGCTGACTCCAGGTGGGCCCCTTGGTGGTGATGCCAAGGTGGCGGGGCAGGTGGACTCCTGTCCCCGCATCATAAAAGTGCACTTTTATGATGCGGGACCGGAGTCCACCGGCCCCGCCACCTTAGCATCACCACCAAGGGGCCCACCTGGAGTCAGCACCAGACGGCTTTATCAGGCCCGCGGGCCATACACCCCAACCAGCTCTCCGCCACGGCATCAGCACCGCGCGGCAGGTTGTTGAGGCCAGGGCTCGATCCCCTGACCTCCTAGATAAGAGGCCCTCACGCAACCTCTCATCACCAACTGATCCGCGGCTCAGTTGGTGATGAGAGGTTGCGTGAGGGCCTCTTATCTAGGAGGTCAGGGGATCGAGCCCTGGCCTCAACAACCTGCCGCGCGGTGCTGATGCCGTGGCGGAGAGCTGGTTGGGGTGTATGGCCCGCGGGCCTGATAAAGCCGCCTGGTGCTGACTCCAGGTGGGCCCCTTGGTGGTGATGCTAAGGTGGCGGGGCCGGTGGACTCCGGTCCCGCATCAGGCTGTTTTTGGTTTTGGATTAATTTAGCAGAAAGGAAATATTATATACCTTACAGTTTCGTTTTGATTGTTAGGTTTAGGGTGTAATTCATAGGGAAATGATTTCTCCCTGGAAATTAGAACATATGCATATTTCTCTGTATTTTTTAAAACAATTTCTCTGCTTTAGCATCTAGTAGAGAGTTAAAGTGAAGTGTGAATGAAAATGTCGTATCAGTCTCCATGCTGTTAGTTATTCCCGTAGTTGTCAATGCAACATTATGTAGCGAGACATGATAAACCCTTGTGCCACAACCATTACAAGCGCAGGGGAATTAGATGGCGCATGCCATTTGTTCATGGTGCACGTCATGGCTCCAGGCACATTTGTCATGTGGCATTTTCACCAATTTGCATTAGGTTTTGTGTTATCCTTTAACATTCTTCCTTTTTGTTTATGTTTTATATTTACACAAGTTTAGTTTTTTATTACATTTTCACGGTTGGAATATAGAAGAAGGAACAAAACCTTGAGTCCAAATTCCATTACTGCAAAGAAGTATGATTATCTTCCATTTCTTTAAACTAGAGTCCTTAATTACAAATTTAATTAACTGTATCTAAACCTGAATAATTCACCTTTGATTAAAGTTTAATTTATTTCACTTTAGCAAATTGTAATAGTTGTTGATGAATACAGATGCTGAAGAAGGACGAAAATGTCCTCCTGCTGCAGCAAGATCTTCAAGCATGCTCCCAAGACTTGGCTGCCGCAAGGAGCATGTTGACTAATGTTTTGAAGGAACGTGACCATATTTGGGAAGAAATGAAGAATCTAAGAGAGAGCAACATGCTGATGGATTGCGAGATTAAATCTTTTCGCAAGAAGATAGAAATCCTTGATGAAGATGTACTATATAAAGAAGGACAAATATCCATTTTGAAGGACGCCGCGGCGAAGAAGTCGTTCGATACCATCTGCAGCCCTCTCAATGAAAGAATTTGACATGTGCCGACAACATAGGAAATAATCTGTGAGTATTTTGTCTATCCTCATTCTGTTGCCTTGAAAATTGGTCCAGTTTTCTACATGTGATATGTTTCCACTTTGGACAACTGTTTGTGTTTGGAGTGTTGGCAATGTGAAGTTGTAGTATCAAACACAGTTGTAGCTGTTTAAACTTTGTTTGAATTTTTATGATAAATATTTTTGGCCGAAATTTCACTTTAATGTGGATGTGGTTTGAGCGTTCACGATCGCTGACACTTGAACACACTTGCATGATGATAATCGCGTTTTAGCCTAAAACATCATTTTGAAAAGATAGTGTTTGTGATCACACCTTGTAAAAAAGTTTCACCATAAGGATGCACTAATCACACTAAAGAAAACACTGAAATGTAGAAGCAAAAAAACTTCGAATAAAAGAGCAAAATCTGCCACAGGCTTCACAAACCACAACGAAAATACACTGCATAGTATGAATGGTGTTGCATGCTCACAATTCAAGAGATATCAGAAATACAGGGAAGTAATCCAACTCAAAACCGAGAACTGTTGTTGTTTTGGAGAATTCCCGAGACCCGCACCTTTCTTCTTTAGCTCTGGAGGAGAATGTCGGTTGCTGCTTCTTGCTTTAGGAAGATGACAACGGCTAGGGTTGGATGTCAGATTTTCTTGGAGCAACGCTAAAAAACAATATATAGGAACTTAATTAAACATCGATTGTAAGTCGAAAGATTGAGCGTCAACTGGGAGGGGAGAAATCGCCCTGCGTCGAATTGAAGAAGACATTAATTCTAACAGGACAAGAGATCGATCACCGAGCGATATTGTGGTCGCCGATCGAGTGAATCTCGGTCGCAAAGCGATCTTGCGGTTCGCGGTCGCCAATCAAGGAGGACAAGTAGTCGCCGATCGTGGATGTCGGGCAACATTGTCTTGGCTCCAAACATACTCCGTGACCAAAGATCCATTAAGAACTTTCTCTGGAATGAAGTGATATTCGATCTCAATGTGCTTTGTCCGCATTCGATAAACTGGATTCTTGACAAGTTTCATCGCACTTTCATTGTCTCCGCGGAGTAATGTAGCATTCCTTACTTTTACCAGATGCACTTTTGAGCTGCTAAGAATGACGCCTTGTACTCTGGATCAATGGTGGAGACGAATACATAATCATGCTTCTTACCACATCACAAAATCGTTGTTGAACCATACATGAAGACATAACCCGACATTGACTTTCGATCATTTGAATCTCCTCGATAATCAACATCCGTGATCCTGTGTTGCTGAAGCAAGTGCCTTTTCATACATCAACCCCATGTCCACGACTCCAGGGTTGTCCGAGCATATTTCAAATTTCCCTTAGCCGCCGACTGATGGGGCTTCCTAGGCTCCTACATATATTGACTCACACAGCTTAATACAATCGAGATGTTCGGCCTTGTAATTGTTAAATGTATCAAACTTCCCATCAGTCTGGAAAGGCTTAGGAGCTGATAGGATCTTATCTTTAGTCCCAACAAATCTTCAAACCAACCTCAAGTGGAGTAGATAGAGCTGCTCTTCTCTTCCTCTCCGCTTCCAAACCAAAAAAATGTTCTAACTCCCCCAAACCCTTCGTTTTGAAACAGATGGATAGCTCCGCTCTAAACATTGTCACGTCTCCATCGTCGTTTCCTGCATGATCATATCATCAACACATAGTAGCAAGGACATGAAGTCCACCCTTCTTCACAAACAAACTTGAGTCTAAGTCCAATGTGTAGTATCTGCAAAACTACAAATTCTCCGCAATCTTCCCATGCTTGGCACGAGGCACCTTTTTTAACCCATAGAGGACCTTCTTCAATTTACACATATTTCCTGGTTGTGACTTAGATTTGCATCCGATGGTTGCTCCATAAAATTTTCCTTGCCAATCTCAACGTAAAGATACGAGTTCTTTACATTGAATTGTCACAACCTCCATCCCTGGGTGTCGCCAACACAATCACCACCTGTATTGAAGTCATCTTCGTAACGAGATTGAAAGTTTTCTCATGGTCCTCTCCGTACTGCTATAAGAAACCCCGAGCTACAAGGCGAGCCTTGTACCACTCCACACTGTCATCTACCTTCTTCTTGACCTTATACACCCACTTGCAAGTGACCGGAGTGATACCATCCACCTAAGCCACAAAATCTCAAGTCTCATTTTTCCTAAGGGCATTAATCTTCTCATCCATGGATCCTCTCACTCCTTCACGCCAGTAGCTTCTTCAAAGCATGACGGGTCCCGCTCGTGAAGAGGTCCTACAAAGAAGCAAGAACACATACTAATAAGATTACCTTATTTGTACTTAGCCGGTGGGACTATAGTCCTCTTTGACCTCTGCAAAGACGTACCATTATCCACCACTCCAACAATGTCTTCTACATCAGCTCCCCCATCGGTATAATTTTGGAGTGTCATTTCCCCTACTTCTTTGGCCTGAAGGTACTGTACTGGAGCCTGATGGAGCCAAAGCACCTAGAGACACGAGTAGCTCCACCAATGAGCCATCAATTATTCTCTCATCTCTTTCTCCTTCGCTCTCCTTCAGAGCTATTCTAGAGACACCCCGATAGAATGTCAACTCGTCAAACACCACTTCACTAGAGACGAACCGATGTTTCTTCAAATTCATGCACTTCCATCCCTTCTTTTGATTGTCATACCTAATGAATATGCACTTTTGTGCCTTCACATCTAACTTTTATTTGAGAGCACCGGGATTTTGGGAATTTGGACACATTGAGAAATAGAGGAAATGTTGTCGGGTTATATAAGTAATGATTTAGATCTAAATATGCATGCCACATTTTGATAGTACTGGTAGAGTTCAGTTATGGATTCTAGTTAGGCATGCTGGGATGACTTTGACAAATGGCTTACTACCAAGTTCTTGTAGACCATAAAAGATGATAAAACCATGAGGTTCAGTGTAATATGTGTTAGATTGAACCAAACAGACAATATCTCTTAGTTAAGAAGAGAATTAGAGAAATGTGTTTTGGGATGATTTTCATATGCTTCACTAGGTGTTTATATAAGTTACATGGAGTGAGAATACATTATTCTTTATTCTATGACAATAAATGTAAGAATCTATGTGCTTGTAGTTTCACGACTGAGGCCCGTTCATATTAGATGACTGAGATAGTAATCCGTGTGTTTTTTATAAACGACAGAGATATCAATCCATGTGCTTATATTGGATGGATGAGATGATAATTCGTGGACTTTCTTAATACACCCCATCATGTTGGAGAATCTAAATAACGAAACTTCAACTTGTCCCGAAGAAATTAGAATCTTGTTGTCGCTAGTGGTTTGGTGAAGGTGTTGGTGATTTGATGTTTAGTGTAGATATATTGAATTGCACATTTCTTTGATGCTACATGTTCCCGGACAAAGTGGAAGTCAATTTCAACATGCTTGGTATGTGCATGAAATTCATGATTTGCTGAGAAATATGTAGCTCCAATATTGTCACACCAAAGAAGTGGCGGTCCATGTAATTGGAGCCCCAATTCTTGAAATAAAGATTCAATCCATACAGGCTTGGCAGAGGTATCAACAAGAGCTTTATACTCAAATTTTGTGGATGAACGGCCGACTGGCCATTGTTTTTTAGAAGTCCAAGATATAAAGTTGGGATCAGAAAAATAGCGGTGATCATCATTATTTCCATCCTAGTCTGCATTAGAAAGAACTTAAAGAAGGTGAGAGGTATAACGTTCAAAGAGGAACCCATGTGTGTTTGTAGATTTTAGATAGCGTAAAATACGCTTAACCATAGTCAAATGATCCTCGGTGGGAGAGTGCATATATTGGCAGGCGCGATTAACGACAAATGAGATGTCCGGACAAGTTAGTGTAATGTATTGCAGGGTGCAACGATAGAACGATATTTGGTTGAATCAAATAAGAGCGCACCCCATGGATTGATGTGCTAATTGTTGGGAGCCATTGGTGTTTGAACAGTATGACAATCAGTCATGCCAACACGATTTAGTAAGTCGTGAATGTAGCGAGATTATGGTAGGAGTAATCCTTTAGGATGTTGGGCTGCCTAAATTTTGGAAAAAAAATGTAGTTACCCCAAATCTTTATGGAGAATTCACGAGATAAATTGTTACGGTTGCACATGTCGACGAGACACGCGCACGCCGACGAGACGTCGTGGCGAGTCCACGCGCGGAGGAAGTCGATGACAGGTTCTTCTGAAGAAGGAAAGACCGAATACGCGACGCCAACATGATTATCTTTTTTGCATTTTGTTATGTTATATTCTGTTATGTGTACGCTACATTATTTGCACTGCTTTTTCGTTATCCGCACTCTGCACTTATAAAGGATTGTGTTGTACTTTTTTCATTATGCTTGGATGTATGAAATTTAGGGTTGCTCCCTAGCTTTTCTTCTCGTTCCCTCCTTCCTCTCCCTCACCTCTGCCGGCCCTCCCATTTGTCGGACTCCTCTCTGGGATCGTATCAGTTTGGTCCGACCTGCCTCACCGCCTGTCTCTAGCCACCAGTGATCGAGATCGCGCAATGTCCGTGTCTTCTGCTCCGTGTGTAGACCCCTCTGCAACCTTCGCTCCGCGTTCGATTCCATGCAGCCCCTGCGATCGAATTCGTCGTAACGCCTCCACCATCCAGCCTATCTGTCAATTCTGACGTCCAAACCGCCGACCCTCCCACCTCGCCTCTGCATCTGTCGCTTCCAGCCCTAGCAATACGTCGATCCTCCTATTTTGAGCCGCGATATGTCGCAGGAAGGCCCACGCCTCTGTTTTCGCCGGCTGCCAGCCCAAATCCGTCGGTTCCGCCGAATCCCAGCCTCAATCCGCCGTATTTTCGCATGTGTCGTCCGCTTCCAGTCGTTTCCGCTGATTTTAGTCCATGCCTCCTAACACTCGCTTCTCCTGTGACCTTCCTCCGGATGCGGTCATCGAAGGCCTAAGTCGCCGCTTGGAGGCTCAAGAGCAACTCGTAGCCTCCATGCACGCCTTGCTCCTCACCCTCCACCCCAAGATTGACTCCCTTCATGCGTCCACTGTCATCGTCTCTGCCGCGTCCGGCTCCAACCCACCCGCAGACAACGGCTCTCTCCTTGGCTCCAGACTGTCATCAATTCCTTCAGGAACCACTCCTTCGTCCATTCCAGGCCGGTCTACCCTCTCCCTCGACATTTCCTCCTTCGTCGGCGTTGACCCGATGGGTTGGGTCGTCAAAGCAGAGCAATATTTCGACCTCAACTACACGCCAGAGTATGACAAGGTTTCTACAACTACGGTTGGCCTGGACAGCTCGGCCCTCCACTGTGCTCGGTGGCTCCGCCAATCTAACACGTGCCTCTCATGGTCTGAGCTCAAGTAGGAGATGATCCGGCGGTATGACACCCGCTACTACAGCTCTTCCGCTATCGAGCGTCTTTGCGGCGTCCGCCAGACAGCCAGCCTGGACGACTTTGTTGATGAGTTCGTCGCCCTGGTCTCCCACGTCCTTGGGCTACCGCCCGATTGTTACCTGGGCTTCTTCATGCAGAGTGATGCGGAATACGGTGCGGCCAACACCGTCAGCGACGAAGCCCGCGCCGAACCGGGGATTGCATGGCTCGAGAAGTTCGACCCGCTTTGGATGCCGCGAACCGTCTAATTAATGAGGCGGCGCTATTTATTTTATGTCTCTTTGTTGTATTTGTTTATGAAAGACTTTTATGTGTGCTATTAGTATGTGTGTGCTAATAGTTGTTCTCTCCTTCCCCATAGTATAAGAGGGAGGAGATTGTATTTTTATTCGCAGTTCTTGGTATTGTGTTAAGAAGCTGTTGCCCTAGCCGCCTCCCTCTTCTCCGTGTGAGACTTGCCGATCCGGAAGGATCCCGCCTTCGACGTCTCCTCCGCCCGTGCGGCGCGAATCCGGCTGGAAGGCTCCGCTGTTCCCTTCCTGGAGGTATTTCCTACTTCATTTGGTATCGGAGGCTTGCCCCGACTCCTTAGCTCGGCGCCGATTCCCCCCCTGCTCTTCGCGCCGCGTCGCGCTCCTCGCTCCGGATCGGGTCGCCCCGACTGTTCTCTCCGCCGATCGCTCATGGGAGACCAACCGCGGGACGACCAAGCTTTGTGGGCGGCCATTAATGGCATCACCGCACAGCTCGCCGCCCTCACCGCAGCGCTCGGCAACCCGCAACCACCCCCGCCAGCCGATCCCGCCCCCGCTGCAGCGCCTCCGGTCGACGCTTTCTTCGGCCGGCAGTACCGCCGTGGCCGTGCGGCACCTCCCCGCCCGACAACTTCCCTGTCCGATTCTAGCTCCAAGGATGACTATCATGCCGGAGCTGATCCCCCTCCATGGCGCAACCCGCCACCACCGCAGCAGCACGGCTACCGCATGCGTGCGGACATTCCCCAGTTTTTTGGCAACTTGGGCATTGAAGACTTCCTCGATTGGCTCTCGGAGGTCGAGCGTTTCTTCGAGATGGCCGAGCTCGACGAACACCGCCAAGTGAAGATGGTCGCGTATCGCCTTAAATCCGGCGCGGCGGTTTGGTGGGATCAACTTCAACTCAATCGGCAACGCCAAGGCAAGGCCCCCGTCCGCACCTGGCTCAAAATGAAGAAAATGTTACGGAATCGGTTCCTACCCCCCGACTACGACCAACACCTGTTCCAGTTCTACCAAAGTTGCTCACAAGGCTCTCGCACCGTCACAGAATATTTGGCTGAAATTTGCCGCCTCGCGGACCGCAACGGCTTGACCGAGTCGGACGGCCAACGTGTTACTCGTTTTCTACATGGGCTACGCCCGTCCCTTCGTGAGAAGATCGGATTGCATGTTTTGCGCACGGTGGATGAGGCCTACAACATGGCCCTCAAGGCGGAACTCATGGAGACGTCGGCGGCACCTGCAGCCCGCTCGGCCTCTCGTCGTTCCTGGTCGGATGCTTCGGGGTCGCATACTCGGGATTCTACCAGCCGCGAGGTGCCGGCCACGCCTTCCGCACCTAAGGGTCGGGCACCTGACCGCGCACCACCGGGGACCTGTTTCAAGTGCCACCAACCGGGCCATTTTGCCTCACGGTGCCCTCTTCTGCGCCAACCCGTACACGCTGTTACTCAGGACGAGGATCAGGAGGATGACTCGGGAGAGGCCGATGAGGTCATCGATGGGTTTGAAGAGGACGGCGACTTTGCTGCTTGCGTGGTCCGTCGCCTCCTTCTTGCACCGCGGGTGGATGAGCACGCTCAACGGAGTAATGTCTTTCGGAGCTATTGCACCATCAAGGGAAAGATATGTGATATCCTGATCGACAATGGCAGCTGTGAGAATTTTGTCGCCAGTCGGTTGGTCACATACTTGCATCTACCAACCGAGCCGCACCCGCACCCCTACTCCATTGGGTGGATTCAAAAGGGCCCCTCCGTACGTGTCACCCACCGGTCACACGTATCCGTCGCTATGGGCAAGCACTACCTCGCCGACATTTGGTGCGACGTTGTGGAGATGGATGCGAGCCATCTACTTTTGGGACGACCGTGGCAATATGATACAGACGTGGTGTACAAGGGCCGCGACAATATCTACTCTTTCACTTGGGCCGGCAAGAAGATACAAATTGTGGCCCGGGTCGGCGACAAACCTGCGGCCAACCCGCCCACCGACAAGGGGCGCAGCCTACTCGTGATGCACGATGACACGTCACGGTTCGAGCGGGACGTTGCGGAGGCCAAGGAGGTGGTGGCCCTCGTTCCCTACGGGTTGTTCGCCACCAACGTTTGGGAGATGGATGCCGCACCCCCAGACATTCAGACATTACTTCATGAGTTCCGCGCCATCACCACGGAGGACTTGCCCGACCATCCTCCACCACTTCGGGACATCCAACACCAGATCGATCTCATACCGGGCGCTAGCCTTCCAAATTTGCCCCACTACCGCATGAACCCCAAGGAGCATGACGTCTTACGTACGAAGGTGGAAGAGTTGCTACAAAAGGGCTTCATCTCCGAGAGCCTTAGCCCATGCGGTGTTCCCGCCCTTTTGGTTCCTAAGAAGGACGGGTCCTGGAGGATGTGCGTTGACAGTCGCGCCATTATCCGCATCACCATCAAGTACTCCTTCCCCATTCCCCGCCTGGATGACATGTTGGACATGTTGGATGGGTCACAACTGTTTTCCAAAATTGACCTCCGAAGCGGGTACCACCAAATCCGCATCAAACCGGGTGACGAATGGAAGACCGCCTTCAAAACTCCGGACGGCCTCTTCGAGTGGAAGGTAATGCCTTTCGGTTTGTCTAATGCTCCAAGCACTTTTATGCGTCTTATGACACAGGTGCTACGTCCTTTCTTGGGCAAGTCGGTGGTCGTCTATTTCGACGACATTCTCATCTTTAGCAAGACCCGGGAGGAGCATTTATCTCATGTTCGTGCTGTGTTGGAAGTTTTGGCGGAGAACAAACTATTTATTCACCTCAAGAAGTGCACCTTTCTTGCGCCGCGGCTGAACTTTCTGGGTTTCGTGGTGGGTGCGGACGGCATACAAGTTGACGAGGAAAAGATACAAGCCATCCGAGATTGGCCGGCTCCCGCATCCCTCTCCGAGTTGCGGTCTTTTCATGGGTTAGCCACATTCTACCGGAGGTTCATTCGCGATTTCAGCACCATCTCGGCTCCCATGACCGATTGCCTCAAGAAGGGGCGTTTCCTTTGGGGGGACGAGGCTGACCGATCTTTCCAACTACTCAAGCAGAAGCTCAGCTCGGCACCGGTCTTGGCGCTACCCAGTTTTGACAAGCTATTTGAGGTGCACAGTGACGCCAACGGTGTTGGCATTGGGGCGGTCCTTTCCCAAGACAAGCGGCCGGTTGCCTTTTTCAGCGAGAAGTTAAGCGATGCTCGGCGGAAGTGGTCCGCTTATGATCAAGAGTTCTATGCCGTTGTCCGGGCCCTCAAACACTGGGAGCATTATCTACTACACAAGGAATTCATCTTATATACGGATCATCAAGCCCTCAAGTTTATCCACAGCCAGAAACGCATGGATGGTATGCACCTCCGTTGGACCACTTACCTTCAGCGTTTCCCGTACATTATTCATCACAAGCCGGGTTCCTCCAATGTCGTCGCGGACGCCCTCAGCCGGCGGAGCTGCTTATTGACCACACTCCAACACGAGATCATTGGTTTTGATATTCTCGCCGAGTCATATGCTGACGACCCGGATTTTAAAGACACTTGGAGCGCCTGCTCGAGGGGCGGTTCACACGGCGGGTTCTTGATACTCGAGGGGTTTTTGCTCAAAGACAACCGCCTGTGCATCCCCCGCTCATCATTACGGGAGAAGCTGATTCGAGATCTACATGGTGGTGGGTTGAGTGGTCACTTGGGCCGCGACAAGACACTTGCTAGTCTCCACGAGAGGTATTTCTGGCCGCAGTTAGCCAAGGACGTGGGGAATTTTGTTCGGAAGTGCTATGTGTGCCAACAATTCAAGGGTCAAGCACACAACACCGGTCTTTACTCTCCTCTTCCGGTCCCCTCTGGCGTGTGGGAGGACCTTTCCATGGATTTCGTCTTGGGCCTTCCGCGAACTCAGCGCGGGGTTGATTCGGTGTTCGTCGTGGTGGACCGTTTCTCCAAGATGGCCCATTTTCTTCCTTGCCGCAAAACATCCGATGCTTCCCATATTGCGCGGTTATTTTTCCGCGAGGTGGTCCGTTTGCATGGCGTTCCAACCACCATCACATCCGACCGCGATCCGAAATTTCTTGGCCATTTTTGGACCATGCTGTGGAAAATGTTTGACACCTCTCTCCAATTTAGTAGCTCCGCTCACCCCCAAACGGATGGGCAAACCGAGGTAGTCAACAAGACTTTGGGAAATCTAGTTCGTTGTATTTGCCAAGACCGGCCGAAGCAATGGGATTTCGCTCTCGCCCAAGCAGAGTTTGCTTACAACAATGCGGTTCACCGCTCAACCGGTCGCACCCCGTTCTCCATCGTCTACACCAAGGCGCCCCGGCATGCGCTTGATTTGGCCCGCTTACCCGCCGCCCCCTCTTCAGCCACGCAGTTAGCGGAAGAGGCCCGCGACATCCAGACCGAGACCCGCCTTAAGTTGCTCGAATCCAACGCCAAGTATAAAGCTATAGCTGACAAGCACCGCCGCGAGCAGATTTTTCAAGTCGGCGACTTGGTTATGGTCTTTCTCCGGAAAGAGCGGCTTCCGGCCGGCCCCCACCACAAGCTCATGCCGAAGAAGTTCGGCCCCTTCCCCATCGTCCGCAAAATCAACGACAATGCTTACGTGGTTGATCTACCGCCAGAGTTTAACATCTCCAAGACCTTTAACGTGAGCGACTTATCTCCGTTCTACCCGGACGTGCCCCTTTATGCCGACCGCTCGTGGTCGAGTGCTTCTCACGTGGAGGAGAATGATGCGGAATACGGTGCGGCCAACACCGTCAGTGACGAAGCCCGCGCCGAACCGGGGATTGCATGGCTCGAGAAGTTCGACCCGCTTTGGATGCCGCGAACCGTCTAATTAATGAGGCGGCGCTATTTATTTTATGTCTCTTTGTTGTATTTGTTTATGAAAGACTTTTATGTGTGCTATTAGCATGTGTGTGCTAATAGTTGTTCTCTCCTTCCCCATAGTATAAGAGGGAGGAGATTGTATTTTTATTCGCAGTTCTTGGTATTGTGTTAAGAAGCTGTTGCCCTAGCCGCCTCCCTCTTCTCCGTGTGAGACTTGCCGATCCGGAAGGATCCCGCCTTCGACGTCTCCTCCGCCCGTGCGGCGCGAATCCGGCCGGAAGGCTCCGCTGTTCCCGTCCTGGAGGTATTTTACCTGGGCTTCTTCATGCAGAGTCTACTGTTACATATTCGCTCTCATCTCTGCACGCGCCACCCTCACACAGTCTCTGATGTCATGGACTTGGCGCATCTGGTGGAAGCTGACCTCTCCCCCCGGCCACCTGCTCCTACAACCGATGCAGCCACCTTGGAGACCACCAGCCACGACTCCTCCGCCGCGACCGCCGCCTTGGGGAAACCATTCGGGCCTCCCACCGGCCCCTCAGTGCATCTTGAATAGTGATTAGAATGAGTTTTGCAGGAAGAGTCTCTGTTTTCGGTGCCTCCAACTCTACTCCCCAACCATGAGTTCTCAACGGGGTTACCCTAGCCGACTTTGAGGCCCTGGAGCTCTCAGCGGGCGATACACCTCTCCACCCCACTACAGCTATGTTTCACTGTTTGGAGTTATCCTATTCCTCGACGGGCGGGATCTCCAGACAGTAGACAATGCAGCTCTCGGGCACGCTGCGGGATCTCCCGATCATCATCATTGTGGACAGCGGCGCAAGGCACAACCTCATCTCTAAGCGTCTGGTGCAGCAACTTTGTCTGCCCTCGGTTCCCTCTCTGGATGTTACGGCCCGTCTGGGTGATGGGCGCCGCTGACCGACCCACGATCGTTGCACTGTCGTGTCTCTCTTTATGGGATCCTATTTCGTGACCGTGGACTTCTACGCATTTGGCCTAGGCGATATCGACGCCATTTTGGGGATAGCTTGGCTTCGCACGCTCGGCGATGTGCGCATCAATTGGCTGACTTTGACCATGCAGTTCCTACACGGGTGTCGCCTCGACGATGACTCTGCTCTCCTCCACTCTCCGGTCTCCCTCTGCACGATCCATCGAACCACGAACGTCGGCCTCTTCGTGTGGTTGTGGGCCCTCTCGGGCCCGTCCGATGTGTCTTTCCCTTCTCTGACGGCCACTAAGCGCTTTCTATTGCGCTCGCCGACGTCATCCAGCCTCCAACGGGATTTCCACTAACCCGATAGATCGACCACACCAATGTCCTCCAACCTATTTTCTAGCCCGGTTTTTTTGGTCCGGAAGAAAAACGACAGTTGGCGCCGTACTATCCAGCCAAGCTATTTGATTGCCACTACCACCTTCAAGGGGACTTTACCTTGCAGGAGGTCCATGTTGCTGGGTCTTAGCGTCGAGAGTCTGAAACTACGTGGTTGCCCCGAGATCACTTCTACCACCAATCCTCCGACTATTGCCTTGGGGACAAAGCATATTTTCCGGATGGTGACATTGTTACGGTTGCGCATGCCAACGAGACACGCACACACCGACGAGACGTCGTGGCGAGTCCACGCGAGGAGGAAGACGATGATGGGTCCGTCTGGAGGAGAGACCGAAGACGTGTGGTTGACATGATTATCTTATTTGCATTTTGTTATGTTATATTTGTCTGTGTATGGCTGCGCACTTTATTATTCGCACTAGTTTTTCGTTATCTGTACCCCGCACTTATAAAGGGTTGTGTTGTGCTCTTTTTTATTATGCTTGGATGTATGAAATTTAGGGTTGCTCTTTAGCTTTTCTTCTCGTTCCCCCCTCCTTCCTCTCCCTCACCCCCCCCCCCCCCCCCCCCCCCCCCCCCCGTGTCGGACTCCTCTCGCGATCATATCATAAATAGAGTAAAAACGGAGTTGTGTGCGGTGTCGTTTCCTATAAGCAAGATGTCATGCACATAAATCAAAATTAAAGTTTTTATGAGGCCTTTGCGGGGATAAATACAGAAGGATTATTTTTTGATGCAATTAATCCCAATTTTAGGAGAAAATAGACAAATGACTCAAAGGGGCCTGTTTTAATCCTTAAAAGGAGTGATGTAGTCGGCATACATGATGTGAGTGTTTAGAATTCCGAATTGTAGTAGGTTTAGTTACTGGACTGGAAGTTTTTGTGTAATTAAGACCGGGTTGTTGGTGGAACCCTTTGACAACTGGACTTGCTTTATAACGCTCAAGGGAGTCATCTACTATGTGGTTAATATGATGTGCCCATTTGCGTTCAACTAAGTTTTTGTGTGAGTGGGGAGGGACTAAAGACCAAGTTTTATTTGAACTAAGGCATTAAACTCATTGTGTATGACAATAGGTTGATTCAATAGTGATAGCAGTGGGAGGCTTAGATGGTATTTGGGTATTTAAGGCATTTAGTGGATGTGGATGTGTAGAGTAGTATATGTCTTAAATATGCTGCGATGTGGTGGGTTAGTTGGCAAACTTGGAAAATTTGGCATTCGGTTTGGGCGAGGGATGTGCTAACGGAAGTGGGTCATGTGTTTGAGGGACTAGTAATGGTGTATGTCCAAGAGAGACTGGCAAGGGTACTGATTCATTGTGCTGGGTTGATGCAAAAGGGAATTGCAAACCATGTGAAATGAGGTGTTATTTTGGAATTGCAACCCTGGTGAGTTGAAGTTTGATAAAATGTCGAATGCGGGTTCATCAAACCATACATGTGCTATGTAAATTTTGTTATTTTGAAGGTTTAAACATCAATATGTAGAACGAGAAGGGCCGCAACCTAGAAAAACATGTGGCGTGGATAAAAAATCCATCTTATGTTGATTGTAAGGTTGTAAGTGTGGGAACACCAACACCCAGAGATTCGAAGGAAATGATTATTAGGTGATTTATGGTGAACTAGTTGAAAGAGAGAGAGGGGTTGATGATGGCTTGCGGTTTATAAGAAAAACTACAATTTCAAATGCAAAGTGCCACTATTTTGTAGGTACCGACCCCTCATCAAGAAGGGAAAGGCCAGTTTTTGTAATTTGTAGATAACTTTCTATGTCACCTTGCTCATGAGTGCGGGGAGCGGCAATTTGATGAGAAATGCCATTTTTGTAAACAATGAGGAAGGGTGTGGTATTCACCTCCCAAATTAGTTTGCAAAGTTTTAGTGGACGAGAGAAAAGCCGTTTAGCTCGAGCTTTAAAGAGAATAAAAATATCAAATACTTCATATTTACGAATCATTGGATAAAAGATAAAACAAAGGTATTTTGTATTATCATCAAGAAAAAGTGCAGAATAGTGATCTCCCTCTAAGGAGGGAGTGAGGGGTAGACCTCACACAAGATCTGACAGAAAAACACTTCTAGAATAGAAAAAAGGAAGAGACAAGCGAGGAGATTTTCCCAATTGACTTTGCAGGACAAATAGACTTAAAAGTTATTGATTTTCAAGCTAATTGGTTGATGTTCAGCTTAAAACTGAGAACTTTTTCATGTGAATGTCCGAGGCGACAGTGCCAACCATTCATGGCCAGTTCGCTCGGCAATAGCAATGGAAGGTGAGGGAGAGTGACAACTAAATTGATGCATGTCATTATTGCTCGGTCCTGACATGAGGATAGATTTGGTGACCCGATCCTTCACAAAAAAAATGAGACGGGTAAAATTCAAAGTAAAACATTATTGTCTTTAACAATTTTAGGGCAGAAAGTAGACGTTTAGATATATAGATGGAAGTCATGGAACATGCAAGATATTTGCAAGTAAGGAGAGAACTTTTATGATTGTATGCTATAAAATGTAAACTTCTAGGGGTGGATTTTGTAATTTCCAAAGGTGGAGACAGTGGAGTAGTATTATTTTTAAGGGTTATTTATTGGGATGTCCCAAAGAATTACTCCAAGGGGGGTACTTTTGTGTACGGATTTTATGAAATGCAAACATTGAGGGAAGGTTTTTGTAATTTCAAAAGTTGGAGGGATGCACGCTGTAATTATGCAAACTTTGAGGGGAGGTTCCGATAAATAACCCTTATTATTAATATTAGAGAACAAAAAGCGATTTCTCACGAGCAAGATTTGAGTTTGAGATCTTTTCGTCCGATTCATTTATACAAAATGCTTCAATCCTGAATCATCTCTGTTACTTTTGCAGAGTTATTTACTGTTCTGATCATACATTTCTCAAGCGAACCCTAATTTTTTGCCCCAATTTTGCAGGCTACAAATCAGCAATCGCCTCAACCTCGAGATGGCTAAGAAATTAAGCTGTCGACCATGTTTTGATTCAGCTGTTCATATGCACGGCTTTTTGTTGATTTTTTTATTTTTTATTTACTTATTGTGATTCAAAGGCAGCAAATATGTTCAATTCTTTCAATTTTTATTTGTTCTAAACCCTTAAATAAAATATTTGGGTGGACATTACATTTTTTTTGTTCAAAACGCCATTATCATTAAATGTGTAACGATGGAAGTTCATAAAATTCAAAAAGTTTTTAGGAGGCTGACGGCTGTTGTTATGCATGTTTTTGGTCTTTTTGAGGAAGACTGTCATTATGCATGTCTGTGATATTTTTGAGGAACTATTATCAAATTCATCAATTTTATTAAAGCTCATTTGATATGTCAGTGATATATTTATTAATTTTTAATAAAAATTAAAAAAAATGATATATAACTATTTCTTGCACTATATTAATTATAGTGTGCTTATTCTTAGTTGTATTAATTAATTGATGGAGGCTTATGAAATGCAGAACATTGAGGGTGCTTATTTATTTTAAAATATATATATCTTTATCCTTTAATTTTTAAAAAGTTTTGCTTTTGCGTGCTCAAAAGTCAAAACAAGTTACTTGTCCAATCAACGATGGTTCATGCGGTCATAACCGCTTGATCGGTGCAAATAAGTTTTCTCAAACGGAGCTTAAATCTGTTTGTATTAACTAAAAAAAGAAAAATCAAAGAAAATAACATAAAGAAAAATCTTTTGTATTTTATGAAACATCTGATCATACGATGAGATGGCTTATGGTTCCATATGTTCGTGTTTGTGGGTTACTCACTCCTATTTAAAAGATTTTGGTGTACAAGTGATATTATTTGTTTATTAAATAAAAAATATTTTATGTATACATAAAAAATTTAATATAAAAGACTTTTTATCTATATAAAAAGATAAGAAATATATAGGATTTTATGAATCGTGATTTCAGTGGGCGGTAAACATTTGCCTTATCCAATTCCCGCACCTCGCCCTTCTCCGCTCTTTCCGCTCGCCGGCGGGAGTTTTCTTTTTTACTAGCGTGAGTGAGAGAGAGTGAGAGGGTGAGAGAGAGAGAGTGAGAGGGTGAGAGAGAGAGAGAGAGAGGATGGAGGGGAAGAAGATCTGCGTAACAGGAGCAGGGGGTTACATAGCTTCATGGCTGGTGAAGCTTCTTCTATCCAAAGGATACAAGATCAACGGAACTGTTAGAGACCCAGGTATTCTCTATGGATCTGTTCTCTGTTTCCTTTCTTGATGATTCTTCTCGTTTTTTTTGTTCTGTATTTTGAAATCGGCACTGCATCGGGAGCAATTGAGGATTCGCTACTGTTATTGGCGAATTGGGCGTCCATAAGTTTGCTGCGTGTTAATTGGTCGTTGTTCTTGCTATGTGATATATCCCTGTGAAGATTTGGGATTCCTTTAGCACAATATGTCGGTCATGAACGTAGGAACAAAACCTTGATTCACCCCTTTTCTAAATTGCTAGATCATGTAGCTTATACATTGTTATATTTTAGAAGACAATTACTCATTTGCAGCATAGAAAGAACTGACTAGTGATTCAAGAGCAAATGCATTGTATTCTAAGCTAAATTACCAATTTTATCTTCTGGGCATGGTGAGGATCAATACAAGTATTCCTGAAATAGAGCATGTTTTGATCCCAAGATGAGTGAAATCACCTGCAAAATTGAAATGTTGTCTTGTAACTCTTTGAATTTTCATGTTCTTCAAGTCAATAAATTGTATATCTTTGATTGAGTTTAGCTTGGGGCTTATAGCGTTGCATGAATGCTGGGATTTGTTTCACTATTTGTTGTGATGTAGGCTTGCTCCGTGTGGCATGGGGGTGGCGGTCGTGAACGGTGGTTATGAACTGTTGTTTGTGAACGCCCGATCTCACCTAATGAACTTCATTCATGTTTTTTATGTTCAAAAATAGTTTTCTTTGCTTTGTGGTGGTCACGACCGTTGTCATGCCAAACATGCATTCAATGACAGTGGCGTTTTTGTCTAAACTCATCGGAGCAAAAAACACCACGCCAAACGGAGCCGTAATTACATGTTAACACTAAATTCAAACTAATAAAGCCTCCTTAAAACCCTGGATTCAACCAAATGAGACTTTAGAGTATCCTAAGATAAGTTTTTTTTTTCTAGTATTAATGTGTATTCAACATGTTATGCTGGTTCCAGACAATGAGAAAAACGACCACTTGAAGAAATTTGACATGGCCTCAGAAAATCTTCAACTCTTCAAAGCAGATGTTCTCAACTATGGTGAACTATTTGAAGCAATTCAAGGGTGCGAAGGAGTCTTTCATGTAGCTAGTCCTGTACCTGGATTTAAACTGGTGCCCAATCCAGAGGCATTGCTTTCTGCTGAACATCAAAATGGAGCCATTTTATTAATTTTACATAATCATCAATGTCAAAAGGGGAGCCTTGGTGATCCGGTTGAGGTGTCGCCGTGTGACCTTGAGGTCACCGCTTTGAGTCATGGAAGCAGCAGCCTCTTGCAAAAATGTAAGGTAAGGTTTGCATAGATTTCAGCCTTGTGGTGGGACGCTTCCCTAGACCCTCGGTGCGTGAGGATGCTTTGTGCACTGGGCTTCCCTTTTACCAACTTTATATGCTCCCTTTTGTTCTCACATGTCACTGAATTGCAGACTGATATGATCACTCCTGCTCTCACCGGAACCCTCAATGTACTGAAGGCATGCTCGGAGGTAGGGATCAAGCGAGTTCTTCTTGTTTCATCAAGTGTCACTATTCTTCGGAATTCAAGCTGGCCAAAGGATAGGGTCATGGATGAGTCTTGTTGGTCAGAAGAACATTTATTAAGGGAAACTAAGGTATTCACCATATTTGACCATTTAAAAAGGCTATTTATCATTTCTGAAACTAGGGGTTTTATGTATCATAGTTTGAATTGGTAAATGAATCATTTGAAAAGATGTGAATTATTGGAATATTAGAGAAAATAATTTGAAGATAAGGGCGCGGTGCTAGTGGAACAAAGTATGAGTACGTGATACATAACTTTTGTTGGTTTAATATTGACATTAGTCACTTTAGATTATCGAAATATCAAGTGATACAGATGTGTAATAATTATATTATATTGAATCTATTATATAGATGAATAAGATACATTTTTATAGTTCAGGTTAGGTGGTTAAAATAAAAAAAAAATACTTCATGGGTTTTATGCAATAAGGAATGAGGGTATCTCACAAAGACAAGGTAAATTCTATAAAAATAAATTTAGTTCATCAATATTGCATTGATTTGAGTATTGGATCGTAAAAATATTACTTATAAACAAATTTAATTTGGAAGAAATGAGAATATTAAGGTGGATGTGTGGAAAAAGTTAGAGCTATATGTTAAGGATTTTATTTTAGGGACAATTGGAATTAGGTAGTTAAAAATCAAAGTTGTAAATATCGAATGTTTGCGGATATAAGATTAAGTTTTAAAATATTGGATATTGAATATCGAAGACATGTCAATGACATTTTAATATATGATTTTTCAATACCGCATAAATTAAAATATATACTAAGTATACTTCTATATTCTAACAGTAAAGTTAGCATAAGTAGTCAAAATTGTTAGAGAATGTTAAGGAAAAATATGTAAAAGCTCAAATAAGTGTGGCCCAATTATAAGCTCATTTTGTCCTCTTGTTTAGTCCCATTTTGTTGTTTTTGATATTCTTCTCTCTCTTCTATATATATGTACACATACTTGGAGTTACAATTAATGAAAGCTGTTTATTTGTTCTGGCTCTTTACTTTTCTATATGTTATCAGACCGAAAATTGGTCCTCCATGCGGTTAAGCCTTTTCTGACCGCCAACCTCCTCCTCTCTCTAACCGCACCCCCCCTGCGGTCTTCTACTTTGTTATTCGGCTCTCCCTTTCTCTCCTGTGGTTCCACCCCCTCCCCTCCCTCTCTCAGCCTTTATAGATTCTCCCATCTGTTGCTCTATGGGACCCCTCGTTTTTTCCTCGCGCGGTTTTCTCCTCCTTGCCGCTCGTCTTCTTCTTGCTGCATCTCTGCTTTGTTGCGGTTTGCTTTCTCTCTTACCGCTTGCTTAGCCGCTCTGCTAGTCACGCCCATGTTTAACCGCAGCGCTTGGCTAGCCTAGCTGCCCTTGCCGCATCCTTAACTGCTCCCCTCAAGGTGTTGCCTTCTTTCCCTGGTTTTTGCTGCTAGTCGCTGCTTCTTTATTCTTCGTTTCTCTCCGTGCTCAGACCACATGTCTTGCTTCTGCTAGTCACACCTGCGTGCTGCCCCCCTATTTTGTCATTGCTAGTCGATGTGCTTCTTGACCTTGCCACATCTCCCTGGAGCTCTATCCGCATCTCTGCTTTGTCGCGCGTAGTCTCTAGTCGCTAGTGCTCCTTTTGCTCTCCTAGTTTCTGCTTGTCGCATCTCTCCAGATCACAGTCGCCACTCTTCAGCCCGCCCGACTTATTCGTTGTATTCTTTTCCCATTGCTTATCGCTGTCTGGTCGCTCCTGTCATTGGTCTCTCTTAGCCGCGATCTCAGTCCGCCGCGACTTCTCTTAGCGGCTTCGCCTTTCATCGTTGTTGTCTGGTATCTGTTTTGTCGTTGTTTTTGTTTCTGTTCGCAGCTTGAAGTCGCCTAACCGCAACTTGGAGTCGCCTATCTGTATATGTTTTTGCTTGCTGAGAATCGCTTAGTCGCAAGCCCGCCCGGCCTATCCGCTATATCTGTGGCCTTTGTGCTTTGCCGCCTTTCTTATTGGTAATCGTTGCTTCATGGACTCCACTGTTGCATCTTCTCTTCCAGCTCGTGTTGGTGTTCCCGTTACTGAACTTCGTGATGAACTCCAGATTACAATCATCTCTCTCAGTGGGAAGCAGAATTTTATGGAATGGGTGCATTCTCTTCGTAGTGTGTTGCAGACGAAAGGAATTTTTTATTATCTGACACGGGCTACTCCTTCTGCACCTACCGACGAGTGGGTCCGTGATGACGGTCTTGTCCAATCCTAGCTTCTCAACTTCATGGACACCGAGCTCTACGGGATGGCCATGTATCACGACACGATCAAGTCAGCGTGGGAGGAACTCTACTCTCTCTATTTTGGCCAGAACATCCTTCAACACTTGTTCGACATCATTACTGATCTTCAACCCCTTGATCCCAGGATACTAGGGAATCTGACCTCCTTTGTTGTCAGAGCCAAGACTCTCGTTAAGGCATGGATACAACATCAGCCTCCCTACAGATTTAGTTGTCCAACGGGCACAGAAGGAAGGAGTCTGGATTGTCATGATGATGGCCCGTATTCCTTTTCATTTGCACAGTGTTCGGGCTCAGATACCTTTCTTCATCTACAACTCTCTCTATCAGATGTTTGCTCTATGCTTCTGAAAGTTACACCGCCACCAAAGACTCTTGTGCCTCTTTCTCCGGCTCTTCTCCAGTAACCCACTCCAGGTCCTTCAGCTCGTGGTACTTCAGCCCGTGGGGGTCACAACACGTCTCAGGGACGAGGATGCACTGGCAAATCCTTCCTTAAATGTACTTATTGCGGTCGGGATGGTCATCTTGAAGCCACATGTTATCGCAAACATAGTCTGCCTCCACATCTTCCTGCGTCTACTAAAGCCAAGCCTCTGCGCGCTACTCCTGCATCAGATTCTTCCTCCTCCACTCATAGTGACATTGATGTTCTTCGCACCCAGCTCCAGCATCTCCAAGTGGTGATTGCTCGCTCATCTGGCTCAGTGGCGTCGATCTCCAATGAAGGTATACCATGTCTATCTCGGAGCTCCCACTGGATAGTGAACTTTGGTGCCACGCCATATTACTTCCCAGAAGCCACCGCAATACTTGATGTTTACGCATCCCAAGTTCATCATTGTGGCCAATGATGATACCACCCCCGTTTCTGGCACTGCTGATATCTCTCTTACACCCACTCTCTCGCTATCTTCGGTTCTTCATGTTCCATGATCCCCATTTAACCTGCTATATGTTAGTCGTCTTACTCGGGATCTTGATTGTTGTGTTACATTCTCACCCTCTTCCTTTGTTGTGCAGGATCGGCAAACACAGAATATCATTGGTAAGACAACTATCTAATGGACTTTATCTCCTGGATGTTTCTCCTTCTGTTCTCTCGGTCATCTCCTTGGTTGATTGACATTGTCGCCTTGGGCATGCTCCCCTCCAGATTTTCAAGGAAGCACTTCCAAATATCTTTATGCATGAGTTTACTTGTGAATCATGTATTTTTGACAAACAACATCATACCTCTTTTAGTCTTGTTTGTACTCAGAGTGATACTCCTTTATTTTTAGTGCATTTTGATATTCTTGTTTAACCTTTATTGTTTAGGTGATGTTACTTTGTAACCTTTATTGATGATTATTCTTGTTTAACATTGTTATATTTACTTCGCGATCGTACTGAACTAACATCTATATTTCGTAATTTTGTTACTAAAACTCATACTCTGTTCTCCTCTCCCTTAAAATTCCTTCACACATATAATGCGCGAGAATATACGAGTCGGACGTTCTCTAATTTATGTGTTGAGTTTGACATCCTGCATCAAACATCATGCACATATACTCCTCAGCAAAATGACGTGGCCAAGCAAAAAAACCGTCATCTTCTTGATGTCGCTCGATCACGAATGATTCAAATGCAGGTCCCCACCGTATACTAGAACTTTGTTGTGTCTACTGCATGTCATCTCATCAACCGCATGCCTTCCTCTGTTCTCGACTTCGCCACTTCGTTTAGTCTCATCTTTCCCTCCCAATCTTTGTTTACCCTCAAGCCTCGAGTATTTGGCTATACCTGCTATGTCCATAATCTTGGTCCACCTGCGGATAAATTTGCCCATCGTGCTATCAAATGTATGTTCGTGTACTCTCGCACTCAAAAATGGTTATGTGTGTTATTCTCTCATCAGTGGCAAAGTGGTTATCTCGGCTGATGTCACTTTTCTTGAAAACCAACTGTTTCACTCTTCTCTTTCTGCTCCTCCACCCTCTCCTCCCTTCCCTTGTCCTATTATTCTCATCACGTCTTCTCTATCGCCTCTCCTTCCCACCCCACACTCGGAATCACTACCACCCAAACCACCTCTTCTTCGTGTATACGCACGCCGCGCTCCGAACTCTGGTGCCCTACAACAGCTACCCTCTATCGGTGCTATCTCGCCGCCGGTCGATCCTGCCTCAACCTCTACGGCTTATCCTCTGGCAAATTACATTTCTCTACATCGGTTATCCCCACCTCTCCTCAAATTTGATCTTGCTCTTTCCTCCATTTCTATGCCTAACTTTGTGTTGGAGGCTCTTCAACATCCTGGGTAGCGTGCGACAATGGATGCTGAGATGGCTTCCCTTTGGGCAAATCAGTCTTGGGATCTGGCCTCCCTTCCTCCCAGCCAGTTTTGTGTTAGTTGTAAATGGGTCTTTGCAATTAAACATGCTCCGGACGTGACTATTGACCGCCTAAATGCTCTACTTGTGGCCCGCGGGTTCACTCAACAACAAGGTCTTGATTATGTTGAAAATTTTCTCCAGTTGTCAAGTTGAACTCTGTTCAGGTTCTAATTTCCTTAGCTGTTCATCGTCACTTGCCCATTTATTAGTTGGATATAAAAAATATTTTTCTTAATGGTGATCTTCTTGAGACTATCTACATGTGACAATCTCCCTGGTTTGAGACCACGGGGAAGTCTCGTGTGTATCTTCTCCGCAAAGCTATCTATGGTCTTAAACAGTCTCCTCACACTTGGTTTGAGAAATTTAGTAAGGTTGTTCGTGAGGGTGGATTCCAGCGGAGCTCGACTGATTTCTCACTTTTCACTCGTCATCAATCAACCGGGACTGTCATTCTCCTAGTCTATGTGGATGGTATTCTGTGATAAGCTATCTTGAAAAATAGCTTATCATCAGTTTTTGTCCAAGCTTGGTGCATACGATTTGTAGCTCCAGCTTGCGGGAGAGTATTAGAGAATGCTAAGGAAAAAATATAAAAAGCCCAAATAAGTGTGGCCCAATTATAAGCTCATTTTGTCCTCTTATATAGTCCCACATTGTTGTTTTTGGGATTCTTCTCTCTCTCTCTTCTATATATATGTACACATATTTGGAGTTACAATTAATGAAAGCTGTATGTTTGTTCCGTCTCTTTACTTTTCTACAAAAATTAATAATACATATTCCAAAATATAGTCGAAGAGTACCTAAAATGATACATTAATAGCATACTACAACTGCCACTAACAAATATCCAAAATAGGTGCAGATAGATATATTATGAAATTTATTTGATATTGTACAAAAATTTTATGTAGATAACACTAGTTGTATAGCAAATAGAGAAGATTGAAAAGCTAAATGTCGTTATTTGATAATAAGTTTCACATGATTAATAAATTTGCGTTAACTAATAAATTTGTTGAATATCTTAATACTTTGTTTATTATGAATGAAGAAAGATATAATGTCAAATAGTTTTATAAAATTTATTATAAGAATTATATATGTGAAAGAAAGCTAAATATTAAGTCTCATCAATTTAAGCATATATAATGCAATATGAGGTGATTTAAACATGTATATATATATATATACTGCTACTATAGCCCATCTCCAACTTCCTATTTCACAGCCCCATTTTCACCCCCTCTTGCGGCTAGAGCTGTCACTTAAAACCGAAAACCGTAAACCGAACCGGAACTGAACTGGAACCGCAAAGAACCGGACCAAACCGTTTGCAAATTATTCGGGTTCTGGTTTGAATTTTGGAACCGTTAACAACTTTTGTTCGGGTGTGGTTCTTACATTTTATTATCCGGACCGGAACCGGAACCGGAACATACAAGTCTCAAACGGTTTCTAGATTTTTGGACCCGATTCGAACCTGACCGAAGTAGAACCGAACCTCAACCCGTTTATTATTATTAATTTTATTATAATATTGTTATAATTTTATAATCTATCTATAATATTTATGTTAAAAAAATTAAGGTGCGTCGCTATGCAATTGTATTATCAAAAATTTATGATAATTACAAAACGCTGAATGTAGCGATGACGGATGAAAACGCGTCTTATTTAAAATCTAATAATCTCTATTGGAGTAATATGTAAGATTAACTTTTCTAATTAGTCAAATTAATTTAAGAACACACAAATGAAATAGAGCTCGAATAAACGGTAACTGAAGTGCCAAAAATTTATACTGTCGTTTGTTCTGAGCTCATACTTCGTGATAACGGATGCTCGCAACAGTTGACATGTATTTTCTTTATGAACTCTGCGGCGCTAGCATATCCCGTTAGCATACAAAATTATATGTTGTTTAGATTACTACAACAAGAGATAATTACTATAATGTATGCATATAAAATAATCTCTCCACCTGAGTCAGTAATTTATGAATATGCTAATAAAACTCTTGATCAAACATTAATAGTTACAATTTAATGAATGATAGTATGCAGAGCTTGCACACCCTTAGGAATCTATTATCAAAAACTAAATAACAGTGAACATAATGCCTAGAATTTCGGATCATTGTGATCTGTAGTTTTCTGCTACTGTGTATGTATATCCATATCAATTCAAAGTCTAGATTTTGATCAAAAATTGAAGACGTGTATAGGTATAGGTGTGTATACCTTTTCATGGTCAAAAACCTCCACCAATGAAAATGCGACATATACTAGCCCTCCGATCGTGGAAGAGACCGTCGAGAAGTGTTCAACTTAATTATTTCTATTTTGAAGGTGTTTTGAGTTTTTTGCAGTCCGCTTTTATTTCATTCTGTCAAATTTGGTTTTAGTTTTAGTTGGAACCGATTGGAACCGGACCGAACCGCATAGAACCGGACCGAACCGTTAGTGACCGGTTTGGTTTTGCTTCTCGTTAAACCGGAACCGGAACCGTTGACATGACGGTTCCAAAAATTATGATGGAACCGGAACCAGAATGGTCAAACCAAATAACGTTTTGGTTCTAACTTGAAGAACCGTTACCTTAGCGGTTCGGTTCATGGTTTTAGTAGAACCGGAACCGAACCGGAACCGTGACAGCTCTACTTGCGGCTTTGTTGCATCCGCTCCATTTCTTAGCACCACAACATTGCTCTTCCCAGATCCTGGCAACCTCACCGCATCTGCTCTTTGATTCATCAACTGTCCATATCTTTTTCATGGCCTCACCCAACCCTTCCTAATTATTGCGACCTCCACTTACCCAATGCCAGTGTTACTTTCACCAACACAAAATGCCAAACAATCTCTTACCAGTCCTCATTGCACCAGCTTCAACTGACTCGACCAACTCGCCCTTATTGCCTCCTCATAATTTCTACGGTGATATTTGGTCCCGCTTGGGACCATCGGCCCGCCACAGTGCAAAAACCAAACAGTACTATCACTCCGCTACTGATGCCAACATCACGTCTCGTCCACATTCATTGCTTATCGTCCAGATTCTCTCTGCATTGGTGAAATTGTTAAAAGATCCAGATGAAGTTTTCCAGCCTTTTCATAATTTCTTCGGCTCCTGTTCCTTCATTTTCTTTCCACAACCTGAGAGTATTGTTTCTCACACAGTTTCCCCCTCTTTATTTTGGGGACAAGATCAAATTTCGAGTGGGGTATATTGCTATGTAAATACCCGTAGCAGGATTACATCACCCATGAAGTCACATGACCCCACCCTCAAAAGAGCCATATTGTCCTTTCTGGTGTAACATTTAAACTCCTTAACAAGATGGTGGTGATACATTATAAGGTCATTATATTCTTTATCCGAGTCTGTAATTAATTACTTGTCATATTTTGTAATCAAATATCGTAGTGCAGATTGTTGTTTTACAGAGAAGTGGTTGCTGTTATTTATTCAACAAGTATCATTCTCTATTTGGGTTAGACTTGGCGTTTGGGCGGTGACAATGTGAATGTGAGCTCAGTGTCGATGGTTTACCTGCACTTGGAACTTGTTGCAACTTCCGCTAAATCTGGACCCCAACTATATGATTGTGGCTACATTTTGGCCTAAAACATCTTTTTTGAAAAATAGCATTTGTGATCGATCCTATCTGACCGCACGTGACCTAACACTACCTGCAATCTTCATAATTGCGTTCACAACCTCCACCTCTCCCCTAAGCAGGAGCTCATTATCAAATTATTTGGATAAGATGGCATAAATAGAATATTAATTATAAATCTACATGTAACCTGGATATTTTTTTTTACAGCATTGGTATGGTCTTTCGAAGACCCTTGCTGAAAGAGCAGCCTGGGAGTACTCAAAGAAGACTGGACTAAATCTGGTGACCGTTTGCCCATCCATGGTCTATGGACCACTATTGCAGAGCACAGTAAATGCTACCAGCCTGATGCTTCTCGATATTATCAAAGGTCTAACTGCATGAAAAATTTTATTTTATTTTCTTTCAAATGGTCCTATTCTTAACTCAAAGATGGTTGTTATTGCACTATTGTAGATATAGAAGAAATCCACACGGGATGAAATTCTATTTGCATTATTGATATCTATTCATTGTAAACAAACAATATGCGCATTTTTATAAGAGTTGAAACTGCGCGACTGCATCAATGCCTATATCCTTCGCCTCTGGGTTGTGGTTGAACTCTACTTAATCTGTGCCTCCTAAAAGATCATTCTTGAATCTTGGTAGCCTATCTTTGTAAAATGATGGAGCGGTGAGGTTTTCCGAGCCACAACAAGGAAAACTTTTGATATTGTACCTATGAAGCACGGATACTTCCCTGAAGGCAGCGTACCCATACCAGATACGTATCCGGTACCGGTACATGCCCGATAATCGACGGATACACCTATATGAACACACTTGGACTTAACACATCATTCTTCATATTGTGATAGGAGTCGGTTTTTCTAGAGTAAACAAAAGTTGGCTCTATGCTAGGAAGCGTTGTTACGTCCAATTAAATGTGTATCTGTACCGAGTATGTTTCTGGTACTGGTATGTTTCTGTTACAAGTACGAGTATTGAACGTGTTGATACGACGCAAGTTATTAACAAGACGGCTAACTTGTCTCTAGACTAACTGGAGATTGAAGATGTTGATCTCCAACAATGAAGAAAAAGAAGAAAATGACTGATGAGTAGACTTTAGTTTAATTTTATCTCTTTTAGTTAAACATATAAGATGTTAAATTTTGTAATATTTATAAGTACTTAATGTTTGAAAACTTCATGTTATGTTGCATTGATTTGTGGGCTTGTATTTCAGGTTATGATTTATGTTTGATGTTTCGAAGTTTTAAGAACTATTTATTGCATTTGTGATATATATATATATATATATATATATATATATATATATATATATATAATATTTGTTATAGCATATCATGCCATACACGTATCCTTGTTTTTTAAATTTTGACGTGCCGCTGTATTAGGTACGTATCGTACCCGGTACCCGTACCCGTACCGGTGCTTCCTAGTATTGTACTAATACTCCAATTGAGCACCATCCCCTAAATGTCTATTCCTCCGAGACCTCTTTCAAGGCCTTATCTTGCAAGCATTGGCTCCGTTTGGCACGCCGTTTTGCTCGAGTTTGGACAAAAATGCCACCGTCGTATGTGTTTGGCATGACAACAGTTATGACCGTCACCAAAAAAACTAGTTTTGAACATAAAAGTGGCTAAAGTTTCTTGGGTGAGGTCGGGAATTCACGAACGATGGTTCACCACGTTCACGAACGATGGTTCACCACGTTCACGATCGCCACTGTCGCGCCAAATAGAGCTATAATTTGATCCCTAAAGAAGGTTTTTCATCCAACTCTTTATCTCATGCACTCTTTGTCCAACATATTTAAGTGCCTCTCTGGATTTCAAACTCTTTCATCCATCTTTCTTTTCTAACAAATTCTCATGCTTGAAGGAACCTCTGAACCAATGGTGGACAAACTATGGCACTTTGTCGATGTTCGAGATGTGGCTGATGCTCTCCTTCTAGTTTATGAGACTGCAGAGGCTTCTGGAAGATACATCTGTGCAGCTCATCCTAGTTATCTCCATGAGATTATCACCAAGCTAAAGAGTATTTACCCCAACTACAAATACCAACAGAAGTAAGATCTGTATACTGTTTCTTCTCCTCCTTTTTTTATTGTTGATAGAGTTTTTATTTTTAGTATATCAGGATAAGAGAAGCAAAACTCTCAAAGAAACTTGCTTGATTCAGGTCATAAAATAATGCAGATTTACTAATGTTTAACTCCCTTTATCTCAGTTTCACCGAGTTTGGACCTGAATATCGATTATCGTCGGAGAAGTTAAAGACTTTGGGCTGGAAGGCCAGACCACTCGAAGAAACACTTGTTGATTCGGTCGAATTCTTCCGGCAGGCAGGCCTTCTAGAAGAAGTAGCAGCTTAATCCAGCAACTTTGGGATGTGCATGTGATCTCATGTATTCCAAGGTCAGATATTTGCATGATAAGTGTTTATTTTGTTGGAGAAATGCTTCATTTACACAATGGACTGTAAATTGCTCAGTGGTCATATAAAGAATTCATGCAAACTCCATTTTGACCTAATAAGAGAAACTGTGCTTGGTCAATTGCATAAATATTACATTTTTTTTAATATTCAGCATGCCTTTAACATAGTTCTTGGCCATTTGTTATTTTGTTGAAATTATTATTTATGATCCATGCTCGATTTTTTTTCGCCCGATAGGTTTGGCTGACATGGTTGTTTGTTCATTACATTACGATTCGTGCGTCAATAAGGTTTGGATGCAAGGATGGTTCCTTAGGCTTCTAATCGCCCGCAGTATATGATAATTGGAGAGAACCAATATTTGATGTTACTTCTAGTACATTGGAGAAAGGAAGATTCAGATCATCGTCGACTTTAGGGATGCTCACAAAATAAATAATTCATGAATAATTCGGTAATCGATTCGTGAACATTCGATTAAGATTCGTATTTTTCAAATTTGAATCCAAATTCGAATTCAAGTGGCATTTGAATCTGATTCCGGATAATATTATCTTTGTTGCTAAGATTCGCTTATAGTTTGCGAATAATAACAATATCTATATTACAAATGAAGATGATTTTGGTCATTTGATTAAAGTCTATTATGTCTCATATGAAGTGAATTTGAATTTGAATCCAAGTCTGAATTTAAATTTGAATATATGGTTTTTGAACGAATCTAAATCTGAATTTCGGCATTGTATGACAAATTTGGATTCGATTGAATATGTGATTTAGAATGACTATGAATCCAAATTTCCGCGATCTATGACAAATTTGAATTCAATTGAAGAGATATTCGACTCGATTGTAACGATTGATTGTAGGGGCAAAGCACGTGTCTGTCACTCATAGTGTATATATATATATATATACTATATTAAAAGGATTTATGCCATAGTCACAAAATTAAGGATTTTAAAAGCCATTCATTTAATCTTAGATGTTCATCACCTTATATTCATTTCTGCGTGCTTCCTAAAATACTGTCCGACTCTCAGCATAAGTATTTCAGAGAGAGAGAGGGACAGAGTGAAAGAGGAGAGAGTTGGGAGAGAGGAGAGAGATGGGAGAGAGTGCGGCCGTGAAGGAGAGAGAGCTGGGATAGAAGGCGGCCGGGAGGGAATTTAAATTAGAAATAGATATTTGTTAGGGAGTAAGACTCTGTTTGGTTGGGATGTTGCTGATGGAAAACTGCTGATGAATTGTTGCTGATTGAAAAAATTCTGATTCTGGAAAACACCGTTTTGTTAAAAAACTGTTTGGGTGAAACAGAGTTTACAAAACGGAGTTTTCGAAAAATTATTTGGATACAAAACGAAGTTTTTAGTAAAAATGGAACATGATGAACAAGTAGAAGAATGAATAGTACACATCCAAATGAATCTGGTGATATGCACCTAAATATCTGTCTGATCTGATCCAAGTTCATGTACTTGCATTATTCGCATATGTTTAATATTATTATTACTGTAATGTTGTTTGCGAGCGGTGGATTTTGGTAAATGGTTTATTTATAGTGTTGATTTTTCAATGCCGAATGGCTGGTTGTGAACAGAATACACATACTCCTCATTATAATCCTTAACCCTAGAACCATCAATATGGAAAAACAAATAACAAAGGGGTTGATTTCCTCATTTCTAATTCATTTCAAATCCTAAATAAAAATTATCCTAATCATCAACAGGAAATTTAAAGAACAAAAAGGGCTTATTTTCTCCTTTCAGATTCATGTCGAACCATTAAGGAATAATTGCAAAGTGATACCTTGAACAGGATTTCAGATCTTCAAAACAAAAAAGTCTTCAGAATTATGCGGAAGAGGAAAGACAAGGAAGAAGGTTATCAGAACTGGATCTGAAATTTCCTGTTGATCTGAACTAAAAATTGCGGATGGCGCCTAGAGGGTATTCCTTGTTGATCAGAACTGGATCTTTAATCCTATCAGAACTGGATCTGAAATTTCCTGTTGATCTGAACTAATTTTTTATAAAAGTCCTGAACTGAAATTTCCTGTTGATCTGAAATTTTCTGTAGCTCCACTTCCAAACTAGCGATGCCTCCAGAAAACGGAATCGGGAAGATGAAGATCACCGGAAATGACGAAAATGGAGAAAAGTGAAGATGAAGATCACCGGATCTCATGTCATGCCTCCAGAAATCTGAATCGGGAAGGAGTGGACGGGAGCAAACAACGAATCACATCGGACGAATCACATCTGAATCGCGGAGGAAGAGGATGGGAGGGTTTCGCGAGAAAGAGGATGGGTGCGGGTGTCGCGAGAAATCGTGAAGTGGGGGAACGGAGAAAAAAAATTGCGGATGGCGCCTAGAGGAAAACATCGGTTGTTAAAAAACGCATTTTTTGGGGTCAGCCGAACCAAACGCTGCTTTTTTCCTAAACTGCGTTTTTTGCCATCCGCACCGCAATCCATCAGCCTAACCAAACGCCACCTAAGAGAGGGAGAGAAAGGGGAGGAAAAATAAATTTGTGTATGTCAACGCATATATTTTTTATAAAATAAAAATTATAATCGTGAATCGTGATTTAGATTTTTTTACGGTCAGTTTGAGTACTCATATGTATATATTGCGGGCACAACCCCCCTTGATGCGGGCACAGCCCGCAACGACACATCCAGCACGGATGAAGCCCATGCGGATGCGGGAAGCCTGCCTAGATGTAGCTGAAGGTTGCCCGAGAGCATCGAGCAAGGGCGACATAAATGCTCGTCTGTGTTTATATATATATATATATATATATATATATATATATATATATATATATATATATATATATATATATATATATATATATACGAGTGACAGGCACGGGCCTCCGGCCCGATGGCTACGCGCCACAGTACCCGGCCAACAACGGCGGGCTTCGGCCGCCACGCGTGGGCTTCGCAAAAGTACCGAACCACCTCCTTTTTAAAATTAATAAAAAAATAAATTAATTCGTCTGGCGCTCGGGATTACTTCGTCGACCCATAACGATAATTTAAGAAAAAGATAGTATACTTATACGAATTATATTATACATATATTTATATAAATTTCTTTTATAAAAATACATAAATTATAACATTATAAGTATAAATTATTTGAAATGTTAGCATAATTGCTTACTTGGCTCATTGGTTTGAGTTGTTCTTGCTGTCCTTGAGGTCCTGGGATCAAAACCGGACAACTGCATTTAAATTAAAATTTAATTTTAATAGCTGGCGCCTCTCGATTTATAGGGATAAAATCGTAATTTCACATAGGTTTAGGACACCCTAGTGGTAGGTTTAGGAGACCTATAAAAAAGTAACGGACGGCCATGATTGATCCGATGATCGGACGGCTGAGATTTCATGATCGTCCAGATCGGATATTTGATCAGACGGCTGCTGAATAATGCATTCATATCGGACGGTTATGATTAATTCCATGAATTATAAATTCATTACTATCGAGAGACCACGATACTTCTTTATTATATAGTATAGATATATATATATATATATATATATATATATATATATATATATATATACGAGCATCTTCGCACGGGCTACGCCCGTGCTCGATGCTCTCGGGCGGCCTTCGGCCCCATCAGGTGGGCTTCGCCCGCCTGCGCACGGGCTTCGCCCGTGCTTGATGCTCCGGGGCCTTCGGCCGCATAGAAACGGACCCCGCTTCCACGCAATTCAATTAGAGAAAGCACATATTCAATTAGAGAAAGCTCACTGACAATACAATGTTTTTTATTAAAACCAAAATATATCACCCTAAGATTTTTTTTTTATCTCTTGTACAGGGAAGCCTAATCACTAACTGCATACCATTGAATTGTTTTGCTGACGGGCTTCAAAAAAGAAGATTATGATCCAAAATTCAAGCGAAAATTAAGATCCAAAATTCAAGTGAAAATTAAGATCCAAAATTCATGTGTTTTTGTTTCTATCGGTTTCTCATTGATTTCAGATTTACGATCCAAAATTCAAGTGAAAATTACACACATACTTGTGTGATGAAGATGCGAAGGCAAGAACAAAAATCGAGCAGCGATAGTGACATAGCAAAATTTGGGATTTAGTAATTAGTATATAAATATTGACATAGTTGATAGTGTAAAAGTAAGGAAAATAACAACAGGTTTATCTGTGCTCAAGATGCGAAGCCAAGGAGGTGCTTGTTGATTACTGCAGGGAAGGAACCACCAAGATTTCTAATAATTGCTATGTCAAATTGTGCATAATAGGAAACCTATATCCAAATGTTAAATGATAGCTAGACGGGAGGAAACTAAGGCTTTGTTTGGGGGACTTATTTTCACCGGTCAAGCAGTTACGACCGCATGAATCTGACCGTAATTAAGGTCCGATTCATGCGGTCATAACCGCTTGACCGGTGAAAATAAGTCCCCCCAAACGAAGCCTAAGCAGGGAAAGATCGCCTATTGCTTGTGTGTGTCTCTCCATCATTCAATTCCCTCTTCCTCTTTATCTTTGCGTCTGTCTAATTGATCTGTCTTTCATTCAGAAATTTCGGGTTCTAAAAACCGGCATGCATGACGCTGCATGCAGCGCCGGGCCGGGCCGCAGAGCGGGGTAGATGGATTTGGTGTTTGCGGAAGTGGCATCATCAAGATTTATATCAAACTACACACTTAATTATGCACACAAATTAACAGTAATTAGCCGCTCTAATTAATTATACTAAAGCTAGCTGCTGCAACTCTGCAAGGTCAGTATGTTCCTATGTCCCTCGCTGCTAATTAATTGTATTGCCTAGTGCAGGATTCAATATCCATAATTATGCACACAAATTAACATTAATTAGCTTCTCTAATTAATTATACTAAATCTAGCTGCTGCAAGGTCAGTTTGTTCCTATGTCCTCTACAGCTAATTAATTTTATTGCTTCATGGAGGAATCAAATCCATAATTCATTATGACAAATTAAAGCTTATGCAACATCAATTCCAAAGGGCTCCAGAACATTATCTGATGAAACATCAATGGGAACAACAAATTCAGCAAGAGTGGAAATCTCAAAGTTGCAATTGCACATGAAGCAAACCTATTTGGAAGATTCAGATTCTGAGATCAGCTGTGAAATGAAGGCGGGGAGAGGGTTTTTACGTCCAAATGGAAGCTTCAGATTTTGAGATAGCTGTGAAATGAAGCGGAATTGCTGAATATTAAATAAATAGGTAGATCAGTTTCAAAGCCTTACCCCACAACATTGAAGAGACAATTGTTGTCCGACGGTATAACTCTCCTCACCACAATGCCGTCCATGTCCACCTGAGAAGAAAAACACAGTTGCAGCTTTTCAGGATCCCAAAGTCCTCAACAGAGTCCAGGATCAACACTTTGGAGGAAAATTAAACCAATCCACAGCTGGGAATCAGCTAAAAATTCAAGGCGGAGGAGCCAGATGCCGAAACAATGGGAAGAAATATGGAATCAGCTAAAAATTCAAGGCGGAGGAGCCAGATAAATCGCATTAGGAAGAGAAGCAAGGAGAAGGAGAAGCACAGCTTTGGCAGAAGGAGAAGGAGAGCGACACCGACGGAAAAATCAAAATAGGAAATCACGAAATCATAACCTAGATCATAAGAAATGAAACGCGTACCGGCGGCCTACGGCGGCTGCTCGCGATGAAGGAGAAGATGCGGTTGAAGGGTGGTTCTATGCGTGAAGAGGAAAAACAGCGGCGTGAGGAGGAGAAAGCGGAGGGGTTTGGGAAAAGAATCAACGACGGCGGAGTTAAAAGCGGAGAATAGCGGCGGTTAAGTGGCGAGGGTTTTTTCGGGAAATCAGGCGCGTGAGGAAGAGGTGGGAGGGGTTTTCTGGGATTTCACCGATGTGATGGACAGAGAAAGCTGCTATGACGGAAAGAAGGGACGGAAAACACAATCGCACTTATTAATAGTAGATATATATAAGGACTGTTTGAAAACGATTGGAGCATGGGGCCCAAACATTCTGGTGAATGAGGACGGATGAGCACTGCACGTGCGAGTTAGTGCAAGAAAGCTGCTTGAGTAGGCTTTAACGACGCTGAACAGCATGTTGAAAAAAGCTGCTGGGTGCAAAACTCAGCAGCTTGTCTCGCGATCTTCCACTGTTCCATTTACACATGCGAGCATATGAAAATAAATTATCCTATATTCCTTTAAAATGGTTTATATAATTTAATCTTTGGATAACAATGATTCAATATTCTAGAGAAATATTTTTAAAAAGAAATTAAAATTATGGAGAATTATTTGACAAATAATTATTATTCTCTCTCTATGTATATATATATTAAAAGGGGAAAATTAACTTTTTTTATTTTACACCTTTTTATTATCAAAATTTTTAATTTCTTTAATTTATGTTTTTTTAAAAAAATTGCTCTCTTGTAGACAAAGTCTCTAACTTATAATAAAAATGTGTTCTCTATGGCGCTCCGGGATTTGCGAGCGGCGGGAGCACTTTCATATTAGGAAAATGTCGTGGCCGGAGTACAATCACGTGGGGTATCTAGGGCCCTCTGTGCACTATCACGGTCGAAGTATTGTCGTGATTGGTCATAGAGGCGGAGCCCGTGCTTGTTACTCATATGTCTGTCCATATATATATTGGTGATGCTATTAGAAGTGTATAATATTTATCTTAAATGTCACTTTAGGTTCTATTTGAAAGTTGAAGAGTTGATAAGATGACTATGAAAGAGTAATGTGATTAATTTTTAATCAGTTGATCAAAGATAGAATTTTTTTATTTTTGTGAGTGATTTAGGACATTGGGCCACAACAATAATGTATTTATCTACATTCCAAGTTAATACTAGGATCAAATAGATAATTAATAATATATACTTAATTATAGATAAATTATAGACCTATTAATATTATTTGATCAAACTACCTTCTAGTATTTCATGAACCCTTGTTGAGAGCCCTTCGTCTGCCTTCTCTCGCTCACAAAGCCAACAGAGAACCGCGCGTAGAAAAAAAGAGGTGTTGCAACTTCGTTCGGCAAAATGTGAGGATTGTGTCACAATCGTGCACCGGACTCTCACCATAGTTTTGAGAGATATCCATTCCCCACCGCTGCATCTTATTTTTGTGTTTGAAAAAGCAGGTCAAACAGGACCTATTCTTATATCTATACTATTATAAAAAGAAATATCAATGACTTTTAAAAGTCATGAATTAAAAATCCATTAAATTAATCTTAGCCGTTCATGCCCTCAAATCCACCTTTAATTTAAAATATTTGTTGTTACACCTTCTCCCAAAATCCCGACAGCCTCTACGTTATTTTCTCCTATGTCACGACACCTCCTCATCTCTTCGCGATTTGCTCTGCCTCCTCAAACCCGCCTCTTCATGATATCGAATTCTTCAAAATTCTCGCCATCTCCATTCCACGAACCCTAACCCTGCTTTCCAATTTCCCTCACCGGCACCGAGAACATTTTGGCGCCGTGTGAGTGTTACGATCCCGTGTTCTGGAGTGGATTGCGATTGCACGAGAAGGCCAAGAAGGTGGCCGGGAGGGGAAAGAAAGAATCAGACGAATGACCTAGGCGGTGGCCGGAGGTAAGGGAGACAATTGGACAGGGTAAACAGATGAATTAAGAACCATTTCCATTAACATCATAATCCTCTATTACAGCCTGATAACCCTATTTATAGTGAATAATTACAAAAGGAATACTACAACAGCTAAATATTTTGAATTATAATAAAAGGGTAGATCAATCTCGACCGTTAAATGGATCCTGCGGCCCGCGTGCTTCCTGTGAGATGTTGATGAAATTCGCCCTTTGATTAGCTTCTGTCTTATCCCTGCTGATAACAGCTGGTAAGTGAAGTACGTGGCTTTTTTGTGATGCCACCATCATAGCCGTTGCTTTTAAAAGGAATATCTAAGACCGTTGGATGGTCCAAAGCCCTAAATCCTAACAGTGAGATGTTATGATCTAAAAGGAATATCTGGCACAGTGTAGACGGACGATCTGAGACCGTTGGATGGCATTGCCGCAAGATTCGCTCGGCTCGGCTCCTTGTTGAGAGATTTTGGGTTCTCTTTCAAAAATAGCTGAAATTAGAAAGTGATAATATTCAAGCTCTGAGGAAGTTGATTCCGTTATTGTAGTACTGTAACGACTGTGTGAATAAATTACAGTGACACCACATCAAGCATAGTTTTATTATATTTCTTGATTTTTATTTTGAAACTTCATCTTTTTTGACACACTCAAACTTTATGTAATGATAATAATAAAGGCTCAGGTTTAAGTGTACAGTGCTCGTGATTGAAGCATATCAACATCAGTTCATCACATTTGGGCGCTCAAAGTAGTGAACAATTGGGCCCAAAAAGGAGCAAAACTTAAAATACGAGTATAGGCTCAGAATTTGTGAAGCTCCTCCCCATCCCACAATCACGCTTTTAGGAGAACGATGACCTAGGGGTTCTCTTTTGCTGTTAGCCCTGCACTTGTTCAAAGCCATTAAGAGGTGCTAAGTCCTATTTGAGGCTCAATTTCTCGCGCACTGTCGTTGTCTGGGTACAGTCGTGACTGGCCGTAGGGGCGGAGCCCCGTACCTGTGTGCGCGTGCGCGTGCGCGTGTGTGCGTGTGCGTGTGTGCGTGCGTGGGTGTGTGTGTGTGTGCATGTGTGTGTGTGTGTGCGCGCTATATATACAAAAATATATCAGCAGACAATCACAATTCACAGAGTAACACCGACGCCCACCAAATATATTAGGACTGTCTGATCTGATTAGATCATAACATCTCATTGATCTCTTAAACCTGGAGAAGTAGGCTGTTCTAAACCTATATTTTAATAAGACACCCTACCCTACGATGGAAAATTATCATTTTATCCTGAAATTTTTTTAAATGAGGACGAACTGAAACAAAGCCCGTTCTGCTTAGCCCGTATAAAACTAAAGCAAAGTCCAATCTGCATGGCTGGCTCACTGCATAGGGGTACAGGTGAGGTAAAGTGCACTTTTGCACTTTACCGTACAGTTCACCGATCCAACGATTTGCGTGGATCAGTATATATATCTCAAAATACACACATCTCAAAATATGTGCTCTGATCCGCATAAACAGAGCAAGGTATACAAATCAACCGTGCTCTCTGGATAGATTTTTAAAAAAACTTCTTGGTTTTTTTAAATTTCGTTTACAAATAAATTATATTATGAAAAACAAATTAATATTTATATTCAAAATATACTTTATTATTAAAAAAATGTAAATATAATTTTTTTTCATTTATAAAAAATTTCAAAAAAAACATGAATTTAAATTGTAAGCCCGCCGGGGGCGGGCGAAGCCCGCTGCCGCAGCTGTAGCCCGGGTATTATCGTGCGGGATATGGGGGATCCTGTGCACTATCACTTATGTGTGTGTATATGTTGGGGTTCATATGCCAACAGTTCGCATTTGGAGAAGTGCGGAGAAGGAATCACGTCCGTCCATTTTAATCACACGTCGCTACTTTTTAATTTTTTTTCCAGAACCGGTGGCAGCAACCGGCCGCCAGGCTGGGAAAAAAATTAAAAGCAGTGACACCGGCGAGATTGCTTTTGTGCCTTCGATTAGCTTCACGTCCGTCCATTTTAATCCACTGTTGTTTTTGTGCTTGTCGACGGCCGGCGGCGCACGGAAGGGCCGGCGGCGACCGCGGAGCGGGAGACCACCGCCGGCCCACAGTTGTTGTGGTTTCGCCACTGGCCACCGCTGCTGGTAGAATGTGCGCCGCCCGCGGGATTTGGAATCAACGGCCTGGATCCCCGCTCTATATAGAGAGAGAGAGAGAGAGAGAGAGAGGGCGGCATCAGGTGCGGATAATCCTGAGTGCGAATATGCCAATAAAGGATCTAGATTTCTGATCAGGCAGCTGCCGCATTTCCAGGCGGTGTGTTCCACAACTGCGGCAGGCCGAGACCAACTAAGGGACGGCAGTGGTTGCCCGGCCGGCGGCGACAACACCCATTCTGTGCGCTGCGGGCCGTCGCAAAATCAAGTCAACCGCCACTGCGGTCAATCCAAACTCCCATCGCGGCAGCCGGTGGCCGGCGAGCCCGCAGCCGGCAGCCACCGCGCTGGGAATCTGCGGTGCAAGAGGATCACGCTATTGCAATTTTTTCTCGCAGCCGCCAGCCGCCAGCCGCCGCATATCTGCGGTGCAAGAGTCACGCGTACCGGAACGAACAGAGAGAGAGATGAATAATTATACTAAATTTAGAACAACAACTCACTCTAATAGTTTGCAACAATATCATCATTCTAAGGTACAACTAAATCACTTGAAAGGAAAATTTTGGAAAAAAGCACAATGATCTCAGCTTAGTGTACTGCCATTAATTTATCTGCAACAGTTTCGTGAGATTTCTTCATAAAACTCTCAGCTGGAGGTCAGAGTATCCAGCATTAGCTTTGTATCTTTCGAAGAGATCTTCCATGGCCGCAATGAACTGACCCTGAACTTCATTTACCTGCAACAACAACAACCAACTTACATTTACTCCCACCGTAAGTACTATAGAAAAAGTCCCGCCTTTTGAATTAATTCAAGGAAAAATGCCCCAGAACACTATAAAATGGAGACACGAGGAAGAGAACTGAAAAGGGATTTTATTTAACCTCTTCAATAGATGGCTCTGGATTTTTCTCGAGCTCAATGGGCTTGCCTACTACAACATGGAATAGGCTGTCTAAAAGGGACTGGTGACCTGCATTATTGGTAAGAAGAAAAGAAACAAAATTGAGAATTTTTGGAAGGCGTCAATTAAGAAAGTCTGTGAGATTTGTAAATGAGAGAGCTTTTCTAGTTACCAAAATTTTCCCCAGAAGATGATAGGGGTGAACTTGATTGCTCTGGCAATCTGGATAAATAGTTTCCCATGGGGTTTCATCCAATTATAGACATAGCTCTGCATAGTAAACAAATTATAAACACACAGTTTAATAATCATAAATAACAAGGGAAACATTTTTAACATTTCTTCTCCAAATTTTTTTGTTTTTTTCAAGTTCTAACAAATGTTCTTTTCTGCTACAAGGTGTAAGAGGACCTTAATTACCTGACCAAAACAAAAAACAGGAACCAGGGGTCGCCCGGTCGCCATTGCAATCCTTATAAACCCCCTTCTTGATTTGAGAAAAGCGACCTAATTATCAAATCAGAACACAGTTTAATCAAAAAAAAAAACAAAAAAGGCGGGCTACAGAGGCAGTTTGAGGCGATTTTTTTTAATGCTTTAGATTCTCTGTATAAGGTATATTACAGAGTAGAGAAGATGAATAAAAATAAAAGAAAACACAAGTGATTTCATTTTAGCACACCTTAGAACTTCCAGCACAATTAGATCCTAGGGCCCCCGGCCTATAGCTTAGCCCAATGAAAACATTGTGGGACCCATAACCCGTGGGTCCTAGGACTGAATATGGATTTGCCACCACTATGTTGAAGTTATGCATCAAATTTAAAACCAACATGGGATCTATGTTGAGTGCATAATAGAAATTATTGTCTTGGGCTTCATTTGGCCCGGCGTTCTCACCGGGCCTTTGGAGCAAATGCTGCCGGACAACGGGGCATCAAACGGGCGCCGGCGGCGTCTCCTCCCGTCGCGCACTAATGAACAGTCTGCAGCCACTCCTCCTCACCGCTAGTTCGAAAGCTCCGTCTGCTCCCGCTGGTTGCGAACACCACTACCACGCCCCAAATGAGGCCTTAGTCGTCGTAATTTAGGTCTGCGTGAACCTCCCCTAACTCCTGCATAAGTAGAAGGAACTTCCCCTCTAACTCTGCATAATTAGAGGAACCTCTCTTCAAACTATGCATAATTAAAAATTCTCCCCTCAAAACTACATTGTTAATATACAACCAAAAAAAACCAGCTGGAGGAAGATTTTTTAGGAATTTATGCTAGTTAACAAGATAAATATATGCTCTATTTGGAATGGCCGTGTCGGTATGAAAAGGGGTGGTGGTAGTAAAGAATAGTGGTGGAAAAAGCAATAAAAGAAAGAAAAGCATGAAAATGAGAAAAACTCGTTTTAACTTTTCCAAAAAGTCCTGAAAACACATTTTTGACACAAACACTTTTTCCACCATCACTAAAACCAAAAACCTTTATAATAGCAATGGCGACAAAAATAGAATTTTTCACACCGCCACCACCATCCCAAACATAGCCTTAAGAGCAGTGGCGGATCCAAAAACTTAATAATGGGTGTGCACAATTTTTTTTTAACGTTCTCATCTTATCAAAGTTGTTTCTCTCATCTGGCCACCGTTTTTGACGTATAAGTAATCAAAATTCATTGCCTCGACGAGAGGAATCCAAATACATTAAATATTTTGATAATTTTGAAAGACAACGGGGAGGTTCATGTAATTATGCAAAATTTAGAGAAAAGTTTTTCATAATTATTCCTACATAATGAATTCAACACTTGAAATTCCCTTATATGTATGACAATCAGGTTCAGAATGGGTTTAAGACCCTCCCCAACCAACAACAAGGTTTCAATGCGAAACAATGGAGAGACAAGGTCAAAATTTTCAAATGAAAAGCAGCGAGTCTAAGGGCCTGTTTGGGAACTTTTCAGAAAGGAGAAGGAGCGGTCAAAAGGATGGTAGGAAAAGGAGCCTATTAGAAAAGGAGAACTGTTTGCTTCTTTTGCCTTTTCAAAAAGGAGACACTTTATAAATCGTTTGAGTTGCGGTAACTTTTTTTATTATAGGAAAAAAGACGAAATTATTTCGCCAGGGCAGGTTAGCGAATTTTTCACCGGGTGACGGTTTTTCTCGCCCGGGCGTGAATTTTTCTCCTGGGCGCGATATTTTCGCCCGGGGCCGATATTTTCGCCTGGGCGCCAATTTTTCGGCCAAACCCTATATTTTCGGCCGGGACCCAATTTTTCGGCCAAACCCTATATTTTCGGCCGGGACCCAATTATTCGGTCGGGTGTCAATTTTTCGGACGGACGCGAATTTTTTGAACGGGCGCAAATTTTCCGTATGAGCACGAATTTTTTCGGACGACGACAAATTTTTCGGACGGGCGCGAATTTTTCGGACGGGCACTAATTTTTCGACTAGGCGGGAAAATTTCGCCCGGACACGAATTTTTTGCACGGCGAGAATTTTTTGCACGGACGCGATATTTCCGCTCGAAAGCGAAAAAATCTTACAAGCTAAAAAAATACACGACCGGGCAAAAAAATCACGAACGGGCAAAAAATCACGTCGAGGCGAAAAATTCGCTCTCGGGCGAAAGAAATAGTGCCCGGGCGATAAACCACTCCTGATCAAAAAAATCGCGCCCGGGCGAAAATATCGCGCCCGGGCGAAAATATCGCGCCCGGGCGAAAATATCGCCCCCGGCCGAAAAAATCGCGCCCGGGCGAAAATATCACGCCCGGGCGAAAATATCGCGCCCGGGCGAAAATATCGCGCCCGGGCGAAAATATCGCGACCGGGCGAAAAAATCGCGACCGGGCGAAAATATCGCGACCGGGCGAAAAAATCGCGACCGGGCGAAAAAATCGCGACCGGGCGAAAAAAACGCCCCCGGGCGAAAAAAACGCGTGCGGGCGCAAAAATCGCCCGCGGGAGAAAAATCACGCGATGGCGAAAAAATCGCGCCGGTGTAAAAAAATCGCGCCCAGGCAAAGAAATCGCGTCGGTGAAAAAAAATCACGCCCGGGCGAAAAAAGCGCGGCTGGGCAAAAAAATCTCCCCGGGCAAAAAAATCGGCTCGGTCGAAAAAAAAATCGTGCAACGACAAAAAATGGCACCCGGATGAAAAAAACGCACCCGAGCGAAAAAATCACGCCGGACGAAAAACTGGCTCGGGCGAAAAATACACGCTCGGACGAAAAAAAATCATCCACGGGCAAAAAACCGAACTCGGGCGAAAAAAACTCACCCGGGCGAAAAACCGCTCGCCCAGGCAAAAAATTCCAGCCCGGGCGAAAAATGCCAACCAGAGCGAAAAATGCTAGCTCAGGCGAAAAATCCGCGTCTGGGCGAAAAATTCGCGCACGGGCGAAAAATTCGCGCCCGGACGAAAAATTCACGCCGGGCAAAAAAAACACCCGGCCAAAAAAATTACGCTCGGGAAAAAAATCGCATTAAGACAAAAAAATCAAGTTGTAGATTTTTTTAAGAGATAAATGTTTTTGGATGAGAAAGTGCTTTTCGAAAAGGTTGAAAAGTAGGTGACATGTGACTTTTCCAAAAGATGAGGAAATGGAGTTTTTTGCGGTAGCTTTTCCCACCGATAGACAATCCAAACGATCTATAAGTGGAACTATCTTCCTGTTGCCCCTATCTTAGATTTATATAGAAAATCTTAGGATTATAACGGGTATCGGATATCTATGTATCCGAACCGACCCGTTAAGCCTCCGAACACGTTATATGTCCTGAACAAGAATCTCCCTACAGAACCAGTTCTTCCCTTTATAAACCCTAAACAAGCATGCAAAACAAGTTTAAATCTACACAATCAAAAGGGGGAAAAATTTCAAAATATATTAATTAATTAACCTCAGAATCATGATTCATATGAAGCATCTCCTGTATGCCCCCGGGCACAATGACGCAGCTGTAACCAGCTTCCAAATACTCGGTAAAATTCTTTCTGCTGGCCTCAATCGCCCCCATCCACGTCCATATCTGCCTCAGAAATGGCGTCAGAAAAACCTGCATCCCAAGAATCAAACACAGACGAATTGAAGCCCCAATGTACAGATCAATCTGAACAGCTACTAATCGACCAAAACTCACCGCGCTGCTCGCAAGAACCCTAATCTTTGGCAATGGCATGAATCCGGTATGCCCGCCAAGAGCGCACACACCAATCGGCACCACCGAATGCGGCTCATACCCAAAAACTGCAGAAATCAATTTCATCAATCAGTGGAATTAATTGGGGATTTAAGATCCATAATCAGTTCAGAAAGCATTCGATTAACCAAACAACCTACCGTAGGACTGATTCGGATCAAATGCCTTAATGTCCTCCACATGAAGGGTTACCGGAAAATACCCGACGGCGTGTTTGCAGATAAACCTGAAACAAAATCTCCAAAATCATCACGCACAAAAAAGAGCCCTAGATTAGCTCGGAAATTAACCTAATAAAGGGATTTCGGATAAGAATACGGACATGGAAAGCTTCCGCCCCCATTTGTTCTCGTCGTTGAGCGGAATCACCATGAATAACAGCAGCAGCGCCAAAACCCTGCAGATTGAGGAGCGGGTTGAGCAAATACAGGGGCGAAGAACAGGGGAAGGAAGATCGGAGAAGAGAATGACGAACGCAATGGCGAGGCGGGCGGGAAGGAAGAGAAGCGAGGCGATGACGAGGGCGGCGTTTAAGTGAATGGCGCCGAGCCAGACGGCGAGGGCGACCATCGTGCGCACCATGGAGTACTCTGTTCCATGGAAAACCGCCGAGGCGGTATAATCCGTCGGAATACCGACTCCGGCGGCGCCGCACATTTGAGTGAAGCCGAGTCGACGGCGAGCGGGAGGAAATTTGCAGGTTTATAGCTTCGAATTAATAGGAGGAGACGAAGAGGCTCCCTCGTCGTATTTATAGTTGGGGAATTTTGCATTGTCGTTTTCTGATTTTGTTTTAATTTAACAAATATTTAAAATTCGGAATGTTATTTTAATTAATTATATATATTTATATTTATACAAATTACGGGTGGGCTCCACGTTAACGCATGGTTCTGTCATGCAAACACGTACTGGTTCGTAGCACGTAATTTGCGAGGCGGCGGACAAGTGCCGTCAATTCCACATCTCGAGAAGGGATTTGGACCGTAGGATTCGGGTGCACACTATATATGGAAATAAATAAATAAAAATAGTTTCTGAATATATATATATATTCATGAACAAAAATAGAAAATTGTTCTATTTTATTTATTAATATATATTTTTTAAAAAGTTCATCAATTGACACGTGTCTGAACTGAACACTTTAAGATCGAAAATAAGCCTAAAAGAACTCCTAAATAACTGACAGTGTAACGACAGTAAGACGACGCTAAAAAAATGGAAGCAAAGAGAAACGATGTTAAGTTTTGTTGGGTTATTGGTTTCAGATAAGAATTTGGATCCGAATCCGAACCGATAAAGGATATAGTAAAAATTTGAATGTAGGCTGTGTAGTACTAAATTTTAAAATACTTCAATGGATGGAATCATAAATTATAATTGAATTCTCTTGTACCCATGTACTTAATTCCATAATTATATATATGGAATTAAGTACATATATATAAATATATATGATATGGTTTCTTAAACGATGTTTTTAAAAGTCGTTGGATAAATATCAAACGTCCGATCTTGCTTCATTATTCAGCATCGTCCGATCTAACTCATCCTTACTCTTCAAATTTTCGTAGGTATCCTAAACTTATTAGGGTTGGGTGTCCTAAACCTACTATTAGGAGGTCCTAAAATTATGTAAATAACTTCAAAACAGGCTTAATTAGCTGCTAGAACCGAGCGCAATCAGCCCGCCAAGCGGCAAGCCCGCGCAGTCCCCCGCAAAGCAGCATGCCTGCCTGCCAGCCCGTCAATTAGGCAGCTCAGCTGATTTCAAACATTGATTGTGGAATGAGGAATATAAACTCGAAATTGAAGTTGTAACAGACGGTGTGGGACTAAAAAGAAGGCGGTTCTTTTTAAAATTAATAGTTAATGGGGTAGCCAAGCCCGCCGGTCCGATGAAACATTGCAAGCTGTGTAGCCCCGCCCAAAATACAACATTTTTCAATTATTGAGTGCAATTTTTTTAATTTATACCGAAATATATTACTTTATCCCACGATATGAGACTAAATTTGAGCAAGATTTTATTATAAATTAAGAAAACACTAATAGGCGCACGCCCGGGGAGCCTCGATCCTCCAACTGCCACTTTTGCAATCACGTGTCTTATCCATTAGCCCAAGACTTTCAAGTTTTATTTAACGTACAGTTTTATATGTAGTAATTTTAATGAAATTAATTTAGAATTAACTTTTTTTGTTTCCATTAAATTAAAAATAATTTTTTTATTTGTACTAATATTAATTCTAATCGTCGGGGGCGGGCAAAGCCCGCCGGGAGGGGCGGTGCCGGGTACTGTGGCGCGTGGTCATCGGGCCGGAGGCCCGTGCCTTTCACTCGTGTGTGTGTGTGTGTGTGTGTGTGTGTGTGTGCGTGTGTGTGTGTGTGTGTGCGTGTGTCTATATACTAGCATCTTCGAATTCGCCCGTTCTCGATGCGTCGTTGCGGGCTTCAGCCGCTTGACAACGACATTGGTTGTAGGCGACAACATTTGTCGTGGACGGTGTTATTGGTCGTGAGTGCGACATTTATCGTGGGTGACGACATTGGTCGTGGGCGGCAATATTGTTCGCGGGCGGCGTCATTGTTCGTGGATGGTGACATTGTTCGGGGGCCGCGACAATGTTCGAGGGCGGTTACATTGTTCGGGGGCGGTGACATTGTGCAGGGGAGGCGACTTTGTTCCAGGGCGGCGACATTCGTCGAGAATGCCTGTTCTCGATGCGGCGCCGCGGGCAGCGCCCACATCCAAACGGACTTCGACTGCAAACCAACGACAATGTTCGTGGGCGCAACATGTGTCATGGGCAGCGATATTTGTCGTGGATACGACATTTGTTTTGGGTGGCGACATTGGTCGTGGACGGCGATATTATTCGTCGGTGGCAACAATATTGCTGTGAGCGTGGACATTATTTGTGGGCGGCGACATTGTTCAAACGGGCTTCGTCTATTCTCGATGCGGCGCTGCGGGTTTCACCCGCGAACCAACGACATTGGTCGTGGGCGCCAACATGTGTCGTGGGCGGCAATATTGGTCGTGGTGCCGACATTGGTCGTGGGTGGTGACATTACAAACGGGACGACATTGTTCATTTGCAAGTAACACACACATACATGCAAAGTTCATTCTTGCAATGAAAAAAAGCTCGGGATGGTACTTGGAGTCGGCAGTTAGCACTCTGTATCTTTATGTGAATGCGTCGTCCCATGCACAGGCGGACCCACCTTCGGACACACCCGGGCACGTGCCCGGGTATGATTTTTCGCGAATTTCACCGGGTAGAACCGTTTATCGCGCATCCTGCTGCTTCCCATTTCCGCGCTTTGCCCTAGCCGTTCCCATTTCCGCGCTTTGCCCTAGCCGTTCCCATTCTGCTGCAGCCTGCAGTCCGCCGTCGGCTCGTTCCCTCGAGGCCCGCTGCTTCTTCTTCTCTGCAAGGCTCGACATCTGCTGCAGTCCGCCGTCGGCTCGTTCCCTCGAGGCCCGCTGCTTCTTCTTCTCTGCAAGGTTCGACACCTTCTTCTTCTTCTTCTTCTTCTTCTTCTTCTTCTTCTAAGTTAAGCTTTCCAGATTCTTTATTTAAGTACAAATTTTAATTTTCTAATTCCCTATTTCCCTGCAAACATTTTTGATGTGTATTCTTACTTTCTCTTCATTTTGAAGATACTGGTTAGCTGTTGATAAACTTCTCAGGTTTTATAATTAAGGGATCACCAGATTTAAGTAGATGTTAATATGCAGAGACATAATAAATTGAATGAAATTTAAAAATCAAGCATCATGGCTGTCTTATAATCAAACACCGTAGCTAAAATTTGCCCTAAAAGGAATCATATTGTGTAAAGAGATTACCTAAGATAGAGTGAAGAAAAAAAAATAACTTTTTGATGCTCTATACTAAAATCCAGGAGACTCTTCAGGAGTAATCTACTTGATGGTTAGAGCATCTCCTGGAATTAAGAATAAACAATTAACCATGATGGATTGAGAAAAAGCAAGTCCAATTTTGTCACATGATGGACCACAGGAAAAATTTGTTTGGATGCATCTGTTTGAATCTAGAACAATCTCCCTATCACAAAATCAAGACTCATTCAATTTTCAAGCAATTTTCATACAGAATAAATTTGTTTGGATGCATCTGTTTGAATCCAGAACAATCTCCCTATCCAATTTTGTATTTATTCTTGTTCCTAGCATTAATAAAGATCAGTAATATTTATGAGTTCATAAGTTTTTCAGAATTTTTAAGCTAACATCTATTCATTAAAAGAAGCGTATCCTTAAAACTTGTAGATTAATATGGGAGGTAATATTTCTAGGTTCTTCAACTGATAAACATGGTGCTAGATAGTATTCCACTATTAATTCTATGATTCATCTTATATTTTGGTAGTTGTAGTTATGTTTCTCCACGAACAAGATATCATATTATTGCACACAAGAACATCAAATTGACTATAAGCTAAAAATTCAAGACCTACCTTCTGTAAAAAATGTAATAAATGAATTGTAAAACATGAATTAACTGCAGTTGATCACAAGATTTTAAAATATATATTTCCATTAATTAAAGCTTGAGGCAGGACCATTTCCTCATTTCAGAAATTTTATAAATGTACATTCAATGAGATCACAAAGAAAATATGTATTCCTTTGTTTGGGTATGAGCATGTATGCGTGTTTGAGTGTGTGTTCATGTATGTTATGTGTGTGTGTGTGTTCATATATATACATGTGTGTGTGTTCATATATATACATGTGTGTGTGTTCATATATATACATGTGTGTGTGTGTTCATGTATCCGGTTATTTAATTTAGTTCAATATAATTTGAAGGATGTAGAGCATATATAACCTTAGGAATTTCCCTCGCGGGCCTGGTACGGTCGCGCTTGGCCGTAGGGGCTTTGCCCCGTGTACCGTCAGGATTTGCCACCGTTTTGAATTCAGTCAATGATAAATTGTTATGGTCACACAATCAAATTAGATACTTTTTTGTTTGTATTTCAAATGTTGCATGGTTTCTACTTAGGTGTTCAATGGACAAGTTTCTTTCAAATGTGAGGTCAAATGAAATTTCTCAAGATTTTCAAGCATCGGGTTCATGTGGTAAAAGGAATCGATCTGAATTTAACTTAGATAAGCTACCTGCTGATCCAGGATTGAGGCAACCTATAAGCTCATATGATGTAAATATACAAGATACGATAAGAAGAAAATACTTGCATAATGGTCCTTGTCAACCGATTTTAGCTAATTTTCCACAAACTGAAATTGGAAATAAGGCACGCCGTTTCAACAAAAGCTGGTTTAATGAGTTCAAGGATTGGCTGGAATATAGTATAAAGAAAGATGCTGCATATTGTCTCTATTGTTACATTTTTCCACAGAGAGATTGTGATCTGACATTTGTATGTCGTGGTTGGAGATATTGGAAAGATAGGACAATATTAGAGAAACATATTGGAAATCACATGAGTGCACATAATAACTCCAAGAAGATGTGCATAGCTTTAATGAATCAGAAGCAAGGTATTCAAGTTGCGTTTTGCAGGCAGGAAGAAACACAACGTATTCAATATCGTGCTCGTTTGTGTGCATCAATAGATTGCATACGCTTTCTTTTAAAACAAGGGTTGTCTTTTCGCGGACATGATGAGTCTAAAGAATCCAGTAATCGAGGCAATTTTCTTGAACTTTTAGAATTCCTTGCATTACATAACAATGAGGTCAAGTCAGTGGTATTCAAAAATGCACCTATCAATTGTCAATTAATATCTCCAAAAATCTAAAAGGAGATAGTTTCTTGCATTGCATCTGAGATAACAAAGACAATTGTTCAAGACATTGGGGATAGTTGCTTTAGTATTTTGGTCGACGAATCACGTGATGTGTCCACAAAAGAACAAATGGCTGTGGTTTTGCGCTATGTTACTATCAAAGGTCATATTATGGAGCGTCTTCTTGGGTTTGTTCATGTTATAGACACAACTGCCTTATCATTAAAGAAAGCTATTGATAATTTGTTTGCAAAACATTGTCTAAGTATTTCTAAATTGCGTGGTCAAGGTTATGATGGTGCTAGCAATATGAGGGGTGAGTTCAAAGGACTGAAAACGTTGATATTGCAGGAGAATAATTGTGCTTTCTACATTCATTGTTTTGCTCATCAACTACAACTAATATTAGTAGCTGTTGCAGAAGATCATGTTGATGTTGCAGAGATTTTCACGCTTATTAACCTTGTGCTGAATGTTGTTGGCGGATCTTGCAAACGACGTGATTGTATAAGAGCATTAGAAGTTGATCGGGTTGCTTTAGAGCTTGGTTGCGGAGAGTTGGAAAGTGGTCGAGGGGCAAATCAACCACTTGAATTGAAAAGGGCAGGTGACACACGATGGAGTTCACATTATGGCACAATATTAAATTTTATTCGGATGTTCTCATCTATTGTTGAGGCACTTGAATTTATCAAGGTTGATGGTGCAGATGGGAATCAAAGAGGAATGACCAATACTTTAATTAAAAGTCTCTTGACTTTTAATTTTATTTTTCTCTTGCATTTAATGAAGAATATTTTATCCAAATCACATGAGTTATCACAAGCTTTACAAAGAAAGGATCAAGACATTGTTAATGCAATGAAGTTTGTAAAATTTACAAAACAGTTACTGTTGAATTTCAGAAATGAAGATCTTGAATGGAACTCCTTCATGACTGAAGTATCAAAATTTTGCACAAAACACCATATAGAGGTTCCTAATATGGATGAAAAATATATGCAAGCAGGAAGATCAAGACGCAATGAAAGAGAGATTACAAATTATCATCATTTTCGTGTTGAAATCTTCAATACAGTGCTCGATTGGACTTTGAACGGGTTAAATGATCATTTTAATGAAGTGAACACTGAACTACTTTTATGTGTTTCTTGTCTGGACTCTAGTGATCGATTTGCCTTATTTGATAAACAAAAGTTAGTTCGTCTCGCAGAATTGTACCCATCTGATTTTTCACCAGTAGAATTGCAACTGCTTGAAGGACAACTTGATATGTATATTATTGATATGCGCTCTTTACCAACCGACATGTTCTCTCATAGTAAAGGAATTGGTGGTCTTTTAAAAATATTGGTGGAGTTGAAAAAACAAGATCACTATCAGTTAGTTTTCAGACTTTTAAAGTTGGCATGTCTTCTACCAGTTGCAACTGCTACAGTTGAAAGAATGTTCTCTGCAATGAAGATTATAAAAAATCGTTTACGAAACAGAATGAGAGATGAATGGATGAATGACTGCATGATAGTTTATACGGAGAAAGATGTTGCTGAGGGTATTACTAATGATACTATTATTACAAAATTTCAGAATATGTGTCCACGAAAAGTGGTTTGTTGAACAGTATGTCATGTGTTTTTGGTTATTAACTTTTTATTAATTGCAATATTAGTTTAAATTTATTTAAGCTTTGCATTTAATTATTTATTTTAAAATTGTGTCCGGGTTAAGAAATATTTCTAGTTCCGCCCCTGGTCCCATGCGGCAGAAGGCTTGCTCTCCCAGAATCAACGACAACGACGATGATACGTGGTTGTTGATCCGAGATCAAATCGGGAAGTTTTAGAAGCTCTTTGAAGGTGCTAGCTAGTTGGATTTCACACAATTTTCATTTTATTTTCCACGTGATTATATGGTGTGTTGAATTCACAGCTTTGTTCTTGAGGTAAATGTTGTAGGAGGTTGAGGCAAGACAGTGCATGAAGTAAAAAATTGTAAATCAAAGCTTGATTCAACTACTACATTTGTGTTCTATGGTGAATTTAATGATTCTTTTAAGAAGCACCGGGGCGATCCTAAACACCAAATAGTAAATATCAAACCGTGCGCACCGTCTTGAGGAGAATAAATTTGCGGACAATCCAAACCAACAGAACTACCTTTTGTTTTTAAATGGCGCATGCGGCCACCAATGACCAACAACCGAAGAAACTAATCACTATCCCGCCACTTCCTAGTTTGTTTAAGGAACAACAACACTCAAGACTTTATCCCACTATAGTGGGGTCAGTTATATGGATCTTTTGTTGTCGTCATTGAGCCCTATCTTTTGTTAGTTTGTTTAAGGAAAATGGAATTAATTTTCACAATGCTATCTTAACAACCAACTCAATTTATAAAACTTGAATCCTTCAACAATTATTACCCAACTCAAATTAGAAGAATCCATTTGGCCTAAAAGAAAATCATCACTTAGATAAGAGCTTTACCTGCGAGGGTCGTTGAAACCCTGCTATTGTTAACATCTCTCTGAAACCATACGAAGTGCTACACAAATAGGGCATGGTGGTGAATGTAAGTAAGATCGAAGAGATGTGAAGGGGAAGCAACATTAATTGGCAGAAATACTTAAAGCAGTGGCATTCGTACGTCCCATTGAAGATAGAGGTGTAAGTTAATAAGGGATATTTTAAATGACATAACAAATGAATATAAAAAAACAGGGATGAGGATCATAGTCAGTAGATGCTGGTATTGAGACCTCAAGCAACATTATGTTGAACAATGCAGTAGTATAAGATGCAGGTATCGAGAATCCTGTTATGAAATCAGGCATTGCAAAGAGGAGGAGGGGTAGTTCAAGCGGAGAGGCTTGGTTCTCAGAAATTTCATACCTCTAACAAAAAAGGAAAATAATGAAGAAAACAAAGAAACGAAGAAGACAGAGGGTGGAGGAAGACAACATCGAGAAGAAATCGAGAAGATGAAGTCACTGAGGGGGCGGGGGCTTCTGGCGAAGGCGACGGCTGCGGCGAAGGAGACGGCTGCGGCTTCTGGCGAAGGCGACGGCAGCGGCTTCTGGCGAAGGCGACGGTTGCAGCTTCTGGAGAAGGCGACGGTAGCGGCTTCTGGCGAAGGCGGCGGTTTTTGGCGAAGAGGAAGGCGACGGTTGCGGCTTCTGGCGAAGGTAGCGGCTCTTGCGAAGGCGGCAATTTCTGGCGAAGGGGAAGGCTTCTCGCGAGAGAGGGCTTGAGGGAAGAAAGGGGCAGGTGATGCCCTATCCTATCAGAGAGATTTTATCGGGGTGGAGGAAGGGGTGGGGTTTCTATCGGGGATTAAGAGAGGGGGCACAATATATTGGAGAGAATGAGATCCAACAGCTGAAAGGTACTATTTTAGAGATCCAATGGCTGAGAGTGAAAGATTGGTGTGCTTTGAAGATATCTATATTGATTTATATTATACTATCGTGAAAACATTATATATTTCATTTAACATTTGCCTAATGGTCTGAGTTTTTCTTTGAACGTGTGTGAATGAATTATTGCCGAAGCATTATATACTTTATTTAATATTTTTCTAATGATTTAAGTTTATTTTTGCATGTGTGTGTGGACACCCTACCATAATAGGTATAAAAGTTCTAGTAAAAATAATCGTAAGGAATTCGCTAGATCGGAAGGTCTAGGTTTTATGGTCGGATGGGTTACACCATAAGTGGATATCTTTATATATTATTATGCATAAACGAGTGACAATGCACAGGAGGGCCCGTGCCCTGCGCAACAGTATTGGGTGTATGCGGCCCGCCCCCGGCGGGACGGAATATTTAAGGTTATTAATTTTAGTATCTTTTTTGTCATATAATTTTAAAATTATTGAATTTTATTATATAATTTAAAAATTATTTAATTTTACTAATTTACCTGATGAATTGTTAAAATATGTCAATGAAAGTTATCAAAGAAATAACGAAAATAATATTTAATGAATTGAATAGTACATTGTAAATAAGGTAGGAATTTTGTCAACATTTTTTGGCCGAATATTATCTAAGCCAATCTTTAAATTAGTTTCCAGAATAGCTGAACTTAACATAATCGGGTGTCCTGCCAATTGCAAAGTATATATTTCTCATGTCGAGGCAATGACGGTGGTCGGATGAGAGAGAAACTGCTCCGAAAAGATAGAGATGTTCAAAAAAATTGTGAAAGAAACTACTCCAAAAAGATGAAGATGCTCTTAATACAACTTACAATTTAAATAAAATTTATAAGAACAAATATTTATTTATTCTAATAGCTCTCATATATTATATTTTATAATATCTGACATTTATTTATTTTTGGAACATAAATTTATTTATTTCTCATATTATTTAAATTAAAAATATATTATCTCAACTTTTCAAAATACAAATGTTATTTCACAATTTATTTTTTGAGTATTTGAGATTAAAATATAATCTCTCAGTATTTAACAGCTGACGTTGAGATCCCTTAAAAAACAGTTGACATTGAAACTTCTTATAGAAAAAAAAAACCACGTAATTAAAATGAAAGTCACATGTAATAATCACCTGGGCTCCGGACGATGATCTTCGACCAGGATCCGAACCAAAAAATTTTGCCATTTCACCAGGTTTCTAAATTCTAAGTACGCAATTTATCTAACTTCAGCACACTGGTCCATTGTTCACATGAAAAATACATTACTTGATAAAATTAGGGATTGATAATTAAAATAGAAGAAAATTAAAATTAATTAAATAAATTCAATTTTGAATATCCTAACATTTTTGTCGCATTTCTGGTCATGTGACAAAGATCTGTTATTTTCGGCTGTGAGATTTTGAGCGGTGGGAATGAAAGCATTGATAATGGAGCAATGAGAAATAGAGGGGGTGATTGTCGTCTCAAAAAAGGTCAAAAAATAGACTTTTGAAGTGCTGGTAGCGAAAATTTGAGGGTCATCAAACATTTTTTTTTATCATTGCCCACGAAGATGAAACAAAAACAGCCATGAGTGAATTGTGAGTTGCCAACAAACCCACTCATGCCAACAAACCCACTCATGTACTATTGCAAAGGTGAGCACCCTAAATTGCTTCTTAGAGCTCCAGGAGATGAGATTTGAATCCAAAAAAACACCGCACGAGCAATGAGCGTGAGATAGCGCAAGCAATGAAGCATGAGAAATTGACGAGCATCAGCAACACTTGCGATAAAGAGATGGACTTGAGAAAGTTTCATGCAATGTGACAAATTTGGATACACGGGCCGGTATGTTAATCGACAATTTGGGTTTAATCTTAGCCTTTCTAGAGAGATCGGGTTAATCGAGGACCCTAAATTCTTAACCCTATTCCATATGAACCAATGATCCTTGTAATGATCCTCTACTAAAGGGTATAGATTGAAGGAGGATGCATTGCCCACAAGAAAATCTTAAAAACAACTCAGATTTTAAAATGGAGTGCCAAAGAGAACAAACCTGAAGGAGATATTAGTCAGAGCTTCAGAGCCCAGAGGTATTCCCCACAAACACAACAATTACTGGGGCTCTCTGTTTGTTTAAGCTTAACATCTCCAGTTTCTGTTTTTTCTAATAAAAACGTTTTTTTAATGTTTGATAAATAACCAGTTCAAAACACATCTACTAAAAACTCATTTTTATCAGCAATATTTTCAGCTGGTTATTTACCGATCAAAGTTTTTTCAAAAACCGCCAACGGAAATATTAAGCTTAAGCAAAATAGGAAGAAAATTCACCCGTGACTCCGACGAAAAAAACGGTCCGAAAAAAAAAAATGAAATCAAGGGAAATAGTGAGGCCCGCGGTGCACTGCAGGCCCCACAAACAAAGGGCTTCTCCTAATTGGTCCCAGACGGTTTTCTACGTAAATTTTGCTCAATCAAATAGAGCATATGCAATAGTCACGAGAAATAGAATGACGCACAGGCCAAAATCGGTGAAGGAATGGAAGCCCCAAGAATGTTCCCCAGCTTGAGATGCTCCGATCGTTGTGGAGTTTCCCACAAACTCCACCGGCGACCAGCGCGGAACGCGTCCCTTGCAAATGAACGCTCTTAGTCAAACGGCCACGGCCTCACGCCCGCTTCTGATAAGACGACATGGCACCCTGGGCGCTCTCCCAAGTAGAGATTCCTGCTACATTTGAGAGAGCGCCGCCGGTGGCTCGAGCTCGAAACAGAGTTTTTGACGCTTCCATTCCACTAGTGAGGTATCAAACATATCCTAAAAGAAAAGAAACAAATGTGCAAAATCTTGCTCACATTGCAAAAAACAAATATAACTAAAAGATCAACAGTAGTCATTACAGCAAATGCTCAATTCAAAATATTTATCGTCCTCCCGAAAACAAAACAACCTCGTCGTGCAATACATTTTGATCGGTTAACTCGTAATCATCGAATGATCAATTATGAGCAAGAAAAGGAACCATGTTCGAGTCAAAAGCGAACTGCCGTAAATAAATATGACAAAAATCGTCATCTATATCTACTTGCGAACAAATACCTCGATGTTCTTCAACCATGTCAGATACTCCCTTTCATCCTTATTGGTCATGTATTCATGCAGGAAACCGTGGAGGGAACTAGTGATGCCTCTCACTTCCAGATATTTGTGAAGAGCCTTCTGCAAGCTTTCGTCCAAATCCCTGCGCCAATAGAGCGAGACTTGAACCCAATCAGTTATAAAAAACACCTATGTAGGGTTTTGAGGGTTTACAGCTAGGGTTTAAGGTTTATGATTCAGACTTTTAGATTTAGGATTTTACGATTTAGGACAAGAAACATAGCAATATAGTAGACAGAAGAAAAGGGAACTTGACAATCTCTCTTCATCTCATTTTTCTCTATTTGTAAGAACGGCGACTTAGTTGCTCTAACAAATCATCACACCTGCCCCCAGCCATTAAACCCTAGAGCACAACAAAGAGGATAAGACTGTTTGATTCTCCTAATGTCACTGTCCAGTGTCCGCAAGAAGCTACGCAAACTCTAGAAATAGTGGAAGCAAAGATAAGTGGAGAGTACGGTTGATTTCAAGTCAATTTCGAACGCATTCTGCCTCAACTCGAATTCAAAATTTTTGAGTCAGGCTCAACTTGAAATTGACTCGAAGTCGATTTTAATTCTAGGCCGAGCTAGCTCCACTTTACATGACTTGGTTCCGAGCCAGCTTGAAATTGAGTCAAATCTAGCTCTACAATAGATAAGGTGTCAGCGTGTGAGTAGAGGATGTTAATGTAATTTCCTACAAATCGTCCTCAATGCATTCAATCAAAATCAAATGATTTATGGAAAATTGGAAATCCTTTGATAATATATATCTTATAGATGATATTTATTATGCAAAAAGGGTAATATCAAGTAGTGACATCCTATAAATTCCATACAATAACACTACAGCATAGCATTGACTCAAACATGCCTAAACCTACTGATTTTCATTAGAATGGGTCTTTTCTTATTGAATTTTGCTTTCAAATGATTATTCATAAATTTTGTAATTTGAATGTTGTTGGAGGAAGTCATCCATAAAGTTTCTACATTTTTGTTGTGGACATGAACTCTAAAATGGAAGGACTCTGTTTTCCAACTATTGTCATTTCCATAATGCATTAAGTGCTCCACAACTTCAAAAAGGGGAGACCGTAAATACAAAATAATGTGTACTCTTTGTTAAATTCAGGTCCCATCTAGGTAATAAAACCCACAGTGACGGACGTTGAGAGGTTCGTAGAGATATAGATTGAGCCGTGGTGAAATTCGGGAGTGATCAGAACATTGGCGTGATCGGCGACTCATATTTTGCATTTACTTATATAATTACGAGTGACAGTGCACAGCCCCCCGTGCCCCGCGCGATAGTACCCGGGTGCCCCCGGCGGGCTCTGCCCGCCCCCAGTGTTTATTTATGATATGATTTTAAAATTATTTAATTATATTCTGCATTTTATTTAATTTTATTATATAATAAATTTAAATAAATTTGATATATTATAAAGGAAATTAGTTTTATATAATTTTTTAAAAAAATTATATTATATAATTTTGAAATTGTTTTCTTTAAAAAAACACAACAAGCGTGCCGCTCACGATTACCGTCACCGCCGGCGGACCCGCCTGACGCCGGGGGGTCCGCCGGACGGCCCTCCCGGAGCGCCGTCGGACCACCTCTGGTGGGTTTGTCGAGGTCCAGCGAATCTGTTGGGAGGCTTCGGGCAGGTCACCGGCGGCTCCGCCGGCGGTGGTGAACAAAACCGTGAGCCGGTGATTTTATTTGGAGGGGGGGGGGGGTATCGGGGGGAGCGTGGGGTTGAGGTGGGTTGAATGTTATTAGTAGACCAATTACCTCCTTAATCCAAAGGTTGAGTTTCTTCTATGGAAGATTGAAAGGTCTGGATTAATTCGTCCACCGTCACACCATAAGAGGATTTTTATAGATAGTATATATATAAGTTATAATAAGTTAATATTTATAATATATATATATATATATTAATTATATATATATTAATTATATATATATATATATGTATCTTTATAATATCAAAAGGGAAAAGTTTCCTTAGGTGAAACATTCAAAATTATTCAAAATTGACAACTATGACTTTATTTCTATAATTTAGTTCTTGGACATATATTATAATCTAGGCAAAATTATCAAATTGGTTCCTAAAATTTGGGTCTTTTTTCAAATCAGTCCCTAAACTTTCAAATGATTCAAATAGGTTCTTAAAATATTAAAATCACTTCTCATTTCCTCCCCCCACTTCTCATTTCCTCCGCCCGATACCAGCTGTTGTGAAAGACGGTCCTGCTCGCCGATCTTCCCGACCCTGTACAAGGCCTCGCAGTTCTGCTCGTCGGAGCTCATCCATCCTCCCCGCCGGTGACATTATTGAAATGGTAAATTTCCTCCATTTCTCTCGATGTCTTCTATTTCCCCGACCGGTATTTTAGGGTATTTTGTTCTGCTCGCCGGATTTTGTTTTAGGATTTTGCTTACTAGACATATTTCGCTCTAAAACAGATGCAGTTAATGTGAAAATTGTTTTGCGGCAGCTTATACTGGGTTGTTTGAGTAAATTAAAATGTTTTATTTTTTATAATTTTATAATCATTTTTTTAGAATTATCTAGTATTAGTAATATTGCAGTGAAATGAAAATTTAATTAAATAAGAAAAAAAAGAAACAGAAAATCACTTTGGGATTATTTTGAAGTGATTTTAATAGTTTAGGGACCTATTTGAATCATTTGAAAGTTTAGGGACTGATTTGAAAAAGGTCCCAAAGTTTGGGGACCAATTTGATAATTTTGCCTATAATCTATTTCAAAAAAACTAAAATACAATATTCATTCAAGTAATTGCAGTATTGCACTATACCAAAAATTAAAAGAAATGATGAAAATCCATAAAATACAAAAAAAAATAGTATAACTCTTACACCTATTATGGTAGGTTGTCATTAGGCATGTCAACAGTTTATTCGAGGAATGTTGTCATTAGGCATATCAACGGTATTTTAAAGTAGTTGACATTAACCCAATCAATTTTATTTAAAGTTGATTAATTCATATTGTATTTATTTTAAACTGCATTAAATAATTGATAGGGGTGGAGCATCGAACTTATCGCAGTAAAGGTACTGTCGCGATTGGACGTAAAGGCGGAGCCCCCTCTGTCACTCGTGTGTGTGTGTGTAGATAGATTAAAAATTTAAATAAAACCTTATCTTCCTAAATCCCCTCTACACCGCAGCCCCTCTACACCGCAGCCCCGCCACACTAGTATGGCGTCACCACTGCCTCCACAACGGCCTCACACAGAATCCACGGCATCTCCGCCCTTTACGACAATCGCCGGCATCAAACCTCACACGGGACTCCACGCGGACTCAAGGCCTCTCGACCACCGTTGCTTGCTCCAGCTCCGACACCGTCCAAGGTCGCCAGTGAGAAAACCTTGATCCGAAGGAAGAAGAGATGGAGGAGGCCGTCAGTTTGCAGGCGGCTTGGAGAGATAAGGAACAGGAGCTGCTTCTTTACTTTTTCAAAGGAGAGTAGCAGAGCCCGTTAGGTTTTTTTTCATTCTTTCTTATATATTCACGTGGGGGCTGCAGCATGGAGGGGATTTAAGAATAGATTATATATATATATATATATATATATATATATATATATATATATATATATATATATATATAACATGTTCAAAAAGACGTGGCTGGGGACCGGTCCGGGCCCAGGCTAGCCTGCCCCGGGCCCAGGCCGGGCTCTGGGGGCCTAACAAGGCCCCATCTTTACTCAATCCCAATTAAGCCCGGTCCTAACCTCAGCCCGGGAGGGATTTAATAAAATACCGCCTATTTTAGGCAGAATTTATTTAAACCCCGCTTGTTCAATCCCCGTCTGAACAGGCGGGATTTTAATAAAATCTCCTGCTTGTCATGTGGGATTTTAATAAAATCCTGCCTGCCAGGAGGGAATTTATTAAATCCCGCCCATTGGGCGGGATTTATTAACCAAGCCCGGCCCGGCCTTGGGGGCCTTGGCAGGCCCCCTGCCGGAGCTAGTGCCCGATCCCGACCAAAGCTAGGCCCGAGAAAGGGTGGCAAAAGCACGTCGGGCACAAGCTAGTCCAGGCCCGTGCCGGGCAGGCTCGGTCTCGGCCCGGGCCCGACGGGCTTTTTGGAAACGATATATATATATATATATATATATATATATATATATATATATATAAAACTTATTATAACTTATATAATTATATAAGTAAATGCAAAATATGAGCCGCCGATCGCACCAATGTACTGATCACTCCCAAATTTCACTACGACTCAATCCATACCTCTACGAACCTCTTGAAGTCTGTCGCCGCGCATTATATCCACCTATGAGGGAAGCCAAACACAACAATTGCCCCCTTCCCGACTAGGAGGAAGAGCTCGCCAAATTGGCAACCTCCCCGCGAGAACCATCACAGCGACTATGTATTTCTCCAGCGCAAACAGTCAAACTTGATGTAGATTCGTGACGATCAAAAGTCGATCGACGCCACTGGCCAGCAACAATATGAGAAACGCTCTCTCGTCCTATCACTGTCGACTTTGAGACATGTTGTCTTACTTGTCTATAACATTTCTTCTCACTAAAGAATTTGTGTTGTCCGTGCCACACACCACCGACTCACCTCTGACCTTATGATCCCCCGCACTTGCAGTTATCGCCTCCATACAATAAAGGACGGACAACATGCAACCATGGCCTATGACCAAAGAACCTCTGGTTAGTCTCCATCATCCGTCATCAAATCTACTAACATAATCATCCACGTCCAATCGACCAGCAGACAACAAGTTGAACCGAATGTCAGGTACATGACGAAAGTCCTTAAGCACTAAAATAGAGCATGTGCTCGTCTTCAGGTGCACATCATCGACGTTGATAGTTCTGCAAACTCTCTGGTTGCCCATCCTCAATACCCAGTAATCACACGAGGTGTAAGTAGCAAATTGTGCTCCATAACACAAAACATATGTCGAAGCCCCTGAGTCCAGCAGTCACAAACCATCTCTAGTAACAAGGTCAACCGTCACCTTTCACTCGCAAAGAGAAGATCGTCATCAAAGTCTGTCACAACTGATGTTGTGGCCTCATCTTAGTTATTAAAGGCGAAAAGCGCACCAAGGCGCAAAGGAGTCTTGGAGCCTAGGCGCAAGACTCAAGGCGAGGGCGCGCGCCTGAAGAAGGTAAGACGCAACCACATCTATTTTAAATAATCATCATCAAATATCATTTCAGCTTCTCAATCAAATTTTTCATCTAGTCTATTAATTAATCATTCATTACTATCGTTTATATCTCTTAAAAAATAGAATCAATGTAGTCACTTAAATCATATCTAAATCTCAAAGCACAATTATCTTTCACAAACACAAAATCAATAAAATATTTTTGAGTTCTTGCATTATTTTTTCTTAATTTTTGAAGAAATAAATTTACAATAAAAATTTCACTCAGACGCACCTTTTATATTTTAAAGATGCAAATAAGGCGCACAGAAGCGCAAACCTCTGAGCCTGGTGAGCCTGAAGCCTTAGGCGCGCTTTTAATAACATAGAGCCTCATCTTGCTTCTCTGATTCCAACATCTGCAATTTCTTTCAGGTGTTGCACTTCCTCTTAATGTGAACATTCTTGTCACAATGAAAGCAGCTTATCTTTCTGCAACCTGCACTTGCTCCTTGTTACGCCGTCATTACGCTTCTCGGGGCGTCAATATGTTCGTAGGTGCAAGGAGTCGGCAAGCAACAACGGGGCTGAACCATCTGGTTCAGCCCCCACTAAGTGAACCGCCGGCCGGGGCTGAACCAACAGGTTCAGCCCCTTTTGGAGGGGTCGGCCGGCCCCTCCTTGGCCCGGGTATTTATACCCGGATTGCTCTCTTGTGGAGGCATGCAAGATATCTCAAGGTATTTCTCTCTTCTTTCCTCCTCAACCCTAATTCTCTAGTTTTCCCTCTTTAGATCTCTTTCTCCCCCTTCTCCTTCCTATCATTTGGAATCAGAGGATCGTTTCTCCACCATGGTTACCACCCGCACGCAAGAAGAAATCAACCGCTTGGAAACCCTAGAAGAAAACTTTGTTGGGTTGACGGATTCGGTGGCCGACATAGAGGAAAACATGAGGACGTCAACGCAACGACTTGAAAAACGGATCGACGCTCGGATGGAGGAGATCAAGGCATTACTAGTGCAAAATCTGAAAGGGAAGGGCCCGACGAGCGAAGAGAACGGCGGATCTCCAAACCCCGGACTCGAAACGGCGGGATCTCACCCGACGGGTCCGAACTTAGGCGAGACGGCGACAGGGACAGCGCTAGGGCGCGGGATCGGCGCGAATCCTAGCGCGTAGATGGCGGCTGCTGGCGAGCGACATCGCCCGAACCCCTCGAGCACGGGTTCGTCCCAGGGCGGCATCGGAGACTTCGGTGCAGGCGGCACCCCCTGGCGGCGGGTCAGGGAGGACCAGGGCGGGATCGGGAGGACTGCGGGTCAGGCCGGACCACCTCCGCTGGGTGCGGGAGGGCTTCTTCCTCAATCGGGGGGCTTCGGACCAATTGGGGGCTTCGGGCTGGGCATTCCTTGGGCTGGCCAGCCTCCTCCAGTGGGAGCAATGTATCAGCAGGGATATCCGGGCGGATTTCCTGACCCGGGGGAGCAAAGGAGACCAGCCGGCTACGGGCACAATCATGGTTGGCAAGGACAGGGCGCACCGCGGGCGTACATGCCCCCAAAATTAACCTGCATGAATTTCCCCAAATTCAACGGAGGAGACGCGTTGGAGTGCATACACAAAGCAGAACTCTTCTTCAGTTATCAGGATGTGCCGGAAGGGAAATGGGTTCAACTTGCATCCTTCCATCTGGAGGACGATGCCTTTCAGTGGACACAGTGGTTTTTACGGGGCCGGAACTACGTTCCCTGGGCAGTGTTTGTGGAGGGATTTACGGCCCGATTTAGACCCCTGGAGTACGAGGATTTTGAGGCCCTTTTCCAGAAGTTGCAACAGAAGGAGACGGTGATGGAATACCGCACCGAGTTTGAAAAATTGACAAATCGGGTGCAGTGGGAAGAAAAGACGCTACTCAACAGCTTCGTCTCAGGACTCAAGGAGCACCTTCGTGATGAGGTGCACGCACACATGCCACGCACGTTGAATCATGCTTTCACGTTGGCCCGCATCCAGGAGGAACGCTTCCACAGGCAGCGGACTCGTACCACAGGGAGACAGCCAGCGGCCCCCACAGTTGCACGACGGGATCTCTCAGCGCCTGGCAAGCCAACGGTGAAACGGCTTTCATGGGCCGAACTTCAAGCCAGGAAAGAGAAGGGATTATGTTTTAACTGCGACGACAAGTTCACGTCGGGACTCATGCCAGAAGATACAGGTCTTTATGCTCCGTGAGGACACGGAGGACGGGAGCCCACCCGAATCAGAGTGGGATGGGGGCTTGGCTTTGACTGAATTCGGCGTCACTTCAGGCGATGGAGGGGTGCAATGCATCGCTCACAATGAGGGTAGCCGGGAGAGTCCGCCAGGAAAGGGTGACTATTCTGGTAGATAGCGAGAGCACGCATAACTTCATCCACCCGGAAGTGGCGCAGCGGGTGGGACACGAGGTTGACCGAGCAGCTGCTTTTCATGTTATGGTGGCCGACGGGAGCAAGCTCCAGTGCGAGGGGGTTATGAAAGACGTGGAACTACGGATACAAGGGTACTTAAGACGCACAAACGTCTACCTCCTACCCATCAGAGGGTCGGACATGGTGCTTGGGGTGCAGTGGCTACAACAATTACGGAGGGTCACCTTCGATTGGGAACAGATGACGATGGAGTTTCTCCAACAGGGGAGGCAGCACTGTCTATGTGGCCTAAAATCTTCTCCATTGAAGGAGATATCCCTCCGCAGTCTGGAGCGGCTAGGGGAGCAGGGCAGCACGATGGCGATGATCATAGCAGTTATGAAGGCCCCCGGGGCACCTCCGGCAGTACCCGAGTAGATGCGAGCGTTGCTCGCTCAGTATGCAGATATATTCCAGACACCCAGGACGCTTCCACCACCGCGGTTCCGCGATCACCAGATTCAGCTGAAGACTGGGACGGAGCGCATCAATATTCGACCGTACCGGTACCCGTATAGCCAGAAGGCCGAGATCGAGCGCATCGTTCGGGATATGATCGCAGCGGGACTCATTCGCCCTAGTACTAGTGCATTCTCATCCCCCATAATCTTAGTCAAGAAGAAGGACGGATTGTGGCTCTTCTGCGTGGACTACCGCGGCCTAAACAGTTTCACCATAAAAGACAAATTTCTGATACCGCTGATTGAAGAACTACTGGATGAACTACACGGTGCTTCCCGTTTCACCAAACTCGACCTCTGGTCGGGTTATCACCAGATTCTCATGCATGAAGAGGATGTCCACAAGACCGCATTCCGCACACATGACGGGCACTATGAGTTCCTGGTGATGTCGTTTGGGCTCACCAACGCCCCCTCCACATTCCAGGCCGTAATGAACGAGATATTCAGGCCCCTTCTCCGTCAGTCCGTGCTGATATTTTTTGATGATATTCTGATCTACAGTGCCAGCTGGGAGAAACATTTGCACCATGCGGAGCAGGTCTTGGCCATCCTTCGCCAGCACCAACTGTACGTCAAGCAGTCCAAATGCTCTTTCGGGCAGGAGGTAGAGTACTTGGGTCATTTGGTGTCGACCGATGGCGTCAAGGACTCTCAAAAGATCGCAAGCATGTTATCCTGGCCGCGCCCCCAGACTATACGAGCATTGAGGGGCTTCTTGGGCCTCACAGGCTACTACCGCCGCTTTGTGAAAGACTATGGCAAGATTGCCCGACCTCTCACCCAGTTATCACAGAAAGACGCCTTCGTTTGGCAGGACGAGGCAGAGGCAGCATTTCAGACACTTAAGGGGGCTATGGCGTCTACTCCTGTTCTGGCGCTCCCAGATTTCACCAAGGAGTTTGTGCTAGAAACCGACGCTTCCAAGGTGGGCATTGGTGCGGTATTGATGCAGGAGGGCCGACCCTTAGCCTTCTACAGCAAGGCACTGGCTCCTCGCACGCTGGGCTTGTCCACCTATGAGAAGAAAATGTTGGTTATCATCCACATGGTGGTTGTGTGGCGGCCATACTTACTATGGCTGGCATTTTAAAATTCGCACCGACCACCAAAGCTTGAAGCATTTCCTGGATCAACGGGTCTCTTCTCCTCTTCAACAAAAGGGGGTCACCAAGCTTTTGGGTTATGATTATGAGATTACCTATCGGAGAGGCAAAGACAACGTGGTGGCTGACGCTCTCTCGCCTTCCTGAGGGTACTGTTGCTCACATCACAGGGCCACTAGTGGATTCCCTGGATGACATACAGGAGGAAGTGATGCGAACTTCCGCTTTACGCACCATGGTGGAGGCTTTGCAGCACGGTGAGACCGTGGACTCCGGCTATCACCTTCAGAATGACCGCCTCTACCATCATGGCCGGGTGGTTATTCCTCCGGACTCGGACTGGAAGACCGTGATGATGCACGAGTTTCATTCTTCACCGACCGGCGGCCACGCGGGAGTGCTCTGTACCCTTCAACGGGCGCGAACAAATGTTTTTTGGCTCGGCATGCGCCGCGACATTCAACAGTTTGTGCGGTAATGTGCGATCTGTCAGCGTCAGAAGTACGAGAAAACCTCACTGGCAGGACTGCTTGTGCCTCTCAAGATTCCGCAACATATTTGGGATACGGTGTCGATGGATTTCATAGACGGGTTGCCCAAGTCCCAAGGGAAATCCGTGATTCTGGTGGTGATTGACAAACTCTCCAAGTACAGCCACTTCCTTGCTTTGAGCCATCCATATACCGGCGAATCTGTCGCCGCTCTTTTTGCTCGGGAGATTGTCCGCTTGCATGGCCTGCCTAGTGTTATCATCTCTGACCGAGACCCCACCTTTGTGAGCAATTTTTGGCAAGAACTATTCCGGCTGCAAGGGACATGTCTACGTTTCAGCACATCACATCACCCCCAGACCGATGGCCAGACGGAGGTCTTTAATCGGGGCGTGGAGACCTATCTCCGTTGTTTTGTTATGGACGAGCCCCGGACTTGGTCGGGGTGGTTGCATTGGGCCGAGTATCGCTACAACACTTCCTACCATTCCGCCAGCAAAACGACCCCGTTTGAGGTTGTTTACGGCCGCCCTCCTCCTACTCTGAGCAGCTATGAGCCGGGCAACACGGCCATACCAGCTGTTGATCAGGCTCTTCGTGACAGGGATCGCATGTTAGCAACCCTACGTGAGAACCTTCGCCTTGCCCAGGATCGCATGAAGGTTTAGGCGGACAAGCATCACAAGGAGAGGGAGTTTGCAGTGGGCGACGAAGTGTTTCTCAAGCTCCGACCATACCAATAGTTGTCAGTCGCTCGTCGTCCGAATCAGAAGTTATCTCCCTGGTATTACGGACCCTTTCGTATACTTAGCAGGGTGGGGCCGGTGGCTTACAAGTTAGCACTACCTATGGGTTCCCGCATTCACCCAACTTTTCATGTGTCCTTGCTCAAGCGAAAGGTTGGTGCCAATGCCCAACCGAGTGTTGTTCTGCCAGAGGCTACCAGTGCAGGCGAGCTCCACCCACTTCTGGAGGATGTTGTGTTGCTCAAGTTGAAACGGTGAGGCGGTGAGGCGCTGAGTACCGCCCCGAGCTCTTGGTCAAGTGGAAGGACCTTTCGACAGCGCACAATTCCTGGGTGGATTTGCTGGACTTCAAAGAGCTTTACCCCGACTACCACCTTGGGGACAAGCTGGTTCTTGATGCGGATGGGAATGTTACGCCGCCATTACGCTTCTCGGGGCGTCAATATATTCGTAGGCGCAAGAGTCGGCAAGCAACAACGGGGTTGAACCATCTGGTTCAGCCCCCACTCAGTGAATCAGTCAGGCGGGGCTGAACCAATGGGTTCCACCCCTTTTGGAGGGGGCCGGCCGGCCCCTCCTTGGCCCGGGTATTTATACCCGGGTTCTTGTGGAGGCATGCAAGATATCTCAAGGTATTTCCCTCTTCTTCCCTCCTCAACCCTAATTATCTAGTTTTCCCCCTTTAGATCTCTTTCTCCCCCTTCTCCTTCCTATCACTCCTGTTAGACCTTCCATCATCTCTGCACTTATCTCTCCCCAAGATTCAGTGTACAAATTATCTGAATGAGCAGAAGAGCTAGTGACATAGGACTCACAACGAGATTTTCTTCTCACCTCCTCATTTAGAATCTCACTCTTTGCAACCTCCATAGTCAGAACACCTCCTACAGACGAGTTAATCAGTGAAACACGTACCATCATCCAAGAGGCAGGGAAAGACTTCAATAACCACAGTGCATTGACTGCATCATCAAAGATCACCTTCATACAGATAACTGATCTAACACTCCTTGGAACTCATTCATATTATCAAGTATAGGTGTGCCTTTCGTATACTTGCAATCACTAATATTCGTCAGCAACAAGAGCTTATTCATACTCGTGTTCTTCGCATACAAGGACTCCAATGTCTTTCATAGCACCTTGACATTAGTGATACTTGTCACATAATTATAAACATTGCACTCCACAAATCGCCTAACAATGCTACACACCTTGCGATGTTCAATTGCCTATTTTGCAGGATCTATATCTTTGGGCAACTCTTCAAAAATAGGCGTGTGCCAACCCCTGACATAGATCGAGTCTTCCATCATCATATACCACTCATGATAGTTGTTCACGTTCAACATCATAATCATCAAAAACTCGAATCTATCTGCACTTAGTCCACTGTCAACTCTGACGATTGATCTCGGAGCTGACTATTTTAAAGAATATGACTAGAGAAGATAGGGAGCAGACCAATGTTCGTCACCTATCGCATCTATTTACAAACCCGAAATATCCAATCAACTCGACTGAACCTGGCACTGATACCACTTGTTGTGAAAAACACGTTCTCACGGACCTGACTGCTTGCGAGGACGCGAGCTGAGCTACCTGCAAAAATCGTCAGCGAAATATGCAAGAATAAAAACAATTAAAATCATACACAAAGGCATGTATACGTGGAAAACCTCCAAAATATGGTAAAAATTACGAGACGATTGGAATCCAATCCGGAAAGCCTCCACTAAATGATGTTCAATACTCTTCACATATATACCAAGCATTATAATGAATACCTTAGTGAGGTCTGATAGTTCTGTTTTAGGACTCATACCACCCTCAATAATTACTTGAGTTTGCATGACTTCTTTAATATACTCACAATAGAAAACAGTTTTCTTCCATCTTAAAGATGGCTTGATCAGAATTAGCTCTATCAATTGAAATCGACAAGAGATATGATATATGTGCATTAATTTTTTTAAGACGTGTGTATATATCTATATCTATATATATACATGCATATATACATATATATGTGTATATATATACATATATATGTAAATAGTTAAATACATATATAGATGTATGTATATATATAAATATAAATCTATGTGTGTGTGTGTGGGTAGATTGCAAGAGAATTCAAAGATTTTAACATGAATGAAACACACTGCAGAAAATGGAATGGGAAGATCTTCTCTAATTTAACTTTGATTGGCAGACCCTTGATGGAATGAGAGTAAAACTGATAGAGAAGGAGAGGGGGGCTAGCCCTTGTATTTATTTTAGCTTGATAGACACCTATATCATGGGTTAATAATTAGTTCAAGCCTACATTGGTTGCCGATCAGTTGATTCGGAGTAAGGATAGGAGCCCATGGTAATTGTGACCAAACAGTGGGCAAATAATTTATCTATGAGCCAAATATTCAAATACAAATTAAATTATTATTAACTGTTGTTCACAAAAAAAACTATTTGAACAATCGCCGACTTGGGAAACGTTAATAATCAGCAATTGTAGTAAATTGAATGTTGCAACTAATAAGTGGCGATAAATATTAAGATAATAGACTCATGTATATGTATACAGTATACTTAAAATAGAATCCAATCTCACTAGATTAACAAACAATGAATCATGACAGTTATGTCTATTATTTAAATTAACCAAATATATGGTTCCAAATACTAATGAACTTTACCAAAAATTTTAGTTATTGACATGACTCTCTAAGTGATAGTGTAGAAAGAACTAATTTAAAGAGGATGTAATTTCAACATGGTGCATTCCTTGCATAATTGGTAAAGGCTCAAGGCGAAACGGCGTCCCGGAGCCTAGAAGCAAGGCGTAGTTGAGCGCTCGACGAAAGCAAGGCACCACTACATCCCACTTCAAATAAGCCTCATCAAGCATCAATTCATCTTCTTGATCAAACTCTTCATTCATTCTACCCATCAACCAATCATTACTGGCATCTATCTCTCTTAAAATGGGATAAATGTGGTTGACTGCATCATATTGAAGCTTCAACGCTTGATTATACAAGTATTAAATTCTTCAAATGTTATTGAACTATTACATCATTTCTTTCTTTGTTTTGGGGGAAAAAATGCTCACAACAAAAATGATAGATACTTGCTATCGTCGATCAGAATTCAATAGATTAATACGATCGAGATACAATATACCGAGGTAAGCTTTCACTCAATCTATTGAGGATAGGATCCCTCCAAAGAGTTTTTCTCTCATATGAGAACTTAATTAAAATAAATGATTCAAGATACCATAAAAGATTATCCTCCACTCCCTTATACAATAAGAGTGAGAATACACAAAATTATGAAGATGCCACTTGGGGCTACATGGACCATAGAACACATGTGTGACTATGATGACAGTGCTCGCGGAGACGGATGTGGGCACAGAGGGTCATCTTCATATCAACGCCCCTTTTCAAAAATTGACTGTATCCTCAAGGTCAAAGCGAAAAGGGATCATCCATGAGCGTCAAAGGATCCAAGTTAGCGGAATTTGGGTATCGTCTTCGGCACCAATCAAAAAGTATGGATCCTTAAAAGCACATTTGAGTGTGGATGAGTATGGTTGCTGACAGCAAAAGCAGGGGCCCATCCGACGGAGCTCAAAGCACTCCTTTTGAGATAAGAACTGGGTGGTTGGGAGCACCATCGGCGATGGAACCGGCTAAGGCGATGGAGGGCCGATCAATGGATGTCCAGGGGAGGTGGGGTCCAGTCGATGGAATGGTGATTGAGGTTTCAACAATGATAGCAGGTAGGGTGAACGAGCAAAGGAGGGTGTCGACTGGGCCGTGTAGAGCTCCTCATCAAGGCAAATAACTTGCTCCATATCACAGGAGAGAGTAGATGGATTGAGGACATGAAGGCGGACGTTCAGGTGGGGTTGCAAGCCTAATAGAAAGTAACTCAGATGATGATCCAGGGAAAGCTCGATGACGTGCGCGGCGACCTGGATGATCTTTTTAAGGTTCAGCGGCAGCTATCAAGCACACAATTAGTCGCTATGGAGACCGGGAATCAGAAAGGATTCTAGTTTTGAATTGAACCCTAATTGTTAGGGCGGATTGAACAATTTGATAAATATAAATTCACTGGATTAATACGAATTGAGGTACAAGAGGCAAACTCAACACACAATCTCTTGAGAGCAGGATCTCTCTAGCAGCTTTGCTCTTCTATGAGAGTCTAACTAAAATAAATGATCCAAGATACTATAAAAGACTCCTCCACTCCATTATATAGGTGGGAGTGGGCATACATGAAACTACGGAAATGATCTTAGAGTTGCATAGACCATATAATACACGTGAAACCACAGTAACAGCGATTAACAAGGCGGCTACGGGACCAACAGCACATCTTCTTATCAAAAACATCATTGAGGACGCCTTTCAAGATCCAAAAGCATGTGCCTAGGTGAGATCTTCTACCTTTGCTATGTTAAGTCACAAATATCTGAATCTTGCGAGTCTTAAGCCTTACATGCGCATTTACCGACATAGATTTCTTGGGAAGTTATATTTTCTTAAATGCAATATGCCTTGAACAACATGGGTTGAGATAATCTACCAACTAGTTTTTTCTTTTGCATCAACAATAATCAAAGAAAATCAATAGATACAGTTGGTCAGCTTGTGTAAATAAAGTAAAAAATGTGGTGTCAAACAAGAGACATATCATAGCATGTGCTTGCTCAAATGATAACATATAGCAAAAATTCATAAGGTATAATGTTATATCACCAAGATAAAAGAGGGTGAAAAATGATCTTTAAACCAAATAAAATTAAAAGAACTTGGGATAAAAAAGCTCACGAAAAATTAGGCCCTTCATAAGCTCCCTGAACATCAGAATCGTCCTGACTTTTCCTTGCCATGCTTTCGATTTCAAGCTCCTCAGAATTCAGGTTGCAACCAAATTCCAAGATAGGAACATCTCCCTTGTCTATCGTTACATGCAAAGAAATACTTGGCTGGATAGAATTCTCCTGGTCAGTATCATCATCTTTATTGTTGTCTCCACCATCTTCTTCTCCATCCAAATTCATGTAAACTAAGGCCTGGATGTTTTCGCCAGCAAATTCCCTCTTGAGAGTAATTGTTTGGTCACCAGGATTGTCGATAATTACAAAAGGAAATCCTTCCGGTACTTCAAGCTCCTGACAAGAAAGATCTAAGCATATTAATATGATATATTATAGACACACACACAACAGTCATGAGTGTTGCAGTCAACTCAACTCTCCTGATAGACCAGACTAAACTAGGTTGTCTTAGCCCGTGAAGCGGCCGAGCGCGCACACAGTCACAAAATAAATAGAGTAGAACACAAAGTGATTTTAACGTGGAAAAACCCATCAACTGGGTAAAAAAACACGTGACTGGTACGGTGTCAGTCAAACTTCACTATTGGCGGCAGTTTACAGATTGTCAAGAGAATCGAGGGCGACAAGCCGCTCCTCGTTACAACTTGGAAGTGAGAGAGATTGCAGGTGCACTCAGTGGGCGACAGGCCGCCTCACACGAAACTCGTTTTCTATCGCTTTATGGTGGTGGCGGTTGCTCTTGGACACCACTCGAATGTTGAGCATGGAAGCAAAACGTGCAGAGATGCGTTGGCGGAGACTTGCAGAATACTGCGCACGTAGGAGATTTCTTGGAGTGGCTTCCTCAGAGCGTTGTAGACATAGACAAATTCTTGGGCTGCTCAACGGGAGGTGGCGGCTCGTAGGAGGATTTTGGTAGAGCTTCGGTCTGAGGAAGAAGAAAGTTGGGAGGAGAGAGTTGAGAATGAGAGAGGTCTGGAGGACTTTTTATAGGCTACAGGAGGTGGTTATGGTGGTTATGTGACTATACGCACACCGTAACCACCCAAATCACTGGGTGCAGACCACATTTTGCATAGACGTGCAAAGATGCGTTGGCGGAGACTTGCAGAATACTGCGCACGTAGAGGATTTCTTGGAGTGGCTTCCTCAGAGCATTGTAGACTTAGACAAATTCTTGGGCTGCTCAACGGGAGTTGGCGGCTCGTAGGAGGATTTTGGTAGAGCTTCGGTCTGAGAAAGAAGAAAGTTGGGAGGAGAGAAAGTTGAGAATGAGAGAGGTCTGAAGGCCTTTTTATAGGCTACAGGAGGTGGTTATGTGACTATCCGCACACCGTAACCACCCAAATCACTGGGTGCAGACCACATTTTGCATAGTTTCGAATGTATCATTTATATAATATTTGTTATATGCAGGTCATTAATTAATATTCTCAGCTAACCAAGCTGGTTACATGGGTGATTACCCACATAACGAGCGGCGGCGATCGTGACGGGACGATCGGACGGCGGCGGCTAAAGGAGGCCGACTGGGAAAATCTAATCGGGGAAGACCGACCGGGCGGCCGGCGGGGCGAGGGCCGCGCGGCGTCGGCCTCGCAAGTCGGGCGAGGCCGCGAGGGCCACCCGGTGCCGACCTCAGAGGTGTCGACCTCAACGGAGCCGCCCGACACTGGCCTCGTCGGGGTCGGTCGTGCGCAAGCCGCCCGACGTCGGCCTCGACGAGGCTGACCGGGAGCGGGGCCGCCGACGTTGGCCTTGACGGGCGCCGGCGTCAGCCTTATCGAGGCCAGCCGAGCGTGCGCTGCCCGGCGTCGCCGAGGCTGGTCGGGCACTAGCCGCCCGGCGCTGGCTTCGTCGGGGCCAACCGGGCGCATGGCCGCCCGGCGTCGGCCTTGTCGGGGCCGGCGGGGCGCGGGCCGCCTGGCGCCGGCAACGACGGCGCTGGTGGCCGGCTATGTGCGGTTGCTTGGGTGGTGCGCGTAGTGGGATTCGTGTGTGGGCCGCGCGAGGGATCATGCGTATCGATCGCGTGGGCGGTAATTAGCCCCATGATTCCACCAAATTAGTGGAGATCATGAATGATGGGCTATTGGCACCCCACTTTTCCTTATATAATTTACCTCGGCCTCATCACACCAACAACAACACGCAAGCCTTTATCCCACTATAGTGGGGTCGGCTATATAGATCCTTTGTCGTCATTGTGCCCTATCTTTTGTCATAATCTCACTAATGCCTAAGTACATCATTTCTTCTTTATAGTTTCATTCCAAGTCTTTATTGGTCTACCCCTCCCTCGTTTAACATGCCTAGTGACTAGACTCTCACAACGCCTAACAGGTGCCTCTAATGGTCTCCTTTGTACGTGTCCAAACCATCTTAGACGAGTTTCTCGCATCTTCTCTGAAATTGGTGCTACTACTGTCTTATCCCTGATACTTTCATTCCTAATTTTATTCAATCTCGTGTGTTCACACATCCACCTAAGCATTCTCATCTCCGCAACTCCCATTTTTGACTCGTGCACAATTCACTGCCCAACACACGGAACCATAGAGCATCGCGGGTATAATTGTAGTATGGTAAAACTTGTCCTTAAGTTTTGGGTACTTTATGATCACATAAGATCCCTGGCGCGCCTCTCCACTTCAACCAACCCGCTTGGATTATGTGTCACATCTTTATTAATCTCTCCATCGTTTTGAACTATCGATCCAAGATATTTAAAACACTCACTACGGAAAATATCTTGATCACTCAACTTAATAACGAAGTCATCTATCCTTCTTGTACTGCTAAATTTAAGCTTCATATACTCCGTCTTTGCTCTGCTCAACCAAAAACCCTTCTTTTCTAAAATATCTCGCCAAGATTCAAGTTCTGCGTTTACACCCTCGCGCAACTCATCAACCAAAATGATATCATCCGCAAACAATAAACACAAAGGTATTGCTTGTTGGATATGTCTGGTGAGCTCAATCTAAGATAAGGGTAAAGAGATAAGGGCTTAAAGCTGAACCTTGATGTAATCCAACAGTAATAGGGAATTCCTGTGTTAATCCTCCAGATGTCCTCACCCTAGTCACTGAATTTGTATACATATCTTTGATTATGTCAATATATGATACATTTACACCTTTCTTTTCTAAGACTCTTCATAAGATCTCTCTTGGAACTTTATCATAAGCCTTCTCAAGATCAATAAACATCATATGCAAATCTTGTTTTCTTTCTCAATAGTTGTCAATGAGTCTCCTCAAGAGATATATAACTTCCATTGTCGAACACCCTAGCATGAATCAAAATTGATTCTCCGAGATGTTAGTTTCTCGTCTTAATCTTCTATTTTTCGTTCTCATAGTTTCATGGTATGACTCATCAATTTAATTCCTTTGTAATTAACAATTTTGTATATCTCATTTATTCTTATACAAAGGTACCAAGATACTTTCTCTCCATTGGTTTGACATCCTCTTTGACTTCGGTATTTTATTGAAAAAATATGTAAGTCACAAAATTCCTTCATTTCCTAGACATTTTCATACTTTGATGGGTATATCAACCGTCTTTCCATTTTTCATCTTATTTAGAACATCTTTTACCTCTGATACTTGAATTTTACAATAAAACGTTATGTTCTTATACTCCTCTGATTTACTTACCTCAGCCTCATCAATGAGGAAAAATATTCAGGGATAAAATGTGATGAATTTGATAGTGTTTATCCTATCCAGAAAGGGAACGTTTTGGAATAATGTAACATTAGTATGAAAAGTGCATATTCTATGTAATTCCCAGCACTGATACATACATATTTTTGCAATACGGTGGAGTCAAAGAATGGAGATCAATAGAAAAAGATAAATTAAATTTTTAATCATAGAAGGAGATCACTTGGTAGACCATAATTTATCTTCCAAAATCTCGACGAGAAATGAAATCAATTTGTATTAAGGGGTGGTTTGCTTAGCCTCAATCAAGCTTCTAAAAGGCTCACAGACCAGAAGAACTCACGGTTTAAATTTCTATCAAGAAATGACTTTTTTTACTCTTCTTAGGATGCCAAAAAAAAAGAGGAATGGGTGGAGAGAGAAAGTGTGTGTGTGTGTGAGTATATTGTTCTCAAGCAATTTCAAGGGGAAGAGACAAGAAAGGAGATGAAGAAGATCCTTTCAAACTATTGTCACTAGAGTTTAATCCTTATTGTTGTGATAATCAAGAAGGTAAAAGTGTAAGGACTATCGGTATTGAGTCTATTAACACCCCCACACAATCAAAGAAATATGGAAATGCGCAATTTCCCATGATGGGATGTCTGCAATCTCCACAATCCATGCAGATAAGCATTAAATTCATAATTGGGCATGCCTAAATTAACCTTCATCGAATCTATAAATATTCCTTAAATTCAATTCATTGGAGAAGAGTTCTCTAATGCTAAACTCAAAAAAAGATCTACACCATCACTGACGTTGGATGTTACTCTTCAATGATGTCTTTCCAATTTGAGGTATCTCTCATGATGTGCAGACATTTGTTGTTATGACCACGAGATATCATTAAAAATGTATAGCTACTCATGTTGACGCTCATAGAAGTTAATGTTAGTGTCAATGTCATCTAGAGATGATATTGTCCATGTCTATGCCCATTATTGTTCCAACACCGCATTCATTAATTCCTGCATCTAAAGACCTTGTCTGTGCTGAACCCACTCAAAGGAGAGGCATGGTCGTAGAACGACTCACTGAAAAACCTGAAGCGTTGTCCCAACAACTATCTTAATAAGCTTTTGGACGGAGAGACACCTGAGGGGGTTCGTCGGCCAGCATGCAAAGGATGGAGCTGATCTCGGACACCAATATACTGTGTTTTTAAAGGTGCGCCTGAGGCACCAGGTGCACCTCTGTCAGGCAGAGGCGGGCGATGTGCCTCAGGCGCACCTAGGCACACTTGGGCACCCAATTCACTGATTTTCAGTGAATTTGGTGTCCAGTTCACTGAAAATCAGTGAATTGGATGCCCAAGTCACTGGTTTTCAGTGAATTTGGTGCCCAGTTCACTGAAAATCAGTGAATTGGGTGCCCAATTCACTGATTTTCAGTGAAATCAGTGAACTAGGCACCCAGTTCACTAAAAATCAGTGAATTGGGCACTCAGTTCGCTAATTTTCAGTGTAATTGGGAATAGATTTAAGACCACAAACTATAAATGAATCATTACAACCTTACAAATGTACATTTATTCATTAAAAATTTGCTTTTTTTCATTTTTGCGCCTCACGTGCTTCAGGCGTGTGCCAGCGCCTTGCGCCTAGGCTCCAGAACCCCTTTGCGCATCGGTGCGCCTTGAGCCTTTAATAATTTAGCTAATGCAGAGGTTTGATCTTAGGAGGACTCAATGAACCCGAGGCATTGTCCCATCCTCTTTCTAGGAACGCATAATGGGCTCTCGGGGGGGCAGTCGGTCAACATGTATGGGGTGTTGATCTTGGCCATCATTACAGAGGCATGGTCTTAGGAAGACTTATTGAACCCGAAGTCTTACCTTTTTGGGAATGCGGGATGAGCTCTCAGGAGGTTAGTCGGTCAGCATGTAAGAGGGGAGTTGATATCGGCCGCCACTGCAGAAGCACGGACTTATGAAGACTCCCTGAACCCGAGGCTTCATCCCATAAATCTCACTGCAAAAAATGGTTTGGCGAAAAAATAAAGTCTACGCTCGAGAGGCAAAATCGGACAAGTGGGAAGCTGATCTCGGCCAATAATGCAGAGGCTTGGACTTGGGATGGCTCACTGAGCTCGAGGGGTCATCTCGTTTGTCGGCCCAAAACTTTCTCGAGAAGGAGATTAACCTAGACATACCTTTCCTTTCTAAGACCACCTTCGCAAGCACAATCTTGAGACATTGGCAAATATGTAAAAAGAAGCATCTTATGGTATAATATCCCCTTAGAGTTATTCTTCTGCAATTAACGGAGATTTAATTTCCAATTGAGTCTTTTAGACGCCGTCGCCTTACTTCTGGTAACCAATAGACAGGAAAGAAGGATGAAGGGGGGGTCTCAGCCGCAACTGCTGAGGAATGGACTTAGGAAGACTCTCTGAACATGAGGTATCATCTCGTCACTTGACTAAGGGATCCAAGATGTGTCTGTGACCTGGTACGCGCTTGATATGAGTTTTGAGCTGCAGCTTCAAGATCGGAACATCTTCAAGTCATATCCACTCCAAGTGCTTCTGAGTGCATCGCCTTCTTAGTTTTGTAGGTAGTGTCTTAGTTATTAAATGCACAAGGCGCACCAAGGCACAAAGGGGGGTTTGAGCCTAGGCTCAAGGCGCAGGCGTGCGCCTGACGAACGCAAAGAGCAATCACATCCATTTTAAATAATCAGCATCAAACATCATTTCAAATTCTCGATCAAATTCTTCACCAAGTCTATTAATTAATCATTCTTTACTATTATTTATATCTCTTAAAAAAAATAAAATCAATGTAGTCACTTGTGTCATATCTAAGTCTCAACGCATAATTATCTTTCACAAACACTAAATCAATAAAAAATTATTGAGTTCTTACATTATTTTTTCTTAATTTGTGAAAAAAAAATACAACAAAAATCTCACTCAGACCCGACTTTTATATTCCAAAGGAGTAATTAAGGCGCACGGAGGCGCAAACCTCTGAGCATGGTGTGTCTTGAGGCTTAGGTGTGCCTTTAATAACATAGGGTAGTTGTACAACCCCGTATTCGCGGAATGGGGCCCCCAAGCAAGGTGTGAGACTTGCTACACATTTTTAAGTTTTTGGGAGGTTTTGCACTCCTGAAGGCCAATTTATGGTTGATCTGCGTAATATACTAGTAGGGGGATGAAGAATTTGCCCTGCCCCGGCCTCCTCTCAGGGGGGCGGGTGCGGAGCGAGGCCGGCACCCGCCCCGGCCTCCCCTCAGGGGGGGGGGGAGGGAGGGCGGGTGCGGCGCGAGGCCGGCACCCGCCCCGGCCTCCCCTCAGGGGGGGCGGGTGCGGCGCGAGGCCGGCACCCGCCCCGGCCTCCCCTCAGGGGGGCGGGTGCAGCGCGAGGCCTGCACCCGCCCCGGCCTCCACTCAGGGGGGCGGGTGCGGAGCGAGGCCGACACCCGCCCCGACCTCCACTCAAGGGGGGGGGGGGGGGGTGCGGCGCGAGGCCGACACCCGCCCCGGACTCCCCTCAGGGGGGCGGGTGCGGCGCGAGGCCGACACCCGCCCCGGCCTCCCCTCAGGGGGGCGGGTGCGGCTCGAGGACGGCACCCGCCCCGGCCTCCCCTCAGGGGGCGGGTGCGGCGCGAGACCGGCACCCGCCCCGGCCTCCCCTCAGGGGGGCGGGTGCGGCGCGAGGCCGGCACCCGCCCCGGCCTCCACTCAGCGGGGCGGATGCGGCGCGAGGCTGGAACTCACCCTGGCCTCCTCTCAGGGAGGAGGGTGCGGCGGAGGCCGGAACCCGCCCCGGCCTCCCCTCAGGGGGGGCGGGTGCGACGCGAGGCCGGCACCCGCCCCGGTCTTCTCTCAGGGGGGCGGGTGCGGCACGGGGCCGGCACCCGCCCTCGCCCCTGAGAGGTCTTGCCCGGCCTAGTTCTCGCCTGGCTTGAGGGTCTCGCCCGGCTTGAGGGTCTCGCCGGCTTGAGGGTCTTGCCCGACTTGAGGGTCTGCTATTTTGCCCTTGGTGGGCTGCGAATAGCTGTTCAGAACAGCGGAGTTTGGCTGTTGGCAGACCAGCCCCGGGGTATTTCAGTAATTTCAGAGCAGCGGAGGTTGGCTATTTGCAGGCCGTTCCCAAAAATCTATAAATAGACTCTTGGGGTGCCTTGAAGCGGGATCCGTTTTCACCACTCTTCTTCTTCCTCCTTCATCCTCCAAGGCACCTAGCTCAGCATTGGCTAGAGAGGGGGAGATCTCAAAGGTCTTCCGGGTGTGAGGTGAGACCTCCACGCTAGAGTCAAGGGTCAGTTCCCAAATTCAGATCTCTCACCAAGGGACGGCTTGGGAGAAGTAGGTGTGAGCCGCACCCTAGGTCCGAACTCTAAGTGGAACCGAATTTCGGTTTCAACATTTTTGGTGCGGTGAGCGTGGACCGCGGCTCATACAGAAGTTCCTGAGCAAGTTCCATGACGGGAGATCATGGAGGTGGTGATGACTCCAACGAGCTCCCCAACCCAGGACCCTTTGTAGGGAGGGAAGAATTCATGGCGTCTATCGAAGGGATCATGGAGATGTTGCGAAGTATTGCTCCTCGGGGTGACTGCTCAACTCTCACCCCCCAGGAGCTAGCCTCCAGGGGTCTCAGCGAGCCAGCTTCCAGGGATCTCGGTGAGACAACTCCCAGGGATCTAGGCGAGATGACCCCAGGAGGGGTAGAAAAAAGAGAACCAGGAAGACGGCCTGGGAAGGAAAGGATGGGAGAGGGGGTCAAGCGAGACCTCACCGGCCGAGAGTTGTTCCCCAGCCCGGCAAGTGCTATAGCCTTCCAGGCGAGCAGGTCGCGCGAGTGGAGCAAGCGAGACTGAGAAGGGGGTCACCCTTCAGCTAGCTGATTGTCTCAGCTCCCGTTCCTCAGGGGTTCCGAGAGCTTGACATGACTTACTATACCGGGAAGGATGACCCCGTCCAGCACCTGCACTGGTTGGAAGACACGGTCTCTATCAGGCCGATGTCGGATGCATTCAAGTGTCGTCTCTTCGTGATCACGTTGAAAGACAAGGCAAGGGACTGGTTCCATCAACTCCCAGCGATATCGATCTACGGGTTCGAGAACTTGAGTCGGAGCTTTCAGCTTCGCTTCTCCACCTCTAAGAAGAGGAGAAGAGTCTCGAGTCCATCTTCCTGATAAGACAGAGGGCGGAGGAGTCATTGGCCTAATACGTGGACAGGTTCCAAGAAGAGATCTTGGATATCCAGGAGATGTCGGGATATGCCCTCCAGATGGCGTTTACAGTGGGGTTGCGTGAAGGGTTCTTCAAGATGAGTCTGACCCGAAAGACCCCCTTATCCTTCGAGGAGCTGATGGAAAGGGTGGCAGAGGAGATAGCAACTGAGGCGGCCAACCCGGCATTTGTCAAGAAGTTGGCAAGATTAACAGAGGCAGAGTCGAAGGAGCAAGGTGGCTCGAGGCATCAGGAGGGGAGAAGGAGAGAGGAGCAGAGAGCTCAGGGGTTCCAGGGACTTTAGGAAGGTCCGGAGCCATGTTGGAGGCAATATGGAGGACCCGTTCAGGGTCCAGGAAGAGGTCCCGTCCAGGGTGGGGGGAATTTTCATGGAGGCCAAGGGAGGTTTAACTTCCAGAGGCAAGCCCCTAGGCAAGTCCTACCCCCACCGCAGCAAGCCATGGCGATAGAAAGAGGGGGAAGAGGTAACGGGAGGAATCACCCAGCCCGTCGAAGAAGGGAAGGAAGAGAGTTGTCGTACTGTGACTTCCACCAGGTAGAGGGTCACGACACAGCTACCTGCCCCGAATTCCTGGAAGTGAGAGAGACGAGAGCCCCAACCCCGCAGCAGCCGCCGGTACGGATTGAAGAAGTTCTCCCCAGAGAAGGGGGAGACGACGTATGTGAGGATCGGGTCGATGTAGGAGCTCGAGGAGGTATAGGAGTTATCCACGGTGGAATACTGGAGGCGGTCGAGGTGAATATCGGAGGCTGCCGAGGTGAATATCGAAGGCTGCTGAGGTGAATACAAGAGGCTGCTGAGGTTAATACTGGAGGCTGTCGAGGTGAATACAGGAGACTGTCAAGGTGAATACAGGAGACTACCGAGGTAAATGTTGGGGCGGTGGAGATGAATGTTGGAGACTGCCGCGGTGAATATCGGCAAACTGAATACCTGAGATCTCTACCTTATGCATTTCTGATCACGACAAATTATGAATTATACATAAAGTAATAATAAAGTCAAATAATGTAATCCTTCCATATAACTTACATTAGGGTCATCATCTTCAAAAAGTTGGTAAACCCAAAAAAACATATTATAGTTCGTAAATTCATGAGAAATCTCATCACTGCTTACACAAGCTTGTCGGTGTCATTGCTTTCTTTATTGCAACTGTAAAGAGAGGCCTCAAACCTTGTATATACTTCTTGAATGAATAATTACAAGTATGAATACATTTATATAGGAAAAGAGAAAGGAGAGAAATCCCAATCCAAGATGTGGGACTAGTACAAAGAGAGAGAAAAGAGAGAAAATGGGCCCCTAGATGGGCCTTTACTAAGGCTTTTCTAACACTCAACCGCAAGCTGGAGCGTACAAGTCGTAGGCACCAAGCTTGGACAAAAACTGGTAGTATAGTGGCCGAGAGAGAGCTTTAGTCAGGATGTCAGCAACTTGGTTTGTAGCCGAAACATGATCCTAATCTACCTTCTTTGACTGTACCTTTTCCCGGATAAAGTGACAGTCAACTTCAATATGCTTTGTGCGTTCGTAAAAGACTGGATTCCTGGCAATATGTATTGCTGCTTGACTGTTACAAAATAGTGTCGCCGATGATGAGAGACGAACACCCAAGTCTCCTAGAAGGCTTTCAAGTCAGGTTAACTTAGAAACAACGGCAGCCATAGCCCGGTACTCGGCTTCAGCAGAAGAGCGAGCAACCACAGTTTGTTTCTTGCTACGCCAGGTTATGAGATGTCCACCGAAGTAGGTACAGAAACCAATTGTGGAACGCCTATCATCAATGGATCATGCATAGTCAGCGTCAGAATACACGACAAGAGATAGAGATGTGGATGGCTTGTACACAAACCCTTGTCCTGGAACGATCTTGAGATATCGAAGAATGCGCTCGACAGCTTGAAGATGAGATGTCTGAGGGGCATGCATGAAACGACTCACGAATCCCATGGCAAAGGAGATGTCTGGTCGAGTAACCGTGTACAACCCATATTCGACGAGGGAGGGCCCTACCACCGCCAGGTCATCAAAAGTCAAAATCAACAAGACAAGGTGGGGATCCAGACCAGCACCCCGGGCCGCGGAAGGTTCGGGCGAGTATGGCGAGCTCCCCAGGCCAACTCGCCAGGTGGCGACTATGGCCAGATGCTCGCCTCTTCTAGGCGAGCTCCCCAGGGAAGTCGCCAACTCGCCAGGGTGGGGGTATAAGTAAGACCCCCCCCCCCCCCTCTTTGGTTTTCCCTATAAATAGGACCCCAGGGGTACGAAGGTGAGGAGAACAAGCAATTCTCGGCCTGAGCCCTCGCGAGTTCCAGCCACTGCCCTTGACTCGTTATTGCTCAGCTTGCCTCCTTCGTACCTAGCTCGGCCAATCTGGTTGAGAAGGGGTTGCTTCTCCTAAGCAACTGGGTACGTGGTGGGACCTTCCCGCCGTAGCGACCTGGGGTCCTGTTTGCGCAATTCGTTCCTGTTTCCTGACCAGAGATCATCTTCCCGACCGGTCGACCAGTAACTTCAGGTTGCCTTGTCCGATTTCTGAGGTTGAGAATTTCTCGGCTTCAACACTTGGTGCGGTGAGCGTGGATCGCGACCGAAGAAGAAAGTCGTGGTCGGAAGATGGCCGATGGTGGAGACCGGGGCGAGTTGGGAGGTAACTCGGCGGGAGCTGGAGTCCCGGGGCAAGGTAGCGAGTATGTGACGGTGGCGGCATTTGAAGAGTTCGCGAGGAGAGTGGAGAAGGCGATACTCGTCGGGTTGTCCAATCCGCCTGAGGTGACGGCGACTTCCCCCCGCCGCCGGACACCCCCTGGCGAGGAGATACCAACTCGGCGAGCAGGGAAGGAGCCCGCTTGGGCGAATGGAGAGCCGGTGATCCCGCCGCGGCATCACCCGGCGAGTAGTCAGGGAATCCGGTTTCGAGAACCAGAACTCTCGGCGAGGTATGGAGATACTCGCCGATGGAGCGAGTATGACTGCTCGAGCGGAGAGGATACTCGCCGCCGCCAGGAAGGAAGGAGCCCCTTTTGCGACGAGATCCTCGCAGCCCTCGTCCCTGACAACTTCAGAGAGCCGGTCCTCTCGTACTACTCCGGCAAGGACGACCCGGTGGGACATCTTCAGTGGTTTGAGGACGTGGTCTCCATTCGCAACATGTCCGATGCTCTCAAGTGCCGGCTCTTCTCCATTACCTTCAAGGGTAGCGCGAGAGATTGGTTCCACCAGCTGCCCGCCGGGTCAGTCTACTGCTTCTCAGATCTCCGAAGGGGCCTTTTAGCAAGGTTTGCGACGTCCAAACGGAGGAAGAAGGAGGCGACCGCCCTCTTCAAGATCGTGCAGGGGCAGCACGAGAGTTTGGGCCGGTACATCGATCGATTCCAGGAGGAGGTGCTGGAGGTGGAAGAGGTAGACGGGTTCACCTTGATGGTAGCTCTCAAGTTCGGGCTGAAGCAGGGTCTGTTCAACATGGAATTGGGGCACAGGCCGCCCAAATCGTTCGAGGAGATGGTGGAGAGAGCCAATGTGTTCATCCAGGGAGAGGAGAGGAACAAGGAGTTCCTGGCACGGCTCGATGGAGACCGACCGCTTGGGCAAGATAAGGGAAGACTGCTGGAGAGGGAGAGGGCGCCGGAGGGGCGCCACGACAGGAAGCAGGAGAGGCCGAAGGAGAAAGAGGAGAAGAGAGAAAGGGGAAGGGAGATCAGAAAGGTGGAGAGGCAGGAGAGGCGGGAGAAGCCTCGAAGGCAGGAGGATAGGAGGCCCGTCGGAGGCCGAGAGGCGAGAAGCGAGGAGAGAAGATTCCAGTACCCAAGGGATCGCCCCCAGTGGAGGCGGCCCATCCGTCAGGAGGAAAGGAGGGCTTACAACCCTCGGGAGCAGGGAGGAGGAAGAAGGGAAACCATGGCCATCACGCAGCGAGCCGCTAAACGCCGGCGGAAGGAGAGGCAGCAGGAGAGGAGGCAGGAAAGGCAGCAGGAAGCGGCGATTCCCCTCTACTGCGATATCCATCGGGTGGAGGGGCATGGAACCTTGGCTTGCCCTGAGTTCTGGGAAGCAAGGAGGAGGATGGAAGCAACGGCGGCCGAGAGGGAGCAGCCGCAGCAGGAGGCCCAGGTTGGGCAGGTAGCCTACCAGGCACCGCAGAGAAGGAGGAACGAAGACAGGATCGACCAAGGAGGAAGGGGGAATGTCATTCCCGGTCCGGGAGGCGGGCACGTCGGAGTAATCAACGGAGGGGCGGGGCTAGGAGCTTCCCGCAAGGGAAGTCTCCACCAAATCTACAAAAGGAGCGTCGCTTCGACGTCTCAGACCCCCCCTCCCTTGAACGAGATCACCTTCTCGGAGGAAGACATGCTCTGGAACGAGAACCCCTTCCATGACGCCCTGGTGATTCAAGCAGCAATCGAGGACTTTACCGTCGACCGAATCCTCGCGGATAACGGGAGTTCGGTGAATGTCATCTTCAAGAGAACCTTCGTCGGCCTTCAGGTGGAAGCGTCCCGGGTTCAGGCAGCGGATGGGCCTCTTTTCGGCTTCTCCGGGGAGAAGAAAGAGGTGGAAGGAGGAGTTGAGTTGCTGGTCACCCTCGGGGGAACTTCGATCCGATGTCGCTTCGTCATCGTCGACGCACCCAGCGGCTACAACGCCATCTTCGGGCGGCCCCTCATCAACTACTTCAAAGCCGTCCCCTCGTCATACCATCAATGCCTGAAGTACTGCAGGGACGACGTCCAAGTCAGGATCAGGGGAGATCTCAGGGCCTCCAGGGAATGCTACCTGAATGCGGTCAGCACCATCAGTTGGATGAGTGACGCAGAAAGGTTGGAAAGGATGATGGAGCAGGAAGAGGGCCTGCAAGCCGCCGAGGAGCTGGAGGAAGTGGAGGTGATCTCCCCGAGAGGAAAGCCGGAGCTGCTGAAGATCGGAGGAGCCTTGCCCCCGGAAGGGAAGGTGGAGATAGCTGCCTGCCTACAGGAAAACGCGGACGTCTTCGCATGGAGCGCCGCCGAGATGCCAGGGATTGATGCTGATGTTGCCTGTCATCGCCTCAACCTGGATCCAGCAACAACCCCCGTCCGTCAGAAGCAAAGGAAGAGCGCCGCCACTCTATCGGGACCCATCCGAGAGGAAGTAGGGAAGCTGCTGGAAGCAGGTTTTGTTTCGGAGATCCAGTATCCAGGCTGGGTCTCCAATGTTGTAATGGTGAAGAAGTCCGGAGGGGGCTGGAGGTTATGTATCGACTTTTCAATGTTGAATAAAGCTTGCCCGAAGGATTGTTATCCCCTGCCTCAGATCGACGCGCTGGTTGATTCCGCAGTCGGATTTCCTGTGATGAGTTTCCTTGATGCTTTTTCAGGATACCATCAGATCCGGATGCATCCCCCCGATTGTCGCGACGTTTCCTTCATCACCAGCGACGGGTGTTATAGCTACAAGATGATGCCCTTTGGGCTCAAGAACGCTGGCGCGACATATCAAAGAATGATGGATCACGTCTTCAGAGAGCAAAAGGGGCGGAATCTGGAAGTCTACGTGGATGACCTGCTTGTTAAGAGCAAGAGCGCCGCAGAGCACGTAGCGGATCTGACAGAGACCTTCGCCACCCTGAGGAGGTACAAGATGCGGCTCAACCCGGCCAAGTGTGTCTTCGGCGCGGGAAGGGGGAAGTTTCTAGGGCACCTCCTTACTCCTCTAGGGGTGGAGCCTAATCCCGACAAGGTGAAAGCCATCGTGGAGATGGCGTCCCCGAGGGATTCCAAGGAAGTTCAAAGGTTGACTGGAAGGCTAGCAGGTCTTAGTCGGTTTCTCTCCAGGGCCGGAGAAAAGTGTTCCCCTTTCTTCAAAACCCTTCGGGGGAACCAGAAATTCGAATGGACCCCGGAGTGCGAGGAGGCCTTCGTAAAGCTCAAACAACAGCTGACTCGAGCTCCTCTCCTTCAGGGTCCGCAGGGCGGCGAGGACCTCTTGCTCTACCTAGGGGTAGGGGCTGAAGCAGTCAGCTCGGTGTTGGTCCGAGAGGAGGGAAAGAAGCAGCTTCCAATCTACTACGTGAGCCGGGTGCTAAGGCAAGCCGAAACGCGGTACCCCATCCTGGAGAAGTTAGTCTTTGCCCTGGTAGTTTCGGCCAGGCGACTCCGTCCATATTTCCAAGCCCACTCTATCAAGGTAGTCTCCGACCACCCCTTGAGGAGTATCTTGGACGGAGTGGAGCACTCCGGCAGGCTCGCCAAGTGGGCTGTGGAGCTGAGCGAGTTCGACATCTCCTACCCCCCAAGGGTCGCGATCAAAGCACGAGCCGTGGCGGATTTCCTGGCCGACTTCTCGACCGAGGTCGAGGCAGACACGGATGTCTCTCGGTCGGTCCCCTGGAAGATGTTCGTAGATGGCGCGTCAGGGAAACACTCCGTGGGGGCCGGGGTGGTGCTGGTTAGTCCTCAGGGGACCAGAATTGTGCAAGCCGTCAAGATCCATTTTCCGGTCACTAACAATCAGGCAGAGTACGAAGCCATGGTGGCTGGCTTGCGACTCGCCAAGGAACTGGCAATCAGAGATATCAGGGCTTTTACCGATTCCATGGTGGCGGCATCTCAGATTCGGGGAGAGTTCGAAGTCCGAGATCCCATCTTGCAGCAATATTTGGTTAAGGTCAAAGGCTTGATCGGGGGGTTCCGATCCTTTCACGTCGAGCACGTGCCCCGAGAACGCAACTCCGAGGCAGACAATCTTGCGAAATACGGCCCTCGGGCTGGGGGAACCGCCATCGAGTTGTTCCGACCATCCATCGAAGAAGGCGAGTTGATGGAGATCGATCAGCGGGCCTCATGGAGAGATCCGTTCGTCACGTTCCTGGCAACAGGCCGACTACCATCTGACGGGCAAGATCAAAGAAAGTTCCGGTATAAGGCCGCGTACTACTTGCTGCAGGACGGAGAGCTTTATCGCAAAACCATTTCAGGCCCTCTGGCCCGATGCTTGTCAGAACTCGAGATTCCCCGGGTCCTCGAGGAGATTCACTCAGGAGAGTGCGGCAGTCACTCCGGGACCCGCACCCTGGAGCAAAGGATTCTGAGGCACGGTTACTTCTGGCCGACCATCCGAAAGGACGCAGAGGCCTACTCCAGAAAATGCTCCCAATGTCAACTCTTCGCGCCCCTCGCGCTCCAGCCGGCTCAGCAACTCCGCTCGATTACCGCTCCGTGGCCCTTCGCAATTTGGGGAATGGATTTGATCGGCCCGTTCCCTCAAGCTAGCGGGCAACGGAAGTTTGTCCTGGTAATGGTTGACTACTTCACGAAGTGGATCGAGGCTAAGGCTCTGGCCAGGACCACGTCTCAAATCGTCAAGAACTTCATCTGGGGGGAGATCGCATGCAGGTTCGGGATCCCTCTGGCCATCATCACCGACAATGGGCCGCAGTTCGCCAGCCTGGAACTGGGGGACTTTTGTAAACAGTTGGGAACCGACCTTCGGTTCGCCTCGGTACATCACCCTCGTAGCAACGGGCAAGTAGAAGCCGCGAACAAACTCATCGTCAACTTGCTGAAGAAGAAGATCACCAATCTCAAGGGGAACTGGGCCGAGCAGCTCCCTTCCGTCCTCTGGGCTCTCAGGACCACCCCGAACTCAGCCACAGGGGAAACACCCTTCAAGCTGTCACACGGATCCGAGGCGCTCATCCCGGTCGAATTTGAGGTGCACAGTCCGAGGGTCATCGCAGCCGAAGACGGAAGCGAGGAATGGCGGTTAGAGAATGAAGAGGCTCAGAGGCTCTCCCTGGATTATGTGGAAGAGCTTCGGGACTTAGCCGCCATGCGCCAGGAGGAAACCAAGAGGCGCATGGCGAGACACTTCGACAAAAACGTCCGCTTGAAGAACTTCCTCGCAGGGGACTTGGTCATGAAGAAGGTGGACGCTGCTGGGCGGGGAGCCACCGTAGGCAAGCTCCATCCCAACTGGGAAGGACCTTTCATCGTCCAAGAAGCCTTGACCACAGGAGGCTATTACCTACAAGACCAAGCGAGAGAGCAGCTGCCTGGAACCTGGAGCGGAGATGATTTGAAAAGATTTTACCCATAGCGGTAACTCATGTATCAATTTCTGTAAAAACTCTTAAATGAGCAAAGAATGCGAGATTTCATCCTTTTGTGTTAAATGTACCTCAAGGTTTCTGAGTGTTTTCATGGTCCGCCTCGTAGTCGACCTCGAGAGACAACGGTCGGTTTGTTTCTCATATGTAGCCCAGTACGGATGATGGGACGATGCTTCGGGATTTTAAGCGCTCTTGTAAGACCGAGCCTCTGTATTGTCGGCCGAGATCAGCTCCCCCTTGCATGTCGGCCTATGTCTCCCCGAGTGCATCTCTTTTCCGTCTGGAGGACCTGCGAGGAACAGATCCGCACCGTGATCTCCCGGACTTGAGGAGAGGCCGGCCTCGTAAAACACCCGGAAGAAGAACCTGCCAAGGACAGGGTGTGGACGAGCCCGAAGGGAGATGTGTGAATTCCGAGCGCGTTCAAAAAGGCCCCTCGATGAACACCACCCCCATCCTAATCGTACCTATAAGCGACCTTACTGTCAAATCGGGATGCGGGACCCCAACCCGTTCTCACTGAATAGCCTAGTTCGGACGATGGGACGATGCTTCGGGATTTTAAGCGCTCTTGTAAGACCGAACCTCTGCATTGATGGCCGAGATCAGCTCCCCCCTTGCATATCGGCCTAGGTCTCCCCAAATGCATCTCTTTTCCAAACTAGAGGAATTCTGAGGAACGGGTCTGGACACTGATCCCCCGGTTCGGCAGGATCAAGAGCGTCCCTTCGGGGGGAGTTTCTTTCTCGCCAATATATAAGGACGCAGGATTTTGATTCAAGACTTCGAGTTGAGCAGCGTCGTAAGACCGATATCCCCACGAGCTCCTCTCCTCGGGAATCGGCCGATCTCCTCGATTGAGATTCAAGACTTCGAGTTGAGCAGCGTCGTAAGACCGGTATCCCCACGAGCTCCTCTCCTCGGGAATCGGCCGATCTCCTCGATTGAGATTCAAGACTTCGAGTTGAGCAGCGTCGTAAGACCGGTATCCCCACGAGCTCCTCTCCTCGGGAATCGGCCGATCTCCTCGATTGAGATTCAAGACTTCGAGTTGAGCAGCGTCGTAAGACCGGTATCCCCACGAGCTCCTCTCCTCGGGAATCGGCCGATCTCCTCGATTGAGATTCAAGACTTCGAGTTGAGCAGCGTCGTAAGACCGGTATCCCCACGAGCTCCTCTCCTCGGGAATCGGCCGATCTCCTCGATTGAGATTCAAGACTTCGAGTTGAGCAGCGTCGTAAGACCGGTATCCCCACGAGCTCCTCTCCTCGGGAATCGGCCGATCTCCTCGATTGAGATTCAAGACTTCGAGTTGAGCAGCGTCGTAAGACCGGTATCCCCACGAGCTCCTCTCCTCGGGAATCGGCCGATCTCCTCGATTGAGATTCAAGACTTCGAGTTGAGCAGCGTCGTAAGACCGGTATCCCCACGAGCTCCTCTCCTCGGGAATCGGCCGATCTCCTCGATTGAGATTCAAGACTTCGAGTTGAGCAGCGTCGTAAGACCGGTATCCCCACGAGCTCCTCTCCTCGGGAATCGGCCGATCTCCTCGATTGTAATTCAAGACTTCGAGTTGAGCAGCGTCGTAAGACCGGTATCCCCACGAGCTCCTCTCCTCGGGAATCGGCCGATCTCCTCGATTGTAATTCAAGACTTCGAGTTGAGCAGCGTCGTAAGACCGGTATCCCCACGAGCTCCTCTCCTCGGGAATCGGCCGATCTCCTCGATTGTAATTCAAGACTTCGAGTTGAGCAGCGTCGTAAGACCGGTATCCCCACGAGCTCCTCTCCTCGGGAATCGGCCGATCTCCTCGATTGTGATCCAAGACCTCGAGCAGCGTCGTAAGACCGGTATCCCCACGAGCTCCTCTCCTCGGGAATCGGCCGATCTCCTCGATTGAGATTCAAGACTTCGAGTTGAGCAGCGTCGTAAGACCGGTATCCCCACGAGCTCCTCTCCTCGGGAATCGGCCGATCTCCTCGATTGAGATTCAAGACTTCGAGTTGAGCAGCGTCGTAAGACCGGTATCCCCACGAGCTCCTCTCCTCGGGAATCGGCCGATCTCCTCGATTGTAATTCAAGACTTCGAGTTGAGCAGCGTCGTAAGACCGGTATCCCCACGAGCTCCTCTCCTCGGGAATCGGCCGATCTCCTCGATTGTAATTCAAGACTTCGAGTTGAGCAGCGTCGTAAGACCGGTATCCCCACGAGCTCCTCTCCTCGGGAATCGGCCGATCTCCTCGATTGTGATCCAAGACCTCGAGCAGCGTCGTAAGACCGGTATCTCCACGAGCTCCTCTCCTCGGGAATCGGCCGATCTCCTCGATGACGAGAATGAGGGGCCCGCAGGCTATGTTCGACGACTAAGCCCGGTTCAGTTTTCGTCACACGCGAGCAGGGGAGCAGGTCTCGCGCGAGCAGGCGAGCAGACCTCGCGCGAGCAGGCGAGCTGATCTCGTACGAGTAGGCGAGCTGATCCCATGCGGGGGAGCGACCTGGAACCACGCGAGTAAGCGAGCCCCGGGGGGCATGCGAGTATGTCCCACACGCCACCCGCGCGGTTATTTCAGCAGGTTCACGAGTATCCGGGTGCAGGGGGCGAGTAGGTCCCGACAAGCGGATGGTCGATGTCGGGATCATCCCCCTGCGACCTAGCGAGCGTTCCTCTCCGAGCCTATGAGCCTAGCGAGTAACATCCAGTTAGAAAGGCAAAAACCAAAACCTTGTATAAATCATGAAGTCAAAAGTTTGGTTTACAAAAAGAATATCGGCGAGCAACTAGGACTCGTCGTCGCCAGTATCAGGCCGATATTCATCATCACCAACGTCACCGATATCCGCAAAGTCGTCACTCTCTGCGCTCTCGCCGCTGCTGCTTCCGCTGCCGCTGCTGCTGCCGCTGCTGCTGTCAGAATCACTGGAGCTGGTCGGCGACGACGCGCTATGCGGCGGGACAGTCCCCTCGGCGAGCAGCTCGGGAATGAGCTCGTCGACAGTGAGTGGCTTCTCCCCCTCGACGAGCTGGCCCCCGAGCCTGAGGCGCGCGAGTATGACGTTCCCCGTCGCCCGCGCAATCTCGCGGCGAACAGAGGATCTCTCCTCCCAGAGGACGCGTGATTGCTTCACCACTCGCGCCGGGTCCTCGGGTAGCGGGGTTGAGGAGCTCAGCCGTCCTTCAGCAGCGACCAGCCTCGTCTCCATCACCGCTGCGCGAGTTTGGGCCGCCTCCAGCTCGGCCTGGGAGGCGGCGAGCTTCTCCTCGCACTCGGAGAGTTTCTTCGCCGCTTCTATCTCGGCAGCCTGCGAAATGATCGACGTCAGGATCTATCAAACGAAACAAATCGAACAAAACCCACCCAGGGACAGCTCACCTCGAAGTCCCTCCAGCGGACTGACTGCATGCCGAGGTCGATGGCCTTCTTGGAGACGACCTTGAGGGCATCGGTCGTCTCCAACAGCTTCCTCGCCGAATAATGGCCCAGCTCGGCAGACCGCGCGAGCGCGCAGGCCGATTGATGGGCGAGCTCCGTCGGGGTCAGCTCCTTGACGGACTCCGCGTCGGCCCGACCGTAGATGGCGTGGAGAACGGCGAACGCCTCCCCATTGTCCTCCCAGTCAGTCGACCAGGACGGAAGGTTGGTGCTCAGCGACACCGAATTCTCCCCCGCCGACCAGGTCACGAGCGGGCGACCGAAGGCGTCCACCACCCCCTGCCCGAGGCCGTAGTTGGGGTGGAAATGGGGCGACTGGGCGCCCGTCGGCGACCGGCAATCGACGGATCGCGGCGACGAGGTCTTCGCCCTCTTCCTCGCGGGACCTTGCGAGTTGACCCGCGATTTTCCCTTAACCGCCTTCTTCTCCCCAACGTCGGCAGGAGGGCGAGAATCCGACTGAGTGGCGGCGGCTTCCTTCGCCAAAGGAAGCGGCTTCTCCGGAAGCTCGTTGGAGACTGCAAAACGCGACAAAGTTAGCTTCAGCGGCAAAAGGGGGAGCGAGTAACCAGGGCGCATTTCGAGTTCGGCATACTTTCGTTAGGGTGGACTGGCTCGAGCACGTTGACGTTTAGTCGCCAGAAGATGACGTCAAAACGCCGACCGCGAAAGTATTCAAAGAGCTGCTCGCGAGCTCCTTCGAGGATGGGAGGAAGGAAGGCAACATCGGCCGGTTGATGCGGCCTGCCGAGAACACCGCCGAAGTCGCCATGGACGACAGCCAGCTGCTCGCTCCAGCGATGGACCTTGTTCGCGGTCCCGACCAGGGTGCAGACATGGCTGCTGAAAAAGATGACCCCCTCCGAGGTCGCCGCAAAGGCGAAGATGCGGCGGAAGACGGAGAGGTCGAAAGCGATCCTTTCTTCCCGAAGGAAGCAGAGGAATCCCATGATGATCGCCACACCATTAGGATTGATCTGCGCAGGGACAATCCCGAAGTAGCGCAAGATCTCGCAGAACTCCGGCCAGAAGGGCAGCCGCAGGCCCGCGTCGAAGTGACGCAGCGACATTACAAGCGAACCCTCAATATGGGTATTGAGGCGCTCGCTGCGAGTAGGGAGTCTTGCCGAGTATCCATCGGGCAGGAAGCGTTCCTTGAGGGTCGCCAGTTCCTTTTCGGTGGTTGTGGACTTCTTAAAAGCCGCATCCGCGAAGTTAATTGCGTGGGCCTGTCGGCGAGCGCTGGCATCGTCACCGACCATGATGGCGAGATTCGAAAGCAACAAGGGCGGCGAGTTGATTGTTCAGATACTCGGCAGGAGGAAAGAAGGTCGTTACAGCAATGCGCTTTATGACCCACCTACCCCTCCTATTTATAGACATGACAAGCCCAAGAGAGAGGGGGGGGGGGGTCAGCCGTCTCAGCGAGTATCTAGCGAGCTCGCGCGATGAAGATCAACCTGCGACATTATCAAGTAAACTAAAGCTCGGCACGTCAAAAAATAACAGCGCGCACATAGAGGCAGGAGTATTCACACACATGAATTAATCAAATTAGAAATAGATGTCCAGAAGTACAAGTCGCACAAGGCGAGTTACATTCGAAAAAATAAAAACTATGGAGCCCTCGGCCGCTCAGGAGGGTGCGGATGTCGCCCGGCCCAGCCGATCTCGCGCGCACGCCGGTAATGCTCCGTCGCCAGCGCTGTCGCATCATCGCCGAGCCTGAGCTGCTCCTCCATCCTCGCCAGGCGCCCAGCAGACCCCATGCTCGCCCGGATGCCGGCCAGCTCGTCAAGCACCAGCTGCAGGCGGTGGTTGTTCAGTTGCAGCTGGCGGTCGTTCTCTTTGACCACGTGAAAGCGAGCTTCATAGCTTTCCAAGGTCGACTGGAGCCCTTCGACCTTGGCCATCCTCGCCTCCAGAGCCGAGATACGTCGGTGAGAATCGCAGATAGCGAGCTGGTCAAACTTGCTCTCCAACTCCATGTGAGCACGAATGGCGGCTTGACGATACTCGCTCCCAGACAGCCCGATAGCGTCAAGGAAAGTCGCCCCAGAGGTCGCCGGGCGATCTAACAAAGCAGGAAGATGGATAGTCAGGACAGAGCAAAAAGCTGAGCGGCATTCAGTAGTAGGAGGCTCACCACGGCGAGGAGATCGGGATCGGCGCGGCGAAGGAGGTCGCCCGGAGGTATCTCGCCTCCCCAAAGAGCTACTCGGAAGATCGGCAGGCCTGCCCTGCCCGCGCCCTCCAGACCCTTGGCCGACGTAGTCAGGGTCTCCAACCCGCGGAGGAAAGTAGGGTGGCCGCGGCCTCTCCGGCTTCTTCACCAACGACGGAGCTTGAGATGAGCTCGCAGAGTGATGCGGAGCCCTCGGCACAGGAGGCGGAGGAGGTCGCGAATGGTCTTTCGGCAGGGCAGACAGGGGCGGCGGAGGGGGCAAGCCGGTGCTCGGCCTCTGGCCAGGAGTGGCGACCGCGGGCGGCGGCGGCGGCAATGGAGTGCTCACCGGGGGTATCTTCCCGCCGCTCGCAACAACACCGGCCACCGTACTCGCCGGAGGAATCTCGCGCACCGGCCCAGATGACTCGGCAGGAGTGGCCTTCGCCGGCAGCTCCTTACTCCCAGGCGGGGGGTCCTTCACCAACGACGCCCCAGACGCCTTCCCCGAGCTAAGGCCTATCCTGACCGTGCGGGCGATCTTGGACGGCCTGTCGGCAGCCAGGGCGAGTAAGGGCGCCGAGCTGAGAGGGACGACATCAAGTGCCGCCATCGCGGCTATCGGAGAATCTGCATAAAGAAAGAAGTCAGCAAAATGGCGGCGACAACCCAGCAAGGAAGAGTTCGAGGTAGCAACCTGTCAAGGTGACGACCTCGACCTGAGATGCCGCGGACTCCTTCACGCCCGCGAGCTCCTCGGTCACTCCCGGGTTCTCCAGCGGGCTACCCCGGGTCGACCCGGGGAGGTCATCAAGCCCTAGGTCGTCCAACACCCTCTGGGTGACGGACGACACCACGGGATTGTCAGTCGCCGCGGCGACCTGGTGCGCCGGTGGAAGCGAGCCGACCACCGTAGTGGCGGGCAGCTTGACCTTTTTTGTCTTCTTCTTCTTCGGCGGGGGCAAAGCAGTGGGATCGTCCTCGCGCGGTCTCTTCGGCCTGGCTATACCGAGGAGGCCCGACAAGGCGGCGAGACTGTCCTTCAACAGCTGTTCGGTGTCCGACATCTTCGGCGAGCTCCAAGGATCGTCTCAAAAACGGAGCCCCCCCCCTATTTATAGACTACTCTACCAGCAGGCGACGATGCGAGCTGTCCAGATACTCGGCAGAGGTCCTCGCCGAATAAGCGTTGGATGATTCTTTCCGGACTCCTACGTCGCCCAAAAAGAGCGGGGATTGTGTACAACCCATATTCGACGAGGGAGGGCCCTACCACCGCCAGGTCATCAAAAGTCAAAATCAACAAGACAAGGTGGGGATCCAGACCAGCACCCCGGGCCGCGGAAGGTTCGGGCGAGTATGGCGAGCTCCCCAGGCCAACTCGCCAGGTGGCGACTATGGCCAGATGCTCGCCTCTTCTAGGCGAGCTCCCCAGGGAAGTCGCCAACTCGCCAGGGTGGGGGTATAAGTAAGACCCCCCCCCCCCCTCTTTGGTTTTCCCTATAAATAGGACCCCAGGGGTACGAAGGTGAGGAGAACAAGCAATTCTCGGCCTGAGCCCTCGCGAGTTCCAGCCACTGCCCTTGACTCGTTATTGCTCAGCTTGCCTCCTTCGTACCTAGCTCGGCCAATCTGGTTGAGAAGGGGTTGCTTCTCCTAAGCAACTGGGTACGTGGTGGGACCTTCCCGCCGTAGCGACCTGGGGTCCTGTTTGCGCAATTCGTTCCTGTTTCCTGACCAGAGATCATCTTCCCGACCGGTCGACCAGTAACTTCAGGTTGCCTTGTCCGATTTCTGAGGTTGAGAATTTCTCGGCTTCAACAAACCGTAAGATAGATCAGCTTCCCAACCAAGCGTTTATAGTATTCCGGATTTGTGAGCAACTTGTCGGAGTCAGAGCTGTGGGCCGAGAGCTTGTGATTGGCGTCTATAGGAGTATCTGCAGGTCTGCATCCAGAATAGTCGGCATCATGAAGGAGGTCCATACAATACTTCTTTTGGGATAACACAAGACCATCAGGGCGTCGTGCAACCTCAAGTCCAAGAAAATACCGAAGGTTGCCAAGATCTTTGGTCTGAAAAGCGGAGATTAACTGTTGTTTGATATGTTGTATCCCTATAGTATCGTCGCCAGTAATAAAGATATCGTCAACATATACAAGTAGGATCACAGTTCCGGTTGACCGGTGTCGGGTGAAGAGAGAAAAGTCAGCTGAGCTCCGAATGAAGCCAATATCACAGACAACCTTGTTGAATTTGTCAAACCAAGCGCGGGGACTGTTTGAGACCATAGATAGATTTTCGAAGATGACAGACCCGAGACTCCCCCGTGATCTCAAACTCTGGAGGTTGGTGCATATAAACAGTCTCATGTAGATCGTCGTTGAGGAAGGCGTTCTTAACATCCAGCTGATAAAGGGGTCAATGACGATGAACAACCAAGGAGAGAAGAACGCGGACCGTGTTCAATTTGGCCACCGGAGAGAAGGTCTCCTCATAATCAAGGTCATGTTGCTGAGTAAAACCTCGGGCCACGAGGCGGGCCTTTAGACGCTCAACGGTGTCATCAGCCGCATGTTTAACAACAAAGACCCATTTGTAGCTAACACAATGTTGGCCTGCAGGAAGAGGAACCAGATCCCAAGTCTGGTTAGCCCAGAGAGCCCACATTTCATCGTCCATTGCCGCCCGCCACCCCGGGTGTTGAAGCGCCTCCTGAACAGTGTTAGGAATAGAAATAGAGGAAAGAGAGGTGGCAAAGGCGTAGAGAGGTAGAGTCAACCGATGGAGAGAAACGTAGTTGGCCAAGGGATAAGCTGTAGAGGCGGGAGTTGGATCTGCCGTTGTCGGGGTATCGCTGGGAGCAGGGAGCTGGTGCAGGGAACCATCCTGGGAGCGACGACGAGTGTAGACACGGATAACGGGCGGAGGAACCCGAGGGGGCAGGGAGAGAGGAGGAAGGAGATGGCAGAGAAGAGGGTGTGACCGGTACGGCAGGCCGGGGAAGAGGAGAGGAAGACGGGGTGGAGGAAGGTAAGTGGAAGGGCTGGTCTTCGCAGAAGGTGACATCCGCCGAGACGACCAGCTTACCATCAGAAGGAGAGTAGCAAACATACCCCTTTTGAGTACGGGAGTAGCCAACAAACATATATTTGGCCGCCCGAGGAGCAAGTTTGTCAGTAGGGGGCCAAGAAGATGAACATAACAAACACACTCGAAGACCCGCGGGGTGAGAGAGATTGAGTTGGTGGAAGGATAGAGGAGTTGAATATGTGAGGCAAAGTTAAGAACAGACGAGGGTAGGCGATTGATAAGATGACAGGCTGTGGAGACGGCAAAATTCCAATATTCGATCGGAACCTGCATTTGGAACATGAGGGACCGAGCTACATCGAGAAGATGGCGATTCTTCCGTTCGGCCACCCCGTTTTGCTGAGGGGTATATGTACACGAAGTGTGATGGATGACGCCAAATTCGGTACAGAGATTGGAGAAGGTACGACCAGTGTACTCGCGAGCATTATCAGTGCGGAGGACTTTGAGAGGGGTGTCAAACTGTGTACGCATCTCAGTTAAAAAAGCACGAAACACAGATGTAAGTTCAGTACGATCATGCAGTAAATATAGCCAGGTAATACGCGAGTAATCATCAATAAAGGTGACAAAATAACGAAAGCCAGAGATACTGGGGACTTTATAAGGACCCCATACATCAGAATGAACTAAAGATAAAGGAGTACTATTCCTGGTACAGGCAGGGGGGAAGGAAGAACGATGTTGTTTGTCGTAGATACATGATTCACAAGAGAACTCCCGTAATGGAACATCAGGAAGAGCCCGCTTTAGAATCGGAAGGGGAGCATGCCCAAGGCAACGATGTCAATCGACAGTGGAGACGGCGGAGAGAAGAGTTGGTGGGATATCCAAGATGTACAACCCATTCAACAGCTGCCTCTTACCAATGATACTCCGGGTGCGGCGATCCTGTATAAGAAAAGAAGGAGAAAAATTTATGCAACAATCAAGGTCGTGCGTCAGACGACTAACAGAAAGTAAATTGAAAGGGGACCCCGGAACGTGAAGAACCGAGGAGAGAGAAAGGGCTGGTGTAAGCCGGAGAGGAGCGACGCCAGAGACCGGTAGAGTGTCACCATTGGCCACAGTGATACACGGAGGATGAGCCGTCGGGAGATAGTTGGGTGGCTTCTGGGAGGTAATATGGTGAGTAGCGCCGGAATCGACGATCCAGCAGGGGCTATGAGAGAGACAGGTTATACCTTCCGCAGAGAAAGTCGCAACCGAGCCGGAGGTGCGGCCGAGGGCACCCTGTAGCTGGTGGAGTTGGGTGCAGAGCTCATCGATATCTTGGCGGGTAGTGGACGTCGGATCCTGAGCAGAAGCCCCAGTGGGAGCAGGAGCAACAGAGGAAGTAGCAGCAAGGTGGGGAGGTAAATCATGCTTGCGGTAACAGGTAGCCTCAAGATGACCATCCCGGTCACAATATGTGCACTTCATAGAAGAACGACCACCACATCCTCATCCCAGAGACGGAGGTCGCCCCCCCCCCCCCCCGGGTGGAAGATCCACGAGCAGGAGGAGGGGTCGGAAGGAGAGGCTGTTGAAGAAGAGTCGGTGCAAAGCCGGGAGGAGCCTCAATAGGAGGCGTAACTTTAAGCAGCATTGAGCAAACATCAGATAACGAAGGAGTCGTCGTGGAAGAGAGGATCTGGACCCGAACACTATGCAGGTGAGGAGGAACACGAGACATCATCATCGCAATGGTGATAGCCTCTTTATGGGCCCGTTGAGTAGCTAGATCAGTAGTTGGAGGCTGATGTTGAATCCAAGCCTCAACCAGGAACTTGGCCCGGGCAACAAAAGAGATCATGTCGTCGAGAGCAACAAGAGCAAGGTTCTGAAGGTCGGAGAGAATATCATATAAGTGTTGAAGACTGTTGTGCCCAGAGTAAAAGGAGTGGAGCTCCTCCCACAAGGCTTTGGCCGTGTCATGATACATGGCCATCCTGTAGGGCTCGATGTCCATAGAGTTTAGGAGTCAGGACTGGACCCGACCATCATCGCGAAGCCAGTCATCGGAGGGGGCAGCGGGAGTGGCTTGGGTCAAGTGGTGACTTGGTCTGCAAAACACGACGAACAGAGTGAATTCATTCAACGAAGTTCCGTTTGCCGGTAAGAGAGATGGTAGTAAACCGGAGCTCGTCACGGAGTTCCGGAGCCGCAAAAGGCGCACGAGCTGGAGGAGCAGATGTAGCAGCAGAAGTGTCGGAATCCATGCGGCTAGCAAAAGAAACCAGGCGGCTAGCAAGGAGAAGACCGGGCGACTAGCAGGAGAAGATCGGGCGGCTAACAAGAGAAGTCGGGCGGCTAGCAAGGAGAAGACCGGGCAGCTATCAAGAGAAGCCGGGCGGCTAGCAGGAAGAGGCCGAAGAGAGAGAGAGGTCGGCAGAGGAAGTAGTCGCACGGTCTCGACGGACACACCAACGACAAGGAAAGTCGCGACCAGGATGCGGCTAAGGGAAGAGGAGAGACCGCTAGCGACAAGATAGGTCGCAACGATTAGTCAGAGAAGAGGAGAGAGAGGAAGTCCACACGGTCAAGGTGAGTCAAACCAGCGGCCAGTGTTGTGGATATCGGCCGACATGAAGGTTTGGGAGCAAAAACGACACGAAACCGTTTTAAATTTGGATCGTGGCGTTTTGAAAAAAACGGGCCGATATATCGGTTTTAACCGACATATCAGCCCAAAAAACAGGGATATCGTCCGTTTTTTTCTAATTAATTTATTTATTTATTTATTTATTTATTATTTTAATTATGAAATGAACGGAGTCGGACCGCTGTTGGATAAATAAAATATTGCGTGGATAATATAAAAGATGTCTGAAGATCTAACGATCTAATGAAGTTATGGGGTTTTTCTGATGTTGATGTTAAATGTTAAATATAGCTTAAAATTATACAAATTTTTATCTTTAAAATGTTGTATGTTAAATGTTACATATAACTTTTAATATTTAAAAGTTCAATAGGTTGTAGAATAGGTAGTACTGTGACATGTATAAAAAATAACATTTAATTACATATATAGTTAATTAAATATTAAAATCTGATATATGAAATATCCCCGATATATCCCCCGATATATAAAAAATCGACATGAAAACCCAAACCAACGTGTCCCCGACATCCGACATTTGCAACATTGTCAGCGGCAAGGAGAGATGCCACGACCTAGATGCGGACTTTGTCGAGAAAGAAGAAAAACCGCAGCGGGCTAGAGGCGCAACCCACTGCTAGAAAAGAGACCGCGAGAAGCGGGAAGAGAGAAATGCGGGAGAAAGGCCGCGCGGATAGCAAGGGAGGACGCGCGGATAGAGAAAGAAACAAGAGAGGGTGGATAAGCGGAAAGAGAGAAAAGCGGGAGAGGCTGCGCTGATAACAAGGGAAGCCGCGCGGATAGAGAAAGAAACAAGAGAGGGTGGACCCCACGTGCGAGAGATTATAAAAGAGAGGTAGGAAGGGGGGGAAGAGACGTGGAAGCCATGAGAGATTCAGAGTAAGGGAAGCGATTAGAAGAAGACAGGCCGCAGGAAACTGCGGCTAAGCTGGAGAAGGCGAAGCCGCGCGGGCAGCGGGGATGAGCAGGCGGTTAGGAAGAGGGAGACCGCGAGAAGCCGGGGACAGAAGGTCGTAAACCCAAGGAGGAGACCGCTGCCTCTGATACCATGTAAAGAGAGACCTCAAACCTTGTATATACTTCTTGAATGAATAGTTACAAATATGAATACATTTATATAGGAAAAGAGAAAGGAGAGAAATCTCAATTCAAGATGTGTGACTAATACAAAGAGAGAGAAAATGGACCCCTAGATGGGCCTTTACTAAAGCTTTTCTAACAGCAACCAATGTTGAATCTCAAAGGATCTTTACTGGATTCCAAGTAGAACTTCAAGATCAAATGAGTGTGATCACATCGATGAGATTTTACCAAATTATTCCTTAGTCTTATTTCAAGTAACAAAGGATCATCCATCAACATAGTCATTTATTTGAGGTAACATAAAAATCAAAATTTTTGCTAATGCAGGGATACAACCCTAACATTTACTTGTGATTTGTCGACCCTGGTATTCTACAGGAATGAAAACTCTTTTTAGATACTAGGGTTTCAGAAAAACATCAAACTCCAAAGTACTCCCTCGTCATATATCAAGTAACAAAGTCTCCTCAATTGACCTATAGTGTCATTAATTTGAGGTTGCATAAAAATAAAAGAATTTCTAATGCAAGGATGCAATCCTAACATTCTACTTATGATTTGTCGACCCATGTGCTATATAGGAATTAGAAAATCACCTTTAGGTACTAGGGTTACCAAAACTCCAAACACCAAATTATTCCTTAGCCTTATTTCAAGTAACAAAGGATCCTCGATCGACCTACAGGGTCATTTATTTGAGGTTACAAAAAAACAAATATTTTGCTAATGCAAGACACGACCCTGACATTTATGATTTGTCGACCCATGTGTTATATAGGAATGTTTATCCTTTAGATACTAAGGTTACAACAAAACTCCAAACACCATGAAGTACTGAAGCCATAGTCCAATACAAATATTACAAGCATAGTTTAATTGAATCTTAGGTCAAACAAACTTTAAACAAGCACATATAGAACAATTAGATTGTACTAAATGTTGGAACCAACAAGGTCGGTCCCTCCTAAAGCTCGGAACTAAAGGTGCAACTAACACTTACTCTCTTCGGACCACCTTCTCGACAAGGCTTCTAAAAGACTAGACCGGGAGCTCCAGCGCGGAGGTCTCACCTTGTACCCGGAAGAATCGGAAAATCTTCCCCTCCCTAGCCAATGTTGGGCTAGGTGCCTTAGAAGAAGAGAGAGAGAGTTAGCAATGTCTCTTCTAAGGCACCTTACCGGTCTATTTATAGGCCTCTGAACTGGGACTATCAATAACCAAATGGAGCTGTCCTGAAATTACCAGAATACCCTTAGTCGGGTCTGCCAACAACCAAACTCCGCTGTTCTGAAGGGTTATACGCAGACCACCCAGGGCAAAAGCGTAAGATCTCATGGGGCTAAAAGATCGACCCGGCCCTACCTGAACCGGTTTTAAACCGAACCGGTGCTTGGCGAGAACTCCCCTCTGGGATCCTCTCGCCTGGCGAGAGCACCGTCTCGCTAGCGAGAGCTCCCCTCTGGAGCCCTCTCGCATGGCGAGTCGACCACTCACCCGCGAGTGCCTCCTCCCTTGGCGCTTGCTCGCCTATCCCATGGCGCAGCTCTCGCTTGGACCTTCTCGCCTGGGCCCTCTCGCCTAAGTGCTTCTTGCCAGGACCCACTCGCTCTGCGAATTGACAACCGCCCTGGGCCGTCTCGCCTAGCTCCCTTCTTCAAGCCTTTGGCTCCGTCTCGCTCGCCCGAGGTTGTACACTAAACCTATGGAATAAGGTTGATGGGGTTCCCTAAAAATAGTTCGGTCGGGCAGGAAATTTTTGTCGTGACCTCGACCGTCTCGCCAAAACAATTCCAACAGGCATTCTCGCGTAAATCCAAGTTTGTTTGACCAATCAAATGGATATCAAAACACACTGGAGCATGCCTGCGAAAGCTGAACGGGCACCCACGTACATGATGTGTGAAGTGTGTGTGACACTGCGCGACTATGGGCAATGCGCGCGGCTTTCCACAACTATGGGCAATGTTCGCGGCACTGCGCAATTGCGGGCAGTGCGCGAGGCACTGCGCAACCGCGGGCAGTGCGCGCGGCACTGCGCAACCGCGGGCAGTGCGCGCGGCACTGCGCAACCGCGGGCACTGCGCAAAGCACAATACACACGACATTGCGGAACCACGTGCAATGCGCGCGGTATTTCACGCAGTGTGTGCGACACTACGCGCGGTTGCGCAGTGAGCACGGAACTGCGAGCAATCGTGCACAGTGCACGCACGAGGGTGTTGTGTGTGGTATCCTAGCCCCTATGGGGAGGGGCTTCAGCGCCTCCCCTCATTGGGCGCTGACTAAGTCAGCGCCCGAGAAGGATGTTAAAATCAGCGCCACTAGGTACTGATTTTAGCACCCGGGAGGGGCGTTGAAATCAATGCCCTTGGGGGATTATTTCAGCCCCAATGGGGGCTGCGGGCCACTCAGCGTGCGCGACTTTGCACGCTCGCGCCCCGCTGTGCTCAATGCCATGCTCCTCAATGCTCAATTACGTGCTCCTCTGCACTCAATGTTGTGCTCAACATTGCTCTCATCTTCGCACTCACCCTTGCGCTCACCATCGTCGTCGTCACAACTATTGTTGCTACCTCCGCGCTTAGAACACTTTCGTACTCACTGCGCACTTAGAACGCTTCCGCGCTCAGAACGCTTCCGCGCTCAGAACACTTCCACGCTCAGAACGCTTCCGCGCTCACTGTGCACTCAAAACGCTTTCGCGCTCACTGCGCGCTCAGAACACTTTCGCGCTCACTGCGTGCTCAAAACACTTTCGCGCACACTACGCGCGGTCCGCGCTCAGTGCGCACTCAGAACACTTCCGCGCTCACTGTGCGCTTAGAACGCTTTCGCTTTAACTGCGCGCTAAGAACGCTTCCTCTTTAACTGCGTGCTCAGAACGCTTCCGCGTTAACGGCATGTGGAATTCCTTCTGAGCGCGGGCTGCAATTTGACCAAACTGCCCTGGGGGCAAAATCGTCATATTTGCAAAAATGGCAATCCGTGTGATCAAGATCAAGGAACGTGAATCGCTTGTCTGGTAGTTATGGTGGTTACAACGGTGCAATTACCAAGCCGCCCCTGTCAAAAGTTATAAAAGGAGCCATGAGCCTTCATTCATGGGGATATGACCTTCAACACCAAAGAGAGCTCCTTCAAAGATGCTTCAAAGTTCTCATTTGGCATTCAAAGACTTATTTGAAGATCTCCTTCGCGACTCAAAGATCTCCTTCAATCTCCTCGAAGATTTCCCTCGTTCTTAAAGATCTCCTTCAAGCCTTTCGAAGATTTTGTTTCTTTCTCTACAAAACACTCTTTGTAACGAGCGGTGGTCTGTCACCCTCGAGCTATCTACTGCTTGTACCACACCGAAAAATAGTGCAATTTGGTCGACATCGACCCGGCCCCGTGATTTTTCACCCTTTCCGGGTTTTCCAAGTAAAAAGTTTCCTTGCCAGTTGTTGATCTCTACTTTGGCTATTGCACGCTCGACCCGCTCTACAGCAAAGACAGTTCGTTTTGACCGGTTTGCAAGCGCATTGAGCAACCCACAACAAAAGTCATGATTACACAATATACTAAAAAAATACGAGTGCCATTGGTTAACCAAATATTTTTAGTCAATTGTAATAGATTAATAAAAAAATTTGCTACACCAAAAACTCCAATTGAAATATCAGGGTGGGATCCTATGCACATGTCTAACACATTCAATGGGTCTAAGATCCCTTACATGGGATCCCATGCATAGGACATGTGGAATTCAGTCTTCTCCAGCATACTATGCATGTTCTATTGCCAATATTTTGCACAAACTGGAGATAACACATTGAGTGAGAAAGTGAAGAAGAAGAAGAAGAAGAAGAAGATGAACTCAAAAACTAATTTAGAAATCAATACACTTAGAGGTTGCTGGTTCACTGACATTTGTAACATTTTGGATTTAACAATTCACAGTTGTTTATTGTAGCTTTACATGAAAGAAAAGGAAAAATTAACAGAAAATTGTTTAGAAAATGTAATAAATTTCAACTGCATGAATTTATTTATAAAGATCTAACTTATGAAAAAGGCATTCATATGAGTATACCCGAGGATCTTTAAATTCCTGGACACAATCGATCTCCGACTGAAGAACTTTCAGTAGGTTTTCATCCGATCCCACCTTAGAAGATGCGAATCGAAGAGGTAGAAATGCGGAACGGTTCTTGAGGCTCTGTATCAGTGAACTCCGGACGAGAGAGGATGGGGCGGAAGAAGAGGCTGCGGAAAAATAGGTTAAAACTGGACGGTACCGCGCGCACGGAGACGAGAACCGGAGGCCGGCGGCTGTTTGAAGGAGTCGGCGGGTAAAGGAGGAAACCATTTCGCCGGATTAGTATGCGTAGGGATTCGATGAAGACGCAGTTGGAGGGGAATGGACCGAATGGTAGGGTTTTAGGGTTTAAGACTAGTACTTAAAAGTTTCACACGCAAGATGGAACGGAATTCATTTGGTTCGGCGGTGGCGTGTCGATCCGGAGGGTGGAAACAGAGTGTTCGAATTGGAGGGCGGAGATGGCTGCTCCAAACGGAGCTTTTTGGGGTGTTTCTCAAGGCGGGCGGGAGGAAACGGAGCAAACGCCGCCGGAGGTTCATTTATTTACTCTTCTTCCGGCGGCGTTTGTCCAAAACAGAGCAGCGAAACGTCCAAACAAATAGAGTTAATTCTGTTCGGTTCGGTTGTTAAATCTCGGTTCAATTTTATGATATAGTTAGCTTGTAATAAAATTTATCTAAAATAATTTCTTTAAGTTCTCGTTAATTTCTTTTTGATTTAAATGATAGATTGATTTTGATTTAAAGTTAATTTAGAAATAATTACTCTTAAATTTATATATTTGATAGTAATTTATTGTGTTGTATGCTATATAATATGTGTCAATTAGAACGAAGAAGTTGAATGTCTTGATTCAAACAGAATTATAATTCATAAATTTTTGTAATAGTTTTTATTCTCTAACAGTTATGATCTGTACGGTTCGATTTGGTTTTTTTGGTTTTCTTGGTTTACCCTACCAACAAACTGAATCGAAATGATTTTGGTTTTCAGCCCCCCCCCCCCCCCGAAACTGAAACTGAATCGATCTGTTCGGTCTGAAAATTGGTTCAACTTGTTCAATTCGGTCTGGTTCGATCGGTTTCGGCTTTTTATACACACCCCTAGCAGCCTAGCTGAAGCAAAGGAGATGTGGTATTACGACAAGCGAGCTCTTTCTTGATGACCAACTTTCATTGATTGTGTTTTGATTGAGTCAATGCAGGTGGTGAATCTGCTTCAGTCGGATGGCAGCTGGAATATTACTGTGTTGCTTCCCCAAGCTTTTAGTCCGAACCTCATTGAGGTTACTCCTACAGATCCTGGTTTACCATTCTCTCGAGCAAGATCGTCTTGAGTTTTGGACCCGTCTTAGCAAAAAATCAGTTGCGACCCTCTCGTTCCTGACGTAATTTGAGAAGCTTCCCACTTCTTTTACTTAGCTAAAAAAGCTAAAGCTTCGGCCCCTAGTTCAATTTTTTTGGTAACATCTGGTTTGGAATGTGATCCCCATTCGGGATTGACTTGCACATAGAGGACTCTCAGCGGATAAGGGGTGCCCTTGGGGCTGCTCTGCGACCGTAATCATCTAGTGGTGGGGTGTGGGTGCGTGTGGTTGTTGCGGCTACTCTTCTTCGATGGGAGATCTGTATTCCCTCCATCTCTTGTTGGGAGAATTTGATGGATATTCTCTCCTCTACCATAGTTTACGAGGTTGGCCATGTGTGTATTTTTTGTTATGTTGTGTATCAGGCTTGGTGTGAGCAAAATGTTAAGGACCATCATGGAACGGTGGTCTCGTTCATGAGTATGGCGACAACTATTGTAGAGAACATTTCCATGTTTCGTGCTATCTCTTTCCAGGGACACTGGGGCCCCACTCACCCTCACAGGTTGTCGCAACCTTCTTCTTGTTGCCCTCCTACCCCTGGATGGATAAAGTTCAATGTAGATGGTGCTCTTAGTTCGTCCTTTGTTGCAGGGCTTGGTCTGGTGGCACTCTATGATTTGGGGGATCTTATGCTTGCGTCTGGCTCCTCGGTTTTACATTAGGACCCTGGTGGAGTCGAGCTGGCCTCTTTCCTTGCCCTGGACCCTTTTGTTGAGCAATCCTTGTTTAATGTTCGTGGCGTCATCGTGGAGGGAGATTGTAAAAACTTGATTGGTGTTTGTTCCTTGAACCTGAGACGCGGGGGCGGGAGTGCGTCACATTATAGTGAGGAGGACTTCTCTTTCCTAAGCTACTTTCCTCGGCTCCGCTTTTAACATGTGAGTGTTGATTTTGTGATACAAAATCTTTTAAACCTGAATAATGATGTAAGCAATGATGTAAATAATTGAATGATATCATTCATGATGTAAATTGGAGGATGATGTTATCGATGATGTATATTGTAGAATGATGTCATCGATGATACAAATGCTATGATTTTGTCATGATGATGTAAATAGTAAAATGAGGTCAGCGATAACATAAACTTGTAAATATAATATTGGTCTTAGATTACTATAAAGGGGGATTGAGTCTTCATTTATAAGGCATTCAATTCTGAAACATTTCTTCAGTTATTTTCTCTCTTGCTTACTTGTGTTCGTGTGCTCTTCTTATTTTGTTCGATCTCTCTCGCTCTTCTCTATTCTCCACTCTAAATACGGGTATTCGAGTTAGGTTCTGACCTTAGACGTAGATGGCGTCGACAAATTTCAAGGTGGAGAAATTTGATGGGAGAGATAGTTTCAACCTGTAGAGGATCAAGATGATCGCTCTATTGAAGCAACAAGGAGCGTACAAGTTCGTGTTCGAGCTAGAGAAATTGTCAAAGGATATGGCGGCGGATGTGAAGGAAGAATTGGAAATGAAAGCTCACAGTGCTATTCAACTTTCTCTTGCTGATGAAGTTTTTTGTGAAGTCGCCAATGAAGATACTGCGCCAAAATTATGAAAGAAGCTCGAGACGTTTTATTCAAAGAAGTCTCTTACGAATCGGTTGTACTTAAAATAATGACTCTACACTTTAAAGATAAAGGAAGACACGCCCATCAAGACCCACTTAGATGAGTTAAACTAAATAGTGATGGATTATAAGAACATCGATGTGAAGATTGATGATGAGGATCAAGTCATGATTCTCTTGTGCTCACTTACTCCATCATTTGGGTAATTCGTTAATAGTATGGTGTATAGTCGAGACACGTTTTCTATCAAATACATTAAAGCGGGTCTGCACTCTGAAGAGTTGTGCAAAAAGATGTTAATGAATAGATCAAATGGGCATGACAATGGACTATTCGTGAGAGGACGATCGTACAAGTGAGATGGCCCAGCATGCTTGGGTATGAGAGGTGGTGTTAGTCCCCTCTTATAAAGGAGGTCCCGGGACCAAGCCTCAGGCCTCAACACCTACATGTGATTTCCGTAAAGTCGTACCCGGGAGATTTGGTTAGGGATGTTCTTCATCATTTGATTGCAGTCGGCTATGACCGGATTTGACTCAATATTCCTGTTTCATTAGGAGCCTTGGGGTCGGCCTAGTTTCTAACAGAGATGAAGAAAACTTCAGATTCTACGAGCATTGTGCAGGAAGTATCTAACAATGAGGGATTCGTTTTTTCGATGCGTGCATTAGTTGACATTCAAAATTTTGGGTACTTGATTCTGGTTGTTCCTATCATGTGACTCCAAATCGGAGTTATTTTGTAACATATCATTCCCTTGATGGAGGATCTGTATTCATGGGAAATGATAGTGTGTGCAAAATTATTGGGATTGGAACAGTCCGAATTGTGAAGTATGATGAGGTTGAAAGGACTTAGACGAATGTTTGACATATTCCGGGCTTGAAGAAAAATCTTCTCTTTCTTAGAGCTTTGGACATGATTACATGTAAGACAATGATCGATGTTGGTATTAGGAAGATTCTTCGTGATTCTATGGTCGTGATGAAAAGAAAAAAGTTGTCAATCTATATCTGATGCAAGGACGCATTACCACTGGTATGTCTGCATTTACATCTTTTGATTCTGATCTAAATTCGTCATGATTATCCCACTTACGTCTTGGCAATATGAGTGAATGAAATCTAGAAGCCCTTCATAAAAGAAAATTGATTGATGGTGTAAAATTTGATAAGTTAGACTACTATGAAGAGTGTGTATTGGGGAAACAACATTAGGTGAAGTTTGGTATCAGGATGCATAACATAAAAGACATTCTAGACTATATTCACACTGATGTTTTGGGGCCAGTACATATTCCTTCTCGAGCAGGAGCTAGATACTTTGTCTCTTTTATTAACGACTTCCCCTAAAAAATTATGGGTTTATTTTTTGAAAAATAAATCTGACGTATTTGAGGAGTTCAAAATTTGAAAAGTTATGGTGGAAAAACATACAGGATGACATGTAAAGGTTGTCAGGTCTGATAATGACAGTGAATACACTTCTGATGTATTCAAGGAGTTCTGCAAAGCCGAACGAATTGTGCGTCACTGCACAACACTAGAAGATCCACAATTGATTGGAGTTGCAGAACGGATGAATCGGACGTTGTTGGAGAAGACGTGATGCTTAAGGATCATTACAGAGCTTTCCAAAGAGTTTTGGATAGATGCACTAATTATCTTTATCTATCTCATTAATAGGTCGCCGTCTTCGGCGACTGAATCAAAGACTCCTGAGCAGCTATGGATGTGAGAAGCTTTTGATTACTCAATGCTATGAGTATTTGGGTGTCTGACATATGCACTTGAGAAAAACATCAAAATTGACCAGATGACAAGAAAATACATATTCCTCGGGTATGCTGAAGAAGTCAAAGACTATAAATTGTGGTGTCCTGAAACAAATAGGATCGTAATCACTCAACACGTGACATTTGATAAGTCTGTCATCCTAAATAAGCAGATCCAAGTTAAAACACGCGTCCCACATGTTGAGGCGGAGGCTGAGATTCCACACCGTGAGATTAAAAATAAGGTGTCAAGAACACAAATTGAAGAGGAGTCAGGCCGACAGAAGGAGTGATAACGGATAATTTAGCTTAAATTATTATTACAAAAATATTAAGTTTCATAAATATATATATATTAATTTTTTTTACTCTTTTTCTTTTTTAATAATGACGACATCTTGCGAATGTTGACGCGTTGGCCGAGCTCGCGAGTTCGAGCTGCACTCATCCAAGTAATTTCATATTACCGCCACGTGCGCGCCATGACCACCACCCTCTCCATGCAAGCTCCAATTCAAGCTGTCTCCCGTCCTTCGCCCATTCAAGCTGCACCTGCATGTCGGTCTCCGTTTCTTCTGCCGCTCAACCATGGAGGTCCTGCCCCCATGCAAACCCGCCAACTCGGATAGGATTTCTATACACAGGTGTGCATAGAAATTCGTATACACATGATGGCGGATGCTGACACCCGACATAATTTTTTTAATAACTAGCTCTAAATTGTGATTCCCTATTTATATTACATTTATATAATAGGGCTGTGCATATCTTAAATAATTTTCCTCACATGGACTGTGCATATAATAAATAGTACTCTCTCTCTCTCTCAACATTAATTGTATAATAGAATGTGCATATCTTTTCCTATACAGAGATGTGTATAGAATCCGCGTCCCGCCAACTCTCCATATGGCATGTGCACCTTCAATGTAAGTCCATAATATTATTACTATAGCCAAGATTTCATGCATACCGCCACCTTCAATATTTCCAAAAACTATCGCCACCAAAGCTGCTGCCTGCACCCCTTCCAATTCCCGTTTAAGCTACAACCGCTTAGGCTCCGTTTGGGAGGACTTATTTTCACCGGTCAAGCAGTTACGATCGCGTGAACCGGACCTTATTTCTCATGCAATCGTAACTGCTTCATTAACGTCGGGTTCATGCGATCGTAACCCCTTGACCGGTGAAAATAAGTTCCCCCTAAACAGAACCTTATTCTCATGCATGCGCCACCTCCTCTTCCATTGCTGCCGCCTTATTTCACCCTCCATTTAATATGGATTTTCATGTTCAATTCATTAATATGGTTGTAGTCTACTCATGCAATTGTTGTCACCTTATATTCCCATAAATTAAGGCGATTGTTATCCGCACTACAGTTTTGGTTATTCGCACATGTTTTTTTCCTAATTTTTCGCGCATTTTGGAAATACGTCTTGTACATGCATTTTCAGAAAAAGTGTTCAACACGAAAGTTGTAGATCTCATCGAGATCTACAACTTTGATGTTGAACACTTTTCCCGAAAATGCATGTACAAGACGTACTTTGGAAATACACCCAGATTTTGCGCCTTTTAGAAATACGTCTTGTACATGCATTTTCAGGAAAGGTGTTCAACAACTGAGATCTACAACTTTGGTGTTGAACACTTTTCGTAAAAATGCATGCACAAGACGTATTTCTAAAAGGCGCGAAAAATTAGGAAAAAATATGTGCGAATAACCACAACTGTAATGCGGATAACAATCGCCTAAATTAAATGATCCTGATCTCCTCATTATTATGGCGTGTCTTTTCACTTTCTCTTCCAATGCTGACTGTTTATATTCCTCACCCTCATAAAGTGGCTGACTATACCTATTCCTCCTCACATGGACCCTTCACCTCCTCATCTCCCATTTTAATGTGTTGCTCTTATTTTAGGGTTAATTAGATCCATCTCCTCTTAATCTATATATCATTTTAATGTTGTTGTCTTCAACATTAAACACCATGAAATATGGTTGTGCCCCTTCCTCTTCCTCTTCAATGTAGCCTTTCAACTCTTCTTTTAACTCTACACCTTCATTCTCCTTGCCTATATAAGATCATTTTGGAGCCATGGTTGGAGATCGACTACTAAATTTTTGGGAAGTTTAAGGAGAGTTCTCCTTCTGTTTTTTTGTTCTAAGTGATCGTGTTGTACTTTTTTCGTGTAATTTCATTTAAGTAGTTTCTTACTTGTACTCTTCTTTTTAAATATCAATAAAATATATCTCTTTTCTTTTAAATTTGTAGTTCCTATCATGCAATCTTTTTATTTATTTATGAATTTCTCTATCATTATGAGTAACTATTTTTTCATTAATACTCGATCGAGACGATTTGAGGATTAGATAATTATGTTTTAATCATTATTTTCTTTTTCTCTTTGGTGGAATATTTTTTGTTTGCCCTTGATTTTTATTAAATGAGATCATATTTTCGATATATGATTTTCATTTATGTTTTTGTACTTTAGTTAGCCGAGAGGCTCTCATACAAATTGACCGCTCAGGGATAAAGAGAATTGTACGCAACGTACTATCGAGAGAGGACGACGTAATTCTTCTGATTTGCAGGGTTTATAATAGAGAGCGAGTTTTAGGTGTTAGGTTTGAAAACGAGAGTTCGACTGATTAACGTAAACTCAGTTGGATAATCCTCGAGAAAGGAGCACTCGTACTTTGTGAACTCTACAGTCAAAAATATTTTATTAAAGAGAATTAGAATTCTTAATTTTCATTGGTTATTCTCACACCGAGATGAGTCGAGATTGAGTGATAGTGTCTTTAAAATAGTTCAAATCATCTTTTTTTATTCGTAATCTTTTTTTTACTCAAAAAAATCAACTCAAAATCAAATTGATAAGATAATAGCAATTTTCTCAAAGTAGAAGTAATCTACATTCTTGAATCTAATACGACCTTGATTTTTAATATTTTATGTTTGTTGCGGACTAACTCGATGCTCCGGTCGGACCGGATATTCTTGGACCGCCTTAGCTCGCGGAGCGGTCGAGCGCGCACACAGTCAATTGGAAAATGGGGGAAGGACACGGGAGGTTTTAACGTGGAAAACCCTTCAACCGGGTGAAAAACCACGTGACCGGGTCGGTGCCGATCAAAATCCACTAGATTGCTGGAGGTTACAATTTGACGGGGGAAATCGGGGCGACAGGCCGCTCCCGTTACAACCTTGAGGAGAGAGAGAGTATATGCGCTCGTCGGTGGGCAACAGACTGCCTCGCCAACGGCACTTGGATGGTGGAATGTGCGGGATGCTTCAGTTGTGTGCGCTCAGAGGCGACGCGTGTCCAGAGGTTGTCACTGCTTCCTTTGTGCGTCTTTCTCGGTCCTTGGAGTGTTTCCTTGGTAACTGAGCTCTGGTGGGGTGCAAATAGCCGATGATAGGTTCTGGTAGTTGTTGGCAGGAGCTGATAGCCACTGGGGGCCGCTGGAGGCCTCGGGCGGCGGCCGGTGGTTGGCGGCGAGAGGCGGCCGCTGGTGGTTGGCGACGAGGGGTGGCCGCCGGCGGAGAAGAACGGGAAAGCTCCCACCTGAGGAAGAAGAAGAAGAAGAAGCGTAGGAGGAGAAAGTTAGGAAATGAGGAGCCCCTGGGGTCCTTTTATAGGCTCCAGGGGGAAGTTATGGCGGGCCCCCCCACTAACCTAGTGGGTTAGTGGGTGGTTTTGTCCCGATCGGACGGCCGGTGAGGCCTCTCCCTCGATCGGACGGCGGGGGGGGGGGGGGGGGGGGGGGGGTCTTCCCACGATGGCGGGCCGTCATGACGGCGGCGGCAGCCGGGCGGCCGGCGAGGGAGGCCGGCGGTGGCCAAGGTCATGGCCGGCCGCGGCCACGGCCGTCCATGGCCGGGGCGGCCATGGCCACGGCCGGCCATGGCCGGGGCGGCCATGGCCACGGCCGGCCATGGCCGGGGCGGCCATGGCCACGGCCGGCCATGGCCGGGGCGGCCATGGCCACGGCCGGCCATGGCCACGGCCGGCCATGGCCGGGGCGGCCATGGCCGGGGCGGCCATGGCCGGGGCGGCCATGGCCACGGCCGGCCATGGCCGAGGCGGCCATGGCCGGGGCGGCCATGGCCGAGGCGGCCATGGCCGGGGCGGCCATGGCCGAGGCGGCCATGGCCGGGGCGGCCATAGCTACTGCCGGCCATGGCCACGGCGGCGGCCGGCCATGGTCGGGGCCATGGCCGGGGCGGCCATGGCCACGGCCGGCCATGGCCGGGGCGGCCATGGCCACGGCCGGCCACGGCCGGCCATGGCCGGGGCGGCCATGGCCATGGCCGGGGCGGCCATGGCCGGGGCGGCCATGGCCATGGCCGGCCATGGCCGGGTGGCCATGGCCGGGGCGGCCATGGCCGGGGCGGCCATGGCCACTGCCGGCCATGGCCACGGCGGCGGCCGGCCATGGTCGGGGCCATGGCCGGGGTCGGCTTTGGCCGAGGCCGGCCACGGCTGGGCCATGGCCATGGCCGAGGCCGGCCATGGCCGCGGCCGGCCATGGCCGCGACCGGCCACGATCGTGGCCGGCCGGCCATGGCCGGAGGGGAACCGCCGGGGGCGGTTCCTTCCCCCAATGGTGGGGAGAGAGAGGGCCCACTCACATGATCTCCATGAGAGATCATGGGGGTTAGGGGGGCCCGCCCATGATCTCCATTCATGGGGATCATGGGGGTCTCCTTTTTTCCTATAAATTAAGGTGGAGCCCATCAATTGCCCCCCAAATCTCTTTCAGTTGGGAGGGAAGTGAGCACGGGAGAGATTTTTAACTCTGGTTGCGGTGGTGATTGCCGGCGTGGAATCCGGGATGGCGGCGATGGTGAGCGGCTCCAAGGTATGCCGGTTCGTGTTAGTTTGGAAAGCAGACGCCAGACGGGCTCGCGCGAGGGCCGGCAAGGCATAGGAGTTGGGGGTGTGCCACCGTTGTGGGAGAGGGACCGAGCGCGCAGGCCGCGCGGGCGCAGGTCGCGCACGCGCCGGCCGCGTGCGCGCAGGCTGCGCGCGCAGGCCGCGCGCGCAGGCCGCGCGCGCAGGCCGCGCGCGCTGGTCTTGCGCGCAGGCCGCGCGCGCGCAGGCCGCGCGCGCGCAGGCCGCGCGCGCGCAGGCCGCGCGCGCGCAGGCCGCGCGCGCGCAGGCCGCGTGCGCGCGCGCAGGCGGACCTGGCGTGCAGGCCGCGCGCGCGCAGGCCGCGCGCGCAGGCCGCGCGCGCAGGCCGCGCGCGCTGGCCGCGCGCGCTGGCCGCGCGCGCTGGCCGCGCGCGCTGGCCGCGCGCGCTGGCCGCGCGCGCTGGCCGCGCGCGCTGGCCGCGCGTGCTGGCCTTGCGCGCAGGCCGCGCGTGCGCTGGCCGAGCGCGCAGGCCGCGCGCGCGCAGGCTGCGTGCGCGCGCGTAGGTGGACCTTGCGCGCAGGCCGCGCGCGCGCGGGCCTTGCGCGCGGGCCGCGAGCGCGCAGGCCTTGCGCGCGCAGGCCGCGCGCGCGCATGCCGCGCGCATGCCGCGTGCGCGCACAGGCCGCGTGCTTGCTGGCCGGACTCGGCGAGGCTGCGTGTACGCCATGGCCGCGTGCTTGCAGGCCGTGCGCGGCCATGGAGAGGGTTGTGCGCGTGATTTTTACTATTTTGACATGACTAATTTTTTGCGGTGTGCAGGTACCGAAGCGCTCTGCTGGACCAATGCGTTTACGCTCCTCCTTGACTGAAGACGGTGTTGCTATTTGGAGAACAAAGTTCGGGCTTCCTTCAGACTTGGAGGCGAGGATCCCGCGTCCCGAGGAGCGGGTTCAAAATCCTCCCCGTGGTTGGCTGACTGTCTGCGAAGTGTCGCTCAGATCTGGTTTCCGTCTTCCTCCCTGCGACGAGGTGGTGGAGATTCTGAAGTTTTGCGGAGTTCCTATTTCCCAGTTTGCCCCTACCAGGGTTACTCGTATCATGGGCTTGATTGCTTTTTTTCGTGAGCATGGGGGCTCCCTCTCTTTAGACCAGTTCCGTGATTGGTGCGACGTGCGCTTTGATGGTGGTGAGCGGATCGAGGTGCGCAGCAACAAGGTTTGGCTGGAGTTTGAGTCTCGCAAAGATCGTCGTCACGGTAACACTTTGTTCGGATATGTGAAGAACTCTTGGGGTCTTCCTGAGGTGTGGAATGCACTTCCCGACCGTTGTCGCCGTGTGAAAGGGAGGGAGCGAGACTTCTCTCCAGTGTTGGGATTTTCCGAGCCTCGTGAATTGGCTAACCGTCTCTTCAACATATATGCGTTTGTCGAAGAGAAGCGATTGTTGGGATGTGGTATTTCTGTTGGCACAGGACGGGCGGTGTTGTCTTCTCAGGGAGGAGGCCGCAAGAGAAAAGCGGTCATGGCCCCCGATAGTGATGTTGATGTTGTGGTGGTAGCCTCTGATGATTCAGTCCCAGAGACGCAGTTACCTATTTCCCCGACTCCACGGGCGCTTGCTAGCGCAGCGGTTCCTCGGATGACTTCCTCTTTGAAGGCGATGAGTGATGCGGTACGTTGGTGCCTTATTGTTTCTTCCTCCTTCTATTTTTTGTTTGAAGGCGGCTAATTGCGTGTTTTCCTTTTGTAGATCGAGACTCAGGCGCAGATAGCGGTCACCTGGAATGATCATTACGTGAGCCTGAAGGATGGCTATCTTGCTTTGCAGGAGAAGCTTCGACTGTCGATGGGTTCACTTTCTTCTCTCAAGGAAGAACATGACCGGGACATCGCACAGTATCATCGAGTTGGGTCAGAGCTGAAGTCTGAGATAGAAGACGTGCGTGCTTCCTTGGACGTGGAGAAAGTCGTGGTGGAGAGGACTGCCCAGATGTTGAAACATGCGAGGGAGGAAATATCTGGCTTGGAGACTCAATTGCATGCGGCGCGAGATGAGGTTGCAGGCCTTGAGACCCAGCTTTGTGCGACGAGGGCGCAGGTAGAGATGTTATCTTCGGATGACCGTACATCAGAATTGAAGGCCGCAGGTCTCGCGGAGTACCTGGAGTCCTTGGACTATATGCGGGATCATAGCCTGATCGCGGAGGAGGTTCGTGATGACATTTGGTCCAAGGAAGTAGAGCCTCAGATGGATGACATGCGCCAGTTAGCGCTTCGTCGTGGTGTTTCGAAGGCTTTTCGCTTCATAGGGAAGCATCTTGGGTGTGATACTTCCAGTTTCAGCTTCACGGACGTTTCAGATGATGAGCGTTTTAGCTCAGATGCTGATGATGAGTAGCTGTAGTGTTTATCTGCTTTTGTCTGCCTCGTTGTTTATTTGTAGTCATTTGTTTCTATCATAGCTTTTGAGATTGTCGCTGTTAGAGCTCCCATTCGTTGTTTGTTATGATAGCCTTACTTGCATGTCGTTGCCCTGCGTTTTGCATAGATGTATTTTGCCACGAGATGGTTGTTTGTGGGAGTTGATCTTTGTCATGGTGTATTCGTATTTTGACGTGAGATAGTGTGTGGGCCTGGCTCGCGGCCTAGTTTGTATGTGGGCTTCTTTGCGAGGGGGTCAAGTCCTTACGGTGTTGCGTGGAACAGGTCCATGGCCTTTCGCGCGAGACGGGCTCGCAGCTTCTTCGTGAGGGGGGCAGGCCCCCATGGTGTTGCGTGGAACAGGCCCACGGCTTTTCGCGCGAGATAGGCTCGTGGCTTCTTCGTGAGGGGGGCAGGCCCCCACGGTGTCGCGTGGGACAGGCCCACGGCTTTTCGCGCGAGACAGGCTCGTGGCTTCTTCGTGAGGGGGGCAGGCCCCCACGGTGTCGCGTGGGACAGGCCCACGGCTTTTCGCGCGAGACAGGCTCGCGGCTTCTTCGTGAGGGGGGCAGGCCCCCACGGTGTCGCGTGGGACAGGCCCACGGCTTTTTGCGCGAGACAGGCTCGCGGCTTCTTCGTGAGGGGGGCAGGCCCCCACGGTGTCGCGTGGGACAGGCCCACGGCGTTTTGCGCGAGACGGGCTCGCGGCTTCTTCGTGAGGGGGGCAGGCCCCCACGGTGTCGCGTGGGACAGGCCCACGGCTTTTCGCGCGAGACAGGCTCGCGGCTTCTTCGTGAGGGGGCAGGCCCCCACGGTGTCGCGTGGGACAGGCCCACGGCTTTTCGCGCGAGATAGGCTCGCGGCTTCTTCGTAAGGGGGGCAGGCCCCCACGGTGTCGCGTGGGACAGGCCCACGGCTTTTTGCGCGAGACAGGCTCGCGGCTTCTTCGTGAGGGGGGGCAGGCCCCCACGGTGTCGCGTGGGACAGGCCCACGGCTTTTCGCGCGAGACAGGCTCGCGGCTTCTTCGTGAGGGGGGCAGGCCCCCACGGTGTCGCGTGGGACAGGCCCACGGCTTTTCGCGCGAGACAGGCTCGCGGCTTCTTCGTGAGGGGGGCAGGCCCCCACGGTGTCGCGTGGGACAGGCCCACGGCTTTTCGCGCGAGACAGGCTCGCGGCTTCTTCGTGAGGGGGGCAGGCCCCCACAGTGTCGCTTGGGACAGGCCCACGGCTTTTCGCGCGAGACAGGCCCGCGGCTTCTTCGTGAGGGGGGCAGGCCCCCACGGTGTTGCTCTGATTAGCGCCATATGTTTCATTTGATTGTGTAACTTCCATCCGGGCAAGACATTTTCTCGATTCTTGTGCTGTGAAGAAAAGAATAACATAAAATGAAGTAATTAAAGAGTGGCGATAACATGCCCGAGGTTGACCCTGCAATTTACATAGTTTAAAGCGAGATGTAGGTCATTTGGGTAGTTCCTACTAGCCTTGGTGGGCAAGTTCTTGTAATTTAGAATAAACGTGGTAATTCAAATGAAACGACTTAAGATTGGATGTGGCGTGAGCAGGATTGGAAGACATCCCAGAGTGACTGCTGGAGTATTGCTGTGTAGTCGGAATCAGCTTGGATGACGACGAACTGTACGTCGTAGGATGTCTGTCGGTGTGCATCTTTGAGAGTGACTGGCAGAGTGACGGTGCCGATGATTGGTACCGGGTGATCCCCGAGAACACGAGCGCTTGCAGATGTTAGTTTGAGATATCCGGCGGTGAGCTTGAGCTGAAGCAGAGTTGGTAAAAACAGTATATTGGCGGTGACTTCCTTGTCTATTAGAACCTGATTCAGTTTGATAGGCGGTTCGCCAATCTCGACCGTCGTGCATCTTATGTTCTGGTTGTTAGGTGGTCTTTTTCTTGATATGAATTGATCAACTGCTCCTAAGTTGGTCAGTCATTGGACTTCTTCTTTTAGTCCATTGCATTCGTTCGTGTTGTGGCCGTGACTTCGGTGATATTCGCAGTATCTTGCCTGGTCTGCCTTGGGGTTCGGCCGCGGCGCTCTTGGTCGTTGAAATGATGAATTATTCTGGATTGCATACATCGCATTAGTGCAGGTAGTATTCGGAGGGACGTATTCCTGGAGTGAATGTTGCCCCCCCTTTCTCGGGGGGCTGTGCTGACTACCATTGGGGCGACTCCGCTTCTGGCGTCGTTCTTTTCGCATTGTATGGGTTGGTTCACCTTCTTTCTTCCTCTTCTGTCTTCTGTCTGACCTCAGATTTTCTGGTGAGGGCTTTTCGATCGTCATGAACCTTTTGATAAAGAGGGCGGCAAGCTCGATGTAGCTATCAATATCTTCTCTTTGTAGGGATTGAAGCCAAGTCCGAGCTTCTCCTATTAATGTTGTTGAAAATACTCGGACCATGAGTTGATCTGAGGCATTGCGGGCGTGCATGATGGCTTCGAAATGCTTCAGGTGTGCGAGTGGGTTGCCTGTCCCATTGAAACTACGGATCTCCGTGCCCGCGGCTGTGCAGGAACTAGATGAGTTATTGTTAGGTAGGTATTCATCTGGTTCTTGCTTTGTGGCAGAAGTTCCAGGGGCCATTGTGTAACCAGCGCTTTCTTCATGACGAGGACGTGCGAGGTAGTGACCATACATCTCCTGGAGTGATGTTGTAGGCACGGAGAGCTATTTGTGCTTGAGAATTCCTTTCTATGTCGTATTCTCTGTGTAGGCCCGGCCTGGTATGGGCAGGGGGTTCTTCTGGCGGCAGTAAGACAACCTGTTCTAAAGGCTGAGGTGTCTTTAGGTGGTAGAATGTCGGCTTGTTCTGTGCCGCATGGGTTGCATCGACGTGGATGGCGCTGGGAGGGGAGTATCCGTGAGGTAGATGCTGCCCCCCAGTTCCTGAGGGGTCTTGCCTTTGAGGGGCAAGCTGACTCCACTCTTCTTGTCCTGTATTAGTTTGCTCTTTTCTTTGCTGGGATTCTGGTGCCGGGTTCAGGAGTGAGAGAATGACTGGTGCTCCCAAATTTCGAAGTAAAGTGATCATTTCGGTTTGCAGTTCTTCCATCTGGCGGACACGTCCTTCCAGGGCTGGCGCGGGAGCCAGGGCTGCTCCCGTGGCTAGCGGTGCGTCTACGGAGAGTGAGATCGTGCAGGCTCAGTGTGTCCGCCAAGTACGGATCCTTCTGCAGCGCGGGTACTCCTCTTTGCCATTGTGATGAACTTGCTCTACGAAGGATATTGGGAATGTTTCCCACAGACGGCGCCAAACTGTTGCGGACTAACTCGATGCTCCGGTCGGACCGGATATTCTTGGACCGCCTTAGCTCGCGGAGCGGTCGAGCGCGCACACAGTCAATTGGAAAATGGGGGATGGACACGGGAGGTTTTAACGTGGAAAACCCTTCAACCGGGTGAAAAACCACGTGACCGGGTCGGTGCCGATCAAAATCCACTAGATTGCTGGAGGTTACAATTTGACGGGGAAATCGGGGCGACAGGTCGCTCCCGTTACAACCTTGAGGAGAGAGAGAGTATATGCGCTCGTCGGTGGGCAACAGACTGCCTCGCCAACGGGACTTGGATGGTGGAATGCGCGGGATGCTTCAGTTGCGTGCACTCAGAGGCGACACGTGTCCAGAGGTTGTCACTGCTTCCTTTGTGCGTCTTTCTCGGTCCTTGGAGTGTTTCCTTGGTAACTGAGCTCTGGTGGGGTGCAAATAGCCGATGATAGGTTCTGGTAGCTGTTGGCAGGAGCTGATAGCCACTGGGGGCCGCTGGAGGCCTCGGGCGGCGGCCGGTGGTTGGCGGCGAGAGGCGGCCGCTGGTGGTTGGCGACGAGGGGTGGCCGCCGGCGGAGAAGAACGGGAAAGCTCCCACCTGAGGAAGAAGAAGAAGAAGAAGCGTAGGAGGAGAAAGTTAGGAAATGAGGAACCCCTGGGGTCCTTTTATAGGCTCCAGGGGGAAGTTATGGCGGGCCCCCCCACTAACCTAGTGGGTTAGTGGGTGGTTTTGTCCCGATCGGACGGCCGGTGGGGCCTCTCCCTCGATCGGACGGCGGGGGGGTCTTCCCACGATGGCGGGCCGTCATGACGGCGGCGGTAGCCGGGCGGCCGGCGAGGGAGGCCGGCGGCGGCCAAGGTCATGGCCGGCCGCGGCCACGGCCGTCCATGGCCGGGGCGGCCATGGCCATGGCCGGCCATGGCCGGGGCGGCCATGGCCACGGCCGGCCATGGCCGGGGCGGCCATGGCCACGGCCGGCCATGGCCGGGGCGGCCATGGCCACGGCCGGCCATGGCCGGGGCGGCCATGGCCACGGCCGGCCATGGCCGGGGCGGCCATGGCCACGGCCGGCCATGGCCGGGGCGGCCATGGCCGGGGCGGCCATGGCCGGGGCGGCCATGGCCGGGGCGGCCATGGCCGGGGCGGCCATGGCCGGGGCGGCCATGGCCGGGGCGGCCATGGCCGGGGCGGCCATGGCCATGGCCGGCCATGGCCGGGTGGCCATGGCCGGGGCGGCCATGGCTACTGCCGGCCATGGCCATGGCGGCGGCCGGCCATGGTCGGGGCCATGGCCGGGGCGGCCATGGCCACGGCTGGCCATGGCCGGGGCGGCCATGGCCACGGCCGGCCATGGCCGGGGCGGCCATGGCCACGGCCGGCCATGGCCGGGGCGGCCATGGCCACGGCCGCCATGGCCGGGGCGGCCATGGCCGGGGCGGCCATGGCCACGGCCGTCCATGGCCGGGTGGCCATGGCCGGTGCGGCCATGGCCGGGGCGGCCATGGCCACTGCCGGCCATGGCCACTGCCGGCCATGGCCACCATGGCGGGCGGCCGGCCATGGCCGGGGCCTGCCATGGCCGAGGCCGGCCACGGCTGGGCCATGGCCATGGCCGAGCCCGGCCATGGCCGCGCCCGGCCATGGCCGCGGCCGGCCATGGCCGCGACCGGCCACGATCGTGGCCGGCCGGCCATGGCCGGAGGGGAACCGCCGGGGCGGTTCCTTCCCCCAATGGTGGGGAGAGAGGGGGCCCACTCCCATGATCTCCATGAGAGATCATGGGGTTAGGGGGGCCCGCCCATGATCTCCATTCATGGGGATCATGGGGGTCTCCTTTTTTCCTAAATTAAGGTGGACCCATCAATGTTATAATCAATAAGGTACGCTTGCCTTTGTCGAATATAGATTCGGAGAATTTCTTTTTATTTAAATTTAAAATTGATCTATAAAAGAGCTAGTTCATCATGAGGAGCTAGAACCACATTTGCCTAAATATGAGGGTCATAGGTCACAACGGGATAGACGATCTCCAGTGAGGTATGAATATTAGCTTACCTATAGTTTTGAGGATGTAACTATATATGCTTTGAATGTAGAAAATGAAGAACCTATCAATTATGAAGATGCTAGACATTTTAACAACTTTTTGCAATAGTTGTTTTATGGAAGAAGAGATTGAGTCTCTTCATAAAA